>OY744537.1:16356773-16434273 GCA_963556195.1 Sepiola atlantica
GCCGTATATTAAATATTTACAAACACAATTTACAACTCGCAATAGCCTATAAACCTACGCTTACTACGCTGGCAATTATACTTCTGAATTATTATATTAAATCAATCAGAAATTTACATTTATAATTACAATCCGATTTAAAAAAGAATAGACGAAAATTTAACAATTGATAAAATAGCATTCAAATTCTAAATGTAATTAATAATCCTTACCAGAGTATTAGAATATTGGTAGCGAAGCAGATATTATTAATTAAATTCTTAAAGTTGATTTTCTCTCTCTCTCTTTCTCTCTCTCTCTCTCTCTCTCTATATATATATAGAGAGAGAGAATATATATATAGAGAGAGAGAGAGAGAGAATATATATATATATATATAGAGAGAGAGAGGGGGGAGGGAGAGAGAGATGGTAGAACCCGTTTTCTATTTCCCAATTTAAGTTAAAGTCCCGTGTAGCAAACACTGGTCTCTCCGTGTTAGACAGAGTTAAAAAAAAAATCTCTAATCTAATAGGCCCAACACTGCCTGCCAAACTCCATTCCATGTGTTGCAATGGGATGTGCTCTCATGAACTTGCTGCTCTTCTGTTCTCTCTACGTATCTACGCCCGACTAATTCGACAATCAGCTTAATCACACCCTTTTACTGTAGAGTTCCCCAGATGCCGGAATATTTTTTTTACTCAAATAGCTTCTTTCCTCGAAATGGTACCCTTTGGAATTCTCGTCCTGCTCCCCTGACTTTACTAACGTGCAGAAATTGAAATGTAATGTGAACAAACATATTGCTGCATAACTCCCAACTATGGATATGGCCACTATTTCACAATAAACCCTTTACGTCTCAGTGGCAATCTGCCTTGTTTGGGGTAATCTAAAGTATGTATATATATATATATATATATATATATATATATATATATATATATATAAAATATTTGTTGTTGTTTATTATCTATGTACGTATACGTTTCGTCCCTTTTCAATCAGGACTCATCAGCATAGATTCGAAACCCTGGATTACAAGTATTTTTCAACTTATATCCAACGTCGTTAACCGCGCGCCCACTATCTGAATAGCCGATAAACAATGATAATTTAACACATATAAAAGCGGCTTGATGTCGAGGCATTCTACTTCTATTAAAGAAGGAATGATGCATATAAAGCAAGTGACGTCATGCTGTGTTTGTACTACCATTTAGAGTGCTCTACTTGTTTTACGAGGAGCGACAAATATAAAATATAAATATATATATATATATATATATATATATATATATATATATATATATATATATATATATATATATATATATATATATATATATAAAGAGAGAGAGAAAGTTAGTGGGAGAGAACCCAAGCAGAGTGATCGGTTATAGAGAAAATTCAAAAATAAGAGCGAAATATTTATTAATATATGTATTACAGAAGATCAAAACAACATCGGTACCGTCGGTTTTAAATCCTAACAAAGGGGGTCTATAGTAAGTCTCTTTACCGGACTCTCTTCAGAGGCTGAAAGGAGTCCGGTAAATAGCCATACTATAGGTCCTCTTTGTTAGTATTTGAAACCGACGGTACTGATGTTGTTCTAATCTTCTGTAATGTATATATATATATATATATATATATATATATATATATATATATATATATAATAAAATAAACATTGATGATAGTCAACACTGATCAACTCGTGTTTATGCTCATCCACGTCTTCTAAAGACTGTCTAAAAGTACAAATCAGTTTTGAAATCCGTCCAGAAAGCCCAAGGTGACAAGAAAAAAGAATTTCAAAACCGATTTTTACTTTGAGAAACAGTCTTGAGAAGGTACGGGTGCGTTGAAACACGAGTTGATTAGTGTTGACATTCACCAATGTTTAATTGATTTTATAAAAGCTCTATTTGCATTGAGCGATTTTTAAAAATATTGGTTTTATGTTCATTATGTAAATATATATACATATATATGTGTATATATATATATATATATATATATATATATATATATATATATATATGTGTGTGTGTATATATAGATATATATATATATTATTGTAAAAAACTAATACCAAATTAATAGCACTATCATCTATAACTCGTAAAATTGTACTCGATTAAACTGGTATTTGATCTTGGTATAGGACTTTGTTTTCAATTGCATCCCCAGACATGACAAACACAATGCGCAGTATTGATTCATTCCTCAAATCTAGAAAGAGAACATGTGAAGAATTCCATCCTCCATAACCTCTTCTACGTAGTCAGAAAAACGGCGTGAATTTCTAATTAAGGGAAGTTTTTTTTTTGTATATAAACATTATTAGACATTTTTGTATAAACATGTTTTTACTATTCTCTACAAAGGTAGATTTCCGTTCGAACATGGCTACATAGTTTGAGTCAGCAAGATCTCCCAGCCAACTGTTTCTCATAGAGGTTCAGACAGTTGTGTCACTTTTAATAGACTTCATAACTTGTGTAATGATAATCCGACGGGACATTTGAAATATATTCCTTCATCAAATACATTCTCCCACGTGTTTTATTTTCTTTTTGATTTACTTTAAGCCAAAGCACTTTTATTTTTTTTATGCATCGTTCTGGCTGAATATAACATGGTGTGCATTGCTGAGCTTAACTTAGCATGATAGATAGATAGATAGATAGATAGATAGATAGATAGATAGATAGATAGATAGATAGATAGATAGATATGAAGAGATAGATAGGTAGGTAGATAGATAGATAGATAGATAGATAGATAGATAGATAGATAGATAGATATGAAGAGATAGATAGGTAGGTAGGTAGATAGATAGATAGATAGATAGATAGATAGATAGATAGATAGATAGATATGAAGAGATAGATATGTAGGTAGGTAGATAGATAGATAGATAGATAGATAGATAGATAGATAGATAGATAGATAGATAGATATGAAGAGATAGATAGATAGATAGATAGATAGATAGATAAATAGATAGATAGATAGATATGAAGAGATAGATAGATAGATAGATAGATATGAAGAGATAGATAGGTAGGTAGGTAGATAGATAGATAGATAGATAGATAGATAGATAGATAGATAGATAGATAGATAGATAGATAGATAGATATGAAGAGATAGATAGATAGATAGATAGATATGAAGAGATAGATAGATAGATAGATAGATAGATAGATAGATAGATAGATAGATATACAGATATGAAGAGATAGATAGATAGATAGATAGATAGATATGAAGAGATATGAAGAGATAGATAGATAGATAGATAGATAGATAGATAGATAGATAGATAGATAGATAGATAGATACCCGCCCTAGGACGCGTATAAGTAATATGTATAGCATTAAATTTTCATTTTTTTTTTTTAAATTGTTTTGAGGGGTAGAGTGCTGTTTCGGATGGATACCCCCTAAATGGTATAGTTTACAAAGAATAATTTGCCCACGCTACACACCGTGTTGCCTAGAATACGTATCCTATAATTTATGATGATAAATTTATTAGTTTATGAATTTACCTCGCACACACACACACACTACACACACACGCACACACACACACGTGTGCGCATACGTCCCATTAAAATTTTCTTACATACTAACTTAAAATTTGATGTAGAGTAATTGTTTTCTCTATTTAACTTTTTGTATTACGCTTATTTTTAAAAGTGTTTAGATGGAACGGCACTCACTCTAAGTAGTAAAGTTCACAAGAAAAATAATGAGGATAACAATGTGCTCATGCTCATCACCGTGTTGCCTAGAATATATATTCCATACTTCATAATGATCGGTTCATTAATTTGGGAGTGAATTTTGTGCATAAAGATATATATATATATATATATATATATATGTATATATATATATATATGTATATATATATATATGTATATATATATGTATATATATAGATATATATATATATGTATATATATATATATATGTATATATATATATATGTATATATATATGTATATATATAGATATATATATATATATATATATATAGATAGATAGATATATATATATATATATATATATATATATATATATATATATATATATATATATATATATATATATATATATATATACACATACCTTACTTTACATATTTATATTAACATTCACAGACACGTGTTTTGTTATTTGAAGAATCATCGGTGTGGCATTTATCCAATCAATGCTTCAACCTCGAGATTCTTACCAGGGAGCACACACTGCGAAAGTCCAGCGTGGTAGCTTCCTCGGCCGGTTTGTCAGCCAATATGATGTTGAGAAATTTGACTTTATTTAATCGGTTTCAGTAGAGGATTCCATTCCGTTCAAGGAAGAATCTTGCATATTAGCTTAGGAAAAAACCGTGCTTTTCCTACATACGAGTGCTCTCCCCGAGGGTAATGAATGATATTATATAAATATTAACATCCACAGACAACGTGTTTCGATTTTAGAATATGTATATATATATATATATATATATATATATATATATATATATATATATATATATATATATATATATATATATATGTTCGTGTGTGTGTGTGTGTGTGTGTGTGTGTAATCGCCTCGTTTTGGGGTGCTTGAAAATTTGTGAATTTCCTTGCTTTTCTACATGTAGTGTATATGAATTTTCATCTTAACCCTATTAAGAGCATATGATTTCAGTATACTGGCATTTATCATGGAATGTCACTACTTTTGTAAAGGCTATGCCTTAATACAATGGTCATTTTTAAGTTTTTTTGGAATTTTCTGGAAAACTAAGGTATATGGTAAACTGAAATTAAAATGCCATCAACTAGACCCTAGAACCTCTATCTCTGCCAAAAATCAGCTGAATCTATCAAATAGTTGATGAGATGCAGGGTGGCACATACGTACGTACGTACGTACGTACGTACATACACACGGATAACACAAAATCATGCCTGACCTTTCTGAATCTCTAGGTTGCCTTGCCTAATGATGCTGAAATTCTACACACTTATAGAACCTATCAAAACAAATATTTTGGCAAAGTTTTAACTAATTTGGTTTATTGGTTTTTGAGTTATGATTGAGCAAAGAAATGAGATTTCTAGCATAGGCCGTTTTTGAAATCTATTAAGAGATAGAGCGCTCTCGCGCCCCCCTTGATTCCCAAAATTACCGATCTTCTCGTTCTTTGCCGCTTTTAGGATTTTTTCGCTCTTGAAAAAGCCCAAGCAACAGCTGGGCGAAACGTTGAGTTTTAGGTGGTCCGCAGTACCTTTATAATTCATACCGTCGGATTATTTTATCCGTTCATATATATATATATATATATTTCGACACTTGATTATTGGGGAAATGGTCGTATAATCAGTACCATTGGAGAGCCATGAATATTATAACTGTCCTGTTTTTAAATCTCCGAAACAGTTACATGGTAAACAGCTGATGATCCCCGTGTTAATATTAGACGCTTAAGGTATCCTGTGTTTGTTTCACTCTTAGATAATTAACCCCCCCCCCTTTTTTTTTTCTTTTTTTTTTTACTCATATTTTTTCAGTTATTAATTTTCCAACGAATGTTAAGTCTGCAATATCTTGGATTTAGTTAGTTTGTCTGGGAATTTAAACTGCATTTTACATTTTTTTTTTTTTTAAATGACTCAAAGCTTCTTTAGACTATATATATATATATATATATATATATATATATATATATATATATATATATATATATATATATATATATATATATAAAGTAAGTAACGTTCACTTATATTCCAAAAGTACAGGATTTTTAAATTTTTCTTACAAAACATTTTCAAAACAGATACATTTCAGTGCAAATTATTGTACGAATCGTTTCGCTTAAATTAAACCAAACAACATTATTATGTCAGTATTGGATCTGTTCACCTCAAGCTCGTCAGAAAAGTACATAAAAAGTTCTTAATTTAAAAATATCATACAACGTAGTGTGACATGATAGCCAAATGTTCAGAAGGAAAACTTTGAGTACACGTGCGACCCTCAGAGGTCTGCTATCTTGAAACAAGCGACAATTCAGAGTTCGCAACATAAACTACGCAACCCATTTCAGTAATTTTAATTCAGCTTAACTCTACTATTTTAGGAAGTTATACTTATAGTTTATCTATAAAATACTTAAATTAACTTAAATATAATTTCATTGCATAATTTACTTCATTAATATTGTGGGTATATATTTACTTCATTTGAATACGAAACTAAGTGCGGAGTTAATACAAATTATGTATTCCATTTAAATGGGCTTTTATCTCCTTGTTCCCTAAAATTTACGTTGGTTATAATTCTATATTGGTTACTATTTAAAATAAGGTACATTTTATAACCTTTATGTAAAACTTTCTTTATAATTTTGCGCTTTTCACAATGGGGTATTTTTTTTAAATATCAAGATTCTAAACTTACGAATGTCAGCAAAAGTTGTTATGGTATATATGATATTCTAACGAAACCAATCTATTTTAGATCTTTTCCCTGTCGGGTGCCGTTACTTACTAATAGGTAACGTTTAGACATTGGATGAATATTTTTCAATAAAGCATATTTATTTTATTACTTCTAAAGACTACATAAACCATTACATTTTGGCTCCCCAAGTTATTCTAAACATCTAAGCTTCCCTTTTAAATTATACTAGAATAAATATTACGTGTAGATAATTTTTTGTTTTCTGTATTCATAATTAGCGCCTCACATTAATTTTTCTTCATGTTGTAGTCTTATTTAAAATTTTATGGTAGATGATCTAAGTAAAAAAAACTTACACATGCCCGCTCATTGTGAGGTTAACAATACTTGTATGTATCACTATTAGAGGAAATGATTTGAGCTATTTTCGTGAGAACATCGAGGCGATTCATAAGTTGGAAAAATAGTTTGGATTAAATATCCGCCCTTCCCGCCTTCCTACATACACTACCGGAACTCAACCCCTCTAAAACACTCTATTTTTATGTATTCATAGATAATATTAAATGTGTTACTGATTTATTCCGCTATATGTTTTAGGTCTAAAAATCAAAAACTGATAGAATACTTGTTGCATAATCCTACTCCTGCCTGGACCGCGGCAGTACGCGTTTCGTACACCGATACGGGTCGTGGCGGAACTCATTTCGTATACTAGTCCCTGAAAGGGCCGTGACAGTTCACATTTAAATCTCGTCATTTTTAAAACATCATAAATTACATAGTTCATATATTGCTTGCATACCTTTAGTTTTCTCACTCGCCGTGTAGAGGGTTGTGTCGTCTCGATGTCGTCTAGTGGATGAATTCTTTCTTCTTTCCTTCCTGTCGTGAACCACACCGTCCGTTGTCTGCAACAAAAGCTTCCCGACCGACTCACCAAACAACAATCTCTTTAAGTTTCAATTCTTTTTATTACAAGCGTTGTTATTTATCGGCCTGGACCATTCACTACGTCGAGAGAGAGAGAGAGAGAGAGAGAGAGAGAGAGAGAGAGAGAGAGAGAGAGAGAGAGAGAGTGCAAATCACTATTTTATCGTAGTTACTTAACAATTATTTTCTTAACCATTCATAGAGAGGGGGAAAGGATATCTCTCGCTTGTATTTTCTTGGGGAAATATTTCCCTTATCTGTTGTAAATTACATTTTAACAATCACGTCTCATCGGTTTGTCTCCAAAACCAAGACTGGCTATACTCGCTTCTCACGAAGAGCGAGTGACGTCACGGATCCCTCTGTTTCCCACGCAAGGGCCTGTGACGTCACAGAGCCTCTCGCAGGTGCACATTGACCCTTGATCTGGGATCTTGTCACACGGTGAACTTGTCACGTCTATGATTTCTGACTGTGAGAACAGGCCCTATTCTGCACTCAACTGCCGAGTTCACGTCGCGTTAATTCGCGCAAGTCAAACCAACGATTTCTAACAGATACGTCCATTCCCATAGGGCCATTATCCAACATACTGTTAAGATATTGAACTGCAGAAATATATATGTTAAAGTGGTTATATATTTTTTTAGCTTAGAATTTACAAAATTAGTGTTATTCCATGTATGTTTACAGTCGTGATTAGGAGATAGCTCGAGTAATCAGTAAAAAAGGTACTCCCTAATAATCTTAATAGGGCCAGCGCATGTATATATCGATATCAGAGTGTATTCAATTCATAACCTTATACCTCCTATCTACATTAAACATTTAAGTAGCGTTCATATTAGGCGCCAGCTGTTTCTAGGTTCCTAAGAATCATCCCTTATTTATCTTAATTACCGACTATACCCTATTCCCCTTTTAATAGATACCAATCTCGGCTATCCCCCTCCAATCATACTTATGATCTACCCTTCCGTCCATTGATATATATATATATATATATATATATATATATATATATATATATATATATATATATATATATATATATATATATATATATAAGTAGAAAGGAGTAGACACATTATAAACCATTGTTTCGTAAAGGTATAAACATTTTTTGAAAAACCATAACAATGTAATTTGTTGAAATAAATAAATAATATTTATTTATTTCAAACTGAGCTCAGTTTGAAATAAATAAATATTATTTATTTATTTCAACAAATTACATTGTTATGGTTTTTCAAAAAATGTTTATACCTTTACGAAACAATGGTTTATAATGTGTCTACTCCTTTCTACTTATTCAAAATGGCGTAACCGCGTTCAAAGACACGGACATTCTTTCTCACCAAGTCAATACCACCAGACGATGAAGAAGAAAAAAAAGATATATATATATATATGTGTGTGTGTGTGTATGTGTGTGTACTATGCGTCTATCTTTATATGTGTGTGCATGTGTGTATGTATGTTTATATATATATATATATGTGTGTGTGTGTGTGTGTGTGTATAAATATATATGTATATGTGGATATGTGGATATGTATGTATATATGTGTATATATGTGGATATTCGTGTATGGATATATGCGTATATATTTGTGTTTGTTATTATATATATATATGTATGTTTATGTTGTATCTATTAATTTTTGCGCACGTATGTATTTTATATGAAGATCAGATATTTATGCTTGAAAATGTATGTATGTGGATTAAAACTTTGAAGTGTTAAATGAAGAAGACAGGAATCCAGGCTAAGTGGGTAATACAAAAATAGAAAAAGAATGAAATAAAAGAAACGGTAGATGATAAAAATGATAATAAAGATAGAAACTAATTCAAACTGTTAACAAGTAAATAATGTAACCCGATACTGAGCGGGGAAAAATTATAAACATATCTCATCCCCCCAAAAAAAATTTAATTAAGGGGGAAGTTCTTCAAATGCATCTCACTTCTGTTGCATAGGCTACTCCTGCTTGGACCGCGGCAGTATGCGTTTCTTATCTAGTCCCACTACAGGCCGTGGCTTTACTCGTTTCGTATACTCGTCCCTGAAAGGGCTGTGGCAGTTCACATTTAAATCTCGTCATTTTTAAAACATCATAAATCACATAGTTCATATATTGTTTGGATACCTTTAGATTTCTCCCTCGCCGTGTAGAGGATCGTGTCGTCTAGTGGATGAATTCTTTCTTCTTTCCTTCCTGCCGTGAACCACGTCGTCCGTTGTCTACAACAAAAACTCCACGATCGGGTCGGAAGAGAAACTTTTCTTTAAATGTAATTCTTTTTATTACAGGCGTTAGTTATTTAATCAGCTGGGAGTCATTCACTACGTCGAGAGAGAGAGAGAGAAAGAGAGAGCAAATCACTACTTTATCGTAATTACTTAACAATTATTTTCTTAACTATTCATAAAGGGGGGAAGGATATCTCTCGCTGGTATTTTCTTATGGAAATATTTCCCTTATCTGTTGTAAATTACATTTTTACAATCACGTCTCATCGGTTTGCCTCCAAAAACCCAGACTGACGAAACTCGCTTCTCACAAATAACGAGTGACGTCACGGATCCCTCTGTTTCCCACGCAAGGGCCTGTGACGTCACAGAGCCTCTCGCATGTGCATATTGACCCTTGATCTGGGATCTCGTCACACGGTGACCTTGTCATGTCTGTTAGCTCTGACTGTGAGAACAGGCCTTATTCTGCACTCGACTGCACCCGCGTTAATTCGCGCAAGTCAAACCAACGATTTCCAACAGATACGTCCATTCCCATAGGGCCAATATCCAACACTTCCTTGTCTTATTTGGTCTGAAGAGTTTGACTCTCTGTGAAGAGTACAACCGATACATGTATGCACATATGTAACCAATGATGTTTGTATATAATAAATAAAAAATTATACTGTTCTATAATATATATATATATATATATATATATATATATATATATATATATATATATCATTTGTATGGTTGTTGTTTCGTAGATGTTAATTCAATGAAACTCTAGTGTTTATAAGATAGTGCTCAATAACAGGTAGAGCTCTATTATAGTATATGTTTTATTTATACAAACATTATTGGCTACATATGTGCATACATATTTTAACTACGACTTTATTAAACGACCAGTACCTACTACTTTTTATTTAGAGTGGAAGATCTATTTCTAATTAATTTCAGACGGTGTGGGTTGTTCGACTTGCTATTTGCTTTGTCGCTTCCACTCACCACTTGAAATTGTTTTGTCCAGAGGCTAGAAAAAGGCACTTGTTTACTCGTTTAATGTTGTGTGATGGGACGAATATATATTTATTTATATAAAACATACAAATAAATACACGTTGGTCTTTATTATAGAGTGGATGATTTTATCGATGAATTACGATACAAAAAAAAAATCTACTTAAAAGTATGTGTAAAAAGTGGAGCACATCAACGTCCGATATTTTGGCCATTGGTCAGTGGCGTAAATGTGAAGATTTTCAGACTGAATAATTAGTCCGTTAAAAGAGGAAGATTGATATTTTTCTCCCACGATTTTCAAAGACAGAAAATAACAGCGAAAAACTTTGCGAGTTTTTTTTGTTTTTTTTTAATCAATTATTCATAAGCCTTGCCAAGAAAGAAAACGGCATCCTTTACTTTTATATTCTGTTTTTACATTCATATCGCCAGCAGAACGACACGCATCCAGATTCCACATTCTCTGTTCGACAACGCATGCGTGTGATTTCATGAGAGACTCTGTGTAAATGGAATTACATTAACATTTCTTTAGTTTATTACCGTTTCTTCTCGTTAGTATGTGACAAGCAAATAACTTCATTCAAATGCATTAATACTAAACTAGCGGGGCCCATGGAAATTCCACAATTGTATCTTTCATCTGTTGTATATTGTTGCCGTGTCTTCTATGGACGTCCGGTGCGAATGCAAACCCCACCAGATTTCTGCTTAAACTACATTAACCAGAAATCTGGTTGGGGGGGGGGTCTATCTCCCAAACCCTTTTTTAGGAGATTCTGACATCTTTCCATTCTATGGACGTTCGACGCGAACGCATATCCCACGATATAATTGTACCATATTTTGACAGAACAGATTGTATTTAGGGCAATACACCCCGGGAAACATTAATTCAGGGAATTACAATTATATTCCCAGAATGCATCCACCCTTAGGCATGAAAGCCCACTGTGGAAGGGGGAAAGTGGGGGTAGGGGGTCTTTGTGACATTTAAAGCCAACGCCTGTGAGCATTCCTCAGGCGATAGCAATAAACTTATCATTCTCAAAATGTGAGAAGGTAAAGCCTGGGCGGGTGGACCTCCCAGAACTGTGCAGGACAAATCCACAAATCGGCGGAATCAAGACCCGAAGGCCAAGACGATACCGGTCTATCGGATGTAGTATCCATCGGAACAGATACTACACTTTGATCTTAGCCAAAAGGCCAAGAAAGTGAATTTATTTATCTACCTCCCACAAGGTAAGATGTGACACAAGGTCGGGAAAGTGGGATTAGATAAGCCAGCGCCTGAGAGGTAAGCATTCTGGCCATTTAAAAATTGCCTGGGCAGCCCCGTCGGCATTCCCCGGTAGAGGCGCCTCAGACAGTAAGCAATAAACTTACTCCTCCCCAAAGAGGGAAGGCAAAGCCTGGGAGAGTGCACCTCCTAGAACTGCACAGGACCGACAACCCCCAGTAGACCGGCGTAAATCCAGACCCAAAGGCCCTGACAATACCAGTTTATTAGGCGGTTTTTTTTATTTACTCCTCTCCAGGAGTTAGGTACAAGGCCAGTTTTATCTTACTCCCACAGGTAAGATGTGACCCAAGGTCGGGTCGGGAAAGTGGGGCTTGAAAAGCCAGCGCCCGAGAGGTGAGCACTCTGGCCATTAAAAATTGCCTGGGCAGCCTCGTCGGCATTCCCCGGTAGGGGCGCCTCATGCAGTAAACAAATAACTACTCCTCTCCAAAGAGGGGAGGCAAAGCCTGGGAGGGTGGACCTCCTGGAACTGCAAAGGACCGTCCCATAGACTGGCGTAAATCAAGCCCCGAAGGCCAAGACGATACCAGTTTATGGAGTGCAGTATCCATCGGAACAGATACTACACTTTGATTTTAGCCAAAAGGCCAAGAAAGTGAATTTTAGTTCGAGTTTCATGTTCGACACAACAGTTACATCAGATGAATTCTTTTTAAGTGCAAATTCAGTCCATAGACTCTGAAAGGGGCGTGTTTTCGTTCGTACCATATTTGACGTCATTCAAATGTGTCACGCTTTCTCAAATGTAAACAAAACATAAACATTTGTATTCAGCTGTACCCACTCGGCGCGGTTCGGGTGTAAAAGAAAAATGACTGACTTGTTTACGAAAATAATAATGTGTAACTTATGTGGAAAGTTCCCTTGAATGTTTTAAAATATCAAGTGTTTTAGCTATTCATGTTAGCACATGTCAAGGGAAATACCTCAATACATGATTACTTCAATTAAAAGGAAGTAATCATGTAAAGAGTTATCTCCCTTGATTCGTTAATGTTTAAGAACATTCGGTGAGTAAGAGAAAATGTATCCACTCTAAAGGTTTTCTTAGACAAATTAATTATTTTTAGAAAAAAAATGACGCAAAATAAAATATATTCGGACCAATATCGTGATGGAAAGAAAAAAACGAAAAAAAATAGGCTAGTCCGAATCAAGTATGGATATGTCAAACGGATTGCTATTTGGGTCTGACTTTGAAAATCTCTCAAACCAACTTTATTAATTTATTTAATCAAAATATAGATAACTATTTTTCCACAAAATTATGTTTGAAAAAAAGGAAGAAATCTTTAGAAATGCCTCAAAATAACAAATAATCCTTTCAATTTAAACTAAAAAAAATCCTTTTAATTTAAACTAAAAAAAACGATTAATACCTGTAATACTTTATCGTCAAACATACATTTATTGATGGATAAAAATAAAAACAGCAAATAGCACATGTAGTTTTTGTTAAAAAGTTAATTGGGATATTTTCTACGTGTAAAAGAAAGGCATCGTTATTCAGCACCAGTTACGTTTCCTACAAAAACAAAACAATTTGTACGAAAACAATCCTTCATATACATTTAATTACAAAAAGTGATAAATTGTTGGTAGATTCAATTAGCATATCGACATGAGATATTATGAAAACGAATAATTGTTGGGATTTTAATTTCTCAGATAAGAAAAAAAAAACAATTTTCTGCAAGAAATGAACATTTTTGCTGTGTCTACGCCACACTAATGAATTGTAATGACGACGAAACAACAGTCTATAGATGATCAATACCATATATATTAATATATATGTCATAGAATTTTGAAAAAAAAACAAGAAACTTTATTTATCTATTTTTTTTTTTTAATATGTATTTTAAAAAAAGAAATTTTTTAAATAACGTTTCTTTTTTTTTTATTCAAAATACTACAATACATTTCAAAAGCCGTTTCTTAGGGATGTATACACCTCTTTCAATTCATATATATATATATATATATATATATATATATATATATATATATATATATATATATATATATATAAATATATATAAATATATATATATATATATATATATATATATATATATATATATATATATATATATATATATATATATATATATATAATTCAGGTAAAAAATCAACTGGGTAGTAATCCAAAGAATTTCAACCGGGTTTATAAAACTTTCCAAATATGATCTACGGTTAAGATCGGATTCTAACTCTGCCTGATGAGATCTCAGTTTATAATAGCTGTTGACATGCCAGTGTCGTAGATTCTGTACATGTCTGTGTAAATAAAAATAATCATATATATATATATATATATATATATATATATATATATATATATATATATATATATATATATATATATATACGGGAAAATTCAAGTTAAAGAACAAAAACAATTCGAAGTATCGCCAGGAGACTACTTAATACAACATTTACTTTTGACAAATTCGATCTTATGAATCTCACAGAATATATTTAAATACTGCAGATAAAAATAAGCTCAATGATAACAAGTTATGTCGAACAGAGCTTTCATGTATGATATAATTCATTAAAGTTTTAAATTCTATATTCAAGCTCCGAAAATAAAAACTGAACAATGTTTATCTACATGTACGCGTCTTTCAGGAAAACATTTATTAACACTATTACATAAGAGTAAAACTTGAAAAATTATATGGCTTTCCGCATCAGTATAGCGACTTTATCAGTTACAATTCAAATAACATCCATTGGATATATCTGCAATATATCCGCAACAACTTCGAGAAAAACGCAGTGTCAGGATAAAGATAAACAATGTCAAGATATATATATATATATATATATATACGCTCTCGACTAGTAGATCAAACACTGTTAGGTTTATCATTAGCATAGAATTAAAACAAAGAAAAAAAGACATTATTATTTATTCTACTACTAAGCGGTCAGCAGTATACACACACACACACACACACACAAAAAAAAATGATTTAATAAATATTTCATTTGTGTAACAAAATCTCGCGTCATGTTAACTGATTCTAAAAAATTTCAAAGTTATCGTTTCAATCGGCGCTTCTAAAACCGTAGTTGAATTTGAATTTTATTATATATATATACAGGACCGGCGGCACAGTTATAAAAGTGGGGGGCTCTCCTAAAAAGTGGGGGGGGCCTGGTTAAACACATGCATATATAACTTCATTATTGATGACCGTAAAGTGTGTGGGGGTGGGGCAAGTCAAAAAGGGGGGGGGGCTTGGGCCCCCTGCTTCCCCCCCCATGATATATATATATATATATATATATATATATATACCGCTGACCACTTAATAGTAGAAGAAATAATAATGTCTTTTTTCCTTTTTTTAATTCTATGCTTATATATATATATATATATATATATATATATATATATATAGTTATTTTAATAATCAATATCTAATTATTATCTACATACGTATATGTTTCACACTTGCGTACAGATAACGATTGAAACCAGTCGCACGATTCGAACCCCGGAACAAGAGTCACATTTAACTCCAATTAGACTAATTCAACCAGCTACACAAAGTGATGAGAAATAAACCGTATTTATGCCGAATGGGCAAGTAACTATAGTCAGCTGTCATAACAGTGTTAAACAGAAAGCTTAGATTAGACAGCGTGTACTATTTCTCATTAAAGCGCCCAGCCGAAAAGTGGCTACAAATAATTATTTGGATGATAAATTTTTAATTAATACCTACGTATGTATATTTCATCCTTGTGGAATCATGAACGATTCAAACCAGTCGCACGATTCGAACCCCGGACAAGAGTCACATTTATTCCGAACGCTCTAACCAATGAGGTTAATTCAAACAGCTACACAAAGTGATGAGAAATAAATCCTATTTATGCCGAACGGGCAAGCAACCATAGTCAGCGGGAAAGGACTTTGCATTTATAGCTTAGATTAGACGGTCCTATACTATTTTTCATTAAGCACCCGGTTATATATATGTGTGTGTGTGTGTGTGTAGGGGGGGGGGGTATGGAAATATAGAAAAGCGGAGTAACAAACTAGCAAACATATGGACACGAACACGTCATTGTAGCTGGGCCAAGATATTTCGGTCGTTGCTTACGACCATATTCGTTTCGAGAAGAACTTTATTAGCAAAAACTCAGCAATTTATACCAAATTGCTAGTCTCGCCCCACATTTTTTAATAGGTTTTTTTTTCAAACTGAATCTCTTGGTTTAAACGGTTCAAATTCTTTTATACATCGTCTGTTATAATAATGTTTTTTTTTTTTTTTGCTTTGCCATCTGTTGAGTTCTTTCATTGAGGCCTAAAATCTTCTTGCTTTATTTGGTTAGTGCTAGTGTTGGATAATGGCCCTATGGGCATGGACGTATCTGTTGGGAATCGTTGGTTTGACTTGCGCGAATTAACGCGGGTGCAGTCGAGTGCAGACTGGGGCCTGTTCTCACAGTTAGAGCTAACAGACGTGACAAGGTTACCGTGTGACGAGACCCCAGATCAAGGGTCAGTCTGCACCTGCGAGAGGCTCTGTGACGTCACAGGCCTTGCGTGGGAAACGGAGGGATCCGTGACGTCACTCGTTCTCGTGAGAAGCGAGTTTCCGCCAGTCTGATTCGAAAGGCGAACCGAACAAGACGTGCGATTCACGATGTAAAACTAAGGGAAATATTTCCCTTAAGGAAATACAAGCGCGAGAAATCCTCCCCCCCTCTCTATGAATGCTTAAGAAAAACATTGTTAACTAACTACGATAAAGGATAAAGTAGTGATTGGCTCTCTCCCTCTCTCTCGACGTAGTGAATGACTCCCAGTTGAAATAACAACGCTTGTAATAAAATGAATTAAATTTAAAGGAGAGTTTGTCTTCGGAGTGCGTCATGAGGCTTTTGTTGCAGACAACGGACGGCGTGGTTCACGGCAAAAATAAAAGAATTCATCCAGAGACACCTCTCCACCACCCTCTACAGGCGAGGGAGAAATCTAAGGTATGCAACACTAGAAGACTGTCTTCATGTTTTTTTTTTTTTTAAATCAGCATTTCTGAAGGCGATGATCCATGTTCACCTGGCGTAACAATGAATCTTTACATTTTCGAAGGCTAATTTTGTTTATTTTTATATTGGTTTTCTTTTCAGCGAGTTCATTTGACTGTGAGTATAGTGGTGACGATGTCATCCTTTTGCAGTCACACACAAACACGGATTTGGGTGCCACATTGTAAAGGACGTACGTCTCAGTTTCGAGTGATACTTGATAGTTTTGATTTTTAATCGTGCGTGAGAAATCGTGTCAGTGTCCAATTATATCTGATTTCATTTTCTTTATTAACTTGAACTTGCATTGATTATTGAAGTAGAATATTTATAATATTAATTGATCTATCTTCCGAACCGTCCTCAACCGGTTGTGGGTTGCTCCATAATTTCCTATGAGTTTTACACTGTCGTCACATTTTCCATGATTCCCATGGTTTGAGGAAGCCAATTGTCGCGATCCATCTGCTGCTAGTATTCCGTCTCGCCAATACACTTAAGTTAACCGACTTTAGATAACCGACTGACTATTTCAAAGTATCCTCTGTCTTGCCCCAACCTCACGTGATAATAATCAATCCAATCAGAACCGTTGATGTCTATCAGCGTCCATTAGTATCCAACACTTGGCTAATAAATAACACATCAAACGGATTGGCAGAATGTAAAACAGATAAACTTAAATAAATGTTAGAGGGTAAAGAAATTTAAAAAGCAACATTCCGAATATTGTTTATTTTTTATTTTAGTCAATTTTTGAATAACTTTACCCCCTATATGTCCCTATATGTCCCTATCTCTGGCTCTATCTGTCTGTCTGTCTGTCTGTCTGTCTCTCTCTCTCTCTCTCTCTCTCTCTCTCTCTCTCTCTCTCTCTCTCTAGAGAGAGAGAGAGAGAGAGAACTCGCATTCCTTTTTATTTTTCACTTAAAAATCAACAAATGTAATAAAAGTCTGCATTGTTCTTGTTTTATTAGAAAACTGACCAATTTGTACCAAGCTATTTGATTGGGCATCTCTAAAATTGGATCTCAGTGAGCTCTAGATGCAATCTAGCAATTAGGTCGATCAGTGAACGGCCTGCAGTATCTTTAGCTAGCAACAACAAAGAAAACTTCAAACAACACTTCTAGTTTTAATCATCTAAGTTTAACTAATCTAAGTATATTATCTAAAATTGGTGTCCGTTTTCCGCTTTCATTGAAATACTATCATTTTAATTCATGTTCGCCCACATCTAGCCTAACCTAGAGTGTGTGTGTTATGCCTTGGTTAGATAGAACAATCATAAGTGTGCAATAACCCTTCACTCTATAATAAAGATAAATGTGTATTTATTTGTAGATACATAAATATAAATCAGTCCCGTCACACAAACGTTAGCGAGTAACAAATGTTCACACGAAACCATTTCGAGTGTTTAGGAGAAGGGGGGGGGGAAGCAAATAGCAAGTCAGACCACCACCCCCCGCCATTTGAAATGAATTCGGGAAAAATATTTTACTGTATTTCCATAATGAGATGTTTTCTTTCTGTTTTTCCTTTCCTCTTTTTATACCGATTGATACGTTTTCTCCTTTATTCTTTTTTTTTTAACTTTTCAGATTAAGACGTTTTCTTACTTTTTCTTTCATATAAAATAATGTCTCAATCGGTGAAGTTTTAAAAATAATAAGAAAGAAATAATTACTTCTTATTTCCATTGTTAAACTTCAACGATTGGGACGTTATACAGGGTGGGCAAAAATAAGGGTCCTATTTTAAAAAATTCATAACTTTTTTATTTATTGATTTTTTTTTTTTTTTTTTTTTTTAGAATAAGTAAAAGACCCCTTCCGAAGCAAGCATGAGCCGTATTAGCCCTAAGGAACGTACCCTCATTTAGAAAACATTATTTTTGCTTAAAAAACTCAAAACAGTGTAAAAAACAATACTTTAGTTTTTGTAAGTTTTAAGAAGTGTTTTTCGGCTGAAATTTGTTTTGTTTATTTCAAAAAATCTCGGAAGGGTCAGTCTACACACACATAAAGTTTGGTGAGTTTAACTTTTATTTTGTGGAAGTTATTCAAATTCAAGTTATTCAAATTTAAAGATAGGACCCTTATTTTGGCCCACCCTGTATTAGTGCGAACACTAGCGAAGCATAATATTTTTCCCGTCATTTTTGATGGAGGGTATACACTCGCAACTAATATTGTCATTGTTATCAGTATAATAAAGCAACACTTATTTCTTTTTTTTTCTATTTCTATCAGTTTTCTATCTCTAGTTATATAAAGTTAGACATGTTTATATATTCCTATATACATGATGTATTCCTAAACTACTTAACCGATTATTATGCATTTTGGAATACAGCTGTGTGTAATGTGGGCTAAGGTTCAAAGATGGGGTGGAAGCCCTTCGTGAAAATTTATACATCTCAGATTTTTACGAAATTTTAACAATAATTATTAGACACCAATTAATAAATATTACCCAAGTTTCAGTTTCTTTGGAGTATTTTAAAGATTTTTGGGGGGAATAATATAGACACAACCACCCATTTGAAAATTCAATTTTTTTTCAGATTTGCATTAAATTTTATCCATAGTCATTAAACAAGATACCCTGAATTTTAATTTCTTCTTAAGACTCTAAGCTTAAAATATTAACGCTCTTCTAGAATCAACATCATATAATCGATTTTGATCAAAATTGGAATAAGTATTCTAAGCATAAGATTTAATTTCACTATATCTTGATTTTAATCTTCATGAGTAGACATAAAAGTGGCGTGGGACTGTTCTTTCGGGGAGTATTTTTCTAGTATTTATATAAAGTTAGGTATGTGTATATGTTTATATATTTGTATCGACAAGAATCACTCCCAAACTAATTAACCGATCATTATAAATCTTGGAACACAGTTGCTCAGCGTAAAGGTGGGTTATGTTGGCTATATTATTGTCATTATATGTTGATTTTAATCTTCGTAAGGGGACATAAAAGTGGTGCAAAACTGTTCTGTTCGGATAATTAATTTTGATCGTCCTGAGGCGTGTATTCTTCTAGTTATTATACACCTATGAAGCTCATATCAAATATGAGGTTTTCTTCCGTCGCTTTTAGCGGCGAGTAGTCATCGTAATTAGTAATAGGTTTGGTTTGGTAGTTTTGTTTTACGGCATATCAACCCTTTTTGGGTTATTTAATGCCAAATCTGGTCATTATAGTAAAAGTTTTTATGCTTCAAGTTCTAAAAATAAAATAAAAAAGGGGAGGGAGAAAGGGAGAGGGGCTGTTGTTTTTGTTTTTGGTTTTGTAGAACATAATTAAGTTTTACAAAAAAAAAAATTAAAAAAAAAAAAAAAAAAACATCAATGTAGTCATCGTAATTAGTAATAGGTGGCGCCATATCAGTTATGACGTGTGAACGTAATGGTTAACGAGCCGCGCTGTGTCTGTTACCGAGATTGTACGTAGTAATGTCGAATCAATAAAAACAAGTTTCCGCAGAGCTGAGATAAAATGCCATGATAAAATATATTAATTCTAAACGTGAAACATATCGTGGTAGGGACACATTATATTCTACTTCCTCGCCATAATTAACGAGTTTGGAGAAAGTGGAAAAATCGACAACAAATGATCGACGGCGAATGCTTTTATGTGCCAGACATTTATAACTTATAGGAATACGGAGAAGCATTTATTTGCCATTCTTACAACTCATTATTATGCTCACCCCCCCCCCTCTCTCTCTCTCTCTCTCTCTCTCTCTCGATATATATGTATATATATATATATATATATATATATATATATATATAGTCTAAAGAAGCTCTGAGTCATTAAAAAAAAAATGTAAAATGCAGTTTAAATCCCCAGACAAACTAACTAAATCCAAGATATTGCAGACTGAACATTCGTTGGAAAATTAATAAATGAAAAAATATAAGTAAAAAAAAAAAAAAATTTTTTAAATGGGTGGGGGAGGGTTAATTATCTAAGAGTGAAACAAAAACAGGAGACCTTAAGCGTCTAATATTAACACGGGGATCATCAGCTGTTTACCATGTAACTGTTTCGGAGATTTAAAAACAGGACAGTTATAATATTCATGGCTCTCCAATGGTACTGATTATACGACCATTTCCCCAATAATCAAGTGTCGAAATAATTCAGCTTAAAATATCACTAATATATACATAAATAAATAATAATAATGATAAAATGATAATAATAATAATATATTACCCTTAAGACTACCGTATGATATAGTAATTTGCATATCAAATAACATTAATTAAAACAATAATAAAAAGATATATAAAAATAAAAATACTAATACTATCTAAACACTACATCCAAGAACCATTCTGCAATATGGTAGCTAGCAATAGAATTATATAGGAATTAAAGTTGCATTAAAAAATTTAAAAAAATAAAGCTTAAGTACCTTTGGTACCAGAAAAGTAATTAGATAAGAGGAAGGAAACCTAGCCATACAGATCTAAATACCCAATATATAGTCTAAAGAAGCTCTGAGTCATTAAAAAAAAATGTAAAATGCAGTTATATATATATATTTAAATGTTAAATTAAAGAATTATCGTTTAATACTAATCTATAGTGCTAATATAAAGCTCAATATATTGAATAGAGCAATCAATTCTAGAGATGAAAGATGAGAATAAAAAATTGTAAAGATACAATATTTATTAGAACATCAATTGTTCAGAGCAAGGAGCTTCATATCCTTAATCCATGGATTTTCAAAGATAAACTCTTTTCATCAGAGGATAGGGAAAAGCCGACAATGTAATTGTAAATATTATCGGCAACATTTAACTTGGAAAATTTTACATAAAATAAAACAAAAATAAAGACCAAAAGGTAAAGAGTCTTATGTTGAGATGAAAGCGTAGAGTCAGGGTGGACGATGTCCAAAAACACGTCAAAATAAAAACAGCTGTTATATTGGAAATGAATGTTTGAAAAAGAATAATACTCAAATTGTTTAGGAATCCAAATGTTTTTGTTAAGAGGCTGATATTCAGATGGCAATTGGTAACGTCCAGTTTATTCTATCTGTGCATTAGTTTGGTGCTGAAATTATCCGTATATGTATATATGTATATATTACTATTGCATGTATCCACATAAAATGTTATAAAGAGATATTATTTTTTATATATCAATTTTCAGTATTTACTTCACCTGAAGCCTGGAGATTCTCCCGGGGATGAAACGCGGGAGCCTCTGTGTGTGACAATATTAAGCGGATGCGACAATATTAAGCGACCCTGCGAAGGGCAGCGCTAGTGTGAATTAGCCATGAGCTTATTCAAAGTCAAGCATCATCTTAGGTTTCCAGTATAAAAAAGAACAGGGTTAAAAACATAGTGTGATCGCCCTGGTAAATGAACTCCCCATCTCAATTTCAATCGATTCGAAATCGTATTTTGTTTTTAATTGTTTTCGTATTAACCTTTCTGCCCTCGAATGTTAATTGCAATTTAGGTCATATCGTTTTTCGGTCCAAATGAAATATACACTTTTTGTTAAAAATTATTATCATTTTTTTTTTCGCTTATGACACGTTGCTCTCTCATTGTTGTTCTCGTGGCGTGATCTTATTGGATGCTGACAAGAATTCCCCCCTCCCCGTAGAGGTCGGCGCATTCTCAATAAAAGAGTAGAGAGAGTCGAGACAGAGAGAGTTCCCCAGAGACAGGCGCGGACGCCAGTCGCAAAATCGGCCCGTGTGCCGTCCGACTATGAACAAAAAAGCTGGACAAAAACTCCGCCATCGTTTTCTTAACATAGATTAATGTCTTAATTAGTCCAACTTGTGAAAATAATCGTTGTAAATGAATTCACGCACAGAGAGACAACCTAGGGAAGACAGATTTTACGATACAGTAGACATTGAGCTAATGTAAAATCAATTCTTTACTTTAATTGTTTAATAATTATCTCATACAAAAAGAACTCGCCAAGTTGTTTACATTATTATTGATTTGTTCTGCTTGAATAACCTTGCCTTCACAGAGACGAAATCAACAAAGCCATCTCTATCATCATCATCCCGACCGGAGGAAATTCGACATATCCTTTTTTTATTGCCACTACGACGATCATCGGCCAAAGAGTGTTCACGGTCTGGCAAGATCTCTATGTAGAGAACCAGACGCGTGAGCATCGATACACAGACGACGAGCGGGGTACATGTTTATAACTGGCTCCGTGACGCAGGAACAGAGTGGGGTATTTGTTATACTTGACACCGCGACCAGGATATTAAACACCTGTGCGTGAGTGGCCGACAAGATACCCACGGTATCGAAGAGTGTGAGGTACTTTTACATGTGTAGCTTAATTGCCATAAATATATATATATATATATATATATATATATATATATATATAGATAGATAGATAGATAGTGAGAGAGAGAGAGAGAAAGAGATAGAGAAATCGCTCCAGACAAAGCATGAAACCACTTGATGTAAGGAGCTAACAAGAACGAAAGATGATTATCGTATAGACAGGAGATGCCTATTGCCATTAGTCTTGAAAAGACCGAAACTATAGGTAGGAGGAAAACAGTCAGCAGGAAGAAAATTTTACATTCCTGCAGTTTCTGGAAAGTAGCTACTAGAATAGAAAGTTGTATTAGAATGAGCTATCAAAACAGCGAATTGATGGCGACCACTAGACCAACGAGTCAAACGAGCTGGAACAAAGAAAGCAGGGAAAAGATCAGAAAATTATGAAGAACACATGCTAGAGTAGTATTTATAGAAAAGACTGTGACACCGAACATCGTGTCTGTGAGAAAGAGGGTGCAGAGTAGAAGAAAGAGTCGGGGCCAATCAAATTGTGTATTCATATATATAGAGAGAGTGATAGTGAAAGTGAGAGTGAGAGAGAGAGATTTCTCTGCGCGTATGGTTTTTTAGTCATTTAGTCAAGACGATGCCCATTTTAGGCGGTCCTTTTTCTGAGGTAGAGGTTCGAATCCTTTGCGAGTCTCATTTTTTACCATGTGGTATTCTTTGTTTATATCCAGCCCCGAAGACTAAATAACTCGTTTATGTAGTAAACAATAGTATCAAAACACACACACGCGCGACTTGTTTACAAATATAAACAAATCCAATTAAACATTCGTTTTCGATCTGGGCTCGCTTCAGGCTTGAAACCTACGATACCATGTTGATTTGACTTGATTTTCTGTAACATTATTAATATATATATATATATATATATATATATATATATATATATATGTATATATATATGTATATATATAGAGAGAGAGAGAGAGAAAGATAGATAGATAGAGAGAGAGAGAGATAGAGAAAGATAGATAGATAGATAGAGAGAGAGAATATAGAAAGAAAAGATTCACAAACACATTGCAACTGTCAGCATTTATAATTTATTTTGACTTCCCAGTCTCCTCAGAATGCTAGTGGGACAGTTACATATTGGAAATGACAGAAAAAAAGAAATACTCACCAGCCAAAAAAGAAATATTATAAGCAAAGAGAGGGGGATAAAAAAGGGGGGGGACAAGCAACACACTTAAGTTAAAATTATCAAAAAAGAAGGGGAGGGGAATATAAAAATATGAAGAGGTCAGCCAATATGTATCCACAGCTGGAACAAAACAAAAATAAAAGTTTAATATTACGATGTCATGCGTATATTGACACGAAGCGGGGTTTGACTTCGTGTCAATATACGTGGGTCAGATGGCTTCTTAGACGCATCGTAATATTAAATTTTTATTTTGTGCTAGCTGTGGAGACATATTGGATGACCTCTTTATATTGTTATATTTCCCTCCCCTTCTTTCAGACGGTCGGAAGGCTCGAACCCGGATCACAGAGTCAGCCTAGAATCTTGCAAACAGTCGCCATATCCAATCAGCCAACGGAAAATAAGGAAAATTAAGATCTATATGTACCTAGAAGCGGGAACAGATAGAAGACTAGTTGAGAGCGTTCGATGAACGTATTCGGAACTTTGCATTAGAGCTTTTTCACAGTCTATTTTTACATTTTTTATATTACATTATATGTACTATTAAATATTTTATACTGAATTTCTTACATAGTTTAGGATTTGCTCTATCAATTTACTTTGATGAATTTGATAAAACTTAAAAACACCATGATGGTGGGTTATTGCTTTATTTAATTGTTTAAATATTTTAATTTGATCATCACCTTGTTTAATCATTCTTATTACTAAAGCAGCAACTGGTGGGGGGGGTATAAAATCTTTTAATCTTAAAGTAACGCGAGCTATTATCAGAAACTCGAACATAATGCTCCTGTAAAAAATACACATGGGGAAGTACTGTTTTTTATGCGGCATACGAACGATATGAAAAGGGAAATAATTCCTTTCATCAAACATTTTATGGATAAATAGTCCATCCTCATTTTTTTATATCAAATCAATAAATCTATCTTGTGTTTCTGTATGTTCACAATTTAATTCTAAATCCTTTGGATACATCAAATGATTTGCATTTCCAAACTCGTCGTTATCATTAATACAACCATGATGACTATAAACTCTAGATATATCTTTTTTTATTATTATTGATGATGAATATATACGAATTCAAGTCTATATAGAGATTAGTTCAAAATGGTGCAGGATCCAAACCCATTAGAATGCCTATAGTTCGGAGTAGTATTTTATTTCCCATTTAAAAATAATTCTCTTTAATAAGGTGACTTATAAGTATTGTTAAACCAGTTTTGGAAACACTAGTCTTACCATTCTTAGTTTTGCACCAAAAGGCCTTAGATTTTGAAAAGTCTATGTATTTACCTTTACCTTCTGCAAAAGCTAAATTTATAGTGTTATCTCATTCTTTAGTAAGTTCCTTATGTAGTATTTTTGTATATAAAGTGCTAAAATCATAAGTTGCGATTGATTTAGCCTTTTTTACGAGAATTTATACGATCTAATTATTCTGAATTATTTAACACCTAACTTAGGTTTATATTAATATAGAATTTCGTTTTTTATGGAAATTATTTATTTGATTAATAATTAATTTTAAAACTTTAGATATAGCTTTACTTAAGGGTGTTGTAATACACATCTTGGAGGAAACAATCAAATGGGCGCCAACTGGGGTTTGTGCATTTTTTATATCTAATACATGCACGGAAGTTTGGGTTTTTTTTTCCTTCAATTTCAGTCCTAATTTTTCACAAGTAACGGTGTGGTTTATATATATATATATATATATATATATATATATATATATATATATATACATATATATATATACATATATATATACATATATATATATACATATATATATACATATATATATATATATATATATATACATATATATATATATATACATATACATATATATATATATACATATATATATATACATATATATATACATATATACATATATATACATATATATATATATATACATATATATATATACATATATATACATATATATATATATACATATATATATATACATATATACATATATATATATACATATATATATACATATATACATATATATATACATATATATATACATATATACATATATATACATATATATATACATATATATATATATATACATATATATATATATACATATATATATATACATATATACATATATATATACATATATATATATATATATATATATATGTTCTAAAACTAAATTAGTACTTAGATAAGTATATTTTAATTTGATCAAAGGGTGAACAATACTAGTGTGCGGTCTAACGTTCGCGCCTCACACCCATAAATGAAAAGACAACTTTTTAATTTATTTGATTTGATTTTTACATTTCAAATTATAGAAGAACAATAAACAAGAATTCAAATATTAATATGGTGTGCAACACTTGGAAACGGTTTACAGATGGATCCCAATTCATTTCCGGTAAATGCCGGCTGCGCTTAAAGACCGTAAATTTCCCGGAACTTATTTCGATAAATAGCACTAGACATAGACACTACTTTATCCAATCAGTGTTGAGTACATCGTGTTAGGGTTAGTCTGTGTATGGTTGTTCATACCAGTCAAAGATACGTCCGTGAAAATCAGCCCAGCAGAGGCTGGGTCATGTTTGAGTATTGATTTACTCCTCTCCAGGAGTTAGGCACAAGGCCAGTTTTTATCTTACTCCCACAAGTAAGATGTGACCCAAGGTCGGGTCGGGAAAGTGGGGTTTAAAAATTGCCTGAGCAGCCCCGTCGGCATTCCCCGGTAGAGGCGCCTCATGCAGTAAGCAATAAACTTACTCCTCCCCAAAGATGGGGAGGCAATGCATGAGAAGGTGGACCTCCCAGAACTGCACAGGAGAGACCCATTGACCGGCGTAAATCAAGACCCGAAGGCTAAGACAACACCAGTATGGGGTGAAGTATCCATCGGAACAGATACTGACCTCGTTTCCGTCGAGCTGACGTATAGTTCTGTGCAGTTCCAGGAGGTCCATTTTACTAGGCATTACCTTCTCTTTTTGAGAAGTGGTTAGTTTATTGCTAATAGCCATGGACGTCCTTACCGATGACTATTGACGTGGCTGTTCAGTCATTTTTCATTGACTAGAGTTCACCTCTTCTTGCGCGCTGACTTTTCAATCCCCCACCTTCCGACCTTGTGTCACACCTTTCCGTGGGGAGAGAGATGTAAATACCTATTCAAAAAATTGCATGTTATAAAAAGTAAATGTAAGAATAGAAAAAGGGTAATTTGGTATTATTAGTTGTCCATAGGCCATAGGGGTTCCCAGTTAATCCTCGAACTGATTATGATAAAATATGTTAATATTTAGTCGCCTGGTGTCACTCCGAAACAAAGTAGTGTTTGGGGGATCATAGAAATTTCTTTCTGTCATTCTTGCTGGTAAATGTTCTAAAAACAACACTGAAACTAGATCAAACAGCCGCCTTCTTGTTTTGTTTTTTTCGTTTCCTTTTCTTTTTCTTTTCTATTATATTTAAACAATTGTATAAGTTTGCGCACGAATTAGAGAGAGGAGCAGCCAGAGAGAGAGAGAAAGAGAGAGAGAGAGAGGGGGAGAGAGATGTTTAAAAAGTAACATGACAAGGAGAGAGGGGGGGAAGTAAAAAGAAAATGTTACACACACACTTTTGAAAAACTATTCTGTAGTTTTTCAGGCCCCCGAGCAACGCCGTGTAGCGCTGTTGTAGGCCCTCTGTTCAGTCTAGAGAGACTATGGATACCCCTATAAGGGGCTGGCTGCGCGTGTAATTATGAAGCAAGGGTTGCGCAATCCCTAACAACACCTCTCCTGAGTCGGCACTGCTTGATTCCAATGGCAAGCAGTTCAAGACGACTGGAAACAATGCCGAGATAAACAGAGAGCACATACGGCACCTGGTAGTCCCAAATGGTCACCGATTTAAGTACTGGCCAGGCTCGACGTCGCTTAACTTCGGTGATCTAACGGGAACCGGTGTGTCAACGTGATTTGTAGCGCTGTTAGTTATAACTATAATGAAAAGGAGGGTAGACATGAAGTCAACCGTAGCTTACACGTGTATGGCGTCAGGTCAGTCGTCTGTAAATGTTCTGATCGTGGCAACAACAATTAACGAAGAGCAGATGAAATTGTTCGGTCGACGCTAATTGAAAATGAGGCTGCGGGGGGGGGGGTGGAGGTCTAAAGAGCACGTACCAAAATAGGGGAGGGAGATACGAGATTAGAACAATGGCGCCTCGTAGCTATACGTTCTGGGGGAGACAAAGTCTGTTTCAAAAAGATTAAAACTTCAGAAATGTTATGATTATTCCGTGTCTCCCATAATTTTCTTTAACTAACTGACTCGCGTTTTTGATTAGAAACAAAATGTAGTATCTATTCCGATGCTACACTTTGACCATTTTGTCCTCGGTCGGTGAAGGAGAAATTCTTCTAAACTCAGGCAATTTTTATTTTTGTTCCAATACAATTTTGAGGAGCTGTGGGGACATTAAAAACCTACCTTGTATCTAACTTTGGCCTCATGGGGAGGCAAGTATATAGGAACTGACTCACTTTTATGTGAAAGGCGAAATTTTACAAATATCAGAGATGGATCAATAGTAGGCGTAAACTAAGGTCGCTATAGGTGTCGGTCCCTTATAAACTCCGAACCTACTATATCAGATATGTTGCATTTTTTAAGAATGTCGAATATTTACTTATATATAGAATGTAAAGAAAGAGAGGGGGGAAAGAGGGAATATTAGGCTACATTCCAATGACCAAGATTTTATTCATTTTATTGATAATTTTTACCGACCGTTTCGTTAACAGAAGCACATCCGATATTAGTATTTATTTACTCCTCTCCAGGAGTTAGGCACAAGGCCAGTTTTATCTTACTCCCACAAGTAAGATGAGACCCAAGCTCGGGTCGGGAAAGTGGGGTTTGAAAAGCCAGCGCCCGAGAAGGTGAGCACTCTGGCCATTAAAAATTGCCTGGGCAGCCCCGTCGGCATTCCCCGGTAGGGGCGCCTCAGGCAGTAAGCAATAAACTTACTCCTCCCCAAAGAGGGGAGGCAAAGCCTGGGAGGGTGGACCTCCTAGAACTGCACAGGACAGTACCTCAAACCGGCGGAATCAAGACCCGAAGGCCAAGACAATACCGGTCTACAGAGTGAGCATCCATCGGAACAGATACTACACTTTGATCTTAGCCAAAAGGACAAGGAGGATTTTTTGTTGAAGTTAAGCTTATGAAAGCGATATTATAATTTGGTTTCAGTCTTGAGTGTCCTGTCATTAAGGCATTGCCTAAATTTTCGAATTTTGTGACACCGCCACGTATCATCATCATTTTCTCGATATAACCCTTGTGGTCGAGAATGACGACTCCAGATGAACCCTTGTCTGATTTAATAATATAAAAATCCTTTTTGGACTTAAGGCTTTAATGGCTTTAAAAGAACGCGAGTCAATAGGACTAATTACAAAACTATGGATTAGATAAACAAGACGCGTTTTTGCCAACATGCATCCTCATCCGAAGAGGACACGTGTTACTTAAGTTGTACATACAACATTTCAAATTCGGCAAACACCTCCTTATTAATAAGAGAAGGAAGTATGCCGAAGTCAAGGCCACGTAAGAAAACAACTCTATCGGTATCAGACAAGGAATCTTTAGAAAAATGGAATAAGTCTATCATTTTTCTGACCGGAGTCAAACTTCCTATTAATAAAAAAAACTATTAAAAAAACTTTCAGATTTTGAGGTACGTCTGACTTTTTGCACAATATCACCAGCCGAAATATATCTGGAGAATTGAATTTTTTCAAACAATCATAAAAACGACCAAACAAGACTTCACAGCTGGCAATATTTACCTTTGACTGAAACCAAAACTGTAGATAAATGAACAATTTTGTCTTTAAAAAAAAACACGTTCAACATTCACTGCGTTGATTACATTTATTTGGTTGTACAGGATGAACTCCTAAACTAGTGAACCAATCATTATGAATTTTGGAATATATATTCTTGGCAACACGATGTACCGTGTTGTCAAGAATATATATTCCAAAATTCATAATGATCAGTTCACATGGACACATTATTTGCTTTTGTGAAGTTTAACATTTACAACCCAAACTCGCACCCACCCCCAAAAACTTTTTTTAAATGTTGGGTACAACAAATTAATAGAAAAAAGAATTGCTCTACATCAAATTTTAAGCTATATCAAGTAATACATCTTTAAAGGGATCGGTGCTCGCGCGTGAGCGCCAATACTATGCATGTGCTTGGTGAAATCCTAAACTATTGAGCTTATCATTATGAATTATGAAATATGTATTCAAAAACATTATATATATATATATATATATATATATATATATATATATATATATATATATATATGTGTGTGTGTGTGTGTGGAGGGGGGGGGGGTCCTCAGTGCAATTGTGTAGAAAATCTCTTTCTATCTGAAATCTGAAATTTAAAATCCAGTTCGGCTCATTTAGAAACATTTTTCATTTTCAATGCATCAAACAGTTTTCCGTTTTTTTTTAATTTTTATTATTATTATTAGTAGTAGTAGTAGTAGTAGTAGTAGTAGTAGTAGTAGTAGTAGTAGTAGTAGTAGTACTCACTAGGAGTTCTCACACAGATCATCGTCAGTGATTGCTCACCGACAACAACCAGTGGTATTTCCTGGAGTCTGAGTGACAACAAGCCTCCCCAGATTTCCAGTATTCTTCACCTATTTTTGATAACGATGCGGTATCGCAACAGCCTATTACCATTGATTTCTCGCTGGTAAAGACAATTGGTTTTTTCTGAGATTTGTGTGGCAATAAGCCTCCCCAAGGTCTCAGGATTCTCCGCACTTTTTCAGTGGATGTCTGGTTTGTGCTGTCCCTCCTCGGTCTTCTCATCCTCCTCGACCCTCTACAAATATTCTGTCTGGGATTTGGAATAAATATAATTTGTAAACAGGGACGACATGTACTTATTATTATTATTATTATTATTATTAATAATAATTTTGTAGGATCTCATCGGTAATTTCTATCACCTTTTAATCTGATCAAATCTATCTTTCTATACTTTTCAACTCAAAATAGATCGTATACGTATTTGAGACAACGATTGCATGTTGGTCAAAAATAAGAATCAATAAAAACTATACTAATTCATTAGATGATTTCAACGTTGAAGAAACCTTGATTTCTACGAGTTAATAGACGGAAACCAATATAAATGGACATCCGTAACATGACATGGCTTAAGTGTCATTTAGACGGATGTCGTTTGTTACCACCCGTTGGTTTTACCTGTATTTGACGTGCTAATGTCGCCACGAAGCCGCTAATTCCCTTTCATCGCCATAAACGGTTGAATCAGTTAGGAGCTATCCGACCGTTTCGATCGGAACCAATAGAAAGTTGGCAAAATATTCGATATCCATTATATAAAGTAATCTCTATTTTCCCCCTGCGTCTCAATAGGAAAATATCCGAACACTTCCTATACAAATCCTTTACACTTACCACTTACAACACTTCCTAAAGCATGTTTCTCGAAATTATGAGTACATGTTGTCCCCGTTTACAAATTATATTTATTCCAAATACACAGCTTCTCTCAAATACGTAATCACACAAAGACATTAGCAAACAATTTCACTCTCCTACAATTAACTCCTCTCACATACACTGAGTATTTTTCTCTAATAGCTATAATTAATATTAAGCCATCGTTTATTAGTTCATTTTTGTGCTCATAGTATTTTCTACCTAGTACACTATATTTTTTAAGTAAATAACAAACGCTCCCTAATTTTCACTTATAATCTACGTAGCGTTCAGAATGTATTCTACTAATAAGAAAATATCGAAATGGCTGAATTTCAACACTGCCGTCTGTCTATTCATAATACATTTTATCATTCTTCAAAATGCTAGAATAGATTAGCGAACAACTAACATCGTATTCAAAATGGCGTCTTAGCCTGATTGCTCTTCATAAGTGTTTTTTTTCTTAAAAAATCAGTTATTAATATTATTTTTTTATTATATACAACAAAACAGGACCACGATAACTATATTTCATCGACTGTTTTCTTTTTATTAAAATAAATTACAAAATCACTTACTAACTCGAAAAGACTGGTTTGGTTTAAACTAAAACAAGAAAGAAAGTCGACTTTTATTTTTAAGTACGCTTTCTTTTACCTAACAGAACAGAATCGACTGTTTCTTTTTACTAAAACAAAACAGAAATTTACTTTCGCACTTTAAACGCCTGTTTTCTTTTGTTCGGATCGAGGGTCGTGTCCCCCGATTATTTACGTGTTCGTATAATCAAGCAATGTTGCATGCAAAAGACAGAGTAATAATTAACAAACAAAATAAGTTAGTTCAAATAACGTTTATTGAACGTGTGTGTACGTGGAATGATGAAGTGTGTTATGTATGCATGTGTGTCGATGGAAAAACAGTTCTTGAAAAGGTATAAGAAGAAATGAGTCCGGCGTAGGAAAAGTCTTTGAAAGCCGTAACACAAAGAAAAAGAGTTGAGAACTCTTACCGTTGTTTGCCCACGTGTTGACGGAAGAAACGTGTGTTGGTAGTTGTTTTGCTGAGACAAGTTCAAGAGAAAAGCGTGAGACGAAACGCTAGTGTATTAGCGTCGTTCTGCCAAGGCCAATTGACCAGAAGAGAAGATTGAAACGGAACGCTAGTGTCAGCGTACTCCTGTCGAGGCTGGTGAAGAAGAGGAAGAATTTCCGTTATGCACCTGGTTTTATAGTCCGAAGGGCAGATAACTCTGGTGTCGCTTTACAGCGCCACCTGTCGGTGAAAAAGCGCCACCTAACGGCAAACCGGTGTAGTTATGTTTAGAAAGGAGGAGGTAACTGCTACACTTTAATAAAAACAATCATAAAATCGATCGTTATCTTTTAACTAACTTTTTTATTTCAATAAAACCAAAAACCCAATCGATTACTAAATTTAACCAACTGTTTCTTTTTTCAAATTAAAACAAAACCGGTACTTCTACCGTTTACGTACCGTAGAATTTTAAATACGATTTTCAAGTTGAATTCAATTTTTACGGTATCTTTTGTTTATAAAATAGTTAGGTGAAAGTATATAATAGTTAACAAAGCCCCTTTTCCCATGTTAAGAATCGGTTTCTAAATAACATTATTATTATTTTAGTACGGTCCGTAAACTGCAGAAATACACAAAACACAAAATCGATTAATAACTTTGTTCTTTTTTTATTAAAACAAAACATAAATTCGAATAATGACTTTTGATGAATTGCATTCTTTTTATTTTCTTAATTGTAAGGCCGTGATAGACGAAGCAAAGAGAAAGTGCACTGAGTTAACAAAAACACACATTCAGTCACAGAAACTAGGTATTAGCGATTTCTGGAAAATCTATTATAGTGTAGTGAACAATGGTCAATCAACGATTCCCCCATTATCAAACCACAATGATGTCGTTTGCACGGCAACTGATGAAGCTGAACTACTTGCCCAGCGTTTCGCCTCTAACTCCACTTTGGACTCTGATAACCACCCCCTCCCCAAATTTCCATTGCGGACTGAAGTCACACTTGATAACCTGGTCATCACCCCATCCCAGGTCATAGACTCATAAAAAAACTTGACACATTCACAGCTTGTGGGCCTGATCTCATACGAGTAATAGTAATAAAGAAATGCTCTGCTGAACTGGCCCCTGTCCTCTCCAAACTCTACAATAAATGCCTAGCTGAATCTTGCTTCCCCGATAGCTGGAAAATTGCCTCTGTGGTACCAGTCTACAAGAATTCTGGGAATAGAACCAATCCTCAGAACTACCGCCTAATCAGTCTACTGCGAACCTAGGGAAGTAGCGCTTGATATATCCAAGGCCTTCGACAAGGTATGGCATAAAGGGCTTCTCCTGAAAATACGCTCATACGGTGTTACTGGGCAATTACTTAATATAATTAGATCCTTCCTAACCAAAAGAAAGATCCAGGTTGTCCTCGATGGCCGTTCATCTAAGCAACATGACATAGATGCTGGTGTACCCCAGAGATCTATCCTTGGACCTTTATTGTTCCTGATCTTCATAAACGATCTCCCTGATGACATAGAGTCTGAGATTGGTTTATTTGCTGACGACACCACACTTTACTCTCGCCATGTTGGCAAAACAGATGCGATCATATCCGAGGCAATGGCTGAATCCTTAGAAAATGATTTCCAGGCTGTAGTGGATTGTAGTCATAAATGGTTGGTAACTTTTAATGCCGCAAAGACAAAGCTCCTTTCCTTCAATAACTACAAGAAACCTCTCCTACCACCGATTGTTATGGGAAATGGCACTCTGCCTGAGAGCTCATCATTCAAACTCCTCGGTCTAACCTTCACAGGTAATATGAATTAGAACAAATACATTGAAGATATTGCCAAGATGCAGCAAAGAAGGTGGGCGCCCGTTACCGTGTTAGTAAACTCCTCACACCTGACATTATCCTTTATCTCTACAAAGCCACCATCCGCCCATGCATGGAGTATTGTTGCCACATCTGGGCTGGTGCATCATCTACTAGTCTCTCCCTCCTTGACAAGGTCCAAAAAAGTCGCCAACCTAATAGGTCCCTCACTGTCAACCAAGCTACAGTCCCTGTCCGATCGCCATAATGTAGCATCCTTGTGCTTGTTTTACAAATACCTCAATGGATTATGCTCCGATGAATTGGCTACTCTGGTGCCCCTCTCGACGTAAATTCACTAGACCAACTCGACAAACAGCTAAATCCCATCCATTCACTGTGGAGGTCCCCAGATGTCGGAGAGCCTTCTACTCCAATAGCTTCTTTCCTCGTGCTGCTGGCCTCTGGAACTCCCTCCCTGCCCCCTGTTTTCCCGACGGTACTGACATGCAGAAATTTAAAACTAATGTAAACAAACATCTCGCTGCGCAGCTCCCAATTTAAGTTGACCCCCCAAAACCTTCTCCCTTTTTTCTCAGTAGCCTCTTACGTCTACAGTGGCGTCCTGCCTTGTTTGGGGTGAACTATGTTTTAAAAAAATGGATACACTCAGCATTGAATGGGTGCGAGATGGTATAAGTACACTGACGTTTATTGATATCATTTTCGGTAAATTAGCAGTTTTTAAGCGCACCCGAAATGGATGTGGACCCATGTGTAATTCTGCTCGAAGCCTTGAACCCCATATTACCATTTATATTCTTATTACTTCATTTCTATAATCTAAAAGTTACGAATCAAATAAAGTAAAAATTGGTATTTTATTTGACGGATACGCGAACGCAGACCCTACGATATTATTGTGACCCCTTTGTCTAGAATGAAACATACTGATGCAAGTACTTTGATTGGTGCAGTTTCCGAATATGATTATGGTACTGTAATTCTGTAATGAAATTAAAGGGACTCCTCTTCAACAACACCGCAACAAACAACGGCAAATCTCAATACCAATAATAGAATATTAATATTCTGTAAAAAAAATAAAAATTACATCTCAGTCTTCCCTAATTCGTCTTTCTTAAAGTAGTTGTTTTTTCTCATATGCAAATTAAAAATATGAAATATGAAAAATCTAACTACGAGCACAAGTGCCTTTTTTTTCACTGAAAAACGAGTGTCAAACATGCGAAACCGTCCACGCGCTTTAAAGCCCTTCATTTTCTTCTCCATTGTTACAGTAGACAACATTTAATCTCCCTTTATATTTTAGACCACGGGTAGGGTCTATCTCCAAAACTCTTGGAATATTTTGTGACATATTTCTTTTTTTATAGACGTCTGGTACGACCGGTGACGCTGCGATATCATTGCGTCCTCGTTGATTAAAACGAAATATCGAAGTACTTTATGTAATTTTTTTATTGGGAAGAATTTTGACGCATTTCCTCTTCATGGATATTTTGCGCAAACAGATACGACCTGATATTTTTGTACCCCATCTGGTTAAAATTAAATACATGATCTGAGTACTTTAGGTAATGTAATTTCAGAATATATATATATATATATATATATATATATATATATATATATATATATATATATATATATATATGGGGGTCTTTACTGTCATGCCATAGTTTGGCCATTTAATGAGACTGCTATCAGAAACACCTGGAAGTAAAGCACTTAAAACTTTCCTAAAGCATATTAAAAGACCATTAATGGAGTGCTATTATACTAGAAAGAAGACTGTCATGGGTTGGTGATTAAATGAGACTGCCATTAGAAATACCTGCGCGTTAACCACTAAAAGCCTTCATAAAATCTACCAATTAACCAGCAGGATGACCAAAGTGATAATAAGTCTTCAATTCATTATCAGACTTTCACTTTGAAAACAACATGATCAAAACCATTGTTACATTGCTGGTTATTGGCTTCCCAATAACCCTTTTGGTCGTCGTAGAACTTCGCTGTTGATTCAAATGTGGCGATATGTCGTAGCTAGGTTGTGCGAACCTCAACTGCCCGGGAACTATTCGCACTGCTCTGCACTAACCTTTTCTCTTCTCTCTTTTCTTCCTTGTCGTCTCGCCGCCATTGTCGCCGAGTGCAGCTATTGTGTGATACTATTCGTACCACCGTTTTTTCGCCTGCAACCATTTGCTGTCGGGACAGCTATGGCAGTCGTCTTCCCGTCACCGCAGACGCCGCCGCCGCCGTCGCCAAATCCTCGTTGGTCGTCCATCGTACCGGCGTTCTTCGTGGGCTGAAATTGACTTCTTAACAAGTACAACAAAGTCTTTTTCTGTTTTAATTCGAGCCGCTTTTATTTGACTATTTTAATTAGCCAACTTGAACGAGCTCGCTGTGATCGAGAGAGAGTTTACGCTAACTTAATTTACTAGTTATTTCGTAATTACTTGAGAGAGAGAGGAGGGTGAAAGATTCACTACTGGCTCTTATATTTTTGTCATTCCGAATCTTTCTCGTAACAGCTACATGATTGCCGGACCAGTCTCGTCGCTTCCAAGTCAGACTCTAATTCAATCTCGATTTCACTTTTCCAACGGCGAGAACTCTGACGTCATCAAACCTCGTGATCGCACAGGTGCAATCTGAACCACTGAACTTCTCTTGAACTTAAGGTCAATCAACGTCACCGCGTTCGTGGGAAACACATCGAACTGAACATGCACGGGATGACTCCGCTACAAATCGTGTAAGTCAAACCCGTCTCGAATAGATGCGTCCAACTCTCACAGGGCATTATCTAACACCATCAGTACATTCGAAGTTAGGTTTTTTGACAAAAATGACTGCAATGTTAATAGCATCGTGTTAATCATGTGTATAAGTACGCAGTGCTGATGATCCTTCGAGACTCTAGGAGGGGTTTATGACGTATTTCATTTTTTATCGATGACCAGCGCGAACACAGACGCCGCGATATCATTGTACCCGATCGGGCATTACCTTCTCTTTCTTAGGGGGATTTTTTATTGTCTGCCAAGAGCCTCCCCTATTCGTGAGAGAATGCTGAGAGGTCTATGAAAATATTGCTGTTTCAATCCAGAGTGTCTCTTTTTGAGGAGTTAGATTTTTCCCACATAAAAAACCCAGATCTTATAGAAGTAAATGCACACAAATCCTTTCTTGTAAACATGACTTTCAATCGTGCGCCAAAAATCGAGGACATTTTAGATTTAAAATAAAGATGTTCCAATGCACAATCTCTTTCGAAAGAATTTGCTGTCGCATTAACATATATGCAACAGCCGTTTACCATAAATTTATCGCTGGTAACGGCAGTTGGCCTTCTCTGGAATTCGGATTCTAGTACTCTCTGCAGTCTTGCAGTAAAGGTCTGTTGTTCCTTTTTTTCCACTATCTTTTTTCCACTATCTTTTTTCCCCTCTTTGACACTCCGTCACGCTGATATGTGTCGTACAAACAGTGTATGTGTATGGGGGGGGGGGAGGGTACAGATTATGTGATTACTCACAGTCTTCCCTTCTCTTGTATTCGTGTAATTTTTTTAATATTTTTGTTCTGTTTCTTTTTTAACTTAGCTCTTTTTGTTTGGGGTTCGCTGGTTATGTGAGTTGGTTTCCGCATTTGAGGTTTTTCCTTAATATTTCGGCTGTTTTCATTAGTGACGTGCCTTGTATGATGTCAATCCTCATGTCAATCCTCATTTTGATTCCAATATTTTTTAGTCTTTTTTTCACCTTTTTCGTGACTAAAGTGCTATTACGATTATTAGTATTATAGTAATTGTCTTCGTGTTCCATATTCCTTTCAGCTCTCTGGCAAGTTCAATATACTTGCTCAGTTTTTCGGCCTATTGCTCTTCACCCTGTGATCTGCTGAGACGGCCAAATCTACGATTTGGAAAAAATTTCTCTCTGGTTGATGATTATCATCCCCTGTCTCCTGGCTTGGATGAGTTTGTCCGTTTAGACTTCTATGTCACATAGAATTTTACGATTTTCATTTTCCAATACTGTCTCCTGTGTGTGTCCGTACCATTTATCTATATGCTCAAAGTGCAGACATTTGTATAGTTCCCAGTGGACTGCCTTCCCCACACAGTTGTGTCTTTTTTTGTTGTATTTCTTTTGAGCTACTTTGCTGCATTCACATATTATATGATTTATCGTTTCGTCTCTTTTTCCATAGAGTCTACATTTAATGTTTTCCTGGGCTTTGTCTATTTTGACTTCGATATAGAATGCGTTGTTTCTGTAAGTAACGATTCTGTTTATCTGTTCAAGTGTCATTTGCGTATCCATATCTATGTTGTTTTCAGCTTCACTGCGTTTTGTATTTTTCTGTTGTGTAGTAATTTTTGCAACGGTAATCAGCATTTTTTTAGTTTGGGTTATGTATTTTTCTCGTTCTATATAGTTTGTTCGGTCGCTTTATTTTGTGCGGCTGTCAGTAACGATTCCATTTCTCTGTTGAAGTGTATCTTTTTTAACCATGTCATATGTTTTTGTGATCCACACTTTTGGTCGGTCTTATAAATCGTCCATGTAGCTGTTTCTCTTTCCATTCTTCTTTTATCGCGTTTTTGTTTCCTGCTTAGCTGCTCTATGTATTCTTCATTTTGGTCATGCCTTTTTCAGTGGTAATCAGTTCTTCTGTATTTTCTTTTTTCTCATCATCTGCAGTCTTCCATACTTACCAGCCCTCCTGGTTTATTTTTTTATATAGAGTTGGTCGGTGTCATCCTTCGGGTGCAGTGTATTGTACATAGTCATTAGTTTACTTGTTCTTTGATTTACGTGCCTGAGTTCTTCTTTTGTCCAGCTGATGAAGGATCCAGAGTATCTCACTATGGATACTGCCTATGTAGTTACCCCTTTTATTATGTTTCTAGTTTCCAGGATCTTGTTTTTCTTATGCCTTTTTTCTGATATTCTCCTTTTATCTCTGTTGACTTGATAGTATCCGCCTCTAGAACTCCTAGCTATCCATGTATAGATATCATGTTCGCCAAGTACCTTTATTGCCTTTTGGTTGAGCGGGTCTATGCTGTTTCGGGTTTTCCCCTCTTCATCTCCAGTAGTGCACATTTTTTTCATTCTGAATTCCATTTGAATGTCCTGGTTACAGATTTCGGTTGCATTTATTAGATCTCTAACTCCTTTTTATTTTTTTTATTTTTTTGTTTTGCAAATATTTTTAGTTCGTTCATATACGTGAGATAGTTTAACTTGTGTCTGAGTTTGGATCATGTATTGCACTTCCTGGGTGGCATCATGGCTGTGACAAAGGTATCATTAATAAAGAGTCTCCCCGGAAAATAATAATAATTATTATTATTATTATTATTATTATTATTATTATTATTATTATTATTATTATTATTATTATTATTATTATCATCATCTATATATTAATACGATAGCGTGTGTGTTCGTGTGTCACACCTTCGACAAAAGCTCTGCGCATGCGTGCCGCACCTAGGTTTTGAAAAACATTCAACTCGCCTAATTTTCGAAACAGTTTCAAGTCTTTCCCTTTGGCGCAACGGTTACCGACGTAGTATTTTTGACTTCGGCCCGACTGGTTTATAGTTCGATCCCAACCAACCTCTAAGATTTTTTTCTACATTTCGAGGGGAAGGGGAAGAGAGGTAGGGAGGGGACGACCGGGAAGACACCTATTAATACAATAGCGTCTGTTATTTTGTGTGTCATGCTTACATCAAAAGCAACGACCTTCCGAATCTTTGTATGCTACTCATGAATATGCTTGGCTTTTGGCTAAGATCAAAGTGTAGTATCTGTTCCGATGGATACTGCACTCCATAGATTGGTATTGTCTTGGCCCTCGAGGCTTGATTTACTATGGGTCTGTCCTGTGCAGTTCTAGGAGATCTACCTACCCAGGCTTCGCCTCCCCTCTTTGGGAGGAGTAAGTTTATTGCTTACTGCCTGGGGCGCCTCTACCGGGGAATGCCAACGAGGCTGCCCAGGCAATTTTTAATGGCCAGAGTGCTCACCTTCTCGAGCGCTGGCTTTTCAAACCCCACTTTCATGACCCGACCACATCTTACTTGTGGGAGTAAGATAAAACTGGCCTTGTGCCTAACTCCTGGAGAGGAGTAAATAAATATTCATGAATTGGAGCCAAATTTAATTAAATCTAAAACATTTACAATGTAAGGTTTAGTCGTCGAAATATTACCTTCACTAGAAATATTTTATATAACGAAGTTTTGTAAATTGTTTCATGTATTGTTCATTTTTTTTAAATAAATATACAAGTCTAAATCTTATCATATTTTATTCAAACATGTATAGGTTAGGAACAAGATAATTAGTATTAAAAATATCATTTCGTGTAATTTACACGGGTCCCGCTAGTTATTATTATTATTATTATTATTATTATTATTATTATTATTATTATTATTATTATTATTATTAACTCACTAGAAGTTTTCGCAAGAGTCAGTACAAGTGATCGTTCACTTGCAAAAACAGGTAGTATTATCTGTAATCCGAGTGACAACAAGCCTGTCTAGATTTCAAGTACTCTTCGCTTCTTTCGATCATTGTGCAAACCAGTTTTTATTCTCACAACAGCCGTTCATCATTAAGTTCTTTTTAGTAAAAGCCGTTGACTTTTTTCTGGAATATAAAAATACGAGTTATTATTATTATTATTAGTAGTAGTAGTAGTAGTAGTAGCAGTATCTCCTACTTATTATTCCTCATTATGCATGCCAAGATCAAGTATTTCTATGTATATTTAACCTTGTTGTTCGCAATAAAATTGCACTTTGAATATATGCGATAATTGGCAATGGCGCTGATGAATCTCAAGAAGGCATGTGTTATTCTTATCGTTACGTACATTCCAAATTAAGATCGCATTGTTTATAAAAGAGGGTAATTTCATGATTCTTTTTATTATTCCTTATTTTATTCATCGTGTGATCTAGTTAACATATCGCATTGTGTTAGCATTGCAAGATTAACGTCAGACAACAGTGTCCACATAAAAATCGCCACTAAATATATTTTATTCATGCATTCGTCAGGATGTTTACATGAAGACGTTTAACTTAGAGTCTAGATGATTATTAGTCAGATTTGTGATCAGAAATACAATTAAATGATTGATGCACTGGTAATTTGTACACTGACTCACTTGAGTTTTGTGAATACTCCAGAGAGCTTCCCCACATGTTTGGAAACAAAATTACGTCACTTATCAAGGTCTTGGGCCAGTCATTCAGCTGTAAAGAACGACATGCCAGTTTCAACCCTTATCTAGTCAGTCCGCCTCTTTCGTGATCGTCCTATTGATATTTCTTGAATGAAATCTTCTTGGTATGATTTCTTAACATAGCTGGAGTAGGGTAGCCGGGAAACATGTCTAAACAACGTTAATCTCTTTTTTCAAATAATCTTGTTGATGGATATGTTAATATTAAAGCCTCTTTTTGAAATCTAGGGCAGTTCTATAGGATTGGATATAAAGTTCTATAGGATTGGAAATAACGTTCTATAGGATTGACAATAAAGTTCTATAGGATTGGCAATAACGTTCTATAGGATTGACAATAAAGTTCTATAGGATTGGCAATAAAGTTCTATAGGATTGACAATAAAGTTCTATAGGATTGGCAATAAAGTTCTATAGGATTGGCAATAAAGTTCTATAGGATTGACAATAAAGTTCTATAGGATTGACAATAAAGTTCTATAGGATTGGCAATAAAGTTCTATAGGATTGAAAATAAAGTTCTATAGGATTGACAATAAAGTTCTATAGGATTGGCAATAAAGTTCTATAGGATTGACAATAAAGTTCTATAGGATTGGCAATAAAGTTCTATAGGATTGACAATAAAGTTCTATAGGATTGGCAATAAAGTTCTATAGGATTGGCAATAAAGTTCTATAGGATTGGCAATAAAGTTCTATAGGATTGGCAATAAAGTTCTATAGGATTGGCAATAAAGTTCTATAGGATTGACAATAAAGTTCTATAGGATTGGCAATAAAGTTCTATAGGATTGGCAATAAAGTTCTATAGGATTGGCAATAAAGTTCTATAGGATTGACAATAAAGTTCTATAGGATTGGCAATAAAGTTCTATAGGATAGACAATAAAGTTCTATAGGATTGGCAATAAAGTTCTATAGGATTGGCAATAAAGTTCTATAGGATTGGCAATAAAGTTCTATAGGATTGACAATAAAGTTCTATAGGATTGACAATAAAGTTCTATAGGATTGGCAATAAAGTTCTATAGGATTGGCAATAAAGTTCTATAGGATTGACAATAAAGTTCTATAGGATTGGCAATAAAGTTCTATAGGATTGACAATAAAGTTCTATAGGATTGGCAATAAAGTTCTATAGGATTGACAATAAAGTTCTATAGGATTGGCAATAAAGTTCTATAGGATTGGCAATAAAGTTCTATAGGATTGACAATAAAGTTCTATAGGATTGACAATAAAGTTCTATAGGATTGGCAATAAAGTTCTATAAGATTGGCAATAAAGTTCTATAGGATTGACAATAAAGTTCTATAGGATTGGCAATAAAGTTCTATAGGATTGGCAATAACGTTCTATAGGATTGGCAATAAAGTTCTATAGGATTGACAATAAAGTTCTATAGGATTGGCAATAAAGTGCTATAGGATTGGCAATAAAGTGCTATAGGATTGGCAATAAAGTTCTATAGGATTGACAATAAAGTTCTATAGGATTGACAATAAAGTTCTATAGGATTGGCAATAAAGTTCTATAGGATTGGCAATAAAGTTCTATAGGATTGGCAATAAAGTTCTATAGGATTGGCAATAAAGTTCTATAGGATTGACAATAAAGTTCTATAGGATTGACAATAAAGTTCTATAGGATTGGCAATAAAGTTCTATAGGATTGACAATAAAGTTCTATAGGATTGGCAATAAAGTTCTATAGGATTGGCAATAAAGTTCTATAGGATTGACAATAAAGTTCTATAGGATTGGCAATAAAGTTCTATAGGATTGACAATAAAGTTCTATAGGATTGACAATAAAGTTCTATAGGATTGGCAATAAAGTTCTATAGGATTGACAATAAAGTTCTATAGGATTGACAATAAAGTTCTATAGGATTGGCAATAAAGTTCTATAGGATTGACAATAAAGTTCTATAGGATTGGCAATAAAGTTCTATAGGATTGGCAATAAAGTTCTATAGGATTGGCAATAAAGTTCTATAGGATTGACAATAAAGTTCTATAGGATTGGCAATAAAGTTCTATAGGATTGGCAATAAAGTGCTATAGGATTGGCAATAAAGTTCTATAGGATTGACAATAAAGTTCTATAGGATTGACAATAAAGTTCTATAGGATTGGCAATAAAGTTCTATAGGATTGGCAATAAAGTTCTATAGGATTGACAATAAAGTTCTATAGGATTGACAATAAAGTTCTATAGGATTGGCAATAAAGTTCTATAGGATTGACAATAAAGTTCTATAGGATTGACAATAAAGTTCTATAGGATTGACATGTATCCAATGAATTGACCAACGGCGTGTACAAAAACACGCAAGCCACGCCCGAAAATAAACACTTTAGAAAAAAACTAATTATGCTTATAAACCTGACGATTCCCTGCAGTTGATGTCATTTGATATTTACCCAAGAGAATGAGCCGTGGAGTTTGCTGATACGTAGGGCAGAATTTTGCTGATACGTGAAACAGAGTCTGGTCTGACGCCAAATGAAGAAGTTTAAAAGAAACTGTAACTTATTTGACCTATTAGTATACTTCAGAGAGCTTAGCCACATACTGGATAACCAAATTCGGCCACTTATTACGATCTTGGCCAGTCTTTCAGCTGTCAGGAGCGGCACGCCAGTCTCAACCCTTATCACGTCCGCCCATCTCTTTGGTTATCATTTTCTTAGTCTTTCTAGAATAAAATCATCTTGATATGATTTATTTACATCGCTGGAGTTTAGCGGCTGAGAAAACATGTCCAAAACACGCTAATTTCTTTATTCGAATACCGTTGTAGATGAATCTGGTAATATCAAACCTCTTTTTGATATCTTCATGTCTTAGTCTAATTCTGATGCTCGGCCTTTTGGTCGAGATCAAAGTGTAGTATCTGTTCCGATGGATACTGCACCCTATAGACTGGTATTGTCTTGGCCTTCGGGGCTTGATTTACGCCGGTCTATGGGATTGTCCTGTGCAGTTCTAGGAGGTCCACCCTCCCAGGCTTTGCCTCCCCTCTTTGGGGAGGAGTAAGTTAATTGCTTACTGCTTGAGGCGCCCCTACCGGGGAATGCCGACGGGGCTGCCCAGGCAATTTTTGATGGTCAGAGTGCTCACCTCTCGGGCGCTGGCTTTTCAACCCCCACTTTCCGACCTGAGCTTGGGTCACATCTTACTTGTGGGAGTAGGATAAAAACTGGCCTTGTGCCTAACTCCTGGAGAGGAGTAAATTACTCTTAGTCTATCTTGCAAAGTTACTCCAAGGATAGTTCTTAAACATTTCATTTCAAAGACATTGAGCCAGTATAGTTCATGTTTCACTTGCATATACAGCATATACAGCATATACAGCATAGACAGCATATACAGCATATACAGCATATACAGCATATACAGCATATACAGCAATATGAACTATCAATGCATTGTAAAGTCTTAACTACACCGGCGTTGATATGTCCTTCCTGTTTCATATCTTTCCTTTTGTTGTAGCGATACGACAGGTGTGTCTCTTATCTATATATACAAAGTTTGTATTTAACAGTAATAGTTTTCACGAGAAGCTTTATAGACCATATATTACTACCATAGGATAATCGTTGAAATCATTCATTGAACACTTTGAATTTTTTGTACAATGGATCACAATTAAGCGCTTATCAAGGCCAAGGGCCACTCGAGGATGACAGTTAATGAGATGGAATGATTGCTAGTTGCAAGATTAAGAACATCATGAGAGGATTGGGGATGATTAATGGAATGGGATAAGTTTAGTTAGATTTGGGGAAGGTTCTTATTTACTTGCCTCCCCACAACGGCAGAGTTAGACACAAAGTCGGTTTTTAATGTGAGGAAAATCCAATTCCATAAAAGGGGGAACTCTGGATTGAAACAAAAATTAAAATTGCCTCTGTCGAGAAGGATTTCTCATTTACTGATCAGAACAAAAGAAGATGCAGTGTAGTATCAGAACCGATACTACACTTTGCTCCTTTCTGGGTAAGGCTTATGACAGGAATCTGTTAACATTGGATTTGAAAACGAACATGTTGTAAACTGCAGAGAAGCAGTCCAATTATAATATGTTTCACAGTTTGTGAAAATTCCGCCAGGCGCTAGACACACGGAGGGAGAAAGGAAAGTTTTTTAGGGGATTTTTTTTCGGTTGAAAACGAGTTCTTGTTGTGACTGTCTTACAAGAAGGAACCAGAGACTGGAGCTCAGTCGAGCACCTTCTATAGAAATAACGATAGAGTAGCTTTATAGCTAGAAATAACGATAGAGTAGCTTTATAGCTAGAAATAACGATAGAGTAGCTTTATAGCTAGAAATAACGATAGAGTAGCTTTATAGCTAGAAATAACGATAGAGTAGCTTTATAGCTAGAAATAACGATAGAGTAGCTTTATAACTAGAAATAACGATAGAGTAGCTTTATAGCTAGAAATAACGATAGAGTAGCTTTATAGCTAGAAATAACGATAGAGTAGCTTTATAGCTAGAAATAACGATAGAGTAGCTTTATAACTAGAAATAACGATAGAGTAGCTTTATAGCTAGAAATAACGATAGAGTAGCTTTATAACTAGAAATAACGATAGAGTAGCTTTATAGCTAGAAATAACGATAGAGTAGCTTTATAGCTCAGGTGTTATTACGATAAGATAACCTCTGAAATCATTCATGGAAGAATTTTAAATAGATTTAGAAGAAAAAGATGAAGATGAAACGAAATCGTTTTCAATGTATATTTCGTTTAATTTAAGAGATGTTGCGTAAAGAGCTACTTATATTTTTCACAGACGCACGATGCGTGAATATTTTTTATTTAAAGAAAAATAAATAACTTTATATAGAATTTTACATTTTAAATAAATTAATTAAAACATTGATTTAATTTAGCTTAAATAGAAACACATTTTAAATTAATGTTTTTTATTTGCTCTTTACTGTAACTATTCAAAAAGTAAGAAAAATGTGTTTCATCTAGATTATTCGGTCTACCATTCTTGTCTTGGTTGTTATTCTTCAAACGTTTTGGCCGATGTAACCTCCGACCTTCTTCAGGTGCATCTTGTCGAACTCGGAAATATTTATGCCGAACTAAAGATACACCTGAAGAAGGTCTGATGTTACATCAGTCGAAACGTTGTGAGAATAAAAACAAAGATGAGAATAGTAGTCCGAATAATACAAATCATACAAATTATCAATTTAAAGCTAAAATATTCTGAAAGATAAAATAAAATAAGACTAAAATTGGGATCAGTCGAAATATGCAGCTGATCTAGAAGTTGACCTGAAATATGGCGATGATACCACCCTCTATTCTGGTGTTTCTTCTTGCCTATCTCCCTCGGATCAGTCGAAATATGCAGCTGATCTAGAAGTTGACCTAAACTATGGCGATGATACCACTCTCTGGTCTGGTGTTTCTTCTTGCCTATCTCCCTCGGATCAGTCGAAATATGCAGCTGATCTAGAAGTTGACCTGAAATATGGCGATGATACCACTCTCTATTCTAGTGTTTTTTCTTGCCTATCTCCCTCGGATCTGTCAGAATATGCAGCTGATCTAAAAGTTGATCTGAACTATGGCGATGATACCACTCTCTATTCCGGTGTTGCTTCTTGCCTATCTCCCTCGGATCAGTCGAAATATGCAGCTGATCTAGAAGTTGACCTAAACTATGGCGATGATACCACTCTCTATTCTGGTGTTTTTTCTTGCCTATCTCCCTCGGATCTGTCAGCATATGCAGCTGATCTAGAAGTTGACCTGAAATACGGCGATGATACCACCCTCTATTCTGGTGTTTTTTCTTGCCTATCTACTCGGATCTGTCAGAATATGCAGCTCATCTAGCAGTTGATCTGAACTATGGCGATGATACCACCCTCTATTCTGGTGTTTCTTCTTGTCCATCTCCCTCGGATCAGTCGAAATATGCAGCTGATCTAGAAGTTGACCTGAAATATGGCGATGATACCACTCTCTATTCTGGTGTTTCTTCTTGCCTATCTCCCTCGGATCAGTCGAAATATGCAGCTGATCTAGAAGTTGACCTGAAATATGGCTATGATACCACTCTCTATTCTGGTGTTTCTTCTTGCCCATCTCCCTCGGATCAGTCGAAATATGCAGCTGATACAGAAGTTGACATGAAATATGGCGATGATACCACCCTCTATTCTGGTGTTTCTTCTTGCCTATCTCCCTCGGATCAGTCGAAATATGCAGCTGATCTAGAAGTTGACTTGAACTATGGCGATGATACCACTCTCTATTCCGGTGTTTTTTCTTGCCTATCTCCCTCGGATCTGTCAGAATATGCAGCTGATCTAGAAGTTGACTTGAACTATGGCGATGATACCACTCTCTATTCCGGTGTTTTTTCTTGCCTATCTCCCTCGGATCAGTCGAAATATGCAGCTGATCTAGAAGTTGACCTGAAATACGGCGATGATACCACTCTCTATTCTGGTGTTTTTTCTTGCCTATCTACTCGGATCTGTCAGAATATGCAGCTCATCTAAAAGTTGATCTGAACTATGGCGATGATACCACTCTCTATTCTGGCGTTGCTTCTTGCCTATCTCCCTCGGATCAGTCGAAATATGCAGCTGATCTAGAAGTTGACCTGAAATATGGCGATGATACCACCCTCTATTCTGGTGTTTCTTCTTGCCTATCTCCCTCGGATCAGTCGAACTATGCAGCTGATCTAGAAGTTGACCTGAAATATGGCGATGATACCACTCTCTATTCTGGTGTTTTATCTTGCCTATCTCCCTCGGATCTGTCAGAATATGCAGCTGATCTAGAAGTTGACCTGAAATATGGCGATGATACCACTCTTTATTCTGGTGTTTCTTCTTGCCTATCTCCCTCGGATCAGTAGAAATATGCAGCTGATCTAGAAGTTGACTTGAAATATGGCGATGATACCACTCTCTATTCTGGTGTTTTATCTTGCCTATCTCCCTCGGATCAGTCGAAATATGCTGCTGATCTAGAAGTTGACTTGAACTATGGCGATGATACCACTCTCTATTCTGGTGTTTCTTCTTGCCTATCTCCCTCGGATCAGTCGAAATATGCAGCTGATCTAGAAGTTGACTTGAACTATGGCGATGATACCACTCTCTATTCAGTTGTTTTTTCTTGCCTATCTCCCTCGGATCAGTCGAAATATGTAGCTGATCTAGAAGTTGACTTGAAATATGGCGATGATACCACTCTCTATTCTGGTGTTTCTTCTTGCCTATCTCCCTCGGATCTGTCAGAATATGCAGCTGATCTAAAAGTTGATCTGAACTATGGCGATGATACCACTCTCTATTCTGGTGTTTCTTCTTGCCTATCTCCCTCGGATCAGTCGAAATATGCAGCTGATCTAGAAGTTGACTTGAAATATGGCGATGATACCACTCTTTATTCTGGTGTTTCTTCTTGCCTATCTCCCTCGGATCAGTAGAAATATGCAGCTGATCTAGAAGTTGACTTGAAATATGGCGATGATACCACTCTCTATTCTGGTGTTTCTTCTTGCCTATCTCCCTCGGATCAGTCGAAATATGCTGCTGATCTAGAAGTTGACTTGAACTATGGCGATGATACCACTCTCTATTCTGGTGTTTCTTCTTGCCTATCTCCCTCGGATCAGTCGAAATATGCAGCTGATCTAGAAGTTGACTTGAACTATGGCGATGATACCACTCTTTATTCTGGTGTTTCTACTTTACTATCTCCCTCGGATCAATCGAAATATGCAGCTGATCTAGAAGTTGACCTGGATTCGGTTGTGGGTCGGGGTACAAAATGGCTTTTTTGTTTTGACCTATTAATACTCAGCTCGTGTATTTTAGTTGTAAGCGTGTCCCTTTGCTTCTTGAGATTCTTACGAACGGCTCTGCTCTTGAGGAGAAATCGACTCTGTAACTTCTTGGTCTTTTTTCTCATCAAATCTTTCTTGGAGTTCATACATTAGATCCATTGCTCTTTCTGCTTCTCGTAAATCCGTTCTCTCTATCGCTCCAAACACTTTCTCACGCCTGGAGCTATTATCTATCTCTACAAATCTACAATCAGATCATGTAATGAGTACTGTAGTCATATTTGGGCTGGTTAATCTCTGTTTCGTTTTAGAATTTTTGATAAGGTGCAGAAACGTATCTCTAATTTGATTGGCCCCCACCCTTTCTTCTTCTCTGCAACCTCTCTTACACAAACGTAATGTTGCTAGTCTCAGTCTTTTCTATAAATACTATGATGGCATGTTCTTCAGAATAGGCTGATCTATTCACTGCTTCGTCTGTTTCAGCTCGTTTGATTCGTTGATCTAGTGGTCTTTAAGAATTCGTTGTTTTGATACCGCATTATAATACAGCTTCCTATTTCAGTATCTTTTTTCCAAGAACTGCAGGCTTGTGGAACTCTCTTCTTGCTGACTGTTTTCCTCATAAGTTTTCAAAGCTAAGGCCAATATGCATCCAATATCTTTGCGATAATCATCTTTCGTTCTTGTTAGCTCCTTACATCAAGTGGTTTCATGCCTTGTCTGGAGCAGTTTCCATTAAAAAAAATAATACTAATTAACTCAGTTGCTTGTAATAGCAAAACAAATGGATTGAATTAAATACGAATAATAATTTTCTTTCGAAATTTTTTAGATGAGGGTTGCTTATTTGTAGAATTTGGTATATTCGGACTACTGTTCTCATCTTGGGTGTTTTTGTCACAACGTTTTGGCCGATGTAACCTTCGACCTTCTTCTGGTGAACCTTATCGCACTTGAGAATCTTTCTGTCGAACACGGAAATCTGGACGGAATTTCGAATGGAACCCTTTATTAAATCCACGGAGTAGCATGCTCTCGTTCCATCTGCCATCTGCCATGACTGGGAAGAAGTCTTCAGTAATTCGCAATTCTTCGTATCGCCTGCACTGAGGATTGAACCTTCAACCTTCAGATGACTGTCACTTAGAACTGCATGGATATAGTACTAAGTAAAATTCTGCCAAATTCTGCCAAATCGTAGGCTTCACCGTTCCAGCAGGCAACAAAGTGAACATCAAAGAGACGGAAAAACGAAGCAAATACACAGAAGTAGCCAGAGAACTGAAAGGAATATAGAGCATGAAGAAAGTCAATATAATACCAATAATCGTAGGAGCACTAGAAACAGTTTCGAAAAACCTGGAGAAAAGACTGGGAGAAATTGGAATCAAAAGGGATCACTGAGACCATACAAAAGAACGGCAATGATCAAAACAGTTGCAATCTTAAGGAAAATCCTCGAATGCCGAAACCCACCCTCATACACTACGAAGGGTAACCAGTCACATGGAATTTACAACAGGAAGAAAACAAAAACACATGAAGAACACCACATCACAAACCAAAGAACAGAAACTGCAAGAACATCACATCATAAGATCCCCTCCAATAAATTACACCGGCCTCAACTAACACCAAACAAAAATGAACAATTGAACAGAAATTGCAAGAAACACAATAACCCCCACCCCGCCCCTAAAAAATGGCGCCGGCCTCAGTTGACACCACACAAAATATTTGTAGAGAGTCAAGGATGATGAGAAGATCCAGAAAGAGTAGCACAAGGAGAGGCTTATTGCTACCCAAATCCTAGAGAAGACCAATAGTCCTTACCAGTGAGAAATCAATGGTAAGCGGTTGTTGCGATATCGCAATATTATTTGCGTTGGTTATCGAAAAGAGGTGGAGAGTACTGGAAATCTGGGGAAGCTTGTTGTAACTCAGACTCCAGGGAACACTACCGGTTGTCGGTGAGCAATCACTGACGACGACCTGTGTGATAACTCTTATTGAATAATAATAATAATAATAATAATAATAATAATAATAATAATAATAATAATAATAATAATAATAATAATAATAATAATAATGAAACGGATATGGAGTATGAAGAAAGTCAATATAATACCAATAATCGTAGGAGCACTAGGAACAGTCTCGAAAAACCTGAAAAAAAAGACAGAGGGAAATTGGAATCAAAGTGATCACTGAGACCATACCACGGATGGCAATGATTAAAACAGCTGAAATCTTAAAGAAAATCCTTGAATGCAGAAACTAACCCACATAAGCTCCCAATGCTAACCAGTCACATGGAAGTTGCAAAAGGAAGAAAACAAAAACACAAAAAGAAAACTACCACATGACACCAAGGAACAGCAAATCTAAGAAATTTCATAAACTAAACTCCCCCCCCCCAAAAAAAAAAGAAGTGATGGAACCAGCCTTGGCTGATACCACACAAAATAGTTGTGAAAGGTCAAGGAAGATGGAAAGGCCCAGGAAGAAGGGCACTAACTAGACTTCCACTGTAAGAGTGCGGAGAGGACTGGTACCTTGGGGAGGCTTATTGCCATCCAAATCCCAGAGAAGACCAAAGATCGTTGCCAGCGAGAAATCGATGGTAAGCGTCTGTTGTAATAAGACAAAGTCATTTGCAATAGTTATCGGAAATGTTGGAGAGTCTGAAAATCTTGGTGGACTTGTTGTCACTTAGATTCCAGGGAACACCACTGGTGATTATCAGTAAACAATCACTGATGATGACCTGTCTGAGAACTCCTAGTGATTACAAATAATAATAGTTTTTGAAAGCGTGAGATACATTTCGTTTTCAATAGATATATCTGTTGTCATTCATCGCAGTGTTAGCGTTATATTATTTCATTAATCATTTTATACGTTTAACACCACAGAAAAACAAAAGTTTTCTCATAAGTACTTATAAAATTCTCGGATTAATAGAAAAAAAGGGAACGCATAAAATAATTGAAATAACAGCAGTTTTTTCTGAAAAGACGATTCCTCTTTAACTGTGGTTTAAAAAAAAAACCCACCGGTTTGTTTGCAGTTCGTGAGAGTTATCTCCCTTAACTTCAAAGGAAATTAAGCTTTTAATAATTCAATTGCGAACGCAGCTACTCAAAGATACAAAGCATTGAATGTAGATAATAATGACAGTAGAAGAGACAAAGCTAATAAAGATTTAAATAGTTTACCAAACCCATTTCTTTATCTTGTCATCATCGTTAAATACTATGAGTTATTCATCATCTTGTGGATAATCATCTTTATTTCTCGGTGGAAAATACGTATAGCTTATGTTCGTATTTTTACGTTTCTAGAGACGAGTATGTTTCGGTATATTTTCAAACACCACGCGCTCGACATTTTGGATAATAATTAAGAAATAGTTGGATTTATATATATATATATATATATATATATATATATATATATATATATATATATATATATATATATATATATATATAGGATCAAATATAAACCAAAGTAAAACTTTTAGTAGATGGAACCTAGGATCAAATATAAACCAAAGTGAAAACTTTTAGTAGATGGAACCTATTGTGAAGAGGATTAGCTCAATATACGAGATAGAGCAATTGTAGAGATAGAAGAAAAAAGAGTGATAAATATGCGACGATTGTCCAAATTTATTTCAAATTTCAATTGTTCAATGCAAGGTGTATTATTCCACACAATATAAAATGGTCTCTCTTTAAAAAATCAAACTCCTACAGCCCAGGATCTAGATCTTGTGGTCTATGCAACTCTGAAGCTGTAATGATAGCTACTGCACATAAACATTTAAATCTGATAAATTCTAGAAGTGAATTAGTCTCCAAATGTCGACATGGAAGGAAATTCAAATATGCTATATGGAAACCACCACCAGTCTTGCCGTAGCTGTTTGGGCGAGCAATGAAACCGGGGTGTCCAGTCTTCGAGCTGGGTCCTTTTTAATTTTTAATCTTTTTTGCCTAAAGGATTTTGACTCTGAGGTTGTAAAGGTTTATACACCTAAATTTTCAGTTTCTAAATATATACACCTAAATTTTCAGTTTCTAAATATATTTACAATATCTTTACAATATCTTTACAACCTCTTAATTGGGAAATATTAAACCTTAAATATATTTACAACTTCTTGATTAGGAAAAATTAAACCCTAATTTGGATTGGACTTCTTGATTGGACAAACCAAACCTTAGATTAAACTTCCTAATCTGATAAAATTAAATCTTAAATTAAACTATTAAATTATTAAGTTCTAATTATTTTGATAACTTCGTAGTTGGGAAAATTAAATCTTAATTGGGAAAAATTAAACCTTAGGGCAAGTTGAACTTTTTAATTGGGGAATGTTAAGCCTTGAGTTGGAATTCCTGGGCTGATAGGATTGAATCTTAAATTAAACTATTAATAATTTCTAACCTGATAAAATTAAATCTTAAATTAAACTATAAAATTATTGGAATTTAATAACTTCGTAATTTTTAATTTCATAAATATTCTAGATTACTTGATAGGGCTAGATTTGTGAAATCGGTTTTTACTGTAAGCTAGATTTTAAGTAATAATTTTGGATGTGTACGTGATCACATGACCTGACCTATATTTCCTAACTCCCTTCTCTCTTTCTTTTAACTTCTTAGCTCCTTCCCCTTTGACATAGAATATGCTCACTCGACCCAGACAGGGAAGATCTAATCTGGGTGGGATGGATGGCGGGGTTGTATGTTGCTTTCTTTCTTGAGCCCGTCAAACAGGAAATAATACAGACATAATTTCAGATCCATTAAAGTCATTCTGAGATGTAGACACTTTAATATCGCCTTCTGTTCGTTGGGGATTTGTCATGTCTGGTTGAATTGCAAGGGAGAGAAGATTATTTTTTTTCGCTTTTCTGGCAAGATGTGATGGGGATTCAGTCTTATTTTGCTCAATTCGGATTTAACGGGTTTTCTAATTAAACAACGAACTTTGATTTGACTTGGGTTGTACATGTCGGGATTTCGGAACTTTCATTGGACTTTTTGTATTATTTTGATTTATTTATTTATCATTAACATTGAATATGGACACATTTCGCGACTGGATAACTTTGCCGGCCCCTTCAATTTCACGTATATGGACTGCTGTTTGTAACCTGGAGTAATGTCTTTCCTGATTATGCTTCTCAACTTGTATGACCTGGATGGACTGTATGGATTCAACAAAAAGTATGTTTTTGGATTGATATGTTTGATGTTATGTATTTTTATGTATTTGTGTATATAATTTTATATATTTTCAAAGCGTAATTTTATTACCTGTAGTAGTATAACTGCGGTAATGGTCCTCTGAAGAGAAGAATTATCTTTGAAAACTCATGAGCTAAGGACTTAAGGATACTTTGCTTGAACTTTGAATTCTAATAAAATTTGATTGACACCTTATTTTATTACTTCATTTTATATTATAATATTAATGCTCTATCCAGTATATTGAGCTTCAGTTTTTTATCCGGATGTTTCACCAATTATAAGATATTAGTTGACACATATCTTTTGTTGGATTGCTTCATATATATATATATATATATATATATATATATATATATATATATATATATATGAAAATTAATTTACTTTGGTCATTTGAATGCAACTAAAACGTATATATGTTCTGAAGCCTGAAGCATTACTTCATTGAGCTTGTAATATCAAACAATTAGGAATGTATACCTAAATATATATTTTATATAAACTCAGAAATATATATATATATATATATATATATATATATATATATATATATGAGTTTATATAAATATATATATATATATATATATATGTGTGTGTGTGTGTGTGTGTGTGTGTGTGTGTGTGTGTGGGTGTGGGTGCATTCTCCCCTAAACAGTTTGTCGAAGACAAACATAAGAGGGGTACGCTAGTTTGAATCAGTAGAAAGGGGTAGACATATTATAAACCATTGTTTCGTCAACATATTATTTTTTGTTAAGAAAACCATAACAATGTGTGTTTAAATAAATAACATTTATTTTAATCTGAGCTTTCGAAAATTGGAATTTTCCTTGTTATTTCTTTTTTTTTCTTTTTCATTTTCATCGTCCGATGTTATGTGAACTTACTAATTCAAACGAGCGTAGCCGCGCTAACAGACATACCGGATTGTTCTTTCTGACCCAGAAATCCACATAACATCGAACAATGAAAATGAAAAAGAAAAAAAGAAAAAAGAAAGAAAAAACAATTTGCTTTATCATTTATTTTAACAGAGTCCGATAGGAATTGAAACCGACGGTACCGATGTTGTTTTGATCTTCTGTAATACAAACATTAATATATACATATATATATATATATATATATATATATATATATATATTTAATTACTTTAATTTATATTAAAATTCTTAAATTACGATAGAAAGATAAACAAATTAAAAATACGAAGATAAAACAAAGTAAATATTCAAATATAAAAAAAAATAAATAAATAAATAAAATAAAAAAATGATATATATATATTATCAAAAATAACAGTTTATCGAACACCATACACCTAACCAACATTACACTAATATTCTAAACACCAATCATATATTTAACATAATATTAAAATAAAACTTAACTTAATTTATATTCCCTGTGAAACTGTTTTTTTTTTTTTTTTTGCTGCGGTCTATATCTGGCAGCCATTTTGTTTTGTATTATTCTCTACACAGTCGGAGAAGAATAAAATATTATTCTTCTTCTGGTCTAATTATTTTTGAAAAAGGGATGTCTTTTCCCGAAATATCAAATAGTGATTTTTAATCACCCGGACAGCTAAAACACTCTTGCTGTTATGTAAGAAAAAAAAAAAAAAAAGGAAAAAAAAGGAAAAATAAATAGTAAGTCTTATATCGTATTCGATTTATTTTTATTGTTTTTGTTCCTTTCCTTTCAACTTGCATCTTACCCGGAATTGCATTGCCCACAGCCTTTCAAAAACTTACTACTAATATATATATATATATATATATATATATATATATATGAATATATATATATATATATTAATTAAATTCCAAAGTCCATGCAAAAAGCAATCCAAAGACATAATTTACATCAGTACCTTCAATTCTTTATTTCCGCACTTCAGTAGAGAATAATCATTTACATTTTCGTCTTACATGCAAAACCATCAGTTTTCCATATTAATCTATTCGTAAACCTACACGTGTTTCTTAACAGAAGTAACAAAAATTACAGTTCGAAAGACCATTCGTCAGTCATCAGCACATGATAGAAATATATAGTGGAGTTGCAGAAACAACTCACACAGTCCAAAGGCAGAAGAAGGCAGAAGAAAAAGCACAAAAGAAAAACACGATGAGAAGACTTCAAAAACTTTGAGGAGACTCAAAAGGCTGATAAAATTCTGATAATTCATGGAATAAGCTCACGTGAAGAAAAAGGCAGCAAAGACAAAAAACGACATCATGTTCTGGCAGCAGTCCGACCAAGGTGATTTCAGTTTTAAAAAAGTGTCAGGACCCTCAAGAGTATCAATCAAATCCCTAAATAGAAAAGAAACCTCCGGTAAAGCTCAAAAGGCTAACTGGAAAAATTCATATTAATTAATAATCTGAACGGTGAGAAAACCTAATTAAGTATTTTTATTTATTTATTTTAACTAATATGAAACAACGGTAAATCATCAGTACTAGTCACTTTTAAAACCAGAGGTTCCCACCAAAAAGGAAGTCAACAGCTGCGATGCTTTTGATAGTTTTTATCACTTTCCCTTAAAGGAAGAAAACAGAAATAAAGTAAAATTAAATTAAACTAAAAAAGAGTTAAAAGAATTTAAAAGTTAAAAACGTTAAAAAAATTAAAAGTTAATTATTTTATTCAAAATTAAAAGTAGTTTATCTAATTAACACGGTAGATTGTCTATCCCTTTTAATCACCGATTCTAATCCAAACAAAAATAAAATAGAAGATAAAACCAGAAAAAAATTTTGTAACTATTTTAACTTTTTTTTTTACTTATTAACATTTTTAACATTTTTAACATTTTTTTTTTTACTTTTTGTTTATTTTATTTTAGTTTGTTTTACTTTATTTCTTCAATAGCTACCATAAAGTCTTTGACACTCCAGTTTAAACTAACCATGTTTCAAACTTATTTTCTTTGGACATAATAAAAACAGCTATCAGACTGTGATTGGAGTTTGCTTCTAAAACTATTATCCATTCCTTTTATTTCTTACTCTTTATTTGTCACCGTAAAAAATGGATCAAAATGTTATTGATTGTTATAACCACACATGAAGCAGCCACAAACGACCTACTTTTCAATGTCACACGATGAAAAAATGCCAGCAGTGAAGGCGACGTAATGGTAGGACGTCTTGTAGATTTAAGGTCGCGGCAAAATCTTTCAATTATAAAATGTATTCGTTTTCACAGTAAACTTGGGCTTATAAGCTTTATTGGTAAATAGTCGCTTGGCTTCAAGGAATATATGAATAGACTTATCGCGAGGATTAAAGGCGAGAATGTTGACTTCCAACAAAGATGGAATCAAGACAATTTGATAACTTGACGTCTTTTTAAATAATGTCTTTTTTTTTCTGGATTATCTATATTCTTCTTATTTCGGATTCTTTGTTGGTTTTATTTGTTGTTATTTTTTTGTTTCTTTTGTTGTTGTTTTTCTATTTGTGTTTTATTTTCATGAAACATTTTTATATTTCATTTGTCTTATCGGGTTTCAATATGTATGACTTTGTTTTAAACTGAATCAAAGACAATAATATTTTTGTTAAGCTGTCAAGCCACCAACTCTAACCTCAAATTCGAAAGAATCGTTAAAAGTGAGGGCAACCGGTTTGTTCGAGTTGGAATTATGTTTACAGAGGATGACTATGAAATCGGCAAGCCAAGTTCAAATCCCGTCGAAACTGCCAGGTTAACTTACACACTAATAGTCATTTGAAATAAAAGTAAACACCCTAGTTCTACTTATATTTGGGTTAAACAGCAATGTGTCTACAAAATATACTTTCTTTCTGTTCGAAGCCTAATCCACGATCGTCTTTAACCCGTTTTAACTGTGAATGCTGGCAATCTTCACGTTGAAGTACTTGGGGAATCCAAGGCCAACAACAAAATGAACGAACTGGTAATACCTGGTGTGGTATTTAGCTCTGGTCGGGCTATGTCGGCTGTCTTCTGAAGGAGGAAGTTTATAAAGAATATCAAATTTACAATCGGTCCTCAGCTGCGGTCATGGGAAGATGGCATACAGCGCCGAGCAGTCTCAAATGGTCACCTATCTGGTACTGGCCAGGCTCCAGATCGCTTAACTTCGGTGATCTAGCGAGAACCGGTGTGTTAACGCGATTACGCCGTACATGATACGTGATACTTTGTAAGTGTAAAACTCTGTAATGCCTTTCTAAATGTCTCTTGCAAGAGAGGTGTCGTCCTCCTCGCACATACGGCGCCTGGCATTCCATCAAAAGTCGTACCATGCTGATTCATACGTTCACATTTATTTACCGATAATCTCATCTCTATTCGACTTGACGCACGATTAAGAACTCGTCTTCCTATCACAAGGGAAAAAAACTTTCTTTTCTCCCGCCATGTGCCTAGCGTTAGGCGGGATTCCCATGGACAGAGCTTCTTTGCAAGGGCTTCCTTTCAGCTGACTACCATTCCGTCTCATTAACCCTTATCCTCGATTAGTTTTTGGCCTTGATAAGTGGCGACCCAATAGTAGTAAATGGATCGAGGATTGTCGCTAACCAATATAAACTCTGACTAAACAAAACAGCTTGCATCTACTGAATGAGACCGACGGCAAAGTAAAACAGTTCGATGAGCCACAACAAACAAAAACGAGACTTCCGAGTTTTCTAATCCACTCTACGCCCCCGCGAGTAAACAGATATTACGAGAGATTAAAAACAAATATTGGTTTGAATATATCGATTGGTTTATGATGCGATAATCTACTGGTGTTAATTTACGCCCCCTTCTTTTTGAACATGTTTGGTCTTGAGACATATTGTTACCCGCGATACTTGAAACTGCAATTATGTTTTCGATGATAAGTGTTTCCTTTCATTATCATTCAGCTCTGTCGTTTTTATATTGAGCACTTTTAATTATTATGATAAGCTTACATGGAAAACCCTACTAGAGGGTTTATCTACTAGTAGAGTGTATATATATATATATATATATATATATATATATATATATATATATATATATATATATATAAAATATAGGTGATCAACAGACAGCTGTTTCGTCATCATTATAACGCATCAGCGTGGCTTAGATACAGCTAGCATATTAAAGCCGAGATTCGAAACAATCGGTTAAATAGTATTTGACCAAAAATCTTCTCTTGTCACATAAGAATGAATTCTAAAATGTCAAAATATTCATTCAGTAAAGAAATTTCAGAATTTTCGATTATAATCGATTATAATCGATTATCGGGAATAAATGTGATATATTTCTCCTGCATTCTAAAAACTAACACGTTGGTCGAGATAGTTGGGACGTTGAACTTTCGCAGTCATTTGGTGACTAAAAGTCTGGGGTTCAAGCCTCGAGGTCGATACGTTAGTTGTGTAAAGCCACACAGATAAATCTTCAAAGGACGAAACACGTTTCTGAGGGGATAATAATAGTAATACTACTACTACTAATAATAATAATAATAATAATTGATATATTTTTGTGTGTGAGTATAAGATAAGAAAACAAACCTCTCAAAATCAAAGAGAACCGAATTGAGACAGCAAATAATAAGAAAATAATGGATTCGATATCTTATAAAATATTGCTATATCAATAAATAGACGATCCGTGATCTGTTGGATCAAGATTTGTTATATCTCTCTTCTCCTTTGCTCTTTCTCTTTCTTTCTTCTCCTTCTCTATCCCCTGTCTAACCATCTCACCCTTTCGTCTCTCCATCTCCAACTCTCTCTCCATCTCCCTCTCTCTCTCCTATCTATTTCCTCTTACTCTCTTTCAATTATTACATCATTCGCCTCGTCCAACTACTTCTCCTATCAATTGCCTTTTATTAACCTTATTCGCCCTGTGTGACGTAATCCACTGTGCATGACGCCTTTGTAGCGTGACCAGTGTGCAGGGAGACAAACAAGCACAATAACAAACACGCAAACAAGCAAGATACACAGTATTTTGCAAGTATTTAGATATAATTAAATGATAATAAAATATTATCATTTGTTATTGATAATAAAATGTACTTTTCTTAAAACTTTACTGCAGTTTCACGGTATCACCGAGCATAAGAAATGTGTTTGTAGCTGGCATCGATCATAAAAATTAAATCTGAAAAAAAAAGAAGTACCGACTGACCTGACAGTGCACTTAGCGCACTTTGTTTGTTTGTTTGTTTTTTGTTTGTTTTTTTGTTTGTTTGTTTGTTTGTTTATTTTGTTTTGTTTTTTATTTATGTAATATTAGTTACGTTTTACTTGATCAAATAGTCTCATGATGAATACGATTGTAATGAATAATTACGAGTAACTTTCCTTACTCTGACTTATCTCCCCTTTGGAGAACTCTCCTGCTTCTACTAACCACTATAAATAGTAGCACTAATACTGTACCGACATTGTGTGCTGAATAAAGCTTTCCCAAGTTACGTCTGTTCTCGTTAGTCATTACAATGATAACATTAGTTGGCCGCTACTGATGAGAAACTACCGTAAATAAACAGATGCAACGGTTTTAATGAGATTCAACACAAACACAAACGTTGATCTTTAAACTTCCACCTTCCGTTATTCTTTAATTTAAAAGTCCAGATGTCCGCTCATGCAAGGGTAAGGGTCTGATAACTTCCGGGCTTTTTCAGCGAACGAGTCTGCCTTAATTTAATTACCGCTTCGATATGAACCCAAAATATCTTAACGGCATTTTAACGTGTTATGCCACTTAGATTGTCTCTCTTATATCCAAATATTTTACTTGAGTTGGGATAATTAAAATAACCCTGCAAGCCTAGTTACGGTTGGCCTAATTAAAACATTAAATATAGACTAGAAGACGTGATGCTTAGATAGTGAAGAAATCAGCGAAGAGGAAAAACAGTGCAAAAAATAAATGAGTTTAAAAAGACAAGAATAAAACATTGAGAATACACTACTGGTTTAATATTATTAGATGTGGCCAAAGTTCAGGAGAGGTGGAGAAACGTACATTATTATGATCTTTATGTAGAGGAGTTCCGCCACTAAAGAAAAAAGTGTTTTGCAAAAGATAATAGCCGCGCAAGTCATTCGCAGTGTGCGCACACACTCTTGGGCTATCTGAATCCTGTCTATACATGCGAAGGGTTAGGGTTATGGTTAGGCTGTACAAAATGCATAATAAGCGCCACTGTGGAGCGCATCGCGGAATGGTGGACAGTATCTGTGTGAGTCTATGTGGAGACAGAAATGTAAATGAAGCGATCTTTTTTATCAAATACTCAATAGTATGAATTGTTGTTATCCTTTGAGTAAATAATAAAACTTTTTTGTTATCACACCCCGTATTTTGTATTTGGAGCGGGAGCGGTGGCGCGGGAGCGGTGGAGCGGGAGCGGTGAAGCGGGGCGTTGTTATAATTATTGGCAGGGCTCTTCTACGAAAGATCCCAGTATGACATAATTTTCGCGTCTTCCGTAATTATAAAATGTCTCATTTTCATAAATAAGTTATTTCAGAGATGTAGCGTGAATCGAAAGGTATGAACTCAATTTCCCCCCAACTATGGGTAAGATAGAAACTTTCCGTTAAATACGCTGGTAGAGCCAATGAATAGTATGTCTAACAAATAAAATAAAGTATGTTTAGTTGCATCTGGTATATGGAAGACTATTACCAAACGGTTACAAAATAAACATGACAGTGTGTACACCAGAATGCTATGAGCTGTTCTTAAGATCTCCTGGAAGCGGTACCTCATAAAGGAGCAACTCTATGGGCAGCTACCAGTACTTGTCCAGATTAGGACCAAGCTGAAATTAACTTGGCGTCGGTAGTTTCCGGATGTTTACGTAGACGGCCGGAAAATTCCGAAGCGCTTATCCTATCAGAACGCGAGAAAATAAGTAGACGACAAGTTAACATTTTAATTTATTGAATTGTGAAATTCACTAATCGGAAATAAAAATTAATCAAAGCGATAATGAATTTTAACAAACCCTAACCCCTAACCTTAACTCTAGCCCTAACCCTAACCTTAACACCGTTTTAACACTTGTTCAGTGAAAAAAATATTGTGAATGCAGAAAAAAACATTTCATAACCCTAACTCTAACCCTAACATCGTTTGAACACTTGTTCAGTAATTTTTTTTTTTTTACGTGTAAAAACAACAACATTTTTCTAGTTGTACATCCAGCCTCATTTTGAATTTTTTGAACGCAGGCAACCGACTATTTATTCGGCTTTTTCCGACTGTCTATGTATACATCCGGAAACTACCGACGCCAAATCGATTTTAGTTTGGGTCCTAATCTGGACAAGCACCAACCGTCCTCGGATCTCAAACTGCATCAGAGAGAGAGAAACGAGATGGTCACTGTCGGAGGGCTAAGGATGAACTCCTCAGCGATCTACTTTTGTGGATGCCAAAACGAAGATGTAATTCAGTGGAGACACCGCAAAACTTGCGTAAAGCCACTAACAGAGGATTCACAATGGCTAATAGAGCGAGATGGCGTGAGAGAGTCAAGAAGACATGTGACACTAGTACAAATTGTTGTTGTTGTTGATGATGATGATGATGATGATGATGATGATGATGATGATGATGATGATGATGATGATGATGATGATGATGATGATGATGATGACGATGATGAAATCGTTCTAAATCCTGGTGTAAGGTTGTGAAATTATGTTTGTGTGCGTTTACTGCACAGGTCGTTATGGACTGCCCGTTGTCTACGTCTAAATTCGGATCTAATAGTGTTAATCATGTGGTCTGTCAAGCATGTGGTCTGTCAATCATGTGGTCTGTCAATCATGTGGTCTTGGTCTCTGCTGTAACAAAAGAAGTTTTCTTCCAAACAAAATCACAACTTAAGTTTAAAACAAGTAACGATGTTTTATTTTGAGAGACGTTACAATGATATTCTGTTTCTTTACTGAACGACAGACTTGCAATCAGAGCAAATATCTCTTCCAACCGAACACAAAAGGCCCATTCTGTAGCTCAGACCAAGAGAGACCAAAATCGATCGGAATTGAATGTTTTAGTTTCTAGAACACAGACCAACATTTTCCCTATCTGACTGCCGTAACATATTTTTGTATGTACCTGTTGTCATTAAAGCTATTCCCGTCATTGAAATAGGAAACATCGTCTTTACCTTATATATAAAACTAGCAGGGGTACTCGGCGTTGCCCGGGGATCCCCCCGTAAGCAAAAGTGTAACAATCTCTCTCTGCCTCTGTTGTCCGAGGCAAAGGCTGTCTCTTCCCACGCCCCACCTCATCCCTCCTCAGCCCGGACATCCCCTCTTCCTCGCCTGACTGTCATATTTTATATTTAATATAAACGTGATCCCATAGAAATTCCACGATGTTTTCTACATCAATCTGTATAATTTACAGTTAATAATTCCCTTTTGAAAGAATAAATGTCTCTCAAGGTCAATACTATTTTTTTTTAAATGAGGCTTTCTTCTTCCGTAAAATTAATCAGCTAAATATTCTTCAAATAAATAAAACGAATATGCCTATTCTTTGTTTGTTTATTAATTTAAAATTGCAACAATTTAATTTTTAAACCAATAAATATTGCTTGTCTTATTAGCTAAATATTCTTCAAATCAATAAAACTAATACCACTTTTGAGAATATGTATTTATTTGAAATGGTACTTCTTTAGTCGGCAGGGTGACATAATTTGATTTTAGAAAAATTCATTTGAAAATGGGTAAAGTCGGATTTTTTTATCTTAGCAACATCATTTTAATCACCAATCAACGTCTTTGATGATTGGACGATCTTATCTTTTTCAAATATGTGTGAAAGTTGATAACGTACATACGAACACGAAATGCCTATAGACTGGCGGGACCCATAGAAATTCCATAGTTTCTTGTAGGAATTTCTGACATATTTCTACTCCATGGATATCCGGCGCGAACGCAGACCGAACAATATTATTGGATCACCTTTCTTCAAACTGAAACACACTTATCTCAGTACTCTGGTTAATGTAGTTTCAGAATATATCTGGTTATGGGGGTCTATCTCGAAAACCTTTGTAAGAGTTGGTGACATATACTCATTCTATGGACGTCCTACGCTAACACAGAGATTACGATATTATTGTACCCCAATTGGATATAACATATACTACACATTGATCTTAACCTGAAGGCTAAGGAAGTGTAGTTTAGTTTGAGTTTCAAAATATCAGATCTTTTTTTTTTGTGCATTGAATCTTCGGCAATCAGGTGATCCCATCTTTTAAAAAACAAAAAGTAGACAGTGATAACATACGTACGGGCATGAATTTGCCTTTTATTCGCGTATTATTATATTGCTCAGACCCAATCTCAGGAAGTGAATTGTAAAAAAGGCTGAGTCAAGACAAATTATTGTCACTTGTGCAACAGTGTTGAGAGGCTGAGGATCATCTTACCTCTGCCTTTAATGTGCAGATGTCTTATATTACAGCATTTGTGTGCCATACACGCTTCCATGGCGATGCAACAAGACACCATTAACGCCACGCAGTGCATTTCATTCGCGAACCGAATATTTGTCAACTTTTAAACATTCGATTCAAACGTATAAATGGTATTCATGTTTATACATGTCTAGATTAAGAGAATAAAATTTATTTTACAGAATATATTTGAATGCAATTTGAATTAATTAACGACTTAAGCATACGTCAATAAATTAAGAGAAAATGTGTCACATTTCTGTCTGTGAGGGCATTTACGTTTCCGTTTTGTAAACAATGTCAACTAGCTTAAGTACTCGTCTACACGGCGTAATAAATCATGAATATGATTTTCAAAATTCCGAGAGAAGAAAAAACACTTAATTTGTTTTTCATTTCGGAACTAATATCCGTGCGCATAGTACATTTGCTAAATTTAGTCCCCCCCCCCCCTAAATACGCCTTAGTTGGTTTACTCCACGAATCTGTTGTAATATTTGCCTCATATACGACAGACTTTACTTTCATTTAGTGGTCAATCTTCTTGTGCTCTACAAGAACTAGCGAGTTTAGAGTGGCGCCTAGGTTGAGATGATATTAGGGATCTCATAGACGTATCACAGGAATAGCTTACTTTGACGGTGTTTTGTTGAAAGGTTTATGCAGCTTGTGCTGGGGAAGATTTCATACATTACTTAAGTAAAATAAGAACCATGTTTCTCTTTTCCCAATGAATAGGGAGGGGGGAGTAAATAAACTCCTAGGATCCAAATCTGGAGTTATATTTCTGACAGTAAAAAGTTCTAAATTAATGGGATTTTTTAAATAAAAAATTACTTCATTTTTTTCAATTAACAAAATAAACTGAATTATATTCATTCGGTTGTCAGTTTTATATAGATCATGTCTTTATATGGGAGCGGCGTGGTTTAATGGTTACAGAATGGGCTGTGGGCATGCCGGGTCCAAGTTATGTCATGGTTATTCACAATGGCTAGATAATTTAGGGAAATCATGAAATAAACTAGACAAAATGTGACGCGTTAGGCCACTCACTGAGCTCGGTTAGATGGTTTAAACAAGCAAATAGTGAGTTTACAAAGCCAGTGAAATGTAATTAAATAAAAGGATAAAAATCTTAAACTAGTCTCTTACTGCTCTCTCTCTCTCTCTCTCTCTCTTTCCCTTATCTAGCTATAGGGTATATAGTATTACTACATGTGAGATTTCCTTTCGTTTATAATGAACTAATCTAATCGTGTGTGGTATAGTTAGTTTTGTTATCTTTGGTTGTTGATAAACAGAGAGAGAGAGACGGGAGCGAGAGTGAGAGTCATCCTATTAAATAAGAGCAAGTGTCAAACAACATACAGTGAGAGAGGGTGAAAGTTAGAGAGAAACTTACCAGATGCTTGCTTGGAGAGTTAAGTAAAAATTACGGCTAATTAGAATAATTAAAATTGAATTTGTTTTTTAAAAAAATAACTCAATCTCGAAACTAAGAAATATTTTAACATGCGATTAAAATATATAATAAAAAATCCTTAGGAAAACAAACGTTTGTCAAGTCAGTTTTAGTACAATAATAGATGCTTGTAGGAAAGAAGTGTTGGGGTTAGGCTCGTCCTAGAATGCGCTTATTCAGCCCAACGAAATTGAAACTGTGTGTGATTGACGGGGGAAGAACAACAACCATCGAACGTGTAACGACATGTCACCTCTTGTACTCCGCGACAAAACAGTCTTGTCACTCGGTTCTTTTAAACCGGCCGCATTTCACTCCACACATGAGATAATGTTTCGCTTCACTGTCCCCGTGTTTGCCGAAGTATTTCGCCTAAAACTTGTTTTCTTTTACAGAAAATAACATTTAGATCGACCAAACCAATTAACCTTACAGGCATGGTTCAATGGTCAGAATTTAGAATTTGAACTACTCCTTTCTCACAGAAGAGACGTCGTTAGTCTCTCTCTGCTCTATCTTTATTTCTATGGTAGGTGCTCGACTGAGCTCCAATCTCTAGTTCCTCCCTGTAAAACTCGTTTTATCTACCATTGCTGCAAATAACTTTTCTTTGTTTCCTCTTTATACCTAAAACCAAACGGAATTCCATGAACAGAGTTTCTTTCCAAGAACTTCTCATCTGTTGAACCCACTACCAGGAGACTGCTTCTCTTCAGACTACAACATGGTCGTCTTCGAATCCAATGTCAAAAAGTATTTGTCGAGCCATCCTCTTAAGTAATCAAATTTTGTCCATACCGTTGATCGTTTTCAATCCTCTCATAATATTATTCATCATCCAACCGACAATCTCGTTGACCCTTATCTTCGAGTGGCTTTTGGCTTTTGTAAGTGGTTACTTATTATTATTTTTAAAAAATGAATTTAAGTTCTTCACTCGATGATTTATTAGCAAGTTAGCTGAGGGACAGAGAGCCGAATGAACATTTTTTTACTAATGGATCAACATCAAAGCCAAAAGCCACTCGAGAGCAAGGGTTAATGAAATGTACAGATTGACTGTTGAATGATGATCAATGTTATGGGAGGATTTAAAATAATGGATGGAACGAATAAAATTTGATGACATATGATGAAGGTTTATGAAAATTGTTTATTGAAATTAGATTTGAAGATGATCATACAAGCAACCTTGGGCCTACGTGTTCCAAAGATGGGAGAGTTCTTGAAATAAACCTTTGTTCATAGAAAATATGTTTGATGTTAAGCATAAATCACTTCGTGTAAACAAACAGAGCACTCTTCGACAATTGACAGTGTTTATATAAACATTGGAATTTCGCTTATTCGCGGCACGTGACTGACACTGCATGATTAGAAGAGTTTACTGTCGACTAAACGGCCGAGGTTTGGTCTCCGCTTGAGGCAATTGCTTGTTTAGCAACACTAAAAATGTGTAATACAGCGAAATAGTCTCTCTCTCTCTCTCTCTCTCTCTATATATATATATATATATATATATATATATATATATATATATATATATATAAAGAGGTGTACTAAAAGCGAACTTTTAGGAAAGGTAAAACCCTATTGTGAAGAGTATACAGCTCAATATCCAGGATAGAGCAGGTAGAAATGAAGAAGAATGGAAAGGAATTAGAGAAAGCTAAAGCCAAATCAAAATTCAATTGAAAAGTTCAAAGCAAGGTATATTCCGCAAAAAGGCAATTTATTCAAGTTAAATTTTCCTTAAGCCAGGCTTTTCAAAGATCAAAATCTTATCATCAGAGGAAGTCGCTGGGATAGATAAGTTGGCAATGGCCAAGATTTAAAATTTGAAAAAATGAAATAAAAATTGTAGGGAAAGAAACGCAGGGCAAAACTGTGCCAGGGTGCAAGCAAATGTCCGATTGCCAAAAAGTCCGGTGTCGAAGAGTCCAGCGGAGAGAATAAGATGTAGATAAGTAGGTCGTTATATATATAGTAAGCTATGAAAATATATTTATGGCAATTAAATCTTCAGGGTAAAATGCCTGAAGATTCCCCCGGGGATGAAACATGGGAGCCTCTGTGTAGCTTAATTGCCATAAATATATTTACATAGCCCACTGCCTATCTCTACTTACGTATCGAGCACTGTGCAAGTAAATACTGAAAATTGATGCATAAAAAATGATATCTCCTTATAAAATATTATGTGGATGCATTAAATAGTAATGGAAAATATTGGACTGCTTCTTCTATGTGTACCAGTGTTTTGGGTTGTGGGTGCCATTGTGCCCCCCCCCCCCACTCTATTCTGCTAACATATCAACCGGTGGCTGTTTCTGTCAGTAGATGTTTTTCTACGACGAGCTTTTTAATTTTTTCTTTGATTTTCTGTAAGACGTGTTGCTAAAAACGCTGATGAAGAGACGTTTTGGATTAGCTTTATTAATTTATAAACTAAAAAAAAATAAAGTATTTCCAAAATGTTTTGGAAACGATCGTACGCCATACTGGACTTGATGTTCTAATTCTTGGAACAATTGTAATGTTTTAATTCATTGAATGTTTATATATATATATATATATATATATATATATATATATATATATATATATATATATATATATATATATATATATATATATATATATATATATATATATATATATATATTGATCCTGAACAGTTTTGTTTTTTTTGCGGGGATTTTTTTTTAATTCATTTAACAGGCTTACGAATTTAATTTTGTGGATTCTTTTTTTGTGTGCGAGGGGGTAATTTTAAAAATCGAAAAAACAGATCTAATTGAATCCTTTTACAATGTTAATTAAAAATAATAACAGCGATGGATATTTTTTTACCATTTTAAAGAGAAGTAGCTATTTGATCGCTCACCGCCAATAAACATCAAGATTCTTTTTCGCCGTAAAGTAACTAATTATTGGATCAAGTTACTAAAGCATGTCAATGATTTATCAAGTGTATCAGGACATTCAAAAGACAGCCTCCAATAACATCGGGAGTTGTCGGGTGTCTACGACGGCGGCGACGTCGTTAGATCTCCAGAATGAAGAGAAAAAAATAAACAAATGAAATATTGTTTATATACCACTCAAAAAGGCTTGTTAAGTCGAAATATTTGGATTTATATAATTGTCTTCATTTATTTGAAAAATTTTTTTTTTAATTCTCTTGCATCGTGACTTGGTTGCTAACTGATTTCTCATATTTTCATCATTAACCGATGCTTCAAATGTAGAAATATTGAATTTTAATATATATATATATATATATATATATATATATATATATATATATATATATATATATATATATATATATATATATATATATATTGTATATATATATATATATGTATTTATATATATATATATTTGTATATATATATATATATATTTGTATATATATAAATATATATATATATAAATATATATATATATATATAAATATATATATATAAATATATATATATATATATTTATATATAAATATATATATACATATATATATATATATTTGTATATATATATATATGTATATATATATGTATATATATATATATATATATTAATATATATATATAAAAACATATATATAAATAAATATATATATATAAATATATAATAAATATTTGTTATTGTTTATTATCTATGTACGTATACGTTTCGTCCTTTTTAAATCGGGACTCATCAGCATAGAGATATGACTATTCACTACTGGTCATGCGATTCGAAACTCCGGACTACAAGTATTTTTCAACTCAAATCCGACGTCTTTAACCACTGGGCCAATTTTAAATAGCGATGATAATTCTAACACTTTATCGGCGGCTTAACGTCTAAGCATTCTACTTCTTTTTTAAGGGAAGGAACGATGCATTATACGATGCTGTGTTAATACTATCATTTCAGTGCTCTCCTTTTTTGAGGAGCGACAAATAGTAAATATTTGTTATAGTTTATTATCTATGTACGTATAGATCGGGACTCATCAGCATAGAGATATGACTATTCACTACCGGACTCGATTCGAAACCCCGGACCTCAAGTATTTTTCAACTCCAGTCCGACGTGGCTAATCGCTGGCCCATTGTAAACAGCGAATAAACTATGATAATTTTAACACTTTAACGGCGGCTTTGACGTCGAGGCATTCTACTTCTATTAAGGGAAGGAATGATGCATTTTAAGCAAGTGACGTCATGCTGTGTTAATACTACCAATTACAGTGCTCTACTTTCAAGGAGCGACAAATAATATATATATATATATATATATATATATATATATATATATATATATATATATATATATATATATATATATATATATATATATATAAGGAAGGACAAGAATGGGCAATGAAAAAAGAAAAAAACCAAGAGATATGTTTTATATATTCATCAACGTTTCGTCTTTATTGTAAGACTTCCTCATAATGATAATTTTAAGAAAAATGGCATCACTTCGGATATATGTTCTATATAAGTAAAAGAGGTTGCTTTTGTAATAGCACTCTATCACTAATCTAATTTGCTCTGTGTTCTAATTCCTCTTCTATCTAATCTTTGGTTTGTACTGATTATATTTATTTACTTTTATTTGGTCTATTGTATCCGGTTACCTCAAATAAAAAAAAGGTCAACTTTCGCAGGATATCAACCGGCGCCCCCATGCTCGCTATCAAAAGTGACGCTCGGATATTTCTTCTCGGCCTCATGGTTTTTATATTTGTTTAGTGTAAATATTTGTTTAGTGTAATTCATGTTTTTGTGTATGTGGCAACAGGTACAGGCTTATTTTACCTGTGATCCTGTCACATGGATAGTGTTTATCTATGCCACATGTAGAAATAACAGTGCAGTATCACAGACATATTGTACGTGTAAGATATTTATAATAAAGAATGTTGTATTAGTATTTGTTTCGGAAACCAGACGCTTACGTACCTATATAAACACATAGAACATAATCTTGAAGTTGTGCTGTCGATTTTCCAAACACCTCATATTTTTTTGACCGATTCGATTTTGTGATTATGGTATAAAGAGATTGTATGGATAGTACTAGCAGCTTTCAGATGCGATGTTTCAAATAATCTGAACTTACCGGAACTTATATCGATGTGTTAAAGAAAAGAACTTTTTTTTTAATAATAAAAACATTTTTAATGTGATTTTTTGTGTGATTGTACAATTTTTTTTTTTCGAATCGTGTTTATATTGCGATGACGACGAATGCAGAATAAACGTAAATTAATAAATAGGCAAAGCTGATGTTTACGAGAATCATTCAAATATGTTTCGAACCAACTTGTTTCAATGACGTCATTTTATAAAGTAGAATTATCGATGTCATGTATTTTTGTTTGGTTGTTTTTGTTTGTTTTTACTTAAGTTAACCCACAACAAAGCACAATGCCACTGAGACGTAAAGGGGGTTACTGTGAATGAGGGGAATCCTATATGGGCAGTTTTAAAACAAGATGATTGTTCACATTACATTTAAATATCTGTATGTTAGTGTTGTGAAGTTGTCCAACAGTAAATAATAAATAAAGGAAGTCAAGTCGAGGGTTGGTTTAACAAGTGTATTAACAAAGTAAGAAAGTGACTAGCACTTGGCTAGACAGTTACAAGACTGTGCTTTGTCTTCTCCGTGTCTCTGGTGACTCGCACTATTTATAGTAACAACAGGTGCCGTTTCTCCTGTGTAAGAACGGCCGGTGTAACAGTTAGTACGGTCATGGAAACAGGAAGCAGGAAGGTAATTCCAAAGGTTAGCAGTAAAAGGAAATAAGCTATTAGAGTAAGATAGCTCTCTGGCATTTGGGGGACCTCAACAGTGAAGGGGTGGGATCTTGCTGACTGACGAGTTGATCGAGTGTATTTATGTAGAGGGGGCACCAGTGCAGCACATTTGTTGGAGCACATTCCATTAAAGTACTTAAAAAAACAAGCAAAGGGATGCAACATTGCGACGATGAGACAGGGGCTGAAACCTGTTTGATAGTGAGGGGCCTATTAGATTAGAGACTCTTTTTGAGACCCTGTCCAAGAGAGAGAGGCTAGCGTTTGGTGCACCAGCCCAGATGTGGTAACAATACCCCATGCATGGACGAATGGTGGCTTTGTATAGAGATAGAATACTGGCAGAAGTTTTCTAGCACGGTAGATGAAGCTCACCTTCCTTGCAGCAGCCTTGACAATGTTTTCTATCTATTTGTTTCAATATATGTTACTGTGAATGTTAGCCCTAGTATTTAGAATGATAAACTGTTAGGTAGGATGCTATCGGTGGTTGAAAAGGTTTCTTATAATTGTTGAAGGACATGAGCTTTGTCTTAGTAGCATTAAATATTACCATTCACTTATTTCCCCATTCCACCAGAGACCGGAGGTAGTTTTCTAAGGATTCAGCCATTACCTTGAATATGCGTGTGTACGTTTTTTTTTCTATTTGCTTTTTAAGACCTGCGTATTACTTATGATTTTATTACTTTATCGGCTGAAGTCGTTTCTAAGCCAACAAATACTCGCAACATGTTAGTATAACACACGCCTTTGCCCTTGAATGTTAAAGAAAAAAGTCTATTATTTCCGAGATAAAAATGAAGTATTTGGAAGTTAAGTTTACATGTGTCTAGATAAATAAGTATAAGTTACTTAGATTAAGAATTCTTATTTGCCTCCATAAAGACGTCTAATTTGCTTAGATAAAGAAGTCTAATGTGCATTGATAATGATTTACCTAGATAAAAAAAGTCTTAAATACAGAATTATAATTCGCTTAGATAAAAAAAACGTCTCATTTGCTTAAAGATCTAACTTGACTATTTAACGAAGTCTAATTTGCCTAGATAATGAAGTCTAATTTACCTAGATAAAAAAAGTCTCGTTTGCTTAAATGAAAAAATTCTAATTCGCGTTTATAAAAAAAAGTCTAATTTGCTTAAAAAAATCTACTTGTCGGACGAAGTCTAATTTGCCTAAATAATGAAGTCTAATTTACCTAGATAAAAAAGTCTAGTTTGCTTTTAAAAAAAAGTCTAAATGTGCCGATGTAAAAAAGACGTCTATTGGGAGAAAATAATAATTTATCGAACGTGAATAAACCTATGAAAATAAGTTCAATTTTGCCCGAAAGAATCTATGAAAAATCTGTTTTCTTCATTTTTAGATTTGTCGCACAACTCTCACCTTTGCATTGGTCTCTCACCCGCAGAGAATTTAAGACATAAAACTGAATTAGTTTTTTTTAGTTTTATAAAAACTGGTAGTGTTGATACAACAATATATATATATATATATATATATATATATATATATATATATATATATATATATATATTATTACTTCAACCGTGCTCAATAAGAAAGTGGGGGGGGGTATTTCGTAAGCATGAAACGTCGGTGTTTGTAGGTAATAAATAATTAATATTTATTCATAAAATATTGTTAATATATATTAACAATATTTTATATATAAATATTAATTATTTATTACCTACAAACACCGACGCTTCATGCTTACGAAATCTTCAGTGCAGGAAGTTAATTCCCGACGGTCGGCTGGCGCGAACTCCGATCACAAATCGCCACCGATTCGCAGTAAAGAGACTTACCCGTTCGCCACCACAAATTAGCTTGGAAGTTAGGAGGAATTTAACTTTGTAAATGCCAAGTCGGCGAATATTTACAGCAAGCAGCAAAGAGTGATCAACAACAACAACAACAAATATATATATATATATATATATATATATATATATATATATATATATATATATATATATATATATATATATATATATATATATATATATATATACTAGAAAATATATGCACCCTCCGGTCGCATTTTGCTAGGCTGGGATGATATCATGATGAACAAACTACATACACTGACTCCTTAAAAGAGGAGGTAATAATGAACATATACTACAATTATCCTCAAAGGAGGTGGTAATGCCTGGTAGGATGGTACCATGACAACAGAACAGGTACTACAATATCCCTTCCAAAATAAAGGAGGTAATACCTGGAAAAATATCACCATAAAAGCAGAAGCTAATGCCTGTGAGTATAGTATCATAGCAACAGAAAAGATACTACACTATCACTTGCCCCACCCCCACCCCCTCAAAAAAAGAAGGTAGTCTCTGAAAAGATGGTATCATGACAAAAGAACAGATACTACATTAAGCCTCCATCACAGTAGGATGTAAGGCCTGGGAGGATTACCTCCATTCCCTTAAAAAAGAGGAGGTAATTCCTAGGAGGTCCTATGACAACAGAACCGATACTACACTAACGTATTCCCATTAAAAGATAATATAATAATAGATTAAATCGGTTTTTTGCGGGGGGGGGGTCATTCATTTATAAATGCCTAGTCATGAAAACAATTTTTTTATAGTTTATTGGCCCTTTTCCCTAAGAGCTCACTTCCGATTTTAATCCAATGAATTTCTGCAAATAAATGTATTTATGAAAAAATGTTTTCAACAATTTGGAGATATTTTAAGTAGGAGTAAATGTGGCATTGTGGTGTCTAAGATGATTTTTTATTCGGATATTTTTTCATTGCAAAAGATGTAACTCGCGTGGGTTTTTTTTTGGGGGGGGGGCGTTGTAACTTTCACCTCGATTCGTTGTTTCGGTTTACAGTGATATTAACCTGGCGTGTGAAAACAGTAAGAAATCAATTCTCATTGATAAAAATAAATTACTATTCCCCCGGGCAATACCGGGTAGCCTTGCTAGTTTAAAATAATGAACTTTTCAATTTGGAAACATATTTAAATGTGACTGAAAGAAAAGAATGAAAAAAGAAAGAAATTTGCCATTTCACTGACAATTTAGAAAATTTGAGTCGGTCACTTTAAAAAAAGAGCGACCGACTCGATTTTTCTGAGACATTTGAACGACGTTAGAAAACGTTTGAATACTAAATATTTGTCAAGAAAATTTGAGTCGGTCACTTTAAAAAAAGAGTGACCGACTCGATTTTTCTGAAACATTTGAACGACGTTAGAAAACGTTTGAATACTAAATATTTGTCAAGAAAATTTGAGTCGGTCACTTTAAAAAAAGAGTGACCGACTCGATTTTTCTGAAACATTTGAACGACGTTAGAAAACGTTTGAATACTAAATATTTGTCAAGAAAATTTGAGTCGGTCACTTTAAAAAAAGAGTGACCGACTCGATTTTTCTGAAACATTTGAACGACGTTAGAAAACGTTTGAATACTAAATATTTGTCAAGAAAATTTGAGTCGGTCACTTTAAAAAAAGAGTGACCGACTCGATTTTTCTGAAACATTTGAACGACGTTAGAAAACGTTTGAATACTAAATATTTGTCAAGAAAATTTGAGTCGGTCACTTTAAAAAAAGAGTGACCGACTCGATTTTTCTGAAACATTTGAACGACGTTAGAAAACGTTTGAATACTAAATATTTGTCAAGAAAATTTGAGTCGGTCACTTTAAAAAAAGAGTGACCGACTCGATTTTTCTGAAACATTTGAACGACGTTAGAAAACGTTTGAATACTAAATATTTGTCAAGAAAATTTGAGTCGGTCACTTTAAAAAAAGAGTGACCGACTCGATTTTTCTGAAACATTTGAACGACGTTAGAAAACGTTTGAATACTAAATATTTGTCAAGAAAATTTGAGTCGGTCACTTTAAAAAAAGAGTGACCGACTCGATTTTTCTGAAACATTTGAACGACGTTAGAAAACGTTTGAATACTAAATATTTGTCAAGAAAATTTGAGTCGGTCACTTTAAAAAAAGAGTGACCGACTCGATTTTTCTGAAACATTTGAACGACGTTAGAAAACGTTTGAATACTAAATATTTGTCAAGAAAATTTGAGTCGGTCACTTTAAAAAAAGAGTGACCGACTCGATTTTTCTGAAACATTTGAACGACGTTAGAAAACGTTTGAATACTAAATATTTGTCAAGAAAATTTGAGTCGGTCACTTTAAAAAAAAGAGCGACCGACTCGATTTTTCTGAAACATTTGAACGACGTTAGAAAACGTTTGAATACTAAATATTTGTCAAGAAAATTTGAGTCGGTCACTTTAAAAAAAGAGCGACCGACTCGATTTTTCTGAAAC
>OY744537.1:16439273-16466773 GCA_963556195.1 Sepiola atlantica
AGCATTAGGAACCCGGAATCCTCCATGTAACAAATACATCAAAATACATCAAAAAAAATAAATTCATTCCACCCAACAACAACAAAAAAATCAAACCGAAACCGACAGAACCAATGGAGAACATATCTCCACAATACAATACAACATAATTCAAAAGATAAAGGGAAAAGAGAACAGCGCTCGACACCATAGCAGTTTTCAAAACCCACGGGCGCTTTCTTTCTCTCTCTCTCTTTTTAACACGCATATACATTCTAAAAACAAAAGATTTCGGCCACAGAGTGGCATATCAATCCCTCTCTTTCTATACTCTTTCTGTCTCTGTCTCTCTCTTTCTAATACATTCTTTCTTTCTTTTTTCTAAATACGCATATTCTGTCCTCGCGTGCACATGTCATTTCAGCACATCCACCCTTTTTAACATTTCCATTCTTCCTCTCTTTCTCTCTCTTTTGATTACATACTTCCCTCGTTTTTTTTTTCGCCCGTTATTGCTTTCACCTTTGTCCCCCACCAACACAAACCAGAAAAAAAAAATTACAGCAACAAATTCTTAAAACACAACACAAAAAAAAAACATAATTACGGCAAATCGTCCTTTTTTTTCTAACTAGAATGTTCTTTTCCTACAAAGTCTTAACAATTGTTTTTGCGTGTGTGTGTGTGTGTGTGCGTGCGTTCTTTTTTTTTTTTAACAAAATGTGTCTTTCTTTTTTTCTTTTTTTTTGTGAATCTTAACAATTAACAAAATGTGTCTTTTTCTCTTTCTGCGTAATTTAATAATGGTCTGTGTATGTGTGCGTTCTTCTTTTTTTCTTTTTTTAACAAAATGTGTTTTTTTTCTTTTCTTTTTTCTTTTCTTTTTTTCTGTGTCTTTTAATAATAAACTAAATGTGTCTCTCTTTTGTGTATCTCAACAATTTTCCCCTCCGTGCCTCGCTCCTTTTTTTTCTTCCTTTTTCTATTACTTGGACCACACGATGTGTTCGTGCTTCATGACAGCACCAGATCGATATCGAACCGTTTCATGTTGGAAACGGCAGGTCACGGCTACCAAACCAACCCAATGTAACGATACACGTTACATGTCCACTCATATCATCCCACTCTATAAGTTTCGTAACCACAGTCTTAAATCTTCACGTATCAATTTACGGCCCTTCAGGCCTTTTTAAAACCACGAATCTGTTTACGGCATCTCAAGCCTTTTTCAATTACGGCCTCTGTTCATTTATACGTACGATAACTGTTTACAGATCTTATTTTTCAAATAACGAATCTTCCATTGCGACACGTCTCTTAAAGCTCTCGGCATCAAATAACATAATGTTCACATATAACTTTTATAAATCTTATTCCACATATAAAAACGTACTGTTCACACTCTCGAAAGAGTTATTTTACCATTTATAAACGCTTCAGTTCAACTTATATCAAATCACGGAAAGTTCATTATACATTTCTTAAAGTTCCTAAAAAGTTCTTCTCAAATAAATCTCAAGGTTTACCTTATCTTCTGTTCTCTTCTTTGGCCTGTGATTCGTCTAGTCTTCGCTGGCTGTGTCGTCTTGATCGAAGGAAGGGGTCTGTCTCAGACAGAATGAATACACGAGACACGAATTTTTTGAAGGGAAATTTCATACAAGTTTCTTTATTTTCATACAAGTTTCTTATTTCTTAGTTCGCTTGCTGTCAGGGGGATTCCGGTTTCGACTCTCTCCTACTTCGGCTATTTTCTGGTTCCTTTCGGGATATCTTCTGCCCTCCCGGAACGGGGCCTTACCAGTTTGCCGGCTACATGCTCGCACCCGGTCTGAACGGTATCGCCTCTAAGCTCAGACTGATTCTAAAAAGCTAAGTTCTTGTTCTCCGTGGTGACGTAATCATCATTCCCACGCACGAGATGGGGACAAAAACGACTCACTCTGATCTCTGACTCAAAGGTCACGTCAGGTGTCTAAATTTATTATGACTATTCTTGGATCAAACTCTTCTTTGAACTCACTTCTGAGTCCAGAAACAAAACCTATTTTTCAATAACAAAATTAGCTATTTGATACTAGTTAACCTACTGTGCCTTGCATAATGGGGCCCTACAGTACTGTAACACATTCACCCAAAGGGTATTTATAAATAACCTTGGTTCTTTCTAATGTTTTATGGTTTGGGGAGGAGTTGTTTTTTCTACAAAATTTTTAATCTTAAATTACTTATAGTAAATAATTAATCTAATTCTATTGTTATTGTCAATTGAAAATATGTATCGGTGTACAATACTTTTTATGATTTTTTTTTCTTATCTAAAGTGGTGTTGTATTTGATTCCAACCCTATAGTTTAATATAGTCTGAGTTATAATGTTAGATATTATTATTTGTAATGCTATTTTTTAAGTTTCGAAGCATTCATTTTATTTGTTCATCAACGATATAATTAGGGAATTCGTTATTGATAAGGACTTGTTTTATATTGTTTAATTCAATGAATAGTGTCTTTCCGGTTTAGTAGGTTTTTAACAATGGCTATTTTGTAGCGACGAGGGCATTCGCTTTTGTTTATATATGTATAATTAATACTTTTTCGTATGTATACACTTATTTTATTAAATAATATATTCCATATATATATATATATATATATATATATATATATATATATATATATATATATATATATATATATATATATTTCAGTGTTTATTTTAACAATGCGCAATACGCGAGTAGAGCTTAGTAGTATGAAAATATATTCATGACAAGTAAGCTAAACATATACGTTTGTGTTTCGTTTCCGGGGGAAATTATCAGGCTGAGTATAAAATGAAATGAAACACAACATTTTTGTGTAGCTTATTTTCCATCAGTATAATTTTATACTAGATAGATAGATAGATAGATAGATAGATAGATAGATAGATAGATAGATAGATAGATATTAGCAGGAAGATTAGGTTTTGCTCTGGATTGAATGAGTAAGCTTTTGTGCGCAGCCTGTAATACAATAATACACTTTTTAAATATTTTATGTTATTTAAATTTGAGTATAGTACCGAAAATGTACTCGGCGTTTGGGAAAATGTAAATAAAGTGACATTAATTGGAATCATTTTCGTCAAAGTTATAGTCTTTAACTTCCTCGGGGCATACCTGGCGTTTCGCGGAAATTGAGGACACTAGTCTACTTCTGCTGAAAATCATGAACCCCGTTTTTTTTTTTAATTTTTCTTCCTTTCATTTCTGTCATTTTTAAGTAAAATAAAGTAAAACATACTATGTCCTTTTTATGGATGCCAAGCGCAGACGCAGACGCAGACCCCACAATAGTATCGTACCTCCTTTTAGTCAAAATAAAATAAGCTTATCTAAGAACTCTGGGTAATGTAGCTTCAGGATAATCGAATATATATATAGTTGTGTGCGTTTTTCTCCAAACCCCTAGGAAGAGTTCCTGAACAAAAAGACAGGAAACTAGTCATCTACAGGGAGACTGTCTCGCTGTATCACCGCTCTTCAGTGTGACAAGATATACGAGTGCGTCAGTCAAGCTGAGATCTAAACTCAGTTGCTTTTATCCACTATGCACAAGCGAGATACTTAATTCTTACTATTTTTATAAACAATATCAGTAGTCAAAGAAATGCTATCTGCCTGTCTGAAGTCGAAACTACACTATTACTTCCATTAATTATACTATTGTACTACCTTTCAATCCTCAGTTCAGGTGGGGGTAGTGTCGTATATTTTCTGGTGTAATGAGGCCATCCTCCCCCACGCATTGTCTCCTCGTTTGGGGGTAATGCAGTATCTGTTACGTTATCAATAGATCATCCTCCCAGGCATTACCTCATCCTTTGGGTGTAGTATGATATCTGTTCTGTTGTCATGAACCCATCCTCCAAAACACGACCTCCTTCTTTGCGTATGTCAAAAGAAATTTCACAATCGACTGTTCATTAGCAAACTCGATACTTACATTATATATACTAGAAAAAATGTGCTCCCCCGGTCGTATATTTTTTCTCGTATGTATAATGGGTCATGGGTAGACATCCACAGACAGCCGTATCGTCGTCTACGACACATCAGCGTGGCTAGACGTAGCAAGTGTATCCATACCGAGATTCGAAACCGGAACTTCCGGTCACATACAAATGCCCCAAAATTCCAAAAGTCTAACCCAAACATCGCCATTGACTGTAGAGTAAATTTAAGCGCTTTGTTTGCATATATTTTCTTTAGAATATTATTTATCTCAGTTCCAAGAATCTAAACACAACTATTATTTGGCGTACGATCGTTTCCAAGACAATTTTGAATTTTCATTTTTATTTTGCATTATACTTTTGATGACTCCAAACCGCCTCCCCATCAGCTCCCTTTACAACATCACATACAGAAGTCATTTAAGAAACAACGTCAGATTTAAATATTATTTTAAAAAACAAAACAAACATATATTCAGACAATACTGGAGACATGGCCTCCTATTATGCAACCATATATTACTCCATCAGTCAGTTCAAAAATGATAATAGTAATGGAAATATATTAGAAACAGCAAATTAAATATTTAAAATATAAAATGAACTATGATGAATAATAATAATAATAATAATAATAATAATAATAATAATAATAATAGTAATAGTAGTAGTAGTAGTAGTAGTAGTAGTAGTAGTAGTAGTAGTAGTAATGGAAATATATTAGAAACAGCAAATTAAATATTTAAAATATAGAATGAACTACTACTACTACTACTAATAATAATAATAATAATAATAATAATAATAATAATAATAATAATAATAATAATAATAATAATAATAATAATAATAATCAAATAAAATAAAAATTAAGAAAAGTATAAAAAAAAAGAAAAACAATAGTAAAATAAAATTAAATTAAGAAATAAAAGGATACAAATGATAATTAATAATAATTATAGATTAGATTGTGTCCTGTGGGAAGCTAGACGCCCAAAAAGGTTGTAGCTAAAACATGTATGCACATATGTAACCAAAAATGTCTGTATAAATAAAATGTTTACTATATGTGTGTGTGTTCGAACAAAGGCTTCATATATATATTTTTAGGTCTTTTTTTGTTATTATCTTATCTCTTTAGTTAGTAATTCCTTTTGTTCACTTCCAATCCAATCCGACTACGCTTTGACACCACTCCCTTCTCTGCCCAAATAATAAATTGAGTCACTTCTGAAGAGAAGGTTTGGATCATTGAACGCAAGTGACGCTATCGCTGAACTAACATAAATGCTCCCCCAGGGCACCTCCTAATACCATATATCTTGTTTATCAATGACACTTGTCGTGCTAGTACTGACAGATATTTTTAAAGATCGTAATATCGGTCAGACACCCGTTCATATCCAATGCTTCAATATATTTAAAAGTAAGGTTTGAGGGGGGGGGGTATCTCCACCTTTTCATCCCAGTCTAGGCAAAGGCGATTATATCTTATGCAGATGACTAAAGAACTTGTAGAAATTATAAGTGTTTAGTATACTTAAATATGTACTCGTTTGTAGGTCGAATTTGTTGTTGTGAAGCGAGTCAGACTTCTACATAGAGTTCACAAAGGTTGTGCCTCAGAATTGTCTAGTCTGCATGAAGTCCTCGTTAGTCGCAGTCGTTAACCTACAAGATTGCAGATTTTTACCCACGACACCAATAGCACCAAGGTTTAGCGGTTGCATACGAAGTCGGGGAAGGTTTGGTCGAGAATACACAAAGGAATAGCGCAGTAGCAACGTTGCTATTCTCACTCCATTGATTTGAGGCTCCGCGCCTGCCACATTTGGTTACCACGTGCAGAGGCAGAGACGATCAGTGGGCGACGGATCCTCCTGGATTTTCACCAGACCTCTGTTAGTCAAGTTACGACGTTTATACCGCTTGGTGTCAAAACCTGTCCGCCATGGGTGGCCCTTTCCATGAGCCGGAGTTCTAGACTGCATAGCTCTGACACTACCACATTTTCACTGCCCCTACAACGGTGAGGAAGGTTGGACTTTAAGAGCTGTAGGTCGAATTTTGAAGGCATCGTTTTTCTAATAAAGTTTAAAGGGACAATGGTCTCGGTAAACGGATTACGAGCAAGTATTATGTGCGGATCGACGTATACACAGGGTCGACATATGCACAGGATCGACGTATACACAGGATCGACTTATACACAGGATCGACTTATACACAGGGTTGACCTATAGTTTCGTCAGTTTGAAATGTAGGCATAGATCAATTCATAGCTTTTCTTGGTTTCACAGATGAAATACATTTACCACCTTGTCTATATAATAAACGTCTCATTTATTTAGTCTCGGAAACTGAAAATGTTCACATTTATTTATTTATTTCGCAGACAGCCCACAAAGATCGTGCCTCATGATTGTCTGGTCCGCATGAAGTCCTCCTCGTTTTCTATAGCTATTCGCTATATTTGCAAGTTTTTACCACCGACATCAAGCAGAAAGGCACAGTGGTTGCATACGAAGTCGGAGAATGTTTGGCCACGAATACACAAAGAAATGGTTGTTGCACATATTAAGAGGAAACGTTGCTATCCTGATTAACTGGATGTGCGGTTTCGCGCCGAACACGTCCTTGCTTATAACATACAGAGGCAGAGATAACAGGAGGACGACGGATACTGATGTTGACTTCTCCGAAATTAAAACCAAAGCCCTATTAGCCGGGTGGCAGTTCAAATTAGACTTCCTATTTTGGCAAAATAAATTGCTTTATCTAGACAAATTAGGCTTCTTAATGTAAGTAAATTAAACTTCTTTATCTGGACAAAATAGATTTCTTTAATAGGGCAAATTAGACAGTTTATGTAAGCAAAGTAAACGTATATATATGTAAATTAGACTACTTTATCTAGACAAATTAGACTTCTTTAACAAGGAAAATTAGACTCCTTTAACTAGGAAAAGTATAAATTTTATCTAAACAAATTAGACTTCTTTAAGTAAGCAAATAAGACTTTTTTTATCTAGACAAATTAGACTTCTTTAACTAGGCAAATTAGGTGTATATATATATATATATATATATATATATATACTATCAGGGCTACCATGCGGTGCCCGGGTACAGAATCAAAAAGCAATATTTGTATACTATTCTCACATCACTTGCTTTTATACCCTTAAAAACTCTTATCGCCTAATATTTGAAATAGTAGAGGTAATGCACACATTAAAAAGTAGATTACAATCTCATAGCTCAATTGTAAGATTAGTATGTTCTATGTACAGGTGGGGGATTTTCTTATACATGACAATATATATATATATTTACATGACAGTGGCGGGCACTGGCGGGCAGTGTCAACTAAAATGTAAAATCTTATAAATGCTTACTCATTTCCTGCTTATAATTATCAGTTGGCGATTTCTATATGGGGCTGATAGTGGCGGGCACTTTCGGACAGTGGCGGGAACTGGCGGGCAGTGTCTACTAAAATGTAAAATGTAAAAACTGCTGACTCATTTCCTGTTATTAATTACGAGTTGGCTATTTCTTTATAGGGCTGAAAATGGCGGACACTGGCGGGTACTTGCTGAGAGTGGGTGACAGTGGCGGACACTGGCGGACAGTGTCCACTAAAATTTAAAATCTAAAAATGCTGACTGATTTCCTGTTTTGAATTATGAGTTGTCTAAGTAAAGGTTGGGTTAGTCGCCCTCTTCCTTCTTCCTAGAATTATCTTATTAGAATTTGGAATTCCCCCTCCACACCGCATTCTCCCTATGATGTCATTTCCAGTAGAATTTGAGGAAATGACTTGCAATTTTTTTTTCGGGAATGACTTTTTAAAAAAGACTACATGATATAATTGTTTTCTATTTAAATTAATACATGATTAAATTAAAATTTAGCTGAAAATAGCTGAAATAATCGACTCCAGATGTAATCTGCCCCATACCTCCTTTGGGAGTGAATTTAGAAATTTGGGAATACGCCCATTAACTTTCTCGGTGAATTTTACATTAGAATACACTTTTAGATTTTATCTAGATTCGCTAACTTTTTTCTATAGGGCACACGCACACACTAACACACATACATACAGACATTTAGTTTTATTTATATACTAGCAGGGCTACCTGGCGATGCCCCGGTGCAGAATCAAAAAGCAACGTTTGTATACTCAATTGGTTGGCAGATTAAGTTATCACTTTGATCACTGTTTTCACATCACTTGCTTTTATACTCTTAAAAACTCTTATCGCCTAATATTTGCAATAGTGGAGGTAGTGCACACATGAAAAAGTAGATTACAATCTCATAGCTCAATAGTAAGATTAGTATAGCTTGTTCTATGTACAGGTCGAGGGATTTGTTATACATGGTTTCCCAAGACGAATGAAACCAGGTAAAGTAAATAACTTTTTAGCTCTTTTTCTTTAAATACAAACCGCAAAAACATAATTGTCGATTTTATTGTTTTATTTTTTATCACATGATGTGTTACAACTTTACTCTTTCAAAGGATAATTACTATAAAAAATTTTTATTTTAGTGTACATTTTAAAACATTTGAAGCATGTTTTAAAATGGTTAACAAAACCAAATATACAGGTGAATAAAATACATAATTATCATATGTTGTTTCTGCAAAAAAATATTTTATAAGTAAAAGTTTGAAACTGATATGGAAAGTTTCAAAACTTTTAAGAAAGTTTAAGGAAATATAAACTGCAATCATTTAATAATAATCAGAAAATCATCTGGCATTAAGATTAAAAATCTCTTAATAAACAATGTTTTTGTTTGATTTTGATGTGCATACACAAAAAAAATTGTTTTTGCACGTGATGCTCCAACATAAAGCTGACCATGTGAAAAGCATGGTTCTTCAAGTTGAAATCCGGCAACTTTTAGTGTTCGGCCTTGACTTTTATTGATGAACATAGCAAAACAAAGTCGTACAGGAAACTACAACCGCTTAAAGTGAAAGGGATAGTGGCGGGCATTGGCGGAAAGTAGCGGATATTATCAGGTCGTGGTTGGCATCGTCTACTAAAATGTAAAATTATCAACAGACAGTGGCGGGCACTGGCGGACAGTGGCAGATACTGGCGAGCAGTGTCCACTAAAATGTAAAATCTTAAAAATGCTGACTGATTTCCTGTTTTGAATTATGATTTGGCGATTTCTTTACATGCCGGACACTGCGGGACACTGGCAAACACTGGCGGACACTGGCAGAAAGTGGCAAGCAGTGTCTACTGAAATGTAAAATCTAAAAAATGCTGACTCATTTCTTGTTTTTAATTATGAGTTGCCTATTTCTTCATCGAGCGGGCACTGGCGGGCACTGGCGGGCACTGGCGGGCACTGGCGGGCACTGGCGGGCACTGGCGGGCACTGACGAGCACTGGCGGGCAGTGTCCACTAAAATGTAAAATCTAATAAATGCTGACTCATTTCCTGTTTTGAATTATGATTTGGCTATTTCTTTATAGGGCTGACAATGGCGGACAGTGGTGGGCCGTGACGGGTAGTGGCGGACACTGGCGGGCAGTGTCTGCTAAAGTGTAAAATCTAATAAATGCTAACTCATTTCCTGTTTTTAAGCATGAGTTCGCTATTTCTTTATAAGGCTGACAGTGGCTGACAATGGCGGGCAGGCGGGCGGGCAGTGTCCACTAAAATGTAAAATTTAATAAATGCTGACTCATTTCCTGTTTTGAAGTATGAGTTGGCTATTTCTTTAAATGGCTGAAAATGGCATACAGTGTCGGGCAATGGCGGGCACTGGCGGACACTGGGGTTCACTGGCTGAGAGTGTCGGACAGCGGTTAACATTGGCGGACTGTGACGAACACTGGCAGGCAGTGTCCACTAAAATTTAGAATCTAAAAATGCTGACTGATTTCCTGTTCAGAATTATTAGTTGGCTTTATAAAAGGTGGGTTAGTCACCCTCCTCTTTATTCTTAGAATAATCGTATTAGAATGTTAAATGTTCCCCCTCCACACCGCATTCTTCCTATAATGTCATTTCCGGTTGAATTTGACTTGCAGTTTTTTTCTGTAATGACTTAATTGTTTTCTATTTAAATTAATAAATAATTAAATTGAAATTTAGCTGAAAATAGCTTTAATAATCGACCCAGACGTAATCTGCTCCATCGCCCCTTAGGGGTAAATTTAGAGATTCGGGAATACGCCCATTAACTTTCTCGGTCAATTTTACATTAGAATACACTTTTAGATTTTATCTAAATTCGCTAACTTTTTTTCCATAGGACACATACACAAACACACATTCTAATACACATACATACAGACATTGAGTTTTTTATATATATATATATATATATATATATATATATATATATATATATATAAGAAATTGTTCCTCTTTGAAAGCGTTGGGTATCGTAAATAAAACGTAGATATTTTTTTTATTAAATATTAATTTATTTAAATTCAACTTAGTTTTTACTGTAACAAGTCTTTATCAGTAAAAAGTGACATGTTTTTCATTTCGTCACTATTAAATTCGTACATCTTGAAACGGTGATTTTTTAATGCCTTAGCCATGAGATGAGCGCGCGGACACGCGTGTAATGAATTAGCAATTTTTCCTCTTTGAAAGCGTTGAATATTGCGAATAAGTAAGTTTTCAGACCACGACACCAATATATATGACTACCATATCGCAGAATGGTTAATCAGTGTAGTGTATTATTATTATTATTATTATTATTATTATTATTATTATTATTATTATTATTATTATTATTATTATAATTAGTATTTTTATATACAAATTACCATATCACATTGTAATCTTAAGGGTAATGTTTTATTATTATTATTATAATTATTATCATTTTTATTTATTTATTTATTTATTTATCTTCTATATAAAGTTAAGACGATTTTCTCCTGTACCTTTGTCAAGAATAGGAAAATAATCACATACATCACAGGCTACTAAACTCACCACTATATTACACTGCGTGTTATAGTCAATTTGTGATTATTTTCTGAAGCTAACATAAAATATTACTTTTGGCCCACCATCTTAAACTCAACCCAAAACATACTTTAAAGGTGGTAGCGAAACGTTTTCCTCTAACACACTCCCGATCTACACCGGGAATTAATAAGCAACGTTTGCTTTTAAAAAACGTGACCCTTATTATTTTCTATTCATCTGCTATTAATTTAATACATAATACAATACATTACGCACACATTTAATGGACGCTCCCTCTAATTCCGCTGATTTTCGAGAATATCGGATTACGTTATTTCTATCTATTACGTATATACAGATATATTCATTACGGTTTTTAGAGACTACAATTAACGAACATAGTTTATTACAGTGATACATTATTCAACATGGCGGCTACAATCTCTTCAGCGAATCGATTTTAGAATTACGTCAATACATGCCAAGATACTCGACTTAAATCCATGAAGTTGACAGTTTCTTAATCTTACACCTTTCATACGCATAATATCCAAAGATTTAAAAAAATCAGTTTCTACGTATTGAAATGATCCCAAACGTGTGACGGGTGAAACCTAAATTTGATCGCATTTTGGCAGATCGTACAACAAAATGTATGCCAGCTGCAGACTTCGTTTTACTCACTTATTTTTCGACAGATTTTCTACTCGTTTCCGTGGTCATAGGGTATCGACGACCGTCCAAGATCGAGAGGTTTATGGTTCAATCCCAGTCGACTCAAACATTTTTATTTTTTACATCGTAAAACTTTTGCCTACAGGGGAACGGAAAATTGCCCGAGTTTATTTTTAAATTCAACGTTATTATGTAGTTTAATCAAAAAGAAAAATTCTGGGGAAATACCGGTACCGAGGGATGGGCAGGGGGACTCCTACAACCGCGTCTCCTTCCTTCCTTTCTTCTTCTTTTCCCCAATACTCCCGCCTCTACTTCTTTATTTCTTTCCTTCTTTCCTTTCCTTCTCCCATCCCCCTACTCATGCGTCTCCTTTCTTCCTTTCTTCCTCATATCTTACTTTTTTATTTTATTATTACACAATTTATATTTGTCATACTTGCCTAAAATATAATTTACTATATATCCCGTCCGGAAACAAGTAACCTTTTCCATAATCGGTCAGTGAAAGAGATATCCTTCTACACGGTGGCAATTTCTATTTTTGCTCAACTCAGAAGTAATCTTTTTCGTGGGTAAATATATTTTCCACAATTACAAACCGACATTTATTCTAAACATTAAAATTGTCCGATGTGACCTATTTGCGTTCTGTCGGATGTTGACACATTTTCATTCATTTATAATTCTCCCAGGCAACACCGGGCGACGGGTCCAGCTATATATATATATATATATATATATATATATATATATATATATATATATATATATATATATATATATATATATATATATATATATATATTAGTGAAATAAAAACTGAATTGTTTCTACATTTGATCATTGGAGAAGTGGTCATTTGATTAGTACCACTGAAGAGCCATAAATTTTATAACTATTCTGTTTTTTTAAATCTCCGAAACAGTTACATGGTAAACAGCTGATCATCCCCGGTTAATATTCAACAAGCGATATTTTGGATTTAGTTGATATCCCTGTGATATTTTGGATTTAGTTGATATCCCTGCGATATTTTAGATTTAGTTAATATCCCTGTGATATTTTGGATTTAGTGTATATCCCTCTGATATTTTGGATTTAGTTGATATCCCTGCGATATTTTGGATTTAGTTGATATCCCTGCGATATTTAGGATTTAGTTGATATCCCTGCGATATTTTGGATTTAGTTGATATCCCTGTGATATTTTAGATTGAGTTGATATCCCTGTGATATTTTGGATTTAGTTGATATCCCTGCGATATTTAGGATTTAGTTGATATCCCTGCGATATTTTGGATTTAGTTGATATCCCTGCGATATTTTGGATTTAGTTGATATCCCTGCGATATTTTGGATTTAGTGTATATCCCTGCGATATTTTGGATTTAGTTGATATCCCTGCGATATTTTGGATTTAGTTAGTATCTTTTCGATATTTTGGATTTAGTTGATATCCCTGTGATATTTTGGATTTAGTTGATATCCCTGCGATATTTTGGATCTAGTTAGTATCCCAGCGATATTTTGGATTTAGTTGATATCCCTGTGATATTTTGGATTTAGTTGATATCCCTGCGATATTTTGGATTTAGTTAATATCCCTGTGATATTTTGGATTTAGTGGATATCCCTGTCATATTTTGGATTTAGTGGATATCCCTGCGATATTTTGGATTTAGTTGATATCCCTGCGATATTTTGGATTTAGTTGATATCCCTGCGATATTTTGGATTTAGTTGATATCCCTGTGATATTTTGGATTTAGTTGATATCCCTGCGATATTTTGGATTTAGTTGATATCCCTGCGATATTTTGGATTTAGTTGATATCCCTGCGATATTTTGGATTTAGTTAGTATCTTTTCGATATTTTGGATTTAGTTGATATCCCTGTGATATTTTGGATTTAGTTGATATCCCTGCGATATTTTGGATTTAGTTGATATCCCTGCGATATTTTGGATTTAGTTGATATCCCTGTGATATTTTGGATTTAGTTGATATCCCTGTGATATTTTGAATTTAGTTGATATTCCTGCAATATTTTGGATTTAGTTAGTTTCCATTGGAATTTAAACTACATTTTCTTTCTTTTTTAAAATGACTTACAGCTTCTTTAGACTAATATATATATATATATATATATATATATATATATATATATATATATATATATGAAATTAAAAAGGTACCCACTCGAAGCTTTTCCATATTCATTTCATTCTTCGCCACCACTGACTTCTCACAGCCTGGACTCTCCTCCAGTGCTCACTTTCCTTCATCTCTCCATCATGTCAACTCCAAATTTCGATGTATTTGCATGACATTGTTCTTCAAATAATCACCTTGAAGAAGTCTTACAATAAAGACGAAACGTTGATGAATATATAAAAAATATCTCTTGGCTTTTCCTTTTTCATTTCTCATTACGTCGGATTACTCTCATCCTTCCTTTCTCATACACATATATATATATATATATATATATATATATATATATATATATATATATATATATATATATATATATATATATATAGGTAAATTAAACTTCTTTATCTATGCAAATCAGATGTCTTTGGATTAGAAAATTAGGCGTTGTTATCCTTTTATTAGCTCAATCCTTCCTAGACTTTAAGGGAGTTGTGAATAAGTTCGGTGAAATATAAAGTGAAAGGTTTGGCAACAATCAAAAAGGTTCAGATTTGTTGGCTTAATGAATTAATAGTGTGTAAAATAGTTCCGCTTTGGCGGGTCTGACGTTCGATCAGCAACGATTCCAGTTTTATGGCCCCTATTCATTCTTGATCGAAATCAGATTTCGTGGCATAATTAACAAATAAACATTGTTCAGAAGGCACATTACAAAGAGATAAACGTGAAAAAATGTGTCCATGCTTAAAGCGATCACAAAAAGCAGAACTTGACTGTTCTTGTTTCGAAATTTTGGATGAGGATTGATAATTTGGATTATGCTATCCTCCTTGTTATATTCACAACGTTTCGATCGATGTGAACTCCGACCTTCTTCGGGAGCATTTTTCGAACTTGAGAATCTTTGTGTCGAACTCGGAAACCTATACAAAATTTCAAACTGAATTATTTATTTAATCTACGGGCGGTAGATTGTTCTCGTTCCGTCAGCCATGACCAGGTAGAAGTGTTAAGTAAGTAATTTCTATTTTATTCTTAGTTAGTAGCGCCTATAGTGAGAATTGAACCTTCAACCTACAGAAGACTGTTACTTAGAACTCGTTGTTAATCAACGCCCTTATCCGTTGCGCTAATGGATACAGGCGATGATAACTAAGAATAATATGATAATTAATTAAAACTTCTAAGCAATCATGGCTGACGGAATGAGAACAATTTACCCCCGTGGGGTAACTAAATGGTTAAACTCGAAATTGTGTATAGGTTCACGAGTTCAACATAAAGATTTCTAAATTCGAAAAAAATGCACCTAAAAAGGGGAGTAGGTTACATCGGCCGAAACGCTGTGAAAGTAACAACCAATATGTGAATAGTAGTCCGAATAATCCAAATGATACAAATTGACTGTTTTGTAACTATATATCCTTTGTATATTACAAAGTTCGTAAACAAAAGAATACTTATAAAAGGCTATATATCTTTTATGGAAATCGCTCCAGACAAAGCATTAAGCCACTTGATGTAAGGAGCTAAAAAAAATTACTACTTCAAGGTAAAAAAAAAAAACTAGCCAATGATAAGTGTTAAATGGATAGATTCCGACTCAGAAAACAGCAATTCTTCCCCTTTTGTCAGAAATATCGATTATAGAATGTGAGGACTAAAGGAGAAAATAAGGGAAGCGAGAGTTACGAGGCTGCCGATAGTAAACACAAGTTGGTCACTTTCCACTCTCCTGAAATCATCTTCAGTTGACATTGTCTGTTAAGATTTAATTTTTTAAATACCGTCGATCTGCTTTGACAAACGGAATAATATACCAAAAAAAATAGACGTATTGTTGGGATCGAAACTATGTTAAACACGGAAATCATTTTACGTAACACTGCTTTATCACGAAGCCAAACAGCGATATTTTCAATTCTCTATCATTTCCAGTCATCCATAACTGCTTACGTTTTCGGTCTTAACGTAAACAAATGGCCCTTTTCTCACAGAAGAGACGTCTCTGGTCTTCTTCTCTTCTACCGTTATTTCCATAGACAATTCTCATCTGAGTTTCAATTTCTACTTATTCCTTGTAAAATTTGAACAGCAAGAACTCGTCTCTTCTATCATCCTTTCAAAGTACATTTCTTTCTTCATCTGTGTGCCTCACATCAAACGGAATTTCCATGAACAGAGTTTCTTTCCAAGAACTTCCCATAGGTGGAACTTTTTATCACAAAATTGCTTCCCTGTGGACTACAATATGGTCATCTTTAAATCTAATATCAATAAACACTTGTCATAAACCGTCCTCATAAGTCAGCAAAATTTAAACATTCGATTCATTATTTTTGATCTTCTTATAATATTCATCATCATTCAACTGTTAATCGATCTATCTCATTAACCTTTATCCTCGAATGGCTTTTAGCCTTCATAAGTGGTGACTTATTAGGAAAAAAACATCTTTTTTAATAATAGAAATTACAACTGACGTATTTACAAACAAAAAAGAATTATTTGAGAACTCGTTTTAAGTCGTTTACTAAACATGAATCAAATAATGTCGATCGTTCAATAACAAATAAATGTAAATGTTCCCTTGCTGGATTGTTAAACAAGTCAGACTTCTGCATAGAACTCACGAAGTTCTCCTTATTGGTCACAGCTATTCGTTAGCCCGCAGAATGTTAGGTATTTACCCCCCGATACCTAGACCAACAAAGCATGCGCAGAACACACAAAGGAGTGGCGCAGATGTAACGTTGCTACTTTTACTCCATTGATTTGCGGTTCCACAACTGACATTTCTTCGCTTGTCACACATAGGGGCAGAGACGACCAGAGAACGACGTATCCTGATGCCGACTCCTTGATTGTAAACAGAGGCCTGTTAGCCAGGTTGCGGCACTAATAACGCTTGGTGCCAAACCTGTCCGCCATAGATGGGCCTGCCAGGAACCGGAGTTCCAGGCGGCATAGCTCTGACACTACCACGTTGCCACCACCCCTTCCGCCGTGAGAAAGGGTTCGATTTTAGGGGTCAGGAGTGTTCCCTTGTGGTCTGAACGTCGGCAACATCCAACGATATAAAGTAGAATCAAATTTACCGCCACGTCTTAAGTCTCTTCCATATCTTTGATGAAATAATAAATTCGCATGAACCAGCATGATACGAATCTTCTAGCCGGCTTGATTCGGTTCTTGACATTGGTTTCCTCCATTCTAGAAAGAATCAGGTACTTACAAGAGGATGAAGGAGTTTGCAAACGATTGGGCAGCCTCTTTCCTCTATACATGCCTATACAAAAAATTACAAATGAAAGAAAGAAGACGGAAACGATAATGTATGCAAAAACAGGGTTTGTTTTAAGATTATGTCCATACAAATGTGTACATATTTTACAGTGCGTACAGTAAAGTCTTAAAATAATGTTTACGGATGTGTGTGTGTTGGGGGAAATGTCTTACATACCGTGAAATGCGTGCGCGTAGCGCTTTGTGATAGCGTACGTGTGCGTGTACGGGCAGAATTTTCTTGTTCTACCCTTTTTATATCGATTGCAGCGCTCTCTACCATTGCGAAATGGGGGGGGGGGTAATTGAAGCTGAAACCCCCTGGTTAACGTATGTCTGTAGAAAAGGATACGTAATGCTTCAAGGGTCCACATGGAAGTTGCACACATCTATGAATGAAAGTAGTGCTATGAAACCGACTGGAATCAAACTTGTCACATCCGGGTCGTGATTCGACGCCGTCATCCATTTCACCACCGCATGAAATAAATGAAATTCGATCCAACACATAATGTTTTTTTTTGTAGTTTTTATTTTGAAAAAACGGAACGTTATTTATTTAAGAGATTACTTTGTAAGTATCTGTTTGACCTGAACTATGAAACAAATGACAAAAAAACAAAATGTCTACTTTTTGTAATGGTGTGTGAATGTCGACACACGAAAGCTAATTGTATTAGAGCCATTCCCGCTGTTTGATCGTCTAAAACAACGATCCACAAACGGTTTTTAACAGGCGACCTCGCCATAAAACCGTTGACATTTTAATGACTCCTTTTTTTATTTGTATTTAATTAGAAATAAACTTATGAGTCGTAGTTGGATCACTAAACTACGTTTTCACCGGTACTTGCATATTCATTTCCGAACACAAACAAATACAAAATCATCTATTGAAGATGTAAGAAATTTTTCCGTTAAATTTTTTTATAGCCGTTGTGTTAATACAAAAAAAATCCAATTGTATTCCTAACTTAGTATTTTTTTTTTTTTTTACTACTACTAAGTGTTCCGTTTATATTTTAACGTTTCCCCATTCAGTATTATATATATATATATATATAGATATATATATATATATATATATATATATATATATATATATATATATATATATATATAAAATAAATTTTAAACATTGTCTTTCTGAATAATACTATATATATGCACACACACACACACATATATATATATATATATATATATATATATATATATATAGAGAGAGAGAGAGAGAGAGAGAGAGAGAGAGAGAGAGAGAAGAAAAAGAGTGATAAATATGCGACGATTGTCCAAATTTATTTCAAATTTCAATTGTTCAATGCAAGGTGTATTCAGTAATTAACTAGTGTTTATTATTCTTTCCTTAAGCCAAGGCTTTTCAAAGATCGAAATCTTATCATCAGAGGAGAAATACAGATGGATAAGTTGGCTTTCGAAAAAAACAAAGTTCAAATATTTGAAAAATATGAAAATTATTATTAAAGGAATTTTTGTTAAAAAAACGCAGTGAATGAAAAGGAAAATTCCGTGAAAAATATATGCAGATTGTCCGGGTGGTAAATTTCCGTTGAAAAGAAGTCAAATGAATTGTAGAATGTGAAGAAAACTCTTTGCGTGGGAGCAGTGTGGAGAAAGTGCTCAAAATATAGGTGAGTCCAGACGCACTTAAAGGGGATTGAAAAGGGAGAAATTGGCCATTTTTATATACTTCCAGGACCAAATAAGGCAGATGATATCTCGTTCCAGGTTTAAATCCAAATGAAACAAAAAGGCAAAAGATTTGGGGTTAGGGGGAGGGTTTATGAGGTACGGGATTGTTTAAATAGCCGCTTTGAGAGTTGGGAGGAAATAAAAAAAGAAGGCAAAGGAACAGGAGGAAGGCTGGTATGGGGATGAAGTTAAAGTGACAGGGTGGTTGAGGGTGTGGGCGGGCGGTAGGATATATGTTTTGGAGGGTGGGATTAATCTGAAGCGAGATAGGAGTGTCGAGATAGTATTCTAAAAATAGAAATCAAATGAGTGAGCTTCTAACATTTCAGAGGTGACAAGTGAAGCAGCTAAAAACGAATTAAATTGTGGTTACCGGTAAGGGTTTCTGGGGGTTTAAAAAGGGTTAAAATAGAATTAGTTAAAAGCATGGTAAAATAAATAGAGGTATGAGAGAGAGTGAATGATTAAAATTTAAAAAATTAAAAAGATTAAAAAAAATTTTTTTAATATTAAAAAAAAAAATATATATATATATATATATATATATATATATATATATATTGCAGAATATACTATATATATATATATATATATATATATATATATATATATATCAACTAAAGGTGAAGAGCACGTGACCCCCTTATTATGAATCCCATAAGAGGGTCACGTGCTGTTTTACTTTGTTGAATGTTGAATTTAAAACCGACCGTACCGATGTTGTTTTGATCTTCTGTAATAAATATATAAATAAATATTACGCTCTAATTTTTCAATTTTTCTTAATAATTGAGCACTCTGCTGGGGTTCTCTCCCACTGATTTGACAAATACACACACACACACACACACATATATATATATATATATATATATATATATATATATATATATATATATATATATATATATATATATATATATTAATATATATATTAACGTTATGTAAACTTTAGTTTATGGAAAGCAAATTTCCATAAGTTCATTAAGAAACACTTTTTATTGCCATACAATTGTTTCTGCCAGCTTTAAACACATACATATTCTTGATATACCAAGTGTGCAAAATTTTACAATGGTGTGAGGAGTTGAGTGTGATGTTGTAAGACCCGAAACTACTCAATGACTCAAACATAACACATCACTGACGATGTATTTCGGCGCCCCCAGTTAGAAAGGGATCATCATCATCATCATCATCATCATCATCATCATCATCATCATCATAATAATTAGGGGTTTGATCACTCATGGATGAGGAACCCCTCCGTATTTTCTTTTCACCTTGTTGTATCTCTAGCCTAGGCGTGACCATGTAGGACCCAGTTGGCTGTCGAGGTCGTCTCTCCACCTGGTTTTTTGGCCTTCCTCTGTCTTTTCCATTGCCTTTGGGTCCATTCTGTCGCTCTGTCAACCTGTTGTCTGTAGATCTCGAAAGGTGACCTGTCCATCTATGTTTAGCCGTTCGTATGGTGGTGATGATGTCGTTTAAGCCAATTTGCTGTCTTATCCAAGTGTTTCTTTTTCTTTCTCGTAGACGCAATCCGACCATAATGCGTTCCATTTTGCATTGTGCCAACCTTAACTTTTCGTTTGCTGCATTATTAAGTGCCCATGTTTCGCTACCATATGTCATAACGGGTATGATGTATTCATTAAACATTTTCCGTTTACTGTTCAGAGTGGACTTTGGAAAAGGCTGTCCATTCCAAGCGCAATTCGCCGTTTTATTTCAGGCATGATATCAGCGTTGTTTCTCACCGTCTTTTCCAAGTAGATGTAGTTGTCAACTATCTCAACATTTTCGCCGTTCATTATGACTGGTGCTTTTGTGGCATATTTGCTGAACATGACCATGGTTTTTTCAGTGTGCATTTTAAGGCCAACTATATGTCTAGCATTGTGAATGTCATTAAGAATCTCTTCTAATTCTTGAGGTGTTTGGCTTATGACAATGATAGTGTCGGCAAATTCTTCGCTTATATTGATATCTCTTCCTTCCCAGTCAATGTTATTGATCACTAAATTTTGCAGGCAGGATGTAAAGGGGTTTGATAAACTGTTGTCGCCTTGTCTAGCGCTTCTTTTTATATTGAAATGTCTATTAGAAGTAATTCATGAACATAGTAGTGGAATTAAATTTAATCTTAATAAGTTTAAGCGTGAACTGCGTAAATTATTAAAAACAAGATGTAGATACCCGATGTTGTATAGGAGTCTTTTTACTTTCATTTTTCTGTCGCTGATTGACCCTTTTTGTCTTTTCCCAAAATTAATTTCTTGTAAAAAGTATTTATTTGGAAATAAAATTAAATGACGGAATATATGTTATTTACAAAATAAAAATAAAATCGGTTTTGCAATAAAATCGATCGGACGTCTTTTAATTTTTTCAACTATGCCGTTTTTTTTACCAAATAATTTTTATGGGGATTTCAAAAGTGAAATTCGCTGATTGGCCCTCTTTGTCGTTTCCCCAAATTAATTTCTTGTAAAAAGATATTCATAGGAGGATTTTAAAAGTTTTTTTTTATATAATATATAGAAAATCGGTTTTGCAATAAAATCGATCGGACGTTTTTCAATGCCATAAATACATTATATGTTTGTTTTTTTTTAAACTTTGCCGTTTTTTTACCAAATAATTTTTATAAAGATTATGAAAGTTGTATTTAATTATTACAGAATTGTTTGGTCATCAAATTATGAACTCAACAAAAATAGTATAAAGACTTGATAAAAGATAGGATTTATTGTCTAGAAAGATTTACGTGACAAATGCTGAAAGGTGGAAACTGGTTACGTGTTTTCTGTCTGGTGTGCGAGGTCAGGAGGTGAGAAATCTGTCCACGTATCTTTACAAGACGTTCTGTCCATCTGAACTGCGACGCTAAAGTATTACATGGCATTTAAATCCTCCTGTAAAAATCATTTCATAAATGACTAGCAGGAAGACCCGATGTTGCTCGGGATTGGATGAGGATCACTACTATGTACTTTTCACTATGCTCATAACACCTTATTACTTTTTTGTTTTTACTGTCACCCTCTCCTTCTGTTTCGTCCGCTAATATAGTTGGGAGAAACTAAAATGTTTGAAAACTCTCTGAATTAGTGTTTTATACACATGGTTTCAATTTCATTAAAATCGGATATACGTATTTAAAGTGTTAACGATATTCTGTCCCCATGGGTCATTTAGAGGTGGGGACACCTAAATATTCTGCACATAGAGGGTAACAGAGATTCGGAACCATATTCATTGTTTCCACTGAAGAATGTTATACATATGATATAAATTTTCTCAAAATATGATTTATTTGAAGTTTTAACAGAGATTTGGCCCTCATAGCTCCTCAGGAAGGCGCTTAGAGATTCGGGGCCACTTCCATTGTTTACCTAGAAAATGTTATACATATGATTTAAATTTCATAAAAATAGGATACATCTAAAGTTTTGAGGGGGTTCTGCCCTCATATCCCCTGGGCGGTGCACTTAGAGATTCGAAAACACTTCCATTGTCTTCCCCGGTAAATTTTATATAAGAATACACTTTTAGATTTTATGTAGATTCTCTAAGTTTTGTTTCTATAGGGAACACGCAAACATCACACTCACACGTACACACAAACACCACACACACACACACACACACACATACACACAGATATTGAGTTTTATACAGAGAGAGATTTTTAAAAAGTGAGTCGTGTTCAACATCGTAGCCGTAACGTAGCTTAACTTTTTGAAGCTTTTACTTTAATCTTTGTTTCGCTCTTTCTCCTTTCTGTCTTTTCTCTTAATTAATTTTTTGTAAGAAAATAATTGCACCTTTTGAAAATCAATCGAGCGTCTTTAAATCATATAAATTATTTCGATAGTTTAACTATGCTGGCTTTTTGTTACATATTTTTAATGAAATGTTGATAATAATACTAAGAAAAAATGAGGAGAGATAGGTCAAAGCTGTTTACAACATCAGCAGGCATGCACACAGAAATAGAATCAGTGAAGATTAATTTGACGAATAAAGGAAGAGGAAAAACTGGTGTGCGAACGATTCGGTAGTTGTCTCGGATAACACCAAAAAGCCTCCACAAACACTTTTTGGCTGATCGTAAATTGAAGTTACGTGAGATAGCAGAGGAGTTGAAAATATCATAAGGCAATGTATCCACCGTTTTGCATAAACATTTGTCGATCAAAAAGCTGAGTTCAAAGTGGGTGTCACGTTTGCTCACAGTCGATCAAAAACAACAACGCGTCGACAATTAAGAGTGTTATTTGCAACTGTTGCAACACAAGAATAAGGAGCTTTGGCTGAATGAAGCATTGATCCACCACTTCAAATCGACAATCAGCTGAGTGGACAGCGGCAGGTGAAAGCCGTCCAAAGCCAGCAAAGACGCAAACATTAGCAGACAAGGTTTTGGCCTCCCTATTTTGGGATGTGTAAGGTAATTTGTCCATCGATTACCTTGAGAAAGGAAGAACCATCAATAGCGAATATTATATAGCGTCATTGGTCTGTTTGAAAAAAAAAAATCGCCAAAATACCGTCAGACCTCTTTCACCAAGACAATGCACCCTGTCACAGGTCGATCGCAACAATGGCAAAACTAGATAAATTGCACTTAAAATTGCTTGCGCACGCACCCTATCCTCGAGGCTTCACCCTCAGCAACTACTGGCTGTTTGCAGATCTCAAAAGACTGCTCCAGGGAAAGAGATACGACTCCAATGAAGAAGTGATATCTAAATCTGAGGCGTATTTCGCCCCTAGACGGAGACTATGTTGATGAATAAAGTCCAATTTAGCCGGAAGGTTGTTTTATTAGTCAGGCCCGGTACTTATTGAGTGATGTCTTAGACCAGCGAACTCAACTTTTAATTTCACCGTTTACTAAGTTCAAGTCGCGCCCGGGACAACCAGTTTGTTTACCATTACATGATTTTCTTAGGAAAATACAGTGGCAAAAAAAACCAACACTCTTCCATTGGGTTTTTTTTTTTTCGAAATACCATCTCGCGCAGTACATAAGCCATTATCTGGATCACTGACTTTCCTCCTGCTACTCTGCGGTCACCGTTGGCCAATGGTTCGGCTTGTCCACCGGATGTAGATACGATTTTGACGACGTTAGCTCTTGCAAGGGAAGCGTCGTCCTCCTCTTACATACGGCGCCTGGTATTCCCAAATGGTTACCCATCTCGTACTGATCAGAATCAACGTCGCTTAACTTCGATGGTACAGCATGATAACGTTGACAAACCGGTGTCTCAACGTTATTATGATGTACCATTTTTTTTATCATCAATACTTTTCGACAAATATTTAATTTAATTTTTTTTTAATTATTAAATAAAAACATTGACGCTAAAATCGAAGAACATTTAAAGATTGTGTATTATTTGGATTATTCGGACTACTATTCTCATCTTGGTTGTTGAATAGCAGTCCGAATAATCACATGATACAAATTATAAATTCTCATTTAAAAAATTCTGAAACATAATATTAAAAGATTTTTTCTACAGTTCACATAAAACACTTTTCTGCGGTTAAAAATAAGTTTAACATTTTATTTACTGAATATACAATTTGTTAACACGAGCAAAAGAGAGCACATTCCCTTGAACCAACATGGAAATAACCTGAAAATTGAAAAAATAAAAGTCTTATCAAGCAAAAACACTCCGTGTTATTTGATAATGTTTCTCTCTCTCTCTCTTTCTTTCTTTCTCTCTCTCTCTCTCTCTCTCTCTCTCCATGATATATATATATATATATATATATATATATATATATATATATATATATATATATATATATATATATATAAGAAAGAAAGATGGGGGAAGGTAAGAAGAGAGAGGGAGATTAATCGCTCTTTTAATCGTCTCACTAATTATTCAAACTTATTTTTCTTGCTCCTTCTTTTCTTTTTATTGAGCCCCCTCTTTTATTTTGCAATTTATTTATTTCGGTTTTTCTTATTTATTTTGCCTTCGTCTCATTCTCTTAATTGGGCGTCTCTCCGCCCAAACGATTTAGCCAGTCAATAGATCCAATGTCTTTTATAGCGCAATTTATTCGGTGCGTTGCCTTTTCAAGCTTGTGGACACATTCTCCATACGCTACACGTAGTCACACGTCTCCCTTTGATTTAAGGTAAAAAGAAAGCCGTGAAGTCTCGCCTCGTATCAAATCAATGCGGATCGTAACGATTGACACGAATACACAAGTTTAACCCTGTAGTTGTGTAAAAGACCACGCTTCAAGCAGAAAAGTGGTGAGTATTCGTTCGAACCTATTAAGCAACCAGCGTCCATTGCTAGTAAGGATAGCCGACTCATTTTCGTAAAATATGAGAGCGATTCATCAAATTTTTATAAAAATTCCTCACTTAAATATATAGGCTCAAATCTGGTATAAAAGTTATTAATTTCTAATGGACATATGAAATAGTAAAAACTATTTCATATTTTACCTCAAAGTGATTATGTAAATATATATGTGGGGAGGGGGTAACAAAACCAGCGAATCAGATTTATTTGCAGCTAAAGTAAGCACTAGTCAGATATAAGAGCAACCGCTAAAAAAAGTCGAGTATATATATATATATATATATATATATATATATATATATATATATATATATATTTGTGTGTATGTGTGTGGGGCAGCATTTTGTCTGTAATACAAATGTTGTTGAATATAACAGACAAGTTATGTCTGGATATTTTTGTGTGGATCCTTTCCACTCGCCGAATAAGTGTCTTTGTTTCGGTGGAGAACTGGCCGATGAATCTGCCATAACTGTAGGTGTCCCAAGTTCTTTCAGACCCGTCCGAGTCCATCTTCAGGGGAATCAGATAAAGACCATACTGCTAATGCTAATATTAAAAGGTAGTTTGGGCAGGAATTATATTATTAATACGGAACTAAAGTTAGGACTTTAAACATTTTAGGATGATATCACTAGTGTTAAAGTTAATTTTGTTAATGGCTGTTTTTTTGTTTTTTTATGTATATATATATAGAGATAGTTTTTTGTTTATTATTTGTAGGTTCTAATATTGTGGTGTCTTCTACTAGGTAGTTTTCGAAATTGTGAGCGGGGGCAGAAATGCTTATTAGTAATGTGCTGAGCTATGGCGCTGGTAGGGGATAAATGCATTGTTAACCTCCTCGATAAAGTTGTAGTAGTAAAGCCAATGTATATGGGTTTTTTACTGTCAGAAACACAGTCTCCCAATGGGCATTTGAACTCATATACGAGGTTCGCCCTATCTAAACCCCTGGTCGAGTGGGAAGAATTATTTTTAATAATAAGGTTAGCGGTTTTTAATTTATTTCAGTAAATGATAAGTTTTATTCTTTTATTTGGATCAGTAGGAAGTACGTTTTTATTAATATTTTGAATACCTATTCATCAATTTTATAATTATGATGAACAGGTAACCGAAGAAGAATTAGATAAATGTGCTAACTGAAGGATTGGATTCATTAATAGTGTCGTGGGGATTATTTCTGAACTGTCTCATTTGTTGGTCAATAATATAATTAGGGAAACCATTATTTATTAGAATTTGTTTGATATTGTTGAGTTGGTGTTGGAGGAAATTGGGGGGGGGAATTAATTTGGCACGAGTTAATAAGTTTTTAATAATGCCTATTTTATATCTGAAAGGACATTCGCTAAGAAAGTTACGGGTGCATGGATTTTTATTAGTAGGTTTTTGTTACGTGGGTGTTGAGAATTGATTGTGGTTTGTGTCTATAAGAACATCTAAAAAGGGATTTGGTTGGTAATGGTTAATTCATACGTGAAATTAAGTACGGAGTTATTTTGGAAGGTAGTTTGTAAATTATTAATTTTATTTTTGTTATTAGTATTAAGATATCGTCTGCCTATCGTAGATATATCGGTGGTTTTGTGATTAGATTGAATACTTTAGTTTCTAAGTCAGACATGTAAAAAATACTATGTTGGACCTAGAACAGAGCCCATCGCGACGCCATCTTTTTTAATATAGATATTGTCGCGATGGTCATAGAAGGGAACTTCAGTAGTGCAGGTCACCAATACTTTACGGAATTGGTAAGGGTTAATTTTGAGGGGGCGGTTATTAGGGTTAGGGTTAGGGTTAATTTTTAGGGGGGCGGTTATTAGGGTTGTTATAGATATTATTAATGATTGTGTCAGTAGTTTCCTTAACTTAGTAAAGAGGTTTTCAAAATCTAAAGAGGTAATTACACCATGTTCTGGGTTTTTACTACTTAGAGTTTGAATTAGTTCATTTGTAGATTTAATACTATAAAGGTTAGGAATGTATGGGGATATCAAATCATAGCCCCTTTTCGGACGGCCCTTTAAGAGAAATGAAATAAGCAGAGTTCCTGTCTACGTGATTTGTTGAACACTGAAAGACGGCTTACTATGTTCGCCGCTTGGAAAAAAAAACATAAATAGCGTTTATTTCTCTTCTTCCGTAAAACTGTTGAAGCTGGCCTCATCGGTGGGAGCGTTTGGATTTGAAATAAAGGTGACTCGTGTCCGGGCGTTCAGATCATGCGACCAGCTGAACAGTTATCTCCACACTGAAGATTCTGCAAAGATGAAACATATTCGTACGTGGATAATAATTTTAAATGTTTATTAGTAAATGTTACTATTAATAAACGTTTGTTTTTCTATATATTTTAATCA
>OY744537.1:16471773-16474273 GCA_963556195.1 Sepiola atlantica
TACAATGTGTATCTAGATATAAGGATATACGAAGCTATCGATCAAAGAACAGTAATACAAGACGACAACAAAGATAACAGTGTATTACCTGTAGTACGTATTTATTGCTTTTTTTATGACATTATATATTTAAAACGTCCTAATATTTCGAGAATATAATTCCTCCCTTCGTTTTAGGGAGCTGGAGTTATCCGCAATGCTGCTTTTCAAATGGACAGGAAGTCATAGTGGTAGTAACCGGAAATAGTATCCATCTTTAACGATTTCCATCACTCGACTTGCATACAAAAATGAACTGTTTCTTTATAAATGTTGTTGTTAGCTTTTTTTTTTTTCATTGTTGTTGTTTTTAGTACGATCATCAACGTCTTGACTTATCTGTGTTCGCTATGAGTTCAACGCGATTAGACTTGATTTTATACATCATCATAATCGATAGAAATCTGAAACAGAATATTTGTTTTGTTAAAAAGGAGGTTCAACTTATGTAAAACCATATCTGTTTCGTCGTGTCTTTCTGTTTTGTTTCACACTTTGTCTTGCTTTCCTGAAATATACAGGGTGTTACAGAAGTCTTGGGCACATTTTAAGTTACTGTATCTGCTGAACTATGAATGGTAGTAAGACGAAACTGGTATTCTTTTAAAGCTAAATTCATTAAGTTTTTTGTAATGTCAATGATTGTTTATGTCAGGCGCGTTTTTATATCTTTAATAGTTTTCGAGATATTTAATGTAAAAATGTGTCTGGAACAATATATATTATTGTTGTTATTCATAACTGTTTCTAACCCCCTCTCCCACCCCTCTTTCCTTCCTTTCACCCGGCCTCTCTTTCTCTCTCTCTCTCTCTCTCTCTATCTATCTATCTATCTCTATCTCTCTCTCCTTCTCTCTCTCTCTCGCTTTCTTTCTTCTCTCCTCCAAATCGCTATCACTATTCGATCCTGCGTTAATATTATATCAATCTTCCTAACTCTTTATAATTTTTAAGCGTCCTTTTACCTTTTCTCCTCCCACTCTCTCCTTCTCTCTCTCTCTCTCTCTCTCTTCTTCTTCTTCTTCTTCTTCTTCTTATTATTATTATTATTATTATTATTATTATTATTATTATTATTACTCTTGTATACACACGCACACTCTTTCTGTCCGCCATCTGTCTCTTTTCCTCATTTTTTCTTTCCCCCCCCCCCTCTCTTTCTCTCTCTCTCTCTCTCTCTCTCTCTCTCTTTCTCTCTTTCCCTCCTCCCATGATGTCATTATCTTTTTGACGCCATCCACTGTGCACGGATACAAACACGCAAGCAAGTTCAATATTTAGCATATATGATGTCATCAAAAACGTTTTCCCTCTCTCTTTGTATCAAAGGATGACGTTATACTTTTGTGACGTCACCCACTGTGCACAACTACAAACAAGCAAGCAAGATAACAACCGAGCAATCAATACCCACAAAGTTTTATAAGTATTCTATATCCCAGGGGTTTAGACAGTTCAGGTCACGTGTCGCCTAAATAAGAAGTCCTAAAAGATCTCCCTCCTTTCCTTTCTATCTCTGGTTTGAGAAATGACGTAATCATTGTGTGACGCCACCCCACTGTGCACGGTTATCCCCCATCAGTTTTAATTATGTCACAAAACAATGACGGCATCTAGTGTGCACTGGGATAAACAAGCAAGATAACAAAACAAACAAGATCAACAGAGTTTTGGTAATATTGTATATATATATATATATATATACATATATATATATATATATATATATATATATATATATATATATATATATATATATATATATATATATATATATATATATGTATATAATATATTAGCCTGAAGATTCCCCCGGAGATGAAACGCGGGAGCCTCTGTGTAGTTTAATTGCCATAAATATATTTTGATAACTTACTACCTAACTCTACTTACATATCGAGCACTGTTGACGTAAATACTAGAAAATTGATACATAAAAATTATATCTCCTTATAAAATTTTATGTGGATACATGAAATAGTAATATATATATATATATATATATATATATATATATATATATATATATATATATATATATATATATGAGAGGTATAAACTACAACTTTATATATGTCTTTTTATTTATTTATTTATTTATTTATTTATTTGTTTACGAACCCTCCCGAGGATTTTTGGAGATAGCCCTACCCCAAAACTGTATCTATTCTGAAACTACATTACACAAGATAATTGGAAAAGTATATTACATTTTGATCAAAAGGAATACAACATTGTAGTTCACGTTTGTTATCCATAAAAAAGAAATTCAATTTGATTTGATTTAAATCTTTAAAAACGTTATTAATAAGAATAGAAATGTTAATCGGGGCATGGAGCAGAAGTCCACAAAGGTCATCATTGATTATGGAGAAACGCAGCATGTTGCTGAAATTATAAATTTACCGAAATTTATTTCAATCAATGTCACTTTAGTTATATCGACCCAACCCAATCAATG
>OY744537.1:16479273-16539273 GCA_963556195.1 Sepiola atlantica
ACGGAACTTCCAAGAAGTGTCCATCTGTGGAACGCACAACCATGAGGTTGCTTCCCAGTTGACTACGACATAATCGTCTTCAAGTCTAATATAAATAAATTCTTATTGAAATCCAACCATTGTCAGCAATTCTCAAGGTGTTTGTCTCACCATCCACCTGACACAAACCATTAACCCTTGTCCTCGAGTGGCCTTGGGCCTTGATGAGCCGTGACTCGTTAGTAAAAAAAAAAGCACCAGTTTTGGCGATGTGGAAGGTGATAATGTACGCACAAACGTGACTAAACGTGTTATTATAATGATATACCCGCTACTTGAGCGGTGTTGATACAATACCTTGGTTAGTCAATTTTCATCTTTACCTAGCTTCCACCGCTCGTACGAAGAAAAATATTTTAAATTTCATGGGAAAAATACGCTACTTAGTTTTTGCATTAGAGAGTAAGTAACTACGATGAATGTATTGGAAAAAAAATTATAAATTATGTTTTTAAGCAAAATTAATTCGCTTTGAACTAATGCCGAATACCCTTTATGTCTAGGTTCTGGGCGGATTATAAAGAAAGAGGTCACTTAGTTTAAAATATATATATTTATATAATTTTTTTAGATTATTATGTTATGTTAATTTCTTTAAATTTATAAAACATGTATCCTGTAAAAAAAACAACTTTTAAGCTTACGTGAGATTCGATCTCGGGCATTGATAGCGTAAAAACTACTGCTTTAGTAATGTATACTCTGCCTATTCCTTTTTTGTCGACTATTTGCATGTTTCTATTTGCTTAGGAACAAATAAATTTCAGAAACATAACTTTTGAATCATAATATATAGATGCACCCCTCTTCTCTCTACCATCTCTCTCCCTCTCTCTCTCTCCCTCTTTCACTCTCTCTCTCTCTCTCTCTCTCGCTTTCTCTCTATCCCTCTCCCTCTCTCTCTCTCTCTCTCTATCTATCTATCTATCTCGCGCGCGCGCTATTTTTTTATATATCCGCTCCAACCTCTGTTTTAGCTAAAATGTTCTCTGTTGAACGATTTAAAGTCTAAGTTTAACCTCGGTCAAACTTCATAGCTACAAACGCTTAATACTGTACAAACGTTTACTACTGTACAAACGCTTAATACTGTACAAACGTTTAATACTGTACAAACGCTTAATACTGTAAAAACGCTTAATACTATACAAACACTAAATACTGTACAAACGCTTAATACTGTACAAACGCTAAATACTGTACAAACGCTAAATACTGTACAAACGTTTAATACTGTACAAACGTTTAATACTGTACAAACGCTTAATACTGTACAAACGCTTAATACTGTACAAACGTTTAATACTGTACAAACGCTAAATACTGTACAAACGCTTAATACTGTACAAACGCTTAATACTGTACAAACGCTTAATACTGTACAAACGTTTAATACTGTACAAACGCTTAATACTGTAAAAACGCGTAATACTGTACAAACGCTTAAAACTGTACAAACGCTTAATACTGTATAAACGCGTAATACTGTACAAACGTGTAATACTGTACAAACGCTTAAAACTGTACAAACCCTTAATACTGTACAAACGCTTAAAACTGTACAAACACTTAAAACTGTACAAACGCTTAATACTGTACAAACGCTTAATACTGTTCAAACGCTTAATACTGTACACACGGCAATGCATAACGATACCTAAACGGGTTTGGTGGTTTACTATTATAGATCTGATTTACAACGACAGCCACGGCCTAGACCGACTCGACAGGCCCACCCTTAACATTTAGGAGGTCGCAACAGACAGACTTGTTGAGACAACGCGTTAGAGATTCCAATATACGCATTAACGATAATCCACAATAAACATGTATCGAACGGAGAGATTATGCCCGTACTCGACCTCCATTGAAATATAAGAAGTGTTTTTTACTGGTATCGTGTGTCCTATTTCGCACAGACTTGCAATTTTACTGCAGTCGTGTTGGATGAGAATAATTACTAACTCGCTGTTTGCACTGATAGTTTGCAGTCGTGTCGACCATCACTAGGTGCGCCATATCTGTATTAATGAATAACAAGTTTAACAGTGATTACTATGCGATCCAATGTATCATCTGATTGACAAATCAAAAGTGTCTGATGTAAAGGGCGTAATCCAATTTACACTTTTGATTCATGTCGAAGAAGAGTTATTCCCCTTGAATGAGATAACAAGACAATGATTTTGCTTATAAAAAAATGGTGCTTTTATTTTCTGTTAGATTCTTTCTCCGATGAACAAATGTTCAACACTGGATCTTATTAAAATATAAGATGTATCTTTATTGTTGATGACGATGATGATGGCGGTCTGGTAGGATTGAGATGCACACACAAGAATCTGATGGTTGATTCTTCTCCGAGGCCTGATCGTCAAATACTGCCGATATCAATTTCGGGTTGTTATTATATAACAATTTTGTGGCCACCTCAAACTCCCCCATGGTACGACGTTGTCACTGTAACACCCCCCCCCTCCCCAGGCGTTTTATTCGGCGATGGGGTTTTAATCATTTGACAATCCAACAGATCTGTCTATCTCTTCTTGATATGACTCAATTACACCTGGCATGTACTTCTTGTCAGATGACCTTTCACCTTCCAACATTTTTCTTTTTCTTTTTTTACATTGATCTTATGTTGCTTCTTCCCGTTTTGGGTGCGTTATTTTTATTCAAATAACCTTTTGGTCATTTGATAATTATCTTTTGACAATCGCCAGATGCATCTCTTTTTGTCAACATGATTTTCCATTGTGACAATTGATCAAGTTATGTCGCTTCTTCCGATGCAGATGGTTGATGTTAGGTACATTATGTTTATTCAAATGACCTTTTGGTCATCCGATAATTATCTTATCTTTTAACAATCGTCAGGTGCATTTTCCTAGATATTTAACACAAACCCTCCAGACCATTTGCATAAACTCCTATCTTTTCTGTCTGCTTCTCTGTCAGACTCTCTTCTCCGCGGAACCCGTAGTCCCTTCTGTTTTATACTAATTGCTTACGTAAATCTACACGAATTCTTCAGTTCTGTCGTCGTTTTGTACTCATTTTACAACCACATTTCTTTCAGAACAATAACATTCTCTTGCTCATTGTTTCGACTTGGTGACGTCACGGAAAAAGATTTTTCTGCCTTCCATTTTCTCTCAAAAATAATTCCTTCGATTTATTATTATGAATTAACTGAGCAACAATAAAATACGCTCCTATTTCTGGAAATAAAAATATATCTAGTACCACCCACGCGCGAATTTCCAACTGGTTCTTCATTTTTGCATGTCTTTCGCAACTCTGACCCCGTGTCTATCAAATGTCTTTCACGGTCGTAATCCTATTCTATTCTAGTAGCAGTCACCGAGATTCCAGACTAGCACACAAACATGCAAGCAAAATGTATTTATACGTTTCCCATATATAGCTCTCTATTCATTTACCCTAGCAACACATGTATGTCGATTGTGTTGGGACATTTGCGTGGATTTTCGTTTATGGAAATCGCTCTAGACAAAGCATGAATCCACTTAGTGTAAGGAGCTAACAAGAACAAATATGATCATCGCAAAGACATGAGATGCCCATTGGCCTTCGTCTTGAGAAGATCAAGGTTATATGTAAGAGTAAAACAGTCAGCAGGAAGAGAGTTCCACAAGCCTGCGGTTCTTGGAAATAAGCTACTGGAATCGTAAGTTGTATTAAAATGAGGTATCAAAACAGCGATGAAGATCACTAGACCAACGAGTCAAACGAGCTGGAACAAAAAAAGCGGTGAATAGATCACATAACTCTGAAGAACACATGCCATAATATTATTTATAGAAAAGACTGAGACTAGTAACATCAAGTCTGTGAAAGAGAAGGTGTAGAGAAGAAGAAAGTGTGGGGTCAATCAAATTACAGATATGTTTCTGCACCTTATCAATAACCCTCAAATGGGACAGAGATCCACCAGCCCAAATATGACAACAGTACTCCATACATGGTCTGATTGAAAATTTGTAGAGATAAAGAATAACCTCAGGTGTGAGAAAGTGGTTGGGGCGATAGAGAGAACTGACTTTACTAGAAGCAGAAAGAGCAATGGATCAAATTATGAACTACAGGAAAGATTTGGTGAGAGAGAAAGACCAAGAAGTTTCAGAGTCGATTTCTCCTCAAGAGCAGAGCCATCCATGAGAATCTCAGGAACAAAAGGGGCACGCCTATGATTGAAAGACACGAGTTGAGTCTTAACTGAATTAAATGAAACAAGTCATTTCATACCCTAATCCACAACTGAACCGAGGTCAACTTCTAGATCAGCTGCATATTTTGACTGATCCGAGGAAGATGGGCAAGCAGCAACACCAGAATAGAGAGTGGTATCGTCAGCAAAGATGTTAATCTTCTGAACAATATTCTCTGGAAGATCATTTATATAGAGAAGAAACAGTGTTGGGCCTAGGATAGAGCCCTGAGGAAAACCAGCATTTATAGGAAAAGAGAATGAAGAGACACCGTCCAAAGTTACTCACAAGCTTCGATCAGAAAAAAAAAACTAATAATGTCAAGAACCTTACCACTAATACCATAACCCTGAAGTTTTTGTAGGAGACCCCCCCCTTTATGTACAATGTCTTTAATGTCCCTCTGACGTTTGTTTTTAACATTTCTATGTGAATATTTTAAAAGAAATTAAAACTTTTTTTATTTTTAACTTTAACAGTTTTAAAGTAGTAAATTTTCTTAACTTTTAAAAAACTTTTTAAAAACTTTTCAATTTTAACATTTTCTAATTCTTTCATTTTTAATTTCTATTGTGATAAGTTTTTGATAATGCTTCTTGCAAGCACTATATCAACTGAATCTCTCCGCCTTTGATAGATAGCAAATTGAACAATTTACTACCTTTTCACTGTATATGATCATATATTTGCATAATTCTCCATAAGGAGTGAATATCACTTCTAATTGTTTTTGTTTTTTTTAATTTCTTTAGGTGTGATTTTTTTTTAACATGGTTCACCCCCAAACAAGGCAGGCCGCCACTGTAGACGTAAGGGGCTACTGAGAAAAAAAAAGAAAAGGGGGGGGGGAAAGTTTGGGGGATCAGCCTAAATTGGGATCTGCGCAGCGAGATGTCTGAGTAGAAGGCTCTCCGGCATCTGGGGACCTCCACAGTGAATGAATGAGATTTAGTTGATTGTCGAGTTAGTCTAGTGAATTTACGTCGAGGGGGGGGGCACCAGAGTAGCCAATTCATATAATTATAATATAGATTACCTATAATCTAACAACCGTTCTTTCCCCTTTGCGTCCCTTTGTATATCCGTTTAAACTGTTTTGTACACTCTCTAAACCGGTTTGTATTATCCATAACTCTACTCCCTTTATTCTATCTAATTTGCTGTATAACTAGGAGTGTTCCATTCTATGATCTTGATGCTGGTTGTTTAATTCTAAGTTGGTGTCTATGCCCTGTGCTGATAAAGAGACTCGATATTAGTTGAAAAAAATATATCGTCTCAGAAACGATCGTACACAAACTGTTGTTTGTGTTGAATTCTTGGAGCGTAAATAAAAGATCATGTCGTAATTAAGTTTACCTAAGATCTATATCATATATTTATATGTGTGTGGGTGTGTGGGTATGTATGTGTTCCACCATTTCTTACTAATTACACATTTTCATATTTATTCCGACCCTCGTTTGAGTAACCAAGAAAACACAAAACGTAAAATGGCGATCGTATGTCTTGGAAAGAAACCCAAACCCGTGGTCGCTAAAAACGTACAAATACGAATTTCTCACGTGTTGTTTGTGCATTTGTATATTTCCATGCATATGAATTCTATGTGTTACGGTGTGTTCATTTCATTTGATTTTCAAGTGCATTCATTGTTATTGGGTGTTGGTCCGTATTAGTTGCATCAGAAAAAGGTTCGAAGGACAAACATGTTTTATTCGGTGCCAAATAGAAAAGCATGAAAAATGTTCAGACGAGACAAGAGAAGACGAAACAAAGTATTGGAATGAGTCCTTTTCGGTTTGGATGTATCTGTTTTATGGCATATCAACCTTTTCAGGTCACGGCACGTCCACAGAGTAATAAAGTAATCTAAGAGCAGAACATCCATAATGGTGGTAATACTCGACAAACAGGGATTAATCCAGAAGAATAACCAGCACCGCTACATGACAATGGGGTAAGAATATCTCCAGTTGGATTAAGCAGAAAAATAACCTTTCAAATCTTACGCTTGTAGGGAAAGGGATACCCAAGATACACCGGTGCCATTACAGCGGCAAATTATTTCCCTTTGTTGACCCTAAAAGGGTTAGAGAATAAAGAGAATTCAGCGGCGTCTCGTACTTAACGTTCTGCAGAATTAAGAATATCTAGGTTGTAGAGATATCTATATCTTATCTTATTTATAATAAAAGTGCTTTTGGCTAAGATCAAAGTGTAGTATCTGTTCCGATGGATACTGCACGCTTGTCCTGTGCAGTTCTAGGAGGTCCACCCTCCCAGGCTTCGCCTCCCCTCTTTGGGGAGGAGTAAGTTTATTGCTTACTGTCTGAGGCGCCCCTATCGGGGAATGCCGACGGGGCTGCCCAGGCAATTTTTAAATGGTCAGAGTGCTCACCTCTCGAGCGCTGGCTTTTAACCCCACTTGCTAGACCCGATCTTGGGTCACATCTTACTTGTGGGAGTAAGATAAAACTGGCCTTGTGCCTAACTCCGCGAGGAGTAAATAAATATCATGGCTACACATGGCCTTTTGGCTAAGATCAAAGTGTAGTATCTGTACCGATGGATACTGCACCCCATAGACTGGTATTGTCTTGGCCTTCGGGGCTTGATTTACGCCGGTCTATGGGTCTGTCCTGCGCAGTTCTAGGAGGTGCACCCTCCCAGGCTTTGCCTCCCCTCTTTGGGGAGGAGTAAGTTTATTGCTTTCTGTCTGAGGCGCCCCTATCGGGGAATGCCGACGGGGCTGCCCAGGCAATTTTTAAATGGCCAGAGTGCTCACCTCTCGAGCGCTGGCTTATCTAATCCCACTTTCACGACCTTGTGTCACATCTTACCTTGTGGGAGGTAGATAAATAAAATCATGGCTACACATGGCCTTTTGGCTAAGATCAAATTGTAGTATCTGTTCCGATGGATACTGCACCCATACTGGTGTTGTCTTGGCTTTCGGGTCTTGATTTACGCCGGTCAATGGGTCTGTCCTGTGCAGTTCTGGGAGGTCCACCTTCCCAGGCTTTGCCTCCCCTCTTTGGGGAAGAGTAAGTTTATTGCTTACTGTCTGAGGCGCACCTCCCGGGGAATGTCGACGGGGCTGCCCATGCAATTTTTAAACCCCACTTTCCAGACCCGACCTTGGGTCACATCTTACTTGTGGGATTAAGATAAAAACTGGCCTTGTGCCTAACTCCTGAAGAGGAGTAAATCAATACACATTATAAAACTTTTATTATAAATAAACAGCTCTATTTATTATTGAGCACTATTATATAGACACATTAGAGATTCTCCAGATTTTTTTACCACGTGGATACAAACTAAACCTGGATTACTATCTCCTATCTGCAAGGATAGAAATAGTTCATTAACATATTCACCTTAATGACAGATTAAAAACGTGATATACATAAAACGTCAAAACACAGGCTGGGATCGATTATCATGGAGATTCTATTCTTCCAGATTTTCTGTTTTTGTTCTCGAAAATATTGGGAATATTTCTATTGCAAGTTGCTCATATTGGGGTTGACGAAAGTCATTAAATTACCAAGTTTCCACTCTGCGAAAAAGGTGATAACAAATTTGATTTTCTGAAACGGTTGTATACATGAATACTTCTGTTAAATGTTTATACTTTAGAGCATGCTTACAAAATATTAATGATATCTTAAATTTTGTATTCTACTGTATAAAAATAGATACGCTCTGTTTGGTATTAAGTGTTAACCATTGAGCTGATGTTAATCTGCAGTATTAAGTTATATCCTGGAAATTCGCAATATTTTATTTGTTTCATAAAATCGTTATCTTATGTAATCTCCTACAAATATAACATTTTTATTCTTTAACTAAACTTTATATTATATATATATATATATATATATATATATATATATATATATATATATATATATATATATATATATATATATATATATATATATAGCGTGTGTAAGTAAAACACCTGGTAACACGAATTCCATGCATTTTAGCCTAACGATCCCCTACGGGGATGAAACACGGAAGCCTCTATGTAGCTTAATTACCATAATATATTTTCATAACTTCCTACCTATCTCTATTCATGTATTGAGCACTGTTAGAATAAAAACTGAAAATCGATACATGATATAGTACAGGGTGTTTCAAAAGTCTTGGGAACATTACAAATGCGTATATCTCATGAACTATTCCAGGTAGAAAAATGAAACTGGTGCCATTTTAAAGCTTGCTTAATCAAGTTTTTGGTCATACTAATGATTTTCGTGTTATCTTTCCAGGTGCAGTAATGGCGTTCTCTAAACAAGACAAGGCATTTTGCGTCCTCCAATTTGCAAAGACTGAATCGTGGACATGTGTTCAGCGTGCATTTCGCAGGAAATTTTAAAAAGAAGCCCCTGAAAGGAAATCCATTGTCAGATGGCATGCTAAATTTGTGAAAGATGGGTGTTTGTGCCCAAGTAAGCGAACAGGTCGCCCTTCAACTTCAGAAGATGCAGTTGAGCAAGTTCGGACAGCCTTTCAGCGGAGCCCCCGTAAATCAGTGAGAAGAGCCAGCAGGGAACTTCAGCTTGCTCCAGCAACTGTCTGGCGTGTCTTAAGGAAACGACTGCAAATGGTACCTTACAAGCTCAAGTTGGTCCAAAAGTTGAAGGACACTGATAAGCCACTTCGCCGTGACTTTTGCATTGCAATGCAAGAGAAGTTGGAAGATAACGGCTTTGATGACCGGCTTGTTTTTAGCGATGAGGCGACCTTCCATCTGAATGGCAAAGTTAACAAGCATAACACTCGCATATGGGGTACTGAGAATCCTCATGAACTTCTTGAGCACGAGCGAGATTCACCAAAAGTGAACGTGTTTTGTGCAATTTCCAAGAAAGGTGTCTATGGACCGTTCTTCTTTGAAGAGGCAACTATCACTGGTGAATCCTATCTCAACATGCTGGAAGACTAGTTAATGGCTCAGTTGGAACAAGCAGAATCTGATGACTTCATTTTTCAACAAGATGGTGCACCACCACACTGGAGTCTTAGAGTAAGGCAGTTTATTAACACAAGGCTGCCTGGTAGATGGATTGGGAGATCTGGGCGAGGTGATGACGTTCTCATGCCCTGGGCTCCTAGGTCTCCAGATCTTACCCCGTGTGACTTTTTCCTTTGGAACTTTGTCAAGCAACAAGTCTATGTGCCGCCCCTTCCAAGAGATATTGACGAACTAAAGGCTCGAGTAACGGCAGTTGTGGGAACCATTGACGTCAAGATGCTGGAACGCGTTTGGCAGGAAATGGACTATCGACTAGATGTCTGCCGTGTGACGAATGGTGCTCATATTGAGCAACTTTGAAGATTCCCCACAAAACTTGAAACTTTAACCTTTCCAACGGTACCAATTTCATTTTTCAACTCCTAATAGTTTTTGAGTTATTAAAAATCGTTATGTTCCCAAGACTTTTGAAACACCCTGTATATCTCCTAATAACATTTTCTGTGGATACATGAAATAATATATATATATATATATATATATATATATATATATATATATATATATATATATATATATATATATATATATATATATATATATATATTAATTCTGTGGATCTTGTTTGATTACTTATTTGCTTGTCTTTTTGTTTGCTTGTTTGTCATTGTGCACACTGGATGATGTCACAAAGTGATAGCGTAATCATTAATAATGTCACTAATTTATGATGTCATTCATTAAAACTGGGATAACCGTGTACACTCGATGATGTCACAAAATTATATTGTCATAAATTATTACGTCATCTATAAAAACAGAGATGAGAATAACCATGCACATTGGATGACGTCAAAAAATGATGATGTTATTAATTAAATCAGAAAGACGGGTTGAAGAAATCCTTTATTACGGATAAGGGTTCGTCTACTACACCAACGTCTTCGCCCCTGGGATCTATATATAACTTTACTTAATTATCTTTTCATTTCTTTTTCAGTGGACCGAGAGACATGCCCTGGATGGCTATCATTAAAAAAGGACTGAGTGTTTCCCGTATCTTTTCACATGGCGAGAGAAAAGATGTCGCCCAGTTCATGCCTAGAAACACGTCCGCTTTTTTTAACAACACACGGAGGGTTGTTGAATAATTTCCAAGTCCGGTTGTAGATCCTCGGAGATAAACGTAACTGGAAATGGTGTTTAGAATGTACGAAGAGGATATCGAGACGGCAATCAAAGTGGTGATCGTCGGTAATGGAGGCGTTGGAAAATCCAGCATGATTCAGCGCTATTGCAAGGGGATATTTACGAAAGAGTATAAAAAAACCATAGGAGTGGATTTCCTGGAGCGGCAAATTGAGTGAGTCAATTACGGATACATTGTTTTGACTTTGTTTTTTTTTCTTCCTAAAATCGTTCTTGTTTGTATTTTGAACCGAAATAATACGGTCAGTTTGTAAATATTAGAACAATAGTAATTTTCTTGGTTAAAGGTTGCATACAGGTCTTGATTTGTAGATCGGACAGAAGCATCAAACTAAGTGTTGGTGTTAGGGGCTCCCATCTAACTCTAACCCTAACCCTAACCTATCTACTCGGAAAGGTAAGATCAAAGTGTAGTATCTGTTCCGATGGATACTGCACCCCATAGACTGGTATTGGTTTTATGGGTCTGTCCTGTGCAGTTCTAGGAGGTCCACCCTCCCAGGCTTCGCCTCCCCTCTTTGGGGAGGAGTAAGTTTATAGCTTACTGCCTGAGGCGCCCCTACCGGGGAATGCCGACGGGGCTGCCCAGGCAATTTTTAAACCCCACTTTCCCGACCCGACCTTGGGTCACATCTTACTTGTGGGAGTAAGATAAAAACTGGCCTTGTGCCTAACTCCTGGAGAGGAGTAAATCAATACTCGGAAAAGACTCTTTATAAACACAATGTCGTCCAAAATAAAGAAAAATAATGTAAGTTAATCTCTCTCTCTCTCTCTCTCTCTCTCTCTCTCTCTCTCTCTCTCTCTCTCTCTCTCTCTCTCTTATATATATATATATATCATCTGACACCATATTCACACGTTTCAGAGGCTTCTGCGCTCTCCATCTTCTTCCATTTCTGAAAACATGGCTAATCTTATATATTTACTTCACACACGAGTCATTATTAGGGATTACTCACTGACAATAATAAGCGATGTTCCCTGAAGTCTGAATGACAGCAAGTCTCCCCAGATTTCTAGCACTCTCCGCTTCTTTCGATAGAAAAATAACATTGTGTAATCGCTTACAATTTACGATTTATCGCTGATAACGACTGTTGGCTTTCTGTGGAATTTGAGTGACAATAAGTCTCCCTAAGTTGTTAGTACTCTCCGGAACCTTTAGGAGAGGTCTGGTAGATGGCGTACCTCTTCGGTCTTTTCATCCTCCTTGACTATTCATGATCATTTTGTGTGGTATCAGTGGAGGCGTGTGCCACCACATGTGTGTGTGTGTGTGTGTTTGGCAGGGGGAGTCAGATTATGTGGTTTGGCAGTTTCAATTACCTCGGATTCATGCAGTGTTCTTTCTATATTGGTCGGCATCATCTGGTTATATGGATTGGTTTCCGCAGTCAAAGATTTTCCCTACTATTTCAGCTGTTTGCATGAGTGTCGTGCGTTGTATGGTGTCAATCCTCACTTTGACTCCAATTTCTTTTAATCTTTTTCCAGGTTTTCAGAACTGCTCCTAGTGTTCCTACTATTAGTGGTATTACACTAACTTCTTCATGTTCCATATTCCTGTCAGCTCCATGGCCAGTTTCATGTATTTGCTTAGTTTTTTCTGCTTCCTTGATCTTCACCCTGTTATTTGCTGGGACGACGTAATCTACGATTTGTAAGTTTTTTTTCCTTTTCGTTAACTATTATCACGTCTGGTCCCCTTGCTTGGATGAGTTTGTTCGTTTGTACTTCCACACGCAGTCGCGTCTGATTTTGTATTTCTTTGGTGCTACTTTACTGCATTCAATTATGATGTGATTTACCGTTTTGTCTCGTTGTTCCATAGAGTCTACATTTATTGTTTCCCAGAGTTTTGTCTATCTTGGCTTTTATATAGTTTGTTCTGGTCGCGTTGTTTTGTGTGGCTGTAAGTTCGATTTCTTTTTGTCTATTCAAATGTCTTTTACATAGTCATGTCCATATGTTTTCGTGCGTCTCTTCTTCGGCCAGTCTTATAAATACAAGTGATATGTTCTGTATACATATAAATAAACTATAAAAATGAATTACTCGAACAGAACAGTTTTGCGCCACTTTTATGACCCATTACGAAGATTAAAATAAAGATATAATGCTACTAGACCTCATGTCTACAATCCTTATTCAAATTTTGACGAAAATCCATTACATTATTTCTATTCTAGAAATAACTCTAAAATTTAAGGCTTATGGAGTCTTAAGAAGAAACTGAAATTTAAGGAATCTCGTTTATTTGGTATCTAATGACTATGGATCAAATTTAATGCAAATCTGAAAAAATTGAATTTTGAAATGGGAGATTGTGCCCATATATGCCTCCTAAAAAAAACTTTAAAATGCTGCAAAGAAACTGAAATTTAAGAAATACTTATTAAATGATGTGTAATACCTAATGTCAAAATTTCTCAAAGATCGGTGGTGTCTGACTTTTTATAAGGCCTTCCACCCCTTTTGTACCCCCCTCTGCATAAACCTAAATCAAATCGTCCATGTAACCGCTTCTCTTCCCATTTGTCTTCTCTCGTCTTTTTGTTTCGAATTTCACTGCAGTTCGTATTGTTCATTTTGGCAATGTCTCTTTCAACGATTATTAGCTTTTTTGTACTTTAGGTTATATGATTTTCGGGTCCCTTTATCGTATCATCCACGCACTCTTCTATACTTACTAGTTCTCTTCCCCTTCTCTCTTTCTTACATAGAGTAGAGCAATGTTATGATGTAGTTCATTGTGCGAATTTAGGTAAAATTGACACCGGAAAAAATAGCACGGTAAGAATGGCACCGGTGTATAAATAGGAAAACATGGCACGATGGGGGGGGGATATAGATGAACATCTCACAATGAGTTTATCAAAATCTTAGATACAATACATAAACGGAAAGCATTAAGAAGAAAGTAAAAAGAAATTATACTAACGCTCGGATGCTCACTTTGCTTCCCCCGATGAACCCCCCTGCTTTAATAAACTCCTAGGACTGATCTTCACTTCAAACTTGAAATGGAAGACTTACATCAAATCCGTTGATCAGGTCGCTGGAAAAATGATTTTTTTTTAACATGATTCACCCCAAACAAGACAGGCCGCCACTGTAAACGTAAGGGGCTACTGAGAAAAAAGAAAAAGGGATAATGTTTGGGGGTTCAGCTTAAATTGGGATCTGAGCAGCGAGATGTCTGTTTACATTAGTTTTAAATTTCTGCATGTCAGTACTGTCGGGGAAACAGGGGTCAGGGAGGGAGTTCCAGAGGCCAGCAGCACAAGGAAAGAAGCTATTTGAGTAGAATGCTCTCCAGCATTGGGGCATTCTACCACTCCAGAAGGTATCTCACGTCTTACACAACCCTCTACCTGTATAAGAGTCAAATACGTCCTAAAATGGAGAATTGTTGCCATATCCGGGGGGGGGGCTCAGATCACCTTTTCCTGCCTAGACAGAATACAAAACCAACTTCGAAATCTAGTGGGGATGTCCTCTTCTCTACAAACACTTTCTCACAGAAGAAAAGTTTCTTGTCTTTCTCTTCTCTATCGTTATTTTCATGGTAGGTGCTCGACTGAGCTCATATCTATGGTCCCTCCCTGTAAAATAATTCACAACTAAAACTCGTATAGTTACAACAACTGTCAATAATTTCCGTTTCTCCTTCTGTGTACGTGAAACTAAACGGAGCTTCCATGAGCAGTTTCTTTTCTTAGAACTGTCCGTTTGTGGAACACAATACCGCGGGGCTTCTTCTCAGCTGAATGCAGCAGTCATTTTCAAGTCCAATGTAAACAAATTCTTATTGAGCCGTCCTCTTAAATAATCAAATTCTGCTGAATTTCAACCATCGTTACCAATCATAACGGTGTTGTCTCATCGTCCACCTGACAAACTCATTTACCCTTATCCTCGAGTGGCCTCTGGACCTTGATAAGTGATGACTCTTTAGTAAAAAAAAAAAATCTACTTGTTAAAATAGATGAAGACCCTCATCTTACCCTATCCCCCAAAATGATATACTACCTTTTTAGGCAATTACATGTGAACAGCCTGAATAAGTTGGGTGAAAAAATATTATTTTTAGAATTTAGAGTAGGAGATTAGCTTCGCATATAAATGTAACGTAAAATGATCCCCCATTTCCGGGCCATTCTATTTTTTAGGGCATTAAATAATTTTTATCACTAATCTTAAGTCCAACTGGCAATGTCGTAAAACTACACGAAATTGGCTTTAAAAGTTACACCCCCCCAACAACAAAAAACGCACAGAATTTATCGTCCATACCAAAATAAATCTGCTTGGTCAACTGCCCCAAAAGTTAAAATGGCTCGAAAATGAGACATCATTTAACAGTCAATTTATGTGCGAAACTGATCACCTACTGTAAATTCTAAAATAATTTGTATTTGTATTTGTATTATGTGTTGTATTTGTTGTTGTTGTTGTTGTCTTTGTTTTTTTTTGTTTGTCTTTTCAATGTGTTAACACTTAATCGCCTAAAAGAGTTGATTAAGCGGAATTTTTCATGAAGAACTTTATTCATACATTGTTGTAAATTTTACAAAACAACTTTTACAATGCAACGACTTATTAAAATAAATAAATAACATTACAAAAAAGCAACTTTATTTTCAAAATCGATTTTTATTTGCTTGCAGACAACATAATAAATTTGTAATTAATTTTTAAGTGTTGGGAAGATGTAACCCCTATTAAAAACTAGAGGTGAGATAACCTAGCCCACCAAAACTTAGAAAAGTATTTTTATTTGCTTGAAAACAACAGAGTAAATACTTATTTCAAAATATTGATTCAAAAATATGGGGGGGGGGGGCTTAACCCTATTTAAACTAGAGGGCAGGAAGCCTAGCCCCACCCCTCTCAAACGATCCTAATTTTCAGTTATCGAATTGTTTTTGTTTAGTGTCATTTTATCCTATTTATTCACTTGTGCAATTTTTACCGATGCCATTTTTTCCGGTGCCATTTTTACCGTGCACCTCATTGTGCATAGTTATTAATTTATAAGTTCTTTGAGTTCTTCTTTTATCAATCCTATAAATGGTCAAGAATATCTTACTATGGATACTGCCAAGTATTTATTCTTTTTATTACGTTTCTACGATATAATTTTGTTTCTAAGAATTTTCTTTTTTTCTTAGGTTTTCTCTTCCAATCTTCTATGTCATGTCAGATATTTATAAGTATCGCATTCGCTATGTGCCCTCGTCGCCTTTCGGTTGGGAAGTTCAATGCTCTCTGCTGTTTCAAGTTTTCCCTTTTTCATCTCTAGTATTGCACACTTTTCCATTCCGAACTTCTTTTAAATATCCTGGCTGAAAATTCTGCTTTTATCTATTAGATTTTCTAGTCCTTTTCTACTTTTTACAAACAATTTCAGGTCGTCCGTATACATGAGGTGGTTTATTTAATTTATTTTGTTATGGTAATTTATATCCGACAATGCATCCCCTGAGTATGTTGTTAGGGGGAAACATGGCGAAAGTAAAGTGTGGTCGTAATAGGGTGTCTCAACGGAAAATGCCTCTCTGTATCTCTATCAGGTGTTGTCCTTCAGCTGTTAGTTCTTATTTATTTATTTATTTATTTATTATTATTATTATTATTATTATTATTATTATTATTATTATTATTATTATTATTATTATTATTATCAACGACTATCGCTAATTTTCTGGTGGTTATACTCTCTCATTCCCATAATCCATCACTTCCCAAGCTACTTCCGGCTATCTTTATAGATTCTTCTTAATAAAGGAAGACTATTTTCGTTCACGATGCAAAATAAGTTTGAGTCGATGTTATTTTTATTCATTTAACCACACTCCTTATCAATCCTAAACATGACATAATCTCACGTCCAATGCGGTGCATTGCGCTCTCAACGGTATTTAAATCGATATCGTTTCATTTCTATCTGCTCCATTCTCAGTGATTATATCTTCATAAACTGAATGGGCCAGCCTCAAATTCAAAACATGCCAAGGCATCTCGTCAAAAATCAGGTTGTCTGACGATTGCACTTCAATTACACCACATGTACCCCATGTAATCGTGCATTTCGCGTTGGGCAGCTTCAGCCAAGCCTCTTCCCCATTTCGGATCGCTGCTGGCTGTTCCTGATTGTTATTTGTTGATGTCTATCTCTGGTTTCTCCGCTCATACGTAAAAATTGTCCTTTGTGATACTATCTCCATCATCTGTCCGACCCAAGACGACATGTTATACCAAAATGTCGGTTCTACTGGCGATAGCATCATCTCTCCACTACTGGTTTTACAGTTCGATGGGTTCACTCTATTACCCTATACGCAGCCCTGTTCTGATGTTCTATTCATTAAAAAAATCGCTTGGGGGAGTTCTGAGCGGAAAACTATGCCATTGTTCATCACCACCTCCACTTCTGGACATCGTTCAAGAATTACCTTTTCCTATTTGTCTACACCCGCAACTGCCGCTTCTGCACGTAATTCCCTCCATATCGTCAGTAGCCCAGGTCCACGGGCACTATTTACTTGTATCCCTACGAGGACAGAGTTAGACACAAGATCGGTTTTAAATGTGAGAAAATTCAACTTTCCAAATTGGAACTAAAATTTAAATTGCTTAAGTCTAGAAAGATTTATCCTTCAATGACTGATGACAAAAAAAATAAGTGTAGAAGAGATACTAAACTTTTCTCCCAGCCAAAAGGCCATCATTGACGACTGTGCATCTCCATCGACGAGAATTCAGCAACGTTTCGTTTAAGATTACTCGTTTATAATTTATTTATTATTAAAAAGTTGTGTAAATAAAAGAAAAAAACGCACCCTACATTAAAAAATAAATATATAATATATAGCCCCCCCCTCTCCAAACATAAATATTAACATGTTTTAAAGGAAAAAAATGTGTGCGTGTATATATATATATATATATATATATATATATATATATATATATATACTTTTGGCTAAGATCAAAGTGTAGTATCTGTGCCGATAGATACTGCACCCCATAGACCGGTATTGTGTTGGCCTTCGGGGCTTGATTTACGCCGGTCTATGGGTCTGTCCTGTGCAGTACTAGGAGGTCCACCCTCCCAGGCTTCGCCTCCCCTCTTTGGGGAGGAGTAAATTTATTGCTTACTGTCTGAGGCGCCCCTACCGGTGAATGCCGACGGGGCTGCCCAGGCAATTTTTAAATGGCTAGAGTGCTCACCTCTCGAGCGCTGGCTTATCTAATCTCACTTTCCCGACCTTGTGTCACATCTTACCTTGTGGAAGGTAGATAAATAATATTATTTTTTTCTGTTCTCGTTAACTGTAGAGTTCACCTATCTCAGTACTGTGGCTAAGTCGGTCCCAACTTCCACCCCGACTTCAACGCTAAATGAATAGTTTTATTACAGCATCTAATTCAGCTACATTTATCCTCCTGCTACATACGATGCAAACAATTCTTAGAGAATATGACGTCTATGTGTTTAAGAATATGACGTCGGTTACGAATACGACACTAATCATTATACTTATATATTATACTTCTATGTATTGTTCATAAGAAAGTCTTACCGGTATACGTGGGTAGAAGTGGTAGTAGATATGAGTGTGAGAGAGAAAACTCCTCCGCCTACCTCTATGTATGGCCAATTTAATATATATATATATATATATATATATATATATATATATATATATATATATATATATATATATATATATATATATATATATATATATATATATATATATATTATCGAGCAGGACCAAATATTAAAAATGACGAAAGTGAGCCTAACTTGTTTTGTTTCAGTAAAATGGACCAATATGTGGCAGAAATCACTCAAAATATGTTTGCATAATGGCATTTGTCACCGAATCTATTGAACACCAATGCAAGGGAGGAGACAGACATTACTTTATATATGAAATATAAGGTGATGTATCCACACAATTAGAATTAAAATCCTTCATTTTGAATCTTATAAACCAGTCCCTATTTACTTGCCTCCCCACGAAGGAAGAGTTGGACATGGTTGGTTTTTAATGTTTGAAAAATCCAATACCACAGAAAAGGGGTCCTCTAGATTTGGGACAAAAATTAAAATCGACTCAGTTTAGAAGGATTTCTCCTTCACTGACCGAGGACGGAAAATATGAAATGTAATATCAGGACAGCTGCCACACTTTGCTCTTAGCCACAAAGGCCAGACCAGTCAAAACAAAATAAGACTACAACGCGCGTGCACACACACACACACACAAACAAACAAACAAACAAACAGGCACTCTCGTCTCTGTTCAAAATACAAGTTTAGGTTTATAAAGATTCTTACTATATAAACGTTCGTCGCCGACCTTCACGCTTTGTTTTATTTTACCTTTACTTTCTTCCTTTAACCGTTCTTATTAACAACGTTCCAATGGCAGACGTCTGCTTTATTTATTTATTTATTTATTTATTTATTTGCTGCCGATAAAGAAAAAAAAAGGTAGTCGAGAAGTCTGGGAAAAGAAACTAAAAAGACTACCAGAACAAAGCGATCAAAGGCAACCGACGTCAGTTTGAAACTTATTTGAAATCGCCCCGTTAGTACGCGCATGCGTGCCCGCTTGTATTTCCTTCTTGAGTCTTTGTCTCCACGAAGGCATAGACACAAAGTTTTTAATGATGGTAAATGTGGCTCCCACAAAAGGGCATTAGGGACAAAAAATTATTTTAACTCAGTCTAGAACGATTTCTTCTCGTTTGACCGAGGACAGAACAGATACTATATTTTGTTACTAGCCAGAAGGCCGGATAGATAGTCTTTAGATCTAATGAGGCACAAGATCATGATAGATGAGCACTTCAAGATGTGGAGTTTTTTACGCAATCTACACGAAGAACGTGCCTTTCTTAAAATAAAGCAATATTAGAAATCTACAATACCAGACTATTCGATGGTTATTTTATTAATTTTAATTTCACTATTTTATTAAATTTAATTAATTTATTACAATCTGCTTTCTAAAAATTATTAAGTGAATCAAGCATCTAATTTACGCGGGTAAATAAACTTGATAAAATTAATTCCCTCAACAAAACAGAAGATTCAAATTAACATGTAATGCTACTAAACCATATGTCTAGAATCCTTATTCCAATTTTGATCAAAATCCATTGTATTATTTTTATTCTAGAAAATTTAAGGCTCATGAGGTCTTAAGAAGAAACTGGAATTCAGGGAATCTCGCTTAATTGGTATATAATGACTATGGATCAAATTTAATGCAAATTTGAAAAAAATGAATTTTGAAATGGAAGATTGTGTCCATATATGCCCTCCTTAAAAAAAACTTTAAAACGCTGCAAAGAAACTGAAATTTGAAGAATATTTATTAAATGATGTCCTATTGTTCTAATTTCTCAAAAATTTGCGGTATCTGAACTTTCATATGGCTTCCACCCTTTTTGTACCCCTTTGCATTAACCTAAATTAAACTAAATATAGCCCACATTATGACCCCATGCGCCTAGCAGCTGTGTTTCAAAGTTCGTAATGATCGGTTAATTAGTTTATGAATTAAACATGTACATACAAATATATAAACATATACACATACCTAACTTTATATAAAGATTAGAGGAAAACATTTTCAAAGATGTTTTGTTTTGATTTTACCATTAAAATGTTTTGTTTTGTATTTTACCATTAAAATGTTTTGTTTTGATTTTACCATTAAAATATTTTGTTTTGATTTTACCATTTAAATGTTTTGATTTTACCATTAAAATGTTTTGATTTTACCATTAAAATATTTTGTTTTGATTTTACCATTTAAATGTTTTGTTTTGATTTGACCATTAAAATGTTTTGATTTTACCATTAAAATGTTTTGTTTTAACCATTAAAATGTTTTGTTTTGTTTCTACCATTAAAATGTTCTTTAGCTGTATCTTTTTCTTTTAAACTTTTATCTCCCCAATGAAAAAGAAATGTCACTTTACTATTCTGGTTTATTCTTTCTCTACGTCGTCCCTACGCACCAATGATTTCCATTTTAAGAGTAATTTCCCCATTTCTTTTTTTTTTTACAATTAATAGTTTTATCTTTTTTGTATTATTATTTTATTTCAGTATAAGTTCTCAGAAATCAAGGGCCCCCTTCCTGGTGATAACATTTGATCTCTATATGTGATATATAGATATCCGAATGTTCCATTAGAGTTCTCCTTTATCTCTCGAACGTTGAGTTCATAAAGAAGTGAAGAACATTAATTTTCCTCTTCCCAATTAACCAGTTAACTATGTTATAGTATATCTTTCTTTAGGTCTTACCGGATTCCAGGACAAGAATTCATCTAGTCTGGTGGAGTATCCGGGTAAGTGCTGTTACTAGAAACAACAGTGTGGGGTAACCATACCGATGAGATCTTATTTGGGCTCCGAGTACTGTTATTTTGAATATTTGGTCAGGGTTTACTTGTAAGGTGAAGTATCCTCATTCCAGGCTGTCTTGACAAACCGTTGTGCAGAGAGACCTTAGACACATGAGGTCAGTGTCTAGTAGGCATTCAAATTCTCTCTATCTAATATGTGCTAGCCTGTGGTTTATCTTGTTTTGTTTGTTATGACATTTTAAATTTTGGCTATTTTTTTTATTTTGTTTTCTTTTTTTATGGAAATCGCTCCAGACAAGGCATGAAGCCACTTGATCTAAGGATCTAAAAAAAATTTAAAAAATACTACTTCAAGGTAAAAAAACAAAACTAGCCAACGATAAGTGTTAGATGGATAGATTTTGATCCAGACAACAGCAATTCTTCCCGCTTTGTCAGAAACATCGCTCATGGAATGTGAGGACTAATACATAAAATAAAAGGGAAGTTAGAGTTACGAGGCTGCCGGAAGTAAACTCTTCTTGTTTATTATCATCACATCCGGTATTTTTCTCTTGGATGAGTTTGCTCGTTTTTACTTCCATGTCCCAGAAGATTGTATGTCTTTTCGCTCCAGTTTTCACCTGCGTCATGTGTCCGCATGTTAAAATGCATATGTTTTCACAGTACCCTGTTAATTACTTTTCTGAGCCACTCATGCCTGCTTTTATATTCCTTTTGAGCTAGGTTGCTGCATTCACTTATGATGGTCTTTACAATTTCGTTTCGTTTCTTTCGAGCTGAACTCTTTGAACTTCTGAACTTTTTGATAACGTATTTCCGATTCTCGTCTTTTTCAAGGACACCTCAATATCCAACATACGTCCTTATCATTATTAAAATATATCATTATTAAAATATATCATTATTAAAATATATCATTATTAAAATATATTTTTCAAATTATTCTCTACCCTATTCTGATTTATAATAGAATAAAAATCGGAAAACCTTTTTTTTATTTAGTTAACTAACTAATTCATTTATAATCTAGCCCTATCTCAGAGAGAAAGACACATCTTCAATGTCCCCAAAATTGTACAAAATAGTCGTAAACCTTTTATTTCACCGTTAAACATCGTCCCTTAATCCAACTTATTATTAACTATCAAAGGGTATCGATCCGTAAATACTCTTCGCTTATGTGCATCACATAAGCATTTAGTTGTTTAAAGTGGTTTAATCAAATAAAAACCATATATTGGACTGCGTTTGTCGAGGTTTTTGTTGTTACGCGTTTTTCTATACAACTGATTGCTGGCTTATAGAGCTGAAACAAAGACCCAGGCGTGCATTTTTACATTAATTATGCACTTAATGACAAACAACTTTTAAAGAACGAAGGACTTATTTGGGTCGCACGCCGATAATTAAGTAATAATTAATTAATCAATATTTCATTGCAGAGTTGTGATTGAAAGATAAGCAGAAAAGATATAAGAACAGAGAGAGTCAATTATGTTAAGTGCATTGCTTTCCATATTACAGTTTTAGGTAAACCATATTTAACACTATCTCATGAACTCTTCTACTGAGTTTGAGTGAAAGGCTTCGCTCACAATTCTCGCTCTCTCTCCCTATATATCTCTTTCTCTCGTTCATCTGACGTCATATCCGCTTACCCATATCTGAAACTTCGACTCTCACAATACTGAATTCTACAAGCAGGGTCAACCCCGTTATATATTCTGACCTTTCATCTACAGCACATCCGGCCTAATCGCTAATGTGGAATAGCTAATGGATATACTAGCTAACCTACCCACTCTCATAGTTAATTTGTGAACAAAAGCGTAACCCAAACATGACTAGTTTGGGGAGTGTCTCATTTAAACCAGAAAATATGAAATCATCTGTTTCCTTGTAAAATCAACTGGTGCCTATATTGTTGAGTTTTGGGGCATTCCACTGTCAATAAATCAAATACAAACATTCCTTGGTTTCTCTGTTCTCAATTATATATGTCCCGGTTTATATACTAGCTGACCGCAGAAACAACTCACATTAAAAAAAACTTTAAACTTTTAATTTAATCGAGTTAACTTAATTTTCTTTTCGTATTAATGTTTCATTATTCGTCTTTTCCTTTCTCACGACAACAATTTTCTCTTTTACATCAATTTACAAAATACAAATTATAAGTTGATAAAAACAAAGGACATTTTTTTTCAATTACATAACGAAAAACTACGGAAACGATAACAGAAATTGTTTTCTCCTTGCGTTCTATACTCATATGTTAAATGTCACCCTCCTACCACCATTACTTAGGTGTCCATTCTACTATCCCCATCGTTCATATACCTACTCCTTACTATGACCATATCCTTTTTATTCGCCCAATCACATTTACATTACAACATTATACATTCCCCTGTTTTAAACGCTTAACATGCACCCATTTCTCAATTTTTTTTCAACCATACAAAATACTGGGAATACTGGGGAACAAGAATAAGTGAGAGCTTCAAGTACAGGAGACTTAATCAGCCTAATCTGTTTCATCTACTGTTATGCAGTCGATTGCTTTCCCAGCAAACTCTACACTCTTACATCCACCTCGGGCAAATTATTACTTTCGTTCCTCAATCAGTCACTCTCCCCAAACCAGACACCATACAGGTAGTAGCAAGAACATTTCTCTCTAACATTTTACTCCTCCAACGCTACCAGTCTACACCGGGAACAAATACACATCGGATACTTTCACACAATTTACACCTTATTATTTATGTTAAATATGCCTTCACCTCACCACACAGTAGCATACGTTGCACAGAAAATATAACAGACGCTCCCTTCAATACATCTGACTACGTCACTTCCGCCAAATAAGATTAAGGCTTATACTCTAAACCTCAACCAGCAACTACAGATCACGAAACGCCTGCCAGATTCACTAACCTTAAACAATTAAAAAACCGGTTACAGATTAAGCGATTGACATTCCATTAGAAACCTCGAATACTGATACAGAGCTTCTTTAATAAGTTATCGTCATGTTTCGTAGAAGTCAGTGTTACTGTGTGTATTCACAAGTTTGCGATAGATTCTTGTTACGTGTGCCGCCAGCTATCGCCGTCGGTTGTCGGGGAGAATTTTGGTCCGTGCTCCCTTGTGGCCGGCCTGGGAGAAAACGGGGACTGAAGTTGAAAGCTAATACATTTAGTTTAAGTATGAAACCGATCAGCTCCCAGCGCTAACTGCAAAATATTGAAAACGGCTCATTTTTTTTTTAAATTATTGCGGAGGTGTATATTTTTTGAGCCTCTGATAAGCTGAAAGAAAATGGTAACATTTAGATACTCATTCAATCAAGAGTAGATATTTTGAAACATGTGCTTGTTTCTGTTGCTTATTGAACAAGGTTCTACAAAACTCATTAGTCTGACCTACTCGATGCTTATTAACCTTTTAGTAATGCGAGACAAGGCAAGACGTGTGCAGAGTTGGCTAATGAGATTATGTGAGGCTAGAAATCACATGTTTATAACTAACTGAGGAACTACATGACTTGGCGACATACCGAACAACAATTGAACGTGAACGGCATCATTGATTTGATTCGTAATTGTTAATTGAATTCCTATTTCAGACTGAATTCTCAGGAAATCCGATTGATGCTGTGGGACACGGCAGGACAAGAAGAATTCGACGCAATCACCAAGGCCTACTATCGAGGTAACATTCAATTTTATTTAGTCGCTGATCTAACACTATTGTTTCCCGCGGGGTATAACTATGTATGTATGCGTCGTGGGGACGTGTCTGAAAGAAATCTTATCGTCATGGGCACGGACCCACCAGCTGCCAGGGATACAATAGTTACATTTGCTGGTTCGAACAGTGGTTGCCTATTGCTTCTAATGAGCCCACGTTGTTCAAGATCCTCTAACGCAATGGCCTGTTGCTGTCCAAATACCGTCGTTGGGTGTTTGGTGTCATTAATTCTCTCCAGAAAATTAATTGTCTGGGCTTATCGGTGACATCGCTGCTAAAAAGTAAACACTTTGTAAAGTAAGCGAACAAAAAGAATTTTATATATATATATATATATATATATATATATATATATATATATATATATATATATATATATATATATATATATGATTTATTTATCCAATCGTTTCTTGATGATTTTTTGTATATTCAAATTAGTTTTTCCGTTTGTCTTTTTCATATATATATATAATAGAATTAACGATAAGTGAAGTATCGTAAAGTGATCTATCGCGATAAAGTAAAGCTCAATACGTTGAGTAGAGCAATCAATTTTTAAGAAGGGAAGATGAAGATAAAAAATTGCATAAAATTACATAAAATTGATACACATTTTATTACATCGAAAGTTCAGATGCAAGGAGTTACACTAATCCTTAAACCAAGGTTTTTCAAAGATAAAACTCTTCTCGTCAGAGGATAACATTCAGTAATGTGGTATTTATAATAAATGAATATTACCTGTTCCATTTCACTTTGAAAATTGAAGAAGAAACAACAGAAAAGGTTGGGGATAAAGAAAAAATGGCCGAGGGGGAGAATGGTAGCAGTATTGAGTATTGATTTACTCCTCTCCAGGAGTTAGGCACAAGGCCAGTTTTTATCTTACTCCCACAAGTAAGATGTGACCCAAGGTCGGGTCGGGAAAGTGGGGTTTAAAAATTGCCTGGGCAGCCCCGTCGGCATTCCCCGGTAGGGGCGCCTCAGGCAGTAAGCAATAAACTTACTCCTCCCCAAAGAGGGGAGGCAAAGCCTGGTAAGGTGGACCTCCCAGAACTGCACAGGACAGACTCATTGACTGGCGTAAATCAAGACCTGAAGGACAAGACAACACCAGTATGGGGTGCAGTATCCATCGGAACAGATACTACACTTTGATCTTAGCCAAAAGGCCAAGAACAAGATAGCAGTATTGAGTAGCCATTGCAGAAGACAAAAGGGGGCGCTATGGTGCAGATAGCAAAATAGCAAAAGTTTGTAGATTTGGAGAAAGTTTTTTTTTAAAGTTTTTACAGGGTTTCAAATAAAAGGCAGAGGATTCAAAAATATCTCACTTGGTCCGTAGGGATTCGTGTCTCCGTATTGAAAAAACTTACATGTGTATATGTCTGTGTTGTAGGTAATTAATGACATATGGTAATAATTTCTTGTAAATTTCGATTAGCATGTAATGCATTTCCAGGCAAAGATCGCGAATGGAAAGTTAAACTGATTTCGATAAATGTGGTCTGTAAGATAGGCTTGCTAAAATACGAGTCTTCAGTGAGGCGCCATTTTGTTTTGAGTTTTTATTAAATGACGCTTATTATCTCTTCTTCTCTTGATTTCAGGCGCTCAAGCGTGTGTGCTGACCTTCTCCACCGTTGATCGTTGTTCGTTTGAAGCAGTTGAATGCTGGAAAAACAAGGTACGCAAAATATAGAAAGCTCACAAAAACTACAAGCGCGTATAACAGGATACATCCGTTAGATCACATAGATTATCTTGCTAAATATGAAACGCTCTCTTTATCTGCGGGGAGGGTTTGATTGGATATTCCAAATATTTCATCACAGCTGCTCAGGTAACAAAAGACAATTCTCACATGCATTACTACATCCTTTTCGAGAGAGGTGGGTGTTTTGTTTTGTCTTTTGTTTTTTGCCTTACACCTCGTGCGCTCTCATCTATGAAGACGTGTCGATAGGATCGATCGGTATATTTTGGGGCGAAATTGATTTTTAACGGTTCCTTAGTTTATACATTTATTCTTAACGATTTTGTTTCCGTCTTCTTTTTACTTTCTATCGTATTTCCTACCGGATTTAGGGTTGATGATAGGGTTATTGAAAGACATGTATTTTTTTTTACATTCCTATCAAATATTACTTTTCGTACAGGATTTGTGTATAGACACAATTACTTAACCCCCTCTCCAAAAAAAAAAATTCGCCTCTACGTAAGTATATCGCTGCAAGAATGTTCTTTCGTATTTATTAAATAATACTAACGTTTTAATGTTACTTATAAATTTAATACTTACAGAAAACTACAATTAATATTTTTACTAAGTAAAAAATCAAGTAAAAATATTACATGAAGTTTAGAGTTGAAAGCATGAGTTTCCTGAACTCTTCGATTTTCTCGGACAAATCCCGTGCAATGGTCCCACGAGTCTAAATGAATAAATGCGATTTTTTTCCATTCTATGCTAACTATATAAACATCAAAACAAATTGTGATTATTTAATTTAATGATACGACATAAGATTTTTAATACCTTGTATATAGTAGACTGTATTCTGTGGGTGTGTCTCAAAGATAAAAAAAAAAAAGAAAATACAATTAAACACAGGAAGAAATAAAAATCAAACGAGAGCTTTTACCAGTTTCGTTCGGATCAACGAACGTCTTCAAAAGATTTGAAGATTTGAAATTTATTGAAAAAACGGTAAAACATAGGAAAGAAGACGCGAAAGTTAGATGTTGTTTGGCACGTGCGTAACTATTTTGAAAAAAATATGTGGTGCGTGCGTTTGAAAAAGACGTTAATTGGGAAAAGGGAAAGAAAAAAAGAGGAAAAAAAGAAGAAAAGGGAAAGGAAAAAAGAAAAAAAAAGAAGAAAAGGGAAAGGGAAAAGAGAAAAAAAAGAAGAAAAGGGAAAGAAAAAAAGAGGAAAAAAGAAGAAAAGGGAAAATAAAAAATGGAAACATGGATAGAAAAAAGTAAGTGGTATTTAACCGGAGTCAGAGTTGATAATGACGTGACGGGGTTTTATTTACTCCTCCCCAGGAGTTAGGCACAAGGCCAGTTTTATCTTACTCCCACAAGTAAGATGTGACCCAAGATCGGGTCGAGAAAGTGGGGTTTGAAAAGCCAGCGCTCGAGAGGTGAGCACTCTGGCCATTTAAAAATTGCCTGGGCAGCCCCATCGGCATTCCCCGGTAGGGGCGCCTCAGACAGTAAGCAATAAACTTACTCCTCCCCAAAGAGGGGAGGCAAAGCCTGGGAGGGTGGACCTCCTAGAACTGCACAGGACAGGCGTGCAGTATCCATCGGAACAGATACTACACTTTGATCTTAGCCAAAAGGCCATTTCATTGTTTGAATGAGGTCTTTGCCAGGAGGTTAGACACAGAGTCAGATCGGGTTTTAAGTCAGCACACTAGGATAAGCGGACTCTGGCCTAATAAAAATGGCCGTAAAGCCCCGTCGGCATTCCACGGTAGCGGTGTCCCAGATGATTAGCAATCAACTAAACCGTTCTCGGGGAGAAGGTAAAGTCTGCGACGGTTGACCTAAGACTGAACAGAACTATACCTCAGCCGACAACAAAAAAGCCACTGTATGACTGATTTATATCATAATTCTATGATTTATAAGGTCAAGGACCTCTGGCTGGGTTAGTTTGGGACGGCTTTCAACTGCTGTTGTCCACTCAGTTGATTGCCGATTTGACTCCGCCGTAGAGTGATGGGTCCATGTTTAATCGATTGTCACAAATTGACGAAAACCCCATTGATAAATGTTCATGCAAAATGGTAAATACATTGCCTTCTGATATCCTCAATGCCTCTGCTATTTCAGGCAACTACAATTTACGATCGGTCAAAACGAGTTTGTGGACATTTATTATGTTTTCCGAGACGACCGCTGAATTTGGTCGACTTGAGCGTTCAGCATCATTCGTGTCAATACGATCGAGTTTTAAGTTAGCATATCACCTATTAACCGCTGTTTCCGACGGAGCAGAGTAACGAATAACACTTATTAAGTCATTGCTTTGCTTGAACAGTATTTTTCTCATCAGAAAGCAATGGTTTATTAACACCCGAAATTTAGATTTTTCCATTGTTTTGAAACTTTGCAACAGTAGTTTCACTTAAATAACTGATTTGTAAAATAATAATCCGATTAGGCTCAGATTCTGACACGTGCCGTTTGAAGGTTAGTAATGTATAAAAGTTATATGGATTTTTATTAGTGCCGCCATTTATATATCAGGCCCGGAACTTATTGAGTGATTCGTTAATTTTAAATTAAAACGAACTCGTTACGATTTATATACACATTAAAATACCTCATCCTTCAAATGTTAATAAAGACCGCGATCGAAGAAATTGTTAAAACTAGTTTATTTTTGTTTTATAAACAATAAATAATAATAAACGGGTTTTTATTGGGCATGCGTAATTGATTTTCTTTCACATCGATTTTCCAAAAAGTGAAAATTGCTTTCGTCCATCAAAAGAAGCGTCATTTTCTGGCGGGAAACAAAAGTATGATTTTTTTTTATATAACTGTGCGTAATGATAATCGTCATATGTTGAATTATTGCACAACGATTATCAACATGCCAATGCTAATTTGCTTCTTTTTTGTGGCTATTTAGGTCGAAGCGGAAGTTGGAGAAATTACGACTGTAATTGTACAGAACAAGATTGATTTAATAGACGAAGCTGAAGTCCAAACGTAAGTGAAAGCATTAGGCTCCAAACTAATGCGATTGTTTATTAATTTCTGTTTTACATACATACACTACCCCCAATTACCCATTCACGCCGAGATAGAGGTCACGAGTATAATATGAACAAATAGAGTAACGGAAAAAAAATTACGTTATGTAAATAGGGATGGAACGTTTAAAGTCTTTAAAAGAGCAGCAGATGCCCGTTTGATTGCATTAAGATCTTTCACTTATACTACACCTTTCGTCCAAAAAAGCGGGAAAAATTGTGCTTCGTTAGTGTTCGCACTGATATCCATATTCATATAAAATAACGACTCGGCCTGTGAAGGTAAAAATAAAGAAAGAAGAAATAAAGAAATGAAACAGATCAAGCTGTAAAGTTTAACAAAAGAAAAAAAAACTAAATAAAAAAAACGTATTAATCGGTATAGAAAGAAACAAATGAAAAAAAAGAAAACATCGTTTCATTATTTTTAAAAAGTGAAGGATTCCTTTCCGAATTCATGTAAGATGGCGGGGGCGGAGTTGCTATTTGCTTTCTCCATTTCCTTAAACAGTTGAAAGGGTTTCGTCCGGTGGTTTTTTGCCCGCTACATCTTTTTGTAAAGAAACGATTATATATATATATATATATATATATATATATATATATATATATATATATATATATATATATATATATATATATATATATATATATATAGTCTAAAGAAGCTTTGAGTCATTAAAAAACAAAAAAAAACAACAAAAAAAAGAAATGTAAAATGCAGTTTAAATCCCCAGACAAACAAACTAAATCCAAGATATTGCAGACTTAACATTCGTTGGAAAATTAATAAATGAAAAAATATAAGTAAAATTAAAGTAAAAATTAAAAAAAAATTAAAAAAATAAAATAAAATAAATAAATAAATAAATAAAATTTTTAAAAAATTGGGGAGGGGGGTTAATTATCTAAGAGTGAAACAAAAACAGGAGACCTTAAGCGTCTAATATTAACACGGGGATCATCAGCTGTTTACCATGTATATATATATATATATATATATATATATATATATATATATATATATATATATATATATATATATATATATATATATAATAGAGAGAGAAAGAAATGCTGCACGAATTTTTTAGTTTACTGGATCTAAAAATATCTATAGATATCAACTATAGCATAGTAAATTATTTGGATATTACTTTGAATTTAGTTCATAATACCTGTTGACCCTACCACAAACCGAACCATACACTGTACTACATACATAATAATTCTAACAATCCACCACTTGTAAAAAAGGTTAATAGTCACTTCCATCTCTAATAGAATAAAATAACTGTCTTAAAACGAACAATTTAATTTAAAAAATAAACAATACTATAATGAGGCTCTGCTTAAATCGAGGTATAGGGGGAGAATTAGCTTTAACAAATCCAATTTAGAACGCAGCGAGAGTAATGGAACGGAGAGCAGAAGGCCTTACAATTTGATATGATATAATATGGCCATGGAATAAACAAACATAGATTAGTAGAATAAATATTGGCAATGAATTGCCAAATGATCGCAACCAAGAACCGGAGACTTACTAACATAGTACTCATAATACCACTAAGAAGAAAAATAAGATGCGTAGCGCCATTTGGTTTACCCTTTATAGTGGACATATTTTTACTGGCATCCCCAAAATATTTTATGGTACTATCGAAACAAACTTTCCAGTGGGAAGCAGAATAGGTAAATTCATAAATAAAAATACTGTTAATTATCTTTTTAACCTCTAAAAATCTGGTTACAACAGTACCAAAATACAACGGGCGACCAAAGCGGTCAATGCACATACGCCTAATAGAGATAGCAGTAGATCCTAGACACAGTTCAATTGTAGTAACGCGTATGACTGTCCACTGGGGGTGCATGGTCTCAGATTTAGTATTTAAATGCAACATGGTGGCGGGGAATAATACGCGTACTAACGTCAGTTCCACTGATCGAAGCTTCAATTCTTTTAAAACTAGGCTTAATCTAGAAACCGAAAAAATTACTTAACTGGCTAAATATGTTAGGGAACTAATTATAAATAACACTCAGTTTGAGTTGAGGTGGTCCATATTGGGTAGGTCAAATAAATATATACCAAACAAAAGAAAAAACGCAACTTGTGTACTCTGTAATCATACCATATAGTGAGATATATGGGCAATTTGCTAAACATAAGGCAGGAGATTCTACAAAAATGTCTACACCGAAATAGGTTTATGCTATCCTACTAACTAAAGGTCGTAGAAAGTAGTTATAATTAATTAGCTCGGGTAGGGATTTTATTAAATATAACAACTATCAGTAAAATGTGGAACTAATACATATTGAATACAGTGTCGGCTCCAAAAAGGGTTGACTTGCCTTTCTTGTATGTTTGCCTTAAGAGAGTAATATGATAGCATGCTTCAATTATCTAGGGAGCATAAATTATATAATTAGGATATCCTGACTAAGGTTTTTTAGGCAACCTATCAATAAGAATAAGAATTAAATAATCTACCACTCATGTCATTTATAATAAATGGGATTTTTTTTTTTTAGAATGTATTTAAGCTGATTGGTACTACTTGATTGGTACTAGAAAATAGTAGAGGATCATAGAGGATAGTAGAAGATTAATATAGGAAGCCGAGTTTTAATTCAAATATAATAATTGTAATTAATAGCTTATGCCTTAACATCTAAGTTAAGTAGTCAAATAACTTCATAACATCATAATTTGTTAAGGTGCTGTAGGTACTTTAAATGCATAGGTAATAATCGTTTGGCTTTCTACATAAAGATAAATTGATATAAAATTAGGAATAGGTATATAATACCTCCTTTATCCGATTGGTGTGTTATGGCAATTTCCGTGGGAGTTTGGTTGATGGAATACGTTACATCTCTTATGGGTTAATATAAATGAGTTTTTCTTGTGGGGTAGGCGTTTTGTTGGAATGGGATTGTAGTTTAATACCTCCATATTAAATAGAAAATACGATTGGATTACATCAGAAACTATGTTGCAAATGGATCAATGACGATTATTAATCCATTTAATATCTACAATGAACTACATATTAGATTTGGTGGGGCTATAAACCCTTTTATATTCAGTAAATCAAAAACGAAGAATATAAGTTAGGAATATTTTACATACGAGGGGGCTGTCATAAACTGATACAATGTCAGTAGAATCGCTTTACTTCGTTATGGTACAACATCACAAGCAGATGTCGAGTTGAGATGGGTAGGGATATAGATGACTTATAGGGGAAACGTAGAAGGCCAACAATCTATTCCTTGCAATTAAGTAGATGTTTCTATCTAAATATAAATAACCGATTGGCGTGGGTAATATGGGACCCTCATGATGGATATAGTAAAGAGGAGAAATACAATGGGTTGTATTGATTTCGTAATATATTGAGGGAGTGAATAAAATAAGAATCTTTATAGTATATATGGATTTCATTATATTAACTTTAGAATCGCCAGATTTATTTACTAATTAAACTGAGGAAATTGTTCTGACTTGGGAACTAATATTTTTCCCTTCGCAGGTTGAACTTTCATTTCTAAGAATGTACCATAAATGGTAAGTGTTTGGGGAGGTTATAGGTAAACTCATGCGTAGGAAATCAGAATAGATAAAATATAGGAAGTTTTTTTCTTCTTTTTTAATAAAAATTAAGTGAAATTAATGGGGAAATAACACCATATTTTCTACAGGGTTGCGTCCCTTAGACTACCCCTTTTTTCATTAGTCATGCGAAAACAGATCATTAATTGTGACTTATATAACCGTAATTTAAATATAAAGAAAGTATAAAATAAAAATTAGGAAATAAATTTAATTATCTACAATATAAAGTTTATTTTTGTTAGAATTGATTCTATATATTGTAGATTACATATTTAGCGGGGGTTGGGGTATTTTTTCCATCGTAGTTAGGTTGACAAAACATGACATGGCTAATTTCCATTGTTATTGTTTGGGTAACTTTCCATACTGACCGTATTTTCGTATTCCATAAAAATCTAACACTTTATAAACATCATTATTAAAATTGAGGACTTACAGTATTTTATAAACCGACATTTCCAAATTTTATCGAGGTTTTGTCCGGTTTTGACTTTTCAATAGAAACTTGACGATCCCAGCTCTGCTTACTAGTTCCAAGATGGTGGTTTGTGAATCGGCTTACGCTATGTCAAATGTTTGGGGGTATTTTTCTCTGATTGTTATATCTAAAGTGTTCTTTCGTGTTTTTAACTTGGCGTTCTTCTCATCTTCTTGCCCACGTTTCTTCCTATTTGTCTTCGAATAGTGTGCTTGTTTCTTTTAGTATTAAATGATTGTCTCTGAAGATCAACCTTGGTAAACCAACAACTATATTTTTCTTACTGGGTTGTGAAACGTGCGTAAAACGGAAATTAAAAAAACATAGGCATTCGCCGAAATAAAGAACGAAAAATAAATAAAAACCCATAATTGCGGACAAAAATCAAAAATAATGTACAATATGCATAAACGTGTATATATAACACATATAATAATAAAAAATACATATATATATATATTTTTAATTTTCAAATATTTTTAATATAAAACTAAATATAATAAAATCATAAAAATAAAAATACATAAAACTATAAATCATCTAAAAAGTAGTGTAATGGATTCGTCCGAACACTTTAAAACACAGCACCATTTGTGTAATTAACGGATACATTTTATTAGACACAGACGAACACCATAGGTAAGGAGGACATTTTTTTAATAATTAAATAAGTTAGCAAAACATTTATCTGGAACAAAACTTAGATCTAATATACGGAACGTTTATGTTTTTTGTCTTTTAAGGGAAGTGGGGTCTGATCAACTCTGGGAATACATTAAAACAAATAAACGTTTCATTATATTATTAAAGAGAGTGGACGATAAGGAACTCGGCGTTTCCCGGGAATGAATCAACACAAATATAGATTATATTTTAGAGAAAGGAGGGTGACCTCTGTGTTGCCTGGGGTAAATAACTTTTAAACTGAAAACTTACATTATTATTATTTTCAATACCTTAAAACAAGAGAAAGGAATGGGCTGGGCGGAGGTGAAAGAAGGGTGATGGAGGGGGAGGGGGAAAAGGAAGGAGAGAAAGATAGGGAGACGGATTTAGAGAGGTGGAGGATAGGAGTTTTAATATGAAGATGGTACACACACCTTTTAACCTCTTCTATTTTGTTTTGTATGGCCCCGGGCAACGCCGGGTAGCCCTGCTAGTATATATATAATTGTCATATCAAGGGTATAGAAAAAGGTACTTTCTGATATAGCGAAGTAACTCCTAATACGACTGGAATGTTTACAATATTACAAATAGAGCATAATAAAGGTAATAAACATAAAACAAACAAAAATAGTATTAAAGAGTGAACAGATATTTGTTTAATTTTGTGGTCAGATAAAATAGTTTTGTCCGGCTTCCTTATATCCGGAAATTTCAGAATAACAAAAATCAGCCCACAACCAACCTATCGACCCCACCTTCAAAATCCCGTACACAGACCTCAAAAGAAGTATCAACGTATATATTCAAAATAAATGGCAAAATTATTGGAATAATTTCCCCAACAATAAACTTTATCAAATCGCACCAAAAATAACAAAGCAAAAACTACAAAAAACATACAGCAGAAAACAAAATAGCATCATCACTAGACTAAGAATAGGCCATACACACTTAACACATGCCTACCTCCTAAAAGGAGAAATACAACCACAATGCTTTCCCTGCCAAACACCACTCACTGTAAAGCACATACTAACCAACTGTATAGACCTCGCAAAAATAAGAGAAAAACACTACAAAGAGAAAAATCTTAAAGAAATTTTCGATGAAAACAACACTGGAAAAATCCTATCCTACATCAAAGAAGTAGGTCTCTTCCAAAGAATATAACTGCCCCCCCCCCTAAGAATATAATATACAACTGCATAATAATAATCACAAATAACTGAATCGCTAAGTGCTACCACAACAAAATATAAACACCAAGTATCCAAACCACAAAAATAAAATACCAAAACTCTTCTAAAAGATGAAATTCACAATTTGAAAAATACAAAAATAACCCATCAACACAATAAAAACAAAACTCCTAGAAATGAAAAATATAAAAATGTTATAAAAACCACTCTAACTACCCTAACATCTATATATCAATCCCAATGGAAAATCCTAAATAATCTTCAGCATGAAATGACCTAAAAGGTTGCATTGCTGTAAAACCAAACAAACAAACAAACAAACAAGAATAACAATTCTTCTTCATCAGAGGATAAATTCGTGTAAATTACTAAAAAAAAAAAAAAAGTCTGTCAAAAATGTAGTAAATGGATTTTCAATTATCATTTGAAAATTTACAGAGGGTAAGGGGAAGGTTTACCATAAAAAAAGATATGGAGTTGGTACTCTTTCTCCTTCGAAGAAAATCAACGATTTCTTACTTTTTAGGCAGTGATAGGTGGCAACACATTTAGTAAATTCGTGCTAAAAATTTTACAGTGCAGAGCAGGTTATTTGTAAGAAAACATTCCACATACAAAATCAAGAGATCAACAGTCAGGCAAAGTTAGTATAAATGAAAAGACATGCTCCGAAAAAAACTCCCCTGTGTCGGGAACATAAGTCAATATTATCTTCAAGATGGAGAGAAAATAATCTACACTTCCTTTTGGCTAAGATCAAAGTGTAGTATCTATTCCGATGGATACTGCACGCCTGTCCTGTGCAGTTCTAGGAGGTCCACCCTCCCAGGCTTTGCCTCCCCTCTTTGGGGAGGAGTAAGTTTATTGCTTACTGTCTGAGGCGCCCCTACCGGTGAATGCCGACGGGGCTGCCCAAGCAATTTTTAAATGGCCAGAGTGCTCACCTCTCGAGCGCTGGCTTTTCAAACCCCACTTTCTCGACCCGATCTTGGGTCACATCTTACTTGTGGGAGTAAGATAAAACTGGCCTTGTGCCTAACTCCTGGGGAGGAGTAAATAAAATCTACACTTACAACTGATTTGGCTAAGATCAAAGTGTAGTATCTGTTCCGATGGATACTGTACCCCATACTGGTGTTGTCTTGGCATTCGGGTCTTGATTTACGCCGGTCAATGGGTCTGTCCTGTGCAGTTCTGGGAGGTCCACATTCCCAGGCTTTGCCTCCTCTCTTTGGGGAGGAGTAAGTTTATTGCTTACTGCCTGCGTCGCCCCTACCGGGGAATGCCGACTGGGCTGCTCAGCCAATTTTATAATCCCACTTTTCCGACCCGACCTTGGGTCACATCTTACTTGTGGGAGTAAGATAAAAACTGGCCTTGTGCCTAACTCCTGGAGAGGAGTAAATCAATACAACTGATTAATGGGAGATAACTTGAATATGTTCAAGGGAAGTAACTCTAGATATACTTCACAAACAAAGGAATAGAAGGTGGTCTTTGTGGATGATTGGAACAATCTTTCTGTGAAAGAGAGACAGAAAGAATCACATTTAAAAGGAACGAATTTCTCTTTAATTGTTTAGAAAAAAAGGGAGAGACGAGTATTGTCAAGAAGTCGCGAAGGACATTGCGGTGGCTCACGCTGTTCATTTTTTGTTTTTCTGATACAACTTCCGGGTGTTCGTATTTTACGAAATATAATTTAATAAATTAAAGGTCAGTGGATAATTTACAAATAGAACATATCAGAGATCGCTGCGTTCGACAGATCGTAATCAAGAGCGACTGACATGTAGGGGAGGGCGACACTCCTTTCCCTGGATTGCTCTATCTATCCTTGACAATCACCTTATAATGCTGAGTGTTTAGCAAGAAAGCATCAAATACCATTTCTGAGTATTTCGTATGACTCGATCGAGGATTAAACCCCGGTCTCCCGGCCCATTAGCGATGTGTTCATTTAGTTCATTTGCAGAATTATTGAGAAAATTATCATTTTTTTTCATTTTAATTATGTTAAACTTATATAAACACTATGTTTTCTGCGTAAAAATATGTGTACCCAGATGATGCATACACTCGCTAGTTTACATAACTATTATATTTATGTTTCCAAACATATGCACAAAGTATATATTCCCATATGCACAACGCATGCGAACATGGGTGCGTGACACTTTTATTGTATAACTGAATACATCGTCTTAACTATACGAAGGGGAAAATATGGGGTAAAGAGTAAAGGGTGTGGACGATGATGATTGTGGGTGATGAAATAAGAGAGGAATAGGGAGAGGAGAAAAGGGGGAAGAAAGTATGAGAGGTGAAGAGGGATGGAAAGGCCTCCGCGTCTCAATATCTTTCCACCCTATACAGAACCGAATACAAAGGCGACTAATTAAGCAGGTTTCTCCTCTTGGCTGTTCGACAGCTGCATTCAATATCGACGTTCTACACACCCGAATGCCCCAACCTGATCAATAGGACAACATGTCCTTACCTTGCGCGTTGGATATTCCCGGGTTGATTAAGTGGGGCCTCGTGGCCCATCGGCAGACAATTGGAGCCATTTCGACATTGACCGAGTTTATAAGGTTCGCTCAGCGTCTCTTCAAATTGCTCTAAATTTCTGAGTAAAGGAACACTTCAGAGGAACGGATTTCTTGGAGCCAATTTGTGTTTGTATATATATATATATATATATATATATATATATATATATATAAATTTTCTGTACAAACCGTCAACGACAAAAAATAAAAGCAATGCGAGAAGAGTTTTAACAATAGGTTTTACAGTTCTTGTTTCTGTCCTTTTATAAAACACGCACACATATATCTATAAAGTTAGGTATGTGTATATGTTATATATATATATATATATATATATATATATAGGATTCACTCATAAACTAATGAACCGATGATAATGGATTTTCTAACGCAGTTTCTATGCTTAAGGGTACGTAATGAGTGCTATATTTAGTTCAATTTAGTTATATGCAAAATGAGCAAAGAAGGTGTGAAAGCCCTTCTGTGAAAATTCAGATACCTCCGATTTTGATCAAATTTTAACAATAGGTATAATATATCAATTAATAAATATTTCCCAGAATTTCAATTTATTTAGGGAATTTTAAAGGAGTTTTAGGGGAAGGGGTTAATATGGGCATAACCGCCCATTTGAAAATTCAAATATTTCAGATTTGCATTAAATTTTATCCATAGTCATTGGACACTCATTAAGCAAGATTCCCATAATTTCAATTTCTTCTTAAGACGCGTTCAGCTAAAGCCTTAAATTTTAGATATTTTCTAAGAATCAAAATCATGCATGGATTTTAATCAAAATTAAAATAAGAATTCTAGACATAACATTCTTAACACTGCTTTTAAAATTAAAATATTTCCGATTTGCATGAAATTACTACATAATAATACGACGTCGTCAACAACGGTAACAACACTTTTTAATCAAATATTTATTTGTTCGAAAAAGAATATGTAATTTAGATCAAATTTTCGGCTAATTTGACTTTCTTTCTTGCTTTTTCTTTCTATGATGTTGAAGTAGTTGCATAAATAACAGCGAAAGAGAGGAAGATAGACTCTATCGGGGGGAAATGTGTGTTCAAAACGTAAAAAGGTTGGCCAAGGACAATGAATAAAGAGAGAGAGATAAGGGGAGAGAGAAATGGGAGAGGAGGGGAGTAAAAAAAAAAGAAATTGCTCCTATCCACCTGCAGAACGTCGGTTCTTAATGTTGAGAACACTTAGCTCCCCAAAAAGAGACACTCTGGACGGGAACAACAATAATTGTGTCGTCTCGTTAACACATCCTCACAAACGAGAGAGTCTCATACGATAAATAATAAACCCACCCTCACTCCAAAAGGAGGAGGTAATGCCGGGTTACTGAACATATTTACTTGCCTCTCTGCAGTAAAGTTAGTTAGACTAAAAGTCGTTTTTTAATATAAGCAAAATCTCTCTAAAAGGGACATTTTGGATTGGAACAAAAATATCTGTATAGTACTGTGCACACTCCTTTACGAGTTAGGGAGCCTCAGGCGACAAGTAATAAATTATCCCCCAGAAAAGAGTATATAATGTCAGATAGTGTCCCTGTCTATTTGCCTCGCCACGAGGGCAAAGTTAGATTCAGGGCCAGTTTTTAATTTGCGAAAAACCAAACTTTCCAAAAAGGAGCACTTTACACGATTGTTCTAAATCGTAGATATATAGTTCCGTCGGCATTTCCACCCAGATGAGGGAGCCTCGTGAAATAAATACATTCGCCCCTCATGAAAGAGGGTGGTGCAATATTTAATTTGCTCCTGACTAGGAAAAAGTTAGACAAGATTCGTTTTTAATGTAGGGAAAATCAAACTTCCCAAAAAAAGAGGCACTCTGGTCTGGACACTCTGGTTGGAGACTAAACTACTTGTACAGTTTCGTCGATACTCCCTCACCAATGAGGGATCCTCACACTGGAATCTATTGAAACAACTGCATTTCCAACACGCGGACAAATGGTGCAAACATAAACAAGAGACAGTACTGGAAAACGAGAATCACAAAACCCTCTGGGACATAGAGGTGCAAACAGATAAACTGATACAAACAAGGAAACCGTATGTCATAATAGTCAACAAGAAGGAAAAATCCTGCCAAGTCGTAGATTTTGCCGTTCCAGCAGACCACAATGAAGGTAAAAGCTACGGGAAAACGAAGCAAATACACGGAACTTGCCAAAGAGTTGAAAAAGAGTGTGGGGCATGAAGAAAGTCGATATGATACCAATAATCGTAGGAGCACTAGGAGCACTATGAACAGTCCCCAAAAAACTGGGAAAAGACTGTGATAAATTGGAATCAAATGGATCACTGAGACCATACAAAGGACGGCAATGATGAAAATAGCTGCAATCTTAAGAAAAATCCTCGAATGCGGAAACCAACCCACAAAAACTCCGAATAGTAACCAGTCACATGGGTGTTACAACAGGAAGACCACAAAACCACGGGAAGAAAAAAAACACATGAACCCAAGGAACAGAAACTGCAAGAAACTTCATAAACTGACTCCCCCCCCCCCCAAAAAAAAGTGATCGCACCAGCCTCGACTGATACTTCACAAATAGTCATGAAGGGTCAAAGTGGATGGGATAACCGAAGAGGGAGAGCACTAACCAAACCTCCACTGGAAAAGTACGGAGAGTGCTTGGACCTTGGGGAGGTTTATTGCCACCAGATTCTCAGAGGAAACCAATGGTCGCTACCAACGAGAAATCAATGGTAAGCGGCTGCTGCGATACCGCAAAGTCATTTGCAATGGTTATCGGAAAAAGGTGGAGAGTACTGGAAATCTGGGGAGGCTTGTTATCACTCAGACTCTAGGGAACACCACCGGTTATTATCAGTGATCAATCCTTGACGATGACCTGTGTGAGAACTCCTAGTGGGTGCAAATAAATAAATAAATAAATAAATAAATAAATAAATAATAATAATAATAATAATAATAATAATAATAATAATAATAATAATAATAATAATAATAATAATACAAAATCATCTGGGATATGGATATACAAACAGACAAACTCATACAAGCAAGGAGACCGGATGTTATGATAATCAACAAGAAGAAAAAATCTTGCAAAATTGTAGACTTCGCCGTTCCAGCAGACCACAGAGTGAAAATCAAAGAAACGGAAAAACAAAGCAAATACACAGAACTAGCCAGAGAACTGAAAGGAATATGGAGCATGAAGAAAGTCAGTATAATACCAATAATCGTAGGAGCGTTAGGAACAATCCAAAAAGAAAACTGGGAAAAAGACTGGGAGAAATTGGAATCAAAGGGATCATTGGAACTATATAAAGGACAGCAATGATCAAAACAGCTACAATCTTAAGAAAAATCATTGAATGCGGAAACCAACCCGCATAAGCTACGAAGGATCACATAGAATCTACTACAGGAAGAAAACAAAACCACAGAAAGAACACATCACAAACAAAGAAACAGAAAATGCAAGAAACATCACTTTATAAGTCCCCCCCCCCCAATAAATTACACCAGCCTCAACTGACACGGCACAAAAAGGAACCAATGAACAGAGATAGCAAGAAACATCAGCAAAATCCCAGAGAAAACCAATGGTCCTTATCAGCGAGAAATCATCGGTAAACGGCTGTTGTGATACTGCAAGTTTGTTTGTGGTGGCCATCGAAGGGAGATGGAGAATATTGGAAATCTGGGAAGACTTGTTGTCACTCAGACCCCAGGGAATAACCACCGGTTGTCGGTGAGAAATCACTGATGGCCTGTGTGAGAACTCCTAGTGAGTAAATAATAATAATCATCATGGACGGCGGTAGAGGGGGGGCAGGGGGCAGGGGGCAGGAGGGAGGGGCTCAAGTCCCCCCCCCACTTTACGATCATCAATAATGAAGTTATATATGCATGTGTTTAACCGGCCCCCCCCCCCACTTTTTAGGAGAGCCCCCCCCTCCACTTTTATAACTGTCCCGCCGGTCCTGATAATAACAACAAAAACAATAATAATATATATGGTGGTGGTGGTGGTGATGATGATGATGATTAGGTCGGTAAGTAGAGACATCATTGATACGTAGACTATCGTTCTAAACATAGGAAGGAGTGGTGCAACAAGTAGTTTTATTAATACAATTTTAAAACATAACATTAAGAGGTGCGTGTCTTTGTCTATTTTCTGAATGAGGGCAAATAAAAGGAAGAGTATTGCGATAAAATATTTTTTAATAACACTATAGATCAACGATACATCATCCGGTTGAAACACAATCGGCGCTAGTTCCCGCACTTTTCTGCATTCTCGTGGCCTGTAGTAGTTTAAAAAATAATAATTTGAATCTAACGTTTCTTTAAACAATACGAATTATTTAATCTTTTTATATAATATTCCTGCTCCAAGCTCTGAACCCTTTATTAACATTATGATTCTTACCATTTTTTTATTATTTCTATGTCCACGTTATAAATAAAATAAAACGTCATCTTTCTTCTTTTTTTGGGGGGGGGGTGGATATCAAGTACGGACAACCTTCCTTCGATAATGCTGTCCCCCCTTAGATGAAAATTAAATATACTTATCTAAGTACCCAGGAGTTATGTATTACTGTCACCAAGCTCTATCTGCAAAAAGAAAAACAGTGAGCTTCTAAAAGCCAGCAAGCAGCGGAAGGAACGAAGAGAAAACGTTGCAATTAGTGGAAAAGACTATAATAGGTTATTGAGACAAGAAGAATGTTTCTCTTCAACTACTTGTTTAATAGAATCAGACAGGGATAGTGTTTAGGAGAGCTGGATAATTATATAAGATTTTAAGTTCGTCGGACTTTCTGTAACAAAAAAAAAAGTATGATTTTTATGAAGACAGATTTGTACGGGAATCAGCCGGTGTTTCATAGTTCGTATAGTAGCTTCTAGTTTTTAGTTTAACAATAATTAAACTAATTTAATATAAAAAAATATTTTAAGTGAAACTTATCAAAAGAAAACTATACATCTGTTAGTTCAGAATATTCAGGAGGTATCTCACTTGAACCATATCCAATTTATCCCCCCTACATATACATATAGTATATAGCTTCAGAATATATAGTTTTTTTTTTGTGATTCCTTTGTAGCGGTTATATTTTCATGTTGTTTACACGTAATCGCTTCCCCAAATTTTTTTTTCTTGGTAAACTACGCCGTATTTAAATAATAGAATTGTATTTAAAGTGAGTATTCTGTTAACAGTGCAAATATATTTGTAAATTAATCCCTCAATGTAAAAGCCAAAATGTTTTTGGATTTTTTCATTTCTTTTAAGCGGGTATATTTTAATACTGTTTGCACCTAATTGCACCCCCCACCCCCCACCCAATTTTTTTTTCTGGGTAAACTCCAGTGTAAGCGAACTTGTTTTTAAAGTGATCCCCAAGTCTAAAATCTGAAATGTTTTTCTTTTATTTCTTTTTAGCGGATATTTTTTCAGCTTTTACACGTAATCGCCCGGCAAAACTAGAATCTGTTTTTATTTCTGGGTAATTTAAAAACAAAATGATCCCCCAGTCTAAAAACAGTTTGTTTTTAATTCCTTTATAGTGGATATATTTTCGTTCTGTTTAAACGTAATCGCCTCCAAAATTAGAATCTGTTTATTTTGTTCTGGTAGACTACGTCGTATTTAAAGAAGAGAAGGTACTTCTTTTTAAAGTGATCCCCAGTCTAAAATGTGAAATGTATTTTTTTTTTTAATTACTTTTTAGCGGAAATATTTTCATGCTATTTACACGTAATCGCCACAAAAAGTAAAATCTGCTTGTTTTTTTTGTTTGTTTGTTTTCTGGGTAAATTACGCCGTACTAAAACCAGATTATTTATATTAAAAACACGATTACAGTGACCTATTTGCGGTAATGAAGACATTCTGTTATCGGGAAGCGAGGGATAAATCCGGAAAAGAAATCCTATTGTAAATATTTGGTATTAAAAATCCTTGTAGACTGAGGGAATGTGCATTTTGTTTTGATAACCGTATTTTCCACACATGAAAAACCGACCTTGTGTATAACCGTGGCCACCGAGAGTTACTACAGGCCGGTTGGCTAGAAAATGACGTCACTGCATTGCGTGTCAAAACAAGGACCGTCGTAATGACAATAAGAAGGCATTTCGACTTCTCTATTCACTAAATAATCCATCAAAATTCAGGAAATCAACCAATTTTAATTAAATTTTCAGGATTTATTAATTAATGATCACAGAATATAATAAATCCATTACTTTATTATAAAGCTTGGTGCAAATGTATTATTTCTTGTAAACAAAAAACACCTTTACTAAAGTTATTCAAAATATCAAAACATGTTGAACATACGATATTGTAAATATTTAAAACAAAGCATTAGAAAACTTTAAAAATTGCATGTAAAAAAAGAAAAGAAAAGAACACGATTCGATTCATCTTGAAACTGATCTTTATCCAATATAAATTTAAAGAAAATAATAATTCACGATCAAATACTTCAAAAAACTGAATTATGAATTACCATTATTTAAACTTCTAACCCAATCAACCGTAAGTAATTCAGACTTTGAAATTTGTTTAAAAAATATACAAAAAAAAAGTTCAATGTTAACTGTCTGTTTAATGGAATCACCAACTCCTATCTTGCTATTAAGAGATAGGTACGTGCAAAATCAAAGGCCGATCCCCAAAATGTAAAAACATTTTGACCCTCCCTTCACTTAAAAATTCACCAAAATTCAGGAAATCAACCAATTTTAATGAAATTTTCAATATTTATTAATAAACAAGCACAGGAGATATAGTGAAACATTTAAAAAAAATCTTAGTGAAAATGTATTTTTTTTAAAACAAAATACACCTTTACTAAACGTATATTTTTATATATATATAAAAAATATCCATGATTTTTTTAAATGAAAATAAGATCTGTATATGTTTAAAATATTTTTTTTTTAAAACTATTTCGTATATATTACGGAAAATGCCCCTACACTCTTGTTAATAAAATCAGTATAACTCGAAGAATTAACGATATTATCATTGAATAAAGCATTGTTTAATTAATATTGTTTGTGAAAATTTTGATTAAATATGATGTTATTTCATTTATTTAATCTACAAAAGTAGAGAAAAGATAAACTATGCTACACTTAAGACATCGAAAAAAAGTAATAATAAAAAAATGGAACACTACTTTTTTTATCAAATAATGAATAAGTAATTCAGACTTGATTTTTTATATAATTAAAAAAAATTCAAACTTACTACACTATATTTAGTCGGTGTAAACATTATTACGTGTATCCATATTTGCAGTAATTCTTTCTCTTTTGGAAATCCAAACATATGCAGTAGGCATTTTAACTTTGTGAATTATGAAATGAAATTTTTAAAAGCGCGAAATTATTTTAAAATTGGTTGATTTCCTGAATTTTGATTCCATTATTAAACAAACAGTTAACATTGAAATTTTTTTTTGTATAATTTTAAAGCAAATTTCAAAGTCTGAATTACTTACGGTTGATTGGGTTAGAAGTTTAAATAATGGTAATTCATAATTCAGTTTTTTGCAGTATTTGATCGTGAATTATTATTTTCTTTAAATTTATATTGAATAAAGATCAATTTCAAGATGAATCAAACCGTGTTCTTTTCTTTTCTTTTTTACATGCATTTTAAAGTTTTCTAATGCTTTGTTTTAAATATTTACAATATCGTATGTTCAACATGTTTTGATATTTTGAATAACTTTAGTAAAGGTGTTTTTTGTTTACAAGAAATAATACATTTGCACCAAGCTTTATAATAAAGTAATGGATTTATTATATTCCGTGATCATTAATTAATAAATCCTGAAAATTTCATTAAAATTGGTTGATTTCCTGAATTTTGATGGATTATTTAGTGAATGGAGAAGTCGAAATGCCTTCTTATTGTTATTACTACGGTCCTTGTTTTGACACGGAAGTCAGTGACGTCAGAGGGGGGCAGGAAGTTAGTTGCTTGGCCTGTAGTAACTCTCGGTGGCCACGGTATAACTCTAAAATTGCATGTTTTAGGAGACGACGTGTTTATAATCGCTTGGTAATAGTTATAAGTAGACATGAAGATAAATAAAAAGACCAACGTCAAAACTGTACTTGTGTGTGATCGAAAATATGGCCTGCGACGATGTGTTTGTTAAAACCTAATCCGGTAACCCAAAACGTATAAGTTTCAAGCACCGGAATGACCGAATTATAATCTGAAATTTAGCGGTTAGTTAACTGAATTTCCCTTCTATAAACAAAGAACCCGGTGATTTTGGTAGTGGTTAGAGTAGATAAATAGAACTGGGTGAAAAAAGCCACTTTCTCTTTGAAGTGTTTTTGTGTGTGTGTGTGTGTGTGTGTGTGAGTAAGATTTCCCGGATAAAATATAACAAATATTGAAAAGATGAAAAGCGAATGCATAATTTCTGGAAACACGCATGAGGACTTAGTCTTCTGTGTTGTTTGAATCTGGTGAGGAAAAATCGACTTTATTTTATTATATAGAAGATTTTAACATTTTATTAGCTTGCTAATCGAATGAGTCGAACGACTAATTTGGAAACTAAAATACAATATAACTCGACCAGACTAAATCATGACTTACTCTCTGACTGAGTCATCTCTTCTTTTGTATTACTTATTAAGTATGGCTTTACCTCATGTAAACAAGCAAAATGCCAACTCTTTTTTGAAAGATGACAACATTTGACATCTTAAATTTAAAAAATCTACTTATTTGTTTTCAGTAAAACTTGAAATAGTATCCCCTTCTCTCTCACACACTCTGTCTTCCTTATTCTTTCTCTCATCCTTATTCTCTTCCCTCTCTCTTCCTTATTCCTTTTTCCCCTCTCTCTCTCTCTCTCTCTCTCTCTCTCTCTCTCTCTCTCTCTCTCTCTCAAATGTGCCAAAAATATTCCTTTTCCTAACATTCACCAAAAATGATTGCCAAATTAACTTTTTATCCATTACTATTTTTGCTCTTTATTTTATTTTCTTATTACTGTTCCAGTGATGAAGCGGAAGCTTTGGCGCAAAAGTTGCAGCTTCGATTCTACAGGATATCAGTGAAAGACAATTTAAATGTTTCTGAAGGTAAGCTCCCCCATCAATGTAACTCAAACGACACATCTACATAATCAACCTTGTGCCTTGTTTATTCCCTGTATCTTTTTTTTACCATAACTAGTTTATACCCGCTCTTTTACCTAGCTTCTGCCGCTTTCTAGCTAGTACGAAGAAAAATGGTTGTGAAATTTCGTTGAAAAAAAATACGCCACTTAGTATTTGCATTAGAGAGTAAGTAACTACGATGAATGTATTTACGTATTGTTTTTATTGGCAAAAACGTAAGAAATTATGTTTTTAAGAAAAAAATAATTCGTTTTGATTTGTCGAATATCCTTTGTGTCTACTTTTTTGCGGATTATCAAAAAAAAAGGGAACTCAGTTTTTTTTATATTTATGTAATTTTTGTATATGTTATTATGTTATGTTAATTTCTTTTTCTTTTAATTTATGAAACAAGTATCCAGTTTTTTTAAATCTTTTAGACTTATGTGAGATTCTGAACTCAGCTATTAATATCGTAAAAAACTACTGCCTTAGTAATGTGTACTCTGCCTATTCCTTTTTGTTAACCAAACACATGTTTCTATGTGCCTATGGATAGACAAACTCCCAAAACCCCATAAACTTTTAATAGTATATAGATGACACCATTACGGATATAACCTAGTAAATATAGGATGCGTAAAGTATTTAAGGACATGGCAGAAATATTTTTTATTCGAGTGTACACCAACCCATCAAATATGACGGAAAGAATATGCGTCACCAGTGTTGACACTAATATTCGTATTCATATAAAATAACGTCTTAATAGGTGAACTTTAAAAAAAAGAAATTAGAAAAAAAGAAAACGTCTCAAACTGGAAAGTTTTTTTTATAAAAAAGAAAGAAAAACGTATCAATCGGTATAAAAAGAAGAAAGGGAAAATGAAGGAAAACATTTAGAAATATAAGAATTTTAAACAGTCGCTTGATCCTCTGTTTACAGAGTTTGCAAAGAGTTAAAGGCTTAAGATGGAATGGTATCACCATTCTCAAAATGTAGCAGCTGTTGTGTCGTCGGTCAATAAAGGAAAGATCCTTCTCAACTGAGGCAATTTTTAATTTGTCCTAATTTTTTTTTGGGGGGGGAGGGGGGATTTTCTTCCACATCAAAACGTAGCATATATTTTAGACACACTGATCGCATTACAACAAGTACAGCACACCGTTAGTGGTAATCCTAGAAGATCCGTGGGGTCGATTACAAAAGAACAACGTGTGTCAGAATTAACATTCTGAAATGCTGTCTATAAAGATGTCAGATACAAGTCATATGTGACGTCAGAAAAAGGTAAAAGAACTACCACACAGAAAGCAGAAATGGATGGTCACATGACCTCTAATATTTCGCTTCCTAGCTCCTCAAGTTCCATTTATGGGGACTACTATGTGTGCAGTGTAATTGAGAAATTTGTTAACGAGTACCCTTATAACATTAGATAATCCTTAAAAGTTTCCATAGTTAGAGTAATGTCCAATATGAACAAAGACTACCAGATCCTAGCATGTAAGTGATTCGAAAATAACATAAAAGCTGTTATCGAAGCCGAAAGAGACTTTAATGAATAACATTACAAAAAAATATATTTATTTTTATCTCAAAAACAGTTTTAAGTGAAAGGATATTATTATCTCTTTCAAAAAGCCATTTTTGTGTAAGTATAAATCTGTCTTCAAATACATTACGCACCTTATACATTGCGGTCAATGACTGGTGATACCAGATCAGGCTGCCCTGTGGCTCCCTGAGACGAAATTCACCTACATTGACGTTTTTTTTTTTTTTTTTTTGTAAAACTTAATTATGTTCTACAAAACCAAAAACAAAAACAACAGCCCCTCTCCCTTTCTCCCTCCCCTTTTTTATTTTATTTTTAGAACTTGAAGCATAAATCTTTTACTATAATGACCAGATTCGGCATTAAATAACCCAAAAAGGGTTGATATGCCGTAAAACAAAACTACCAAACCAAAAACGATGATTAAACATTTGAAGATATAAAGAACTTGAAGCATAAAAACTTTTACTATAATGACCAGATTCGGCATTAAATAACCCAAAAAGGGTTGATATGCCGTAAAACAAAACTACCAAACCACCGCGGTCAATGATTCTGACGTTATAGAGATTCAAAAAACGCCTGAAAATGCAAGACGCCCGGGAACCAACACTGCACTTTTTTAACCACTCTATGAAACCTCCGAATTATTTGGTTTGAGTGATTCGAACAGTACATTCTTGATGCATTCTCTTACAGGAGAAAGGGGTAATTCTTCTGATACACACTAAACAGTTATTGCAAAGTCGATTCATTCGAAATAAAGACTTTACCAAAATAGTCATCTGTCCAGACTTCGTAGTGTTTAGCAAATGTCACATGCTATCAGATTTTCAAACAACAAACATTTTGATATTTTTAACCAGGATAACATCTTTTTGAGGCAGAGTCACATATGTTCGAAGCAAGACTACGTGTATCTTTTTGGTGCCGTGTCACATTATCTTTGGGGGGAACAGCCACAAGTATATGCTTGAGACAGGACTATGTGTGTTTTTTTGAGACAGTTACACGTATCTTTTTTTTAAGCAGAGCCGCACATATGTGTTTTATGTCACGATCAAATAAAATCTACGTTTATTATCGAATGCAAATCAACAGATCATAAACAGTAGAATAAAATCACACCTTGTGTCTTTAACGCTCAACCACGGCGACCCTGCGAGATTGAGGACACTTAATCCAAGATGGCTACCTCTCCGTGGGGATGCATTCTCGCTCTGGAATAAAAGTTGGTACAACAACACAAAGAAAATAACTAGATTACGAATTTGGAGAAAAATCATTTTATTAGGCTATCGACATTGCTTTCTTCTCTGCTAGTGGTGGGAAAAGAAATATCGAGGCTACAGATTTCTGGGGCCTAGCCCCTTCGTTTATAATTGATTCTTAAGTCATTTCTTATCACGTGTCGTTGCTTCAAGGTTCCAACTGAGAGTCCATGCTCTTCGCGCATATCCTATCTCGTGTGAGGTCATTTCTTCTAGCTCGTATTCTCACAGGGGACACTTACCCCCAAAAGCCAGCTACCTCACTCCGTCTAGCTTGTACTTCCAGTTTATGCGCAAACATTTCCCCTGCTAATTTAAATAATCAAATAAATACTAGCGAACGTACCCTTACTATTTAACAATAATATCCTTAATCGTGAAGTCTCCGTGTGATTTTCATTTTTCTTAAAGTGAATATTTTCATTGTTTTGTTTTTTTGTTTTTTTTCTACAAGTCATTCGCTTCCATATGCAGCCGCCATCCCGGATGGCTATTTCATACCAAATCAGACCGACAGAGTCTTTGGGCATTCTGTGCTGGGATGGCCTTGTTATCTGTCGGTCTGAGGTATGGTTGTGTGCAGTTCCAGGAGGTCCACCCTTCCAGACTTTACCTTTTTGCCCTTTGAGAAGGGGGTTAGTTTAGTGCTAATCGTCTGCGGCGCCCCTACCGGGGAATGCCGGTGGGGCTGCCCAGTCATTTTGGGGTCAGCCAAAGTGATATTCCTCTATTACGCTGGCTTTTCAAATCCAACTTTCCCGGCCTTTTGTCTAATCTTTCCGACGTGGGAGAGAGATAAATAAACACTCGCTACCACATTAGACATCATAATGGCTCCAAAATTGACAATGACAAACACAACTGCTGTGTCCTCGGTTTATAAAGGAGAAATCCTACCTCAACTGAGGCGATTTTTATTTTCGTCCCAATCCAGAGTTATACTTTTTGGCGAGATAGATTTTCTCCCCATTAAAACCTGACCTTGTGTAGAACTATGCCCTCGTGGAGGGGGGAGAGTAAATAGGGACAGACACGTTACAATTCTAAAGAATTTGTTCATAATTTACAGATGCAATATCAAGGGGTCACTGCATCATGCAAAGGCATATCATGTAATAGCTTCAGAAAAGAAAAAGAAAACAGTAAAATAATTGGCGCGGAGTGTTCTTAACCTATTGTTAACAACGGGCTATTGAGTACAATTAGGAAGCCAGACTTTTGATACTTGAAATGAGTTCTTTGAATGGACTCCTCCAATTGCTTACATGTTATTTTAAAGTGGCGTAGTGTAATAGTTACAGGTGCGAACTATAGGATCAACGTGATGGGTTCGAGTTCTATTAAATAGTAGGATAGACTGGATTCTCAAGCCTGGGATATGAAACTAGTGTAGGAAAACGGAAAACTCCGAAATGGCGCCAGTCTTTCTCTGCTTATTTCCAGACGCATTTTTTTTCAGTCGTCGCATTGTTTCCAGTCGTCCTGGACACCACGTTGCCACTGGACTCAAGCAATGTACGTTACGGAGAGATGCATCTGGTGATTTCGCAACCCTTGTGTTATGTCCTCGGATAAATAAATGACTAAATAAGACAACAAAAAATATGTTGAAAAGAAGAATAATGTTTTATTACAGTAATACAATGTGGTCAGTGTAGCTTCTGCTACTCGACCTGATATTAACTCCCCTCCCATGGCTGGAAGATGTGGCACAAGCCCGGAAGAATAAGTCAGCGTAACAAGTGCATTCTGGCTCCTTAAAAATTGCCTGTTTCAGCCCCGTCGGCATTCCCCGGTGGGGGACACCTCAGACAATTAGCCATGAACTAAATTATTCTCAAAGAGAAAAAACAAAGATCGGAAGAGTGAAGACTTAGGACTACTGAGAACAAATAACAAAACCTGACAGATAAAAGCCCACGGCAATGGCTCAGTCGGGCTGGTTGTCGAGGGCGGATCCTCGACTGGTACTACTGTGTCATAAGTACATCGACTACTCGACTCTGTATTTACATCTCTCCCACCACAGGATGATGTGGCACAAGACTGGGGAGAATAAGGCAGCGCCTCAGAATTAGGGCCCCCTTGCCTTTTAAAAATTGCCTCGTTTGCCCCGTTTGTATTCCCGAGGCAGGGCGCCTAAAGCAGTTAGTAATTAACTAACTCCTTCCCAAAGAGAGAGAGCAAGACTTGGGGGGGGACTTCCTAGGACTAATACCACAGCCCGACAGATAAAAGGTCACCGAAATGGACCAATTCCCATCTGACTGATTGTTGAGAACGGATTTTATTTACTCCTCCCCAGGAGTTAGGCACAAGGCCAGTCACATCTTACTCCCACAAGTAAGATGTGACCCAAGATCGGGTCGGGAAAGTGAGGTTTGAAAAGCCAGCGCTCGAGAGGTGAGCACTCTGGCCATTTAAAAATTGCCTGGGCAGCCTCGTCGGCATTCCCCGGTAGAGGCGCCTCAGACAGTAAGCAATAAACTTACTCCTCCCCAAAGAGGGGAGGCGAAGCCTGGGAGGGTGGACCGCCTAGAACTGCACAGGACAGACCCATAGGACCGGCGTAAATCAAACCTCGAAGTTAGTAAGTAGGGTTTGCCATTCGACTCTCTGGATGGATTACAGTCAAAGTATTATATACTTATTGGAAGAGTCCATTGTGTATCTAAATAAGGATGATACCACAACACCTTGACTCACTATCCTTCTCGGGACAGAAAATAGGCCTTTTTGACATTCTTTCTCTCTCTCTCCGCAATAAAATTACAAGACACAGGCAGATCAAAGATTAACTACAAATGTCTCTTCCTTCCGTTTTCCTAAACTCAGGTAAAAAATAAAAGTTCATAACAATTCATTTCTTACACGTCCATACCCCATCATTGTTTCACACGAAACACCGTGTTGTAAAAACTTTTTTTATGAAATGAGAGCGCTTTTGAAACGTTCCATGTGATATTCCGAAAATTGTACAATATTATATATTTCAGTTTTTCGATATTTGACCGACAAATATCTCTCTCAAACGAGCCTGATTTTTGCTGAAGAATTCCTTGCACAGAAGAACATTGCATCAAGTAATATAAATTTCCTTTATTTTGATCTGTAAAAGAATATTTTCATTGTTTTAAAGGGTTCTTACTTTTTGAGAAAAAATATATATCAAATATTGGATCTTAATTTTGTAGAAATGGATTTTCATATTATAGGAAAGGGGTATATGTTACGACGCTCAGCAGAGGCGCGAACGGGGTCCAAAAAAAGAACGAGAAAGAGTTTAAAAACATAAATTTGCAACAAGTAAAGTTGACTTATGTCTAGAATAGACATTTTTCTACTTACCTATGTAATTTGTTTGTATTTTTACGTAGTGTAAATGGCTTTTTATTAGATGTTAAAAAAAAATTTCTTTTTTAAAACATCTAGTTTCTCAAAGAAAATGCCGGCCAGTCCCTCTATATTATTACGTAGAGCGGCCATTTTGAATTCTTCGAAAACCGTGTGTTGAACTTAAATTTCTAATAAATAGCACTTCAAACGGGTTTAAAATACAAACAAATAGCACATGCAAGTTTGAAACTAACTTTTACAGCTTACAGTTACTTTTATTTGTTGTATATTTGTTGTTTTTTTGCGTTTTTACTCTGCTGAGTCTCGTAAAAGATGCCCTTATCACGATTACAGCGTGTGAGTAGATAATTCAAATTAATTTTTGGACGCTTTTCAAATTCAATGTAATACCATGTAACGTTACGCGCTGTTAAAAAACGTTTCTGGTATGTTACCATACAAATGCTTAAACCCCAAAAGTTTGGCTTTGATAACACAGAAACATATTTTTCCAGTTTTTTTTTTTTTCGTTTTTTTTTTTTAATAAAACCAGAAGATTTCATTCGTACAAAAATTTAAATACATTATCATTTCTGCGTTTTGCTACCATTACGTTATCGATAAGAGATACTTACATATATAATTAAAACTTACATAACAAAAAATACAGATTACGTAATTTGATATCGAGTAATTCACAAATGGAAGCGAAAATATTTAAATAAAAACTGAAATGTCGCCAGAGTAACCAGTAATGAATATTAAAACCAATAATCATAAGAGATAATTTATTTGAATTTATTATACACACAAAAAGTTTTAATTCAATAATATAATAAATATAAAAGTTTAAATGTAATAAAAAAAAATATATTAAATTAAAATGATAATGACAACTTTGTTCGATAAATCAAAATTAAAATTAGTTTTTAACAAATTGTTTAAATACGTTAAAACTATGCGGCTTCCGCCATTTTGTCATGAGTTCTCGAGTGGTAATTATTCTGGATTTTAACGTTTAAAAAACGCTTACAAATCGTTTCCACACGTTAAAACTATGCGTGTTCAGTAGAGAATGTCATTTTAATGCGTTTTGTATAAATTATACGTTTTTTTTAATGATTTTATGAGTTCTGGAGTGTTAACTAGTCTGTACTGTTGCCTAAAATTAAAATAGCAATTATATATGTGTGTGTGTATTTTCATTGATTTGTTAATCTATCTTTGTAGTGATGCCGAGCAAGAAAAAACGAAGTGGATACAGACGCCATGACATTTCATTCAGTCTTCAGCCAGGTGGACGCCACAGCTACTACCCTGATCCCAGAAGTAACAAAGAACATTTCACACTGAAATGTATCATTTTATGAAATGGAACTCTTTCTGCAATGGCAGGAAAACAATATTTAAAAGAAGAAATAAAATGCGTATTCCCAAGAATCATGACGAATAACAGAAAAATATTAAAATAACCGTAACGAGGAAATGGTATTTTTTTTTTTAAACACGCGTAGAAAACACGTCTTCAAAAATCTGTTAAAAAACGAGACCGCAAAAACAAAAATTTTTGAAGCCTAATTTTGCTGCTTTTTTTTTTTTTTTTTTTTTTTTTCAAAAACATTAGAATTTTAATAGAAAGGTTGGATACAATTTTAATTTTAATAAAAAAGCGTTATTCAACAGTTTTCTATTGAATGTTATTCAAGTTTATTGAATAAACTTAAACTTTAACAGAAAAATATTCACTAAGTGACTCACTTATGCCAACGCGTCATGTGGTAAACTAAAGTAACTTTGTGCTTTTGAACTTTCTTGACTGGAGCAATTTCGTTTCGTTTCGTTTATTTTCCGTTTTTTGTATTTTCTTCTCTTACCGATTTTGTACCAGATATTTTAAACGCTTTCATAACCGATATTATTTTATTTTTTATTCCTATTTATTTGTTTTGATCATGTTCGCATTAAATGACCATGGTGAGAGACAAAGCAGGAGCTATTCAATTCCTGCATGAAATAAGTAGTTTGGAGCATCTTTAACGACAGCTAACAGAACGAAAAGAGGATCAACAAAAAATAGACAACAAATAAACGTTACGAAAGGCAAGATAAGTTACTCTTTTACTAACCTGGATAAGTTTATTTGTGTTTTAACTTATTTTAAAGCATTGTTGTTGTTCAAAACAAAACTCATGTCCACCTTTTCAATTAGAACGGGAAAAAAATGGCTAATAGAGTTTCTATAATCACTCAAAAAACGAAAATTAAACAAAATACTAGTAGAACATTACGATTGGTGACATTTATTTGATGCGTTTCTAACACTATTTTGTTTATTTTTCGATGTTTCACCAATTATCAAGGATCCCCGTGCAGGGCTCATGAGCAGCCATTTTGTTTTGCGTTCTAACTGAACAGGTGTACACCAGGGTTGCTTTGAACGCTTAAAAATAACGCTTTAAAATAAGTTAAACACAAATAAACTTATGCGGGTTAGAAGAGTAACTTATCTTGCCTTTCGTAACATTTATTTGTTGTCTATTTTTTTATTGACCCATTTTCCGTTCTGTTAGCTGTCGTTAAAAATGCCCGTATTTTTCACAAAGTTCGATTTTGTGATGGTGAATTGTTCAAAACATTTTTTTTTCCAATAAATTATTTTTCAAAACATTTGTTACGGTGTTCTAACCTAATACTAATCTCACTCTAACCTAAACCTAACTGACAGCCTTAGATTTGGGATTAGTGGTAAAAAAAATAGTTAACTGCCGTAAAGAGCTATAATGGCCCAGAAATAGAGGATCATTTTACGTTAAATTTATATAATCCTAACTGGCAGCCATTCGGACTTAAGGTCAGTGATAAAAAAAATAACCGTTCTAAAAACCTACAATGACCCGGTAATTGGGGATAATTTTACGTTAAATTAATTTACGAAACGGATCTCCCATCCAAAATTCTAGTTTAATAAAATAAAATGATCACCTAAAAAAGTAGAATCTCATTATTTTGGAGGGGGGGTTCAGTGGAAAGTGTTAATCTACAAATGTATAAGAAAATCTTGGTCTTATTTTGTAATGTAAAGAAAATAAGGTAACGCCGTGGTAATGGGTTATACAAAAACGTAAATTAACCGAAACGAACTTAGTCTCGTCAATAAAGTTCATAAGTAGCAGCAAATTGTTGCATAGTGAATTAATTATTATGGGCGCAAAATATTTTTGCATCTGCATAACGGTAATATAGCAACTCAAAATAACGTAAATCTTGTACTTGAATTGAATTAGAATATTATACTAAAAAAAATATTTCGTTAAAATTTTCGTTTCCCAACCAAAATGGCGGATAATAAATCGTCTGCAGTTTTCTAATTTTTTTTCCGACCTCACAAATGAGTAAGTAGCCCCAAATAAATTGTTTTGGACTAATTTAAAATTTACCTTAAATTATTTTAAAGGAAATACGGTTAGGAAATTAGTCCATAAACAATTTATTTAGGTTTACTTATTTGTGAGATCGGAAAGAAATCAGAAAACTGCAGACGATTTATTGTCCGCCATTTTGGTTGGGAAACGACGATTTTACCAATATTTCTTTGGATACGTTCAAATTAGAAATTCTGTTTTCTTTAGCGGAACAATTCTTTTTAGTTGTACCTGCTGATTTTAATTTTGTATCGTCCTATAGTTATTGTTGTCAGCAACCCTAGGAAGTGGCCTACTAATAAAGAATGTCATGCCAAGAAACCAATCTAAAATATGTTATGATTATTTTCAAATATTTCGAAAGACAAGCACATCGAAACAAGACGAAACATCAATTATTTTATTAGTATATTAAAAGATATACAATAAATAATTCAACATTTGACAAAATAGTATTTAAATTGAAAAGTTCATGAAATGAAATTTCAAAAGCCTGTATTGGGAACATCGGGAAGTTTCATTGAATGTCCTGCTGGCATGGCAGGCTGAAAGCAAGCCCAATGCGTTTCTTCGAATATACTCAAGTCGATTTACGAAGATCCCGGCTGTGGCGCGTCATTAATGCGACCGAGGCTCTATGAATCAGCGGCAGGTTCAACTACAAAAAAATATCTTTTCGTTACGCTTAACCAGGGGCGGACAACCTCCGGCCCGCGGGCCACATCCAGCCCGCGAAGGCTTAGCGTCCGGCCCGCCACCCTGCTATGCTTTATTATTGCAATCCGGCCCGCGGACCTCCCAGTAAAACTCATATTATTTTGTGACATAGACGTAAAAGTAGGTTTCAATTAAGATTTACAGTAGGATAAAAATGTATAAATATCAGCGAGCGATAATGCATGTATATTTCATTTTTCTTTAACTATTAATTTCAAATCCTTGGCCTGAGATAAAAATAGAAAAAGAGAAAGGCAAAAAGGAAACGAGAGACGAGGAAAGGGCATGAAACAGAACCTATTTGAAGTGTGTCAAAATGAATGCTGGATAAACTTGATACTTCCCCCGTCATTATTTTTTATGATTCCAAAATGGCTCTTCGTCGGCGCCTTTTATAACATCACATACAGAAGTCTCTTGAGAAAAAATATCAGATTTGTAGAGTGTTCAATGCAATTTTTGTAAAATTTATTCATGTAAACAAAATATAGTAATTCTGAGATTTCGTTTTTCACTCCGGCCCGCGATCTCCTTCCAAAAGTCTCATCTGGCCCTCACTCTGAAAAGGTTGTCTGCCCCTGCGCTAAACAGAGCAGAATTTCTAATGTTAACGTATTCAAAGCAAAATTGCCCATTCAACGATGTCTACAATATGTACATCCATTTTCGTCGATTAGTTTTAACAAGTTCCTTTATGATACTCAATACTTAGAAGCTATAACAATTACTGAATTTTACGAAATAATAAACAAAGAGCAATAATTCCGAACAAGCAAATGTAATTTTGTATTTTAATTTTAGGAGATTAGATTGAGTGACAAAAAAAATGACACACATGGAATCATTAATAAAATCCACACTCCTTTCTGCAATCCGTGCATATTTGTTACAAATAGACTTTTGTCTATACCAAGTTTCAGTCATGAATGTCTAACCATCTTTGTTTTGTCGCCAGTCAATGACAAACACTTGTATATGACGTACAAATTGTCAATAGCTCTGACACAAACGTTCGGGTGGGGGGGGGGGGTAATTCATACCAAAATCAGACCGACAAAGTGGAGGCCATTTTTTGAGGATGGCTTGTTCTCTGTCGGGTTGAAGTATGTTCTGGTGTAGTTCTAGGAGACCTGCCTTCCCAGGCTTTACCTTCGTCCTTTGAGAAGGGGTTAGTTTATTGCTAATCGCCTGAGGAGTCCCTACGGGGAATGCCGACGGGGCTGCCTAGGCAATTTTTTGTTCGGCCAGAGTGCTCTTCCTCTAGGGCGCTGATTTTTCAAATCCCAAGTTTTCTGACCTTGTGTCTAATTTTCCCGCCGTGGGAGGGAGATAAATAAAAACTCTGACGTCACTCCTCTTTCTGCACTGTCCTGATTTGGACTGTGGTCACCTTCTTCAGTTCAGGAACAATCTAGGGATTGTTTTGATAGACATTATCTTTGTGCTCACCTCTCGAGCGCTGGCTTTTAACCCCACTTGCTCGACCCGATCTTGGGTCACATCTTACTTGTGGGAGTAAGATAAAACTGGCCTCGTGCCTAACTCCGCGAGGAGTAAATAAACAACACGGGTTTTTATACGATCTTGGCCTTTTGGCTAAGATCAAAGTGTAGTATCTGTTCCGATGGATACTGCACGCCTGTTCTGTGCAGTTCTAGGAGGTCCACCCTCCCAGGCTTCGCCTCCCCTCTTTGGGGAGGAGTAAGTTTATTGCTTACTGTCTGAGGCGCCCCTACCGGGGAATGCCGACGGGGCTGCCCAGGAAATTTTTAAATGGCCAGAGTGCTCACCTCTCGAGCGCTGGCTTTTAACCCCACTTGCTCGACCCGATCTTGGGTCACATCTTACTTGTGGGAGTAAGATAAAACTGGCCTATGCCTAACTCCGCGAGGAGTAAATAAACAACACCACAGATAAAAAATCTGGAGGTTTAAGGTCCGCTGAGAGTGAAGCCCATTCAGGATCACACCCCTTTGCTGATGAGACGATCACCAAAGTGCCCATCCATATCACTGAACACCGATAAAATAAATGCTGTTGGACGTTCATGACAGAAACTTGGTGGACATGTTAGGCATAAACCTAGGTTTATTTATACTAACTATGGTTGTCTTGCAGAAAAGATTGTGAATTTTATTAACGATTCCATTGGTGACATTTAGGGTGGGGGGTCAATCTGTACAATATCGTCCATTATAAAAGGGGCAGTCCATTATAAATGCGGCAGTTTAAAAAAAGTGTTTTTCTCTCATGACTCCTACAAGAATGTACTTATGAAAATTCGACGTTTTTGTTCCGCATCTCCCAAATGACGTATAATTCTCTACCGTCTCTTAGTTTGATAATGTTAAACCAGCGGTGTCAATGTGGATATAGGCGTAGAATATAAACTATACATTTAAATAAGTGGCGCTAATACGGACGTCTGTAAATGTTTTCGACGGAAAGACAAGAGCAATCAGTGCCGAAAAGAAGTCGGCAGCAGAAGAAGAAACAAAGTGTAAAACAGTGCGAAAATGAACAAGTGAACCAGACTAAGTCATTGAGAACATACATATACGCCGTTATCATTTTTGGTGCAGCATTATTGAAA
>OY744537.1:16544273-16611773 GCA_963556195.1 Sepiola atlantica
ACCCCAAGTGGAGACCAAAACCTTGATTTTTTACTGTGCTGCCATCGTCAAAATGATAATTATCATCTTACCTAGACAGCCAGTTTACTCGGAATCACACGGAGACAAAGGAAGCAACGAAAAACAAACGAATTCCATTTAAGAAAAAACCTTTATTCCATGTGAAACAGGTAAAAAATCTGAAAATAAAAAATAAACAAAAAGGTAACTCACTACGACGAAGAAGAAGAAACAAGTATTCATAGATAAACGAAAGGAAAAAGGGGAAGCAAATCAGTACAATAGGATAGATGACTTAATTTAACTACTAGGGGGGGGGGCGAAGATGGGCTCGCCATACTAGAGAGGTAGACATCTCAGGGGACGCCGTCGTAGGAAACCTGAGCGACGCCGGAAATGAGTTGTAACATTGTTACGACGGGGAGATATTGTTAATGAAAACATGAGAGGAATAATAAAGAGAGGATTGGCTAGCAAGGAAAGGAGAGAATTAATTTACATACCAAGTTATGTTAGCGGGGTGGAAGAATCTGCGGAGCGAAGCGCCCGTGTGTTTCGTGTAACGAACTGCAGGAAAATGGCGACGGTTGAAAGAACCGCCAAAAGAACAAGTCTCTAGCAAGTCACGCTGACGAGAGTGGGTGATAATTGTTATTAGAATAAATAAATCGAAAATGAAGAATTAAAGTAGAATAAAGCTAGTTAAAATCCGCATAGGAGAACGCAGAATAAAAAAGGAATTAAGAAAAAGAAAGACGAAAAGAAACATGTCATAGCGAGAATGAGACGTAAACAAAAAGAAAAAGCGGTGAAGGGATGAATCTGTCCCTGATTGAAAGAGCGGCGGAGTACGAAACATGACAATTGAATTTATTTCAACTTTTTATTTATGAATTCACGGAAACTTTACCAAAATACGACACCATAAAATTTTAAAAAACAAATCTGATATGTTTTTTTTTCAGACGCTTTCGCTTTATATAACATAAACATTTCGATTGGCCCGAATATATTTTGTTCAGATTTCATAAAATTCAATTGGAGGGGGGGGGGGTCGGCGGAGATCTACAAAAAATATTTTTCCTAATGTATTTTACAGAAACAGCATTTTGAAAATAAATCCATCCAATAGTGAATAAGTATCGACAATTTCGTGAAAATCTGACCATTAGTTGATTTTTTTCTAGATTTATTAAATATATGTGTGCCAGCGCGTAAAAAATGGCAGCTACATAGGAACGTTGTTTTAAGACGTCGATAATGCAAACATGTTTTTAGTTTCTCAGTTTCATTATTTTCGTAAGCTGTTTTTTTTTTAATCATCAGCAGTTTATTTTATGTTTCTTCATTGAATTGTACAAAAGTTATGTTAATATTAACCTATATTAAAGTTACATCGTGTCAAATATAGAGGGGGGGTCAATTCTATGGTTCGCTTTGGAGGTCCCTATCGATTACTCCTGTTATTTTTATTTTCAAAAATTCATAAAATACGACATTTTAACCTGATCAAAAAGTATTCACTCGAATTGAAAAAAAAGAAGGAAATTTGAACAAAGCAGAAGAGAATTTTTTCATTACTGCACAAGAAGTTTTCGTTTATTTTGTTACTATTTAATTGCTTTTTCAAGAGAAAACTTTTAGGTGATTTTAAAATGTTGACTTTTATGAGACAATAGTAGTATAAACCTACAAAAGTAGGACACTTTTTCGGTGCTTGTATTTTAAAAGTACGAAAAAAAGTTTTTTTTTTGTCTTTTACTGTTTGAGAGGTAAATAAGGGGCAATTAACTCCTATTTGACTATTGTGTTGAGACTCGTAAGTGTGCACTCTGATTTTATGTAAGCAAAATCAGCTTTTCCACGTGCCCATAAATAAATGAATTTTAATATTTCCTGAATAGGTAATTTTGATTTGTCAAATATACTTTTATGTCTAATCGACGTTTTACTTGCACAATGCACATGTGCAACGCCAATTGAAGCCATCAGTTTTTACTAGTGATGGCACAAGTCGCATCTCATGGCCACAGTTGCAGGTTTCTGCACCAGAAATAAGTCTGCGTGCTTGCAAAAAATCAATCTGTTTCGCACTGTCTGCTGTAAAATACAGTACGTCTTCAAACTTGAAAGAGTTAAGATCCGAAGACTTACGAGTCACAACACAATAGTCAATGTAAGAGTTACTGCCCCTTATTTACCTCTCATACAGTAAAAGACAAAAAAAAACTTTTTTTCGTCCTTTTAAAATACAAGCACCACTTTTTCTTTTTTCTGCTGTTTGTTTTTACACACGTTTACAACAGACGGACTGTTTCGCTGTATGCCAAGTTTGTCTAAAATTTCACTACATAGTTTTTTTACTCAGTGAATTTCCGTTGTATCGCCACAGGGTAAATACTATTGCGACCAATGAGCATCAAAAGAAAACCACGGAAGAGGAAACTGAAAAATAAAATTGGATAAGGGAGATAACTCTGGTTCAAGTGGTGTACTTTCACTTACCTGAACACACAGTGCGTAAAAATGCTATTTCGAGAACTCCTTTTCTCCAATTATACTTATGTGTATTTATTGCACAGCAAGGTGTTCGACTGAACTTCAATCTCTGTTTCCTCCATATAAGACATTTACAGCAAGGACTTTTTTTTTTTACTACAATTGCAAAGAAATTTCCTTTCTTCCTCCGTGTGCCTAATATCAAATGGAATTTCCATAAAAAGTTTCTTTACGAGAAGTTGTCATCCATGGAAAACTTTAAGACGGGATTGCTTCCCTGTGGGTTACAACATGATCGTCTTCAAATCCAATGTCAACAAATACCGTCCTGATAAGTAATCACATTTTGTTCATTCTATTCATCATTTTAAATCCTCTCCTAATATTCTTCATCATTGAACAATGTATGCAATTTTCTTAATCTCCAACGTGCGACGTAATCTTTATAATTATTATGAGATTGTTTTAATGAGAAGTTAAATTGTTAAAACGAGAGAGCTGAACGAAAACATATACTAGAATTGTCTGTAATGTTAATTTTTCCCCCCGTTCATAACATCCGGGCCATCATATACTTATACTCGTTTGGCCGTCACAACAACGCCAGGTCAGGAGACATATCCGGTTCCTTATTTTAGTCACCTCCTCTCCAGGAGGTTAGACACAAGGACATGTGTGGCAAGGATTAGCGCCTACAAAAACTGTCCGAACAGCTCCGTCGGCATTTTCCAGTAGAAGGTAAAGCCTGGGAGGGTGGACCTCCTTAGACTGAACAGAACCATACCTCAGCCCGACAGAGCAAGACCAGAAGAAACTACAACAGCCCACCCTCTGTCGGACTGATCGTTGAAGACGTATCTCCGACTGGTATCGGATCTCTGAGGTCTTAGGCGCAAAGATCTGTACTTAGCGAGTAACCTAAAATCGTATCGGTTGTAGATCGTATGATTAATTTCTTGGCCATTAAAAATCACCTGCTAGTTGAAGCAAGACGATTTATTTATCTGCTCTGTAAGAAAGAAGAATTTGTTTAAGTATATTTCCATCTTTTTGGAGTAGCGACCGTCACGAAGTTCTTAGAATGTAACTTCTGTCAGCCCCGCATCTAATAGAGATCTCCTGCTATCATTGTTCTTCTGAGAATCATTTTGTAGCAGTTACCTCCTCCTTTCAAAACATAACTACACCGGTTTGCCGGTAGGTGTCGCTTTTTCACCGACATGTGGCGCTGTAAAGCGACACCAGAGTTATCTGCCCTTCGGACTATAAAACCAGGTGCAAACGGAAATTCCCTCTCTTTTTCACCAACCAGCCTCGACAGAACGACGCTGACACTAGCGTTCCGTTTCACTCTTCTCTTCTGGTCAATTGGCCTCGGCAGAACGACGCTAATACACTAGCGCTTCGTCTCACGCTTTTCTCTTCAAATGGCATCGGCATAACAACTACCAACACACGTGGTCAAACAACGGTAAGTGTTCTCAACTCATTTTCTTTGTGTACGGCTTTCAAAGACTTTACCCACGCCGAATTCATTTCTTCTTATACCTATTCAAGAACTGTTTTTCCATCGACACACATGCATACATCACACACTTCATCATTCCACGTACACACAAGTTCTATAAACGTTATTTGAACTACTTCATTTTGTTTAATAATTATTACTCTGTCTTTGCATGCAACATTGCTTGATTTACTGAACACGTTTATAATCGGGGGGACACGACCCTCGATCCTAACAATCGTAATCAATGAGAGGTGAAAAAAAAGACAGACAAGATTCTACGATTTTATCGAAAACTGTATGCCTACAACAATCAATGAAAGAACCAATATTCCTACGCTTTGTTTAGTTGAACATTTTTATATTTTAACAAATACCCGGGGCGTTAGCTCTAAATTATCCATACTTTAAATAGAACTCTACACGACCTATTACTAATCTATGAACATTGAGCCAGCATTCATCTATGAGCATTGAATTATTGCTCATCTATAGAAAATTGAACTGTGACTTATCTATGAGCATTGGACTATTACTCATCTATTAACATAGAACTATTACTCACGTATGAACATTGAACTATTACTTATCTATGAACATTTAAGTATTCCTCATCTATGAACATAGAACTATTACTTATGTATTAACATTGAACTATTACTCATCTATAAACAATAACCTATTACTCATCTATGTAAAGTGAACTATTACTAAAATATGTACATAGAACTATTACTTACCTATAAACATTGAACCATTACTCACCTATAAACATTGCACTATTACTCATGTATTAACATTGAACTATTACTCATCAATGAACATTGAAATATTACTCATCTATAAACATTGAAATATTACTCATCTATAAACATTGAACTATTACTCATCTATGAACATTTAACTATTACGCATCTATAAACATTGAAATATTACTCATCTATAAACATTGAACTATTACTCATCTATGAACATTTAACTATTACGCATCTATAAACATTGAAATATTACTCATCTATAAACATTGAAATATTACTCATCTATGAACATTTAACTATTACTCATCTATAAACATTGAACTATTACTCACCTATAAACATTGAACCATTACTCATCTATAAACATTGAACCATTACTCATCTATAAATATTTAAGTATTACTCATCTATAAACATTGAACCATTACTCATCTATAAACATTGAACTATTACTCATCAATGAATATTTAAGTATTACTCATTTATAAACATTGAACCATTACTCATCTATAAACATTGAACTATTACTCATCAATAAACATTGAACTATACTCATCTATGAATATTCATGAGTAGAAACTTTGAGTTTCACATCAATCACCTTCCCCGCTTACAAGCAGATGAGTACCCTTTTTCACAATTCGATCCTCTTTATTTACTTGCCTCTCAATTAGGGCAGAGTTAGACACAAGGTCAGTTTTTAATACGGGGAAGATCCAGCGCGGCAAAAAAGAGGTACTCTGGATTGGGACAAAAATTTAAATTACCTCACTCTAGAAGGATTTCTCCTTCACTAACCGAGGAGAGAATAGATGAAGTGTAGTATCAGAACAGATACTACACTTTGCTGCTAGGACTACAGTCCGATTGGCATTGTGTATATGTTTTTGATCATGACTTTTCAGGTTATTATCCCTCCCCATTTACAGTTTCTGTTCTTGATTTTATAGCTGTATAATTTTCTCTGTAAATAAATATTATATTCCTGAAATCTAACAACTTGTGTTAACTCTTGTGATTCCTTTGTTGTTCTTGTTGGTTTTCTCGTCCCAAAAGATTCTTGGGAAAGAATCCCATCATTTTATGTTCTTATTTATTTACTGAATTCGATTATTCGCACTTTTTTTGTATTTTGTGGAGACATGTCCCTTCGTGTGACTTCACGTTGATAATAAACGTCAAAACAAGATTAATGAAAAATAAAACGGTCGTGCCGACCCCATTTACGAGTCGGCACTACTAACACAACCAGATGTTTAATCCTTGAACACCTTAGCCCATGTAACAGAAACCAAGACAGTTTTCTTTTATTTCTGCACATATCGTCATTCAAGCCGACCAATCAGATCTCATCAAAGTGTAGTATTAGCAGCAGCTACCAAAACAGTATAAAAAGGGTGCGTTTCTTCACTGCAGCCTCACAAACAGTTGCTCGCTCTTGAGGTTGCCGTCAAGCAATCCAGCAGCAGCCTTAACCCCTCGAATCCCTGCTAGAAGTAGCTGCATTTTCATTACCAAGACGTCGAGTCAGCACCTTTGCCTCTCCTTCTACAACACGCTAACAATGACTGACATCATAATCACTATCGTCACAGCAACTACAGCAGCTCGTTTCTAACCAATAAACTAACCGTGGCTTGAGCCGGGCATCATCATCATCAACATCATCATCATCATCTGCAGCTTGTTCTCCGAGCAGACAAAGTTCTACGGCAGCTACGTCAAAAGTAACAACTCCCAACGGAAAAAATGACACTTCAGCCAGGATAACCATCATCACTATCCTACGGTAACGATCCATCGTCTTTCCTGTCGTCTCACTGAATCATGAACTCTTCTTAACTGCCACATATTTATTGTTTTAAATAAATACCACCTTTATATTTTGCTGCATACACGAGTTTTTATTTTCTTTGCCACTGCTGTATTTATGTCTGTGTCTCCTTTCTTCGTTATAAAACCAATCACCAGCATCACCCCTGCAACAGAATATGTGAAAAATACATTTGATCAAAGAAGGTAACTCTGGTTCAAGGAATGTATCTTTATTGAATACTGGGTGTGATCTTTATCGATTCGGGAATTCATACCTGACGTAATTATCGTATCGGTCATATTGGCCGTCCACATTGATCATCTAATCCTGATGGGTGGGGTGGACTGCTGGAGAAGCCGTAATTAAAATCATTAAGAAAATCTCTTTTTCAGCTGAATAAAATTCAGCTGTGCTCGAAATTAGTACGATCAACTCCCATACTTTTAATATTTAAACAGGTGGTCTTTTATTTGATGTCTCACATACAGTCATGTTGAGAGAACAAGAATATATTTATTTCTTCTGAACTATAAGTCCAAAATGGTATTCCAAAATGATCACCCATCTAGTACTGACCAGGCTCAACGTTGCTTAACTTCGGTGATCTAGCGGAAACCGCTGTGTCAACATGATTATGCCGTATTCTGAACTACTAGCCCATATTAATTCGTGTATTCGACTTCTCTTCTCATCGTTATCTTTCTTATAATTTATCAAATCACTTCTTGCTTCTCTGGGGACGTAATTCCCCATCCGGTTCCCGTTTGATATATATTTGTTCCCAGGTTTGTCTGATTTAACCTCTAACCCCACCAGACAGGTCCGTCCTGTAACACTTCTCAGTGTAACCGAACGAAAAATAAGCGTTATTTAAAACTAGCTAACGTACCCCCTTCAATATATTACAACTTCAGAAATAATTTTATTGGAGTATTTCTCGATAACTGAATTGTTTATTATCAAACTAATTACCGATATTTTATTGTTAAGTTTAGTTACTGCTTGATAATCACGATAGTGATAATGCCATAATATAATTTCAAAAACAGTGTTATTAATTTATTAAAGTGAAATATTTTGAAAATCAACAATCGTGCAAATTTTAAATGAAAAATTCATTTATTTAATTTTTTTTTTTTCGCGAATTTTCGTTGTAAAATACAACCTTGTGAAGCAAGACTGTCTTATAGTGTTTTTTTTTTCTTCTTTTCTTCCTTCTAGTTTACCGTAAGGTTCTTTGGGGTGTTTTTATGTTCTTTTATAGTTTATTTCTTAGATGAGATCACGAGGGTAATGTGTCGCTTAGTTGTCCAATAAAAGACTCAGACCTTGTCAATAATTTCAATCAGTTGTGTATATCAACGCCTTTAGTTTCGAAACTAGTAAGTTTCAGCTTCAGATTGGACGAATACGGGTGCATCAATTATGAATGCCTGTTTTAGTTTTAACTCGACGTTCCACTGATTACTTCATACCAAAAAACATCTCAAAGTCTTGCTGCTGTATGGAAATTTGCGAGGCAACTGTTAGCAAGCTACTAACCAAGAATTGGTAACAAGTTAGTCACGTAGACAATTCAACGGCAATTATTTTCGAGTAATGAATTCGCTTTTCACTAAGTGACTCGTTATTAATAACCTTAACCAAAATCGGTAAATTCCAACGTCAATGTCTGTTATAGAACGATTGGATTGCTAAAAAGTGTACGATTTTAATGATATACTAGAATAAATGTGGCCCATTTTGTCACCCATTGAGATCGAACTAGATTGTTTGAATCAGGGAAAATTTGATTTGCAAAGCTAGTTCAATATTAAAAGTAAAAAGACAAAATCCAAAATTAGTCTCTTTCTGCTCGTTATATCCCTCTCTCTCTCCCTCTCTCTCTCTCTCTCTCTCTCTCTATCTATCTATCTATCTCTCGCTATACAGGTTTTCCAAATATGAACATCTGAGTGAAATATCTGACTTTTTTTCCTCCTGATGAGATTTTAGTCTCTAATAACTATTGATCGATAACATCGACATGCCAGTGTAGCGGCTTTTTATACATGTCAGTATAAATAAAAAAAATAATTGTATAAATAGCTCTATTTACTAGTGAGCACTATTTTATAAGCCCGATTGAAATTATGTGGATATATATATATATATATATATATATATATATATATATATATATATATATATATATATATATATATATTTTGGTACAGAAAAATTAGAGCAACATTCGTACCGTCGATTTCAAGCACAGAAGGACTTAGCCATCCGGCTCTCTTCAGCTTCTGTTGTCATCTGTTTCGGAAATGTGAAGTCACGTGTCACTCTCGTTTGGACGCGTTATTTGCTTAGAGTGTTATGTATGTTTGTTTAAATTTAGTGTAAGGAAGGTTTAATAAGGTTTGAAAAAAAGGGTGGGGGTGAAAAGTAACAGTTGAGATTTAAACAAGAGAAAATTTAAAGAGATATAAAAAAAAATAAAAATATAACTTTAATTCTCAATTAATCGAGCACTCTGCTGGGATTTTTCCTGCTATATTACAAAGGAGTTATATATATATATATATATATATATATATATATATATATATAATTTACACGGTTCGTAGTTTTTTTTTCTTACTGTGAGATCAGTTCGTAACATCCAAGTGGAAAGAGAAAAAAAAATAAGTTCGTACAAACTTATTTACTTTGTTTGTGACTAATGAAAGAAAATCGACAGACCATTTTTCATTTTACTTTTCCCTTATATTAGCTGTTGAACGACGCGATTAGTAATACAGGGTAGCCCCCCAAAAACGGGCCGCCGTGTACACTTTATGTGATATCTCCTTTATTTATTCACCGATTGCCCTTATTTTACAGGACATGGCAGAATCAACGACCGTGAGTACACCAAGACCTCAGTGGGAGCTGGGACAAAGAATACACTGTGTTAAATTTTACTACAAGACAGACTCGTTTAAGAAAACCCAGGACAGTTTCATGCATCAGTTTGAATGTGAAAAGGCTCCATCCAAAAGCAGAATTCAGAACTAGGGGGACCACTTTGAGAAGTATGGGACCGTGGAAACCCTCAACGCTGCCAGTGAGAACCGTCCAAGCCACTCGGGACGTCCCAAGAAGCAGACAGCCGAGCTGGTCGAAAGTGTGAGAGAGTCTCTCCAGAAGAGTCCGAAACGCTCTGTGCATAAGCGAAGTCAGTCCCTCGGTATCTCCCGTGAGACTTGCAGGAATAAACACCTGGCCAGTATCGCTAATAAGAAACTCTGAACCATTCATAGGCTGGGCAGAAAACTAGGTAACTAATGACAATACACAATGCACTACACCTGAAATATGATACTGACAGATTATACGTGAAAAGGAACAAAAGAGGGGAGTGGACATGTAAGTATAGAAGACTGCATGGAAGACACAAAAAAAGAGCTGGAGAAACAGATAACCCAGAACACAGAAAGGCTGATCACCGCAGCAAGAGACACCATCAAAATGAATAATTCCGGAAGCAGCAAAACCAGAAACAAAAACAACAAGAAAAGTGGTAAGAGAAACAGCTACATATACGATTCATAAGAATGACAAGAGAAGAGACCCACGAAAACACCTGGGCATGGCTAAAAAAGGACACCTGAACAGAGAAACGGCATTATTACTGACAGCTGCATAGAACAATGAGATTAAAACTAACTACAGTAAAGTTAAAATGGATAAAAACCAGGAAAACAGTAAGTGTAGACGCTGTGGATAAAGAAACGAAACGGTAAATCACATAATAAGTGAATGCAGCAAACTAGTCCCAAAAGAATACAATAACAGACACGACTGCGTGGGGAAAGCAGTACACTGGGAACTATGCAAACGACTGCATTTTGAACATGCAGACAAATGGTACAGACACAAACCGGAAACGGTATAAAAACGAAAATCACAAAATCCTCTGGGACATAGAGGTACAAACAGATAAACTTATCCGAGTAAGGAAACCGGATGTCATAATAGTTCACAAGAAGGAAAAAACTGCCAAATTGTAGATTTTGCCGTTTCAGCAAACCACAGGATAAAGATCAAAGAGACAGAAAAACAAAGCAAATATAAAGACCTAGCCAGAGGAATGAAAGGAATATGGAACATGAAGAAAGTCAATATAATACCAATAATCGTAGGAGCACTAGGAACAGTCTCGAAAAATCTGGAAAAAAGACTAGGAGAAATTGGAATAAAATGGAAGACTGAGAATATACAATGGACAGCAATGATGAAAACAGCTGAAATCTTAAGCGAAAACCTTGAATGCAGAAACCAACCAACACAAACTAACCAGCCACATGGGAGTTGCAACAGAAATAAAACAAAGACATGGAAAGAAAACCAACCGAACCCAAGAGAACTGAAACTGCAAGAAATCTCATAAACTGACCCCCCACCCCAAAAAAATAATAATAATAATAATGTGATGGCACCAGGCTTGGCTGATACCACGCAAAGTAGTCGTGAAGGGTCGAGAAGGATGGAAAAACCAAGAAGAGATATCACTAACCAGATCTCCATTAGATTAGTGCGGAGAGTACCTGGACCTCGGGGGGGGGGGGTTATTGGCACCCAAATCCCCGAGAAGATCAATGATTGTTGCCAGTGATAAATCAATGGTAAGCAGCTTTTGTGATAACGCAAAGTCATTTACAATGGTTAGCAAAAGAGGTGGAAGCTACTGGAAATCTGGGGATACTTGTTGTCACTCAGACTCCAAGGAAACCCCACAGGTTATTATCAGTGAGCAATCACTGATTATGACCTATGTGAGAACTCCTAGTGCGTACATAATAATAATACTATATATGACGTATAAATAACATTTGCTCGTGATAAATAAGATTTTCATATTTATATATAAAAAATAAAAAGAAAGAGAGGGGACAGCTTTATAACTAACTACATGTGGACACTTCCGGGAAACTCAGAAGACATTAAAAATGTTAAAATTCGAGCATTGAAAAACATTTTTTCGTCTATACAATGGGACGCATTTCTGTTCAAATAATTTAATAATTTTGCCAAATAATATTTGGGGGTTTTCAGGACTATTTTCCTTTCGTTCACCTATGTATGTGTTCCCTTCATAATCTTATATTCATGTCTTACCACCAATTCCCAACCCTTAGTTGATTTATGTTTATAAAATATTTTTTAATATTGTTGGTGGGGCCTCCATTAAAAGAAAAATGAGGAAATCTCCAAATATGGGAAAAAACTTTAGAAGGAAACATTAAGGATTTATGTTTCTAGAATAACGAATCGAGATCTTCCCTACTATGTTCTCTGAATGCATCTGGATCTCTCACAGACAGTACAAAGTAACAAAAGTAACAAAAATAGAATCGGTATTTAACTGCTCTCTAAAAACATCAGACGTTCACTAGCCGGAAGTCAATCTGATGAACAGTTTGCTGGGGCTTCTACTTCTATTCAAAGCCAACAAATATGTCTTAGCAGTGTTAAATATTGATGGGTACGTCTGCTTAGTATGGGTATGTTTGTCCAAGTGGATATGTCCTACTGTTGCAAACATGCTATAAACTAGGCTGGCAACGGGCTGACCTTGTATGGAGTCATGAAAATAGGGAGGGTAGAGCTTAGGTGGAAACGACCTCAGATATAGGTTTGAAATAGTAGTGGTTATAAAAAACATATGGTAGCATGAAAAGATAGACACAGGGATATAGATTTAGACAATGTGCATTGATCATAAACTAATACAATATAATGGCAGACGTGATAATCCTGAACCAGGATCGCTCGGTGGAAGTGGTCCCGATTTGCCTCACCCCCACCATAAAAGGGCCCGTCTTTGCCTGGCGTGCAATTTGAATTTTGGCATGCAATTTGAAGATTTGAGAAATGTTTAAATCATAGGTTGCGAGTGAGGATTCGAACACTGCCCTATTGATTATGAATACCGGCGTTAGCAGAGACGATTCTGTGGTGTATTTATTTTAACATCCGGGACAACAAGTCCAGAGATTTAATTATGCAAATCAAGTTGGTTGGCATATGTTAGATTAAAGTGAATAAAAGAAAGAACATAATTCGTATTTTGGTGCCGAGATTTGATTAGTCTGAACTTTATGTTGTGAAGAGCAAAACGCAGAGAAGGAGAAAAGAAAAGAAGGGAGAGCCAACGTTGAGTGAGCTGTGAGCCGGATTATTTTTGTTACTGAGGCAACACGTCGCTTATTTTCATTTAATTCTGCCAAATTTATTTTTAACGGTCCCTATGAAGTCAGAGTGAAAACTCTTCCCTGATAGACTTTCAAACCCCCTTTTTTCAGATATAAGGATGTGTTGGTTTTGATCTGTGATGTGAGTTTGTCAAGATAGATGGTCCCTTGGTGTCGGTGTGACATCAGTGGCTGCCCTAAACTGCTCATTGGTCCGGTATCAGGTGTGACTGCAATGTGATCAACTGGGACTGGTGGTAAGCGAACTGTCGATGGAGACACTGTGAGTCATTCGCAATTTATAGTAATAGTTGAAAGGACAGGTTTGTTGTTGAAAAGATCGGTTGTCAATGTAACAAGGATAGGTCGTTTTAGTGTAATGGAGTCGGGTTGACACAAGATGACCGCCCGCTGGCTTGCTTCTGGTGAGCAATACTGAGTGTGACTGTCTCCAGTGACAGTCTCGGTGTGACTTCTGTCTGCTGGTTACCCTAGCTACTTAAAAGCAGCATGCGGACGTAGTTGTAGACATCTGGCTCCAAAGAGATAAGGAGAGAAAATGGCCATTGAATTCAAAAAAACTGTTTCTTTTCATTTCTATTTTCGCCACAACGAGTGCGGCACATATTTTTGTGGTAACGCACGAGCGTATGTTCTCTAACTCTGGTGAGATCAAAACCCTGTGTACTCAATTCCACTTTTAAGCGACCACCGAAATAAGGCACACTTGAATGACGGTCGCCATAAAAACAACAGGGAGAGGGCTCTTCAGGCGTTATCGAACGAAATGAAATCTAAAAATCGTCACAGTAGCGGACATCAGGAAGGCGTTCTTGATGATCAAATTTAGTTTTAGAAAGTTCTTGTGAAATAGTCAGCAAACTAAATCTCATGAGGGGCATGTTGGATTAGTCACTCATTTATACATTTAATATACCGACAAGGATAAAAAGAGATTTTGTTGTTTTGATTTTTCTAAAAGAAGGGGACAAGTTACTTTGCTTGAGATACACCGCATTAATTTTAGGCTTTAATGCCAGCCCTTGCATACTCTGTATGTACTGAGACATCATGCTGATATGTGCCAAAATGAAGAATGTTCCAAAATTTAAAAATCACAGATGAAGGGAGTTAGAAGAATTCTTCAACATGACAATGACTTGGAAAATGTCCTGAGTTATAAATATAACCCAAAATTAGACAGGTTTTTTTGGGGAGGTGGGGGGAGGTTATGGACATCGCTCCAGACAAGGCATGAAGCCACTTGATGCAAGGAGCTAACAAGAACAAAATATGACTATCGCAAAGACAGGAGATGCCTATTGGCCTTAGTCTTGAAAAGACCAAGGTTATAGGTAGAAGCAAAACAGTCAGCAGGAAGAGAATTCCACAAGCCTGCGGTTCTTGGAAAGAAGCTACTGGAATCGGAAGCTGTATTTCAATGAGGTATCAAAACAGCGAATCGATGAGATCTAAAACAAAAGAAGCAGGGAATAGATCACATAATTCTGAAGAACACATGCCATAATAGTATTTATAGAAAAGACTGAGACTAGTAACATCACGTCTGTGAGAGAGAGGGTGCAGAGAAGAAGAAATGATAGGGCCAATCAAATTACAGACACGTTTCTGCACCTTATCAAGAACCCTCAAATGGGACAGAGATTCACCAGCCCAAATATGACAATAGTACTCCAGTAAAGGTTTGCAACCCTTTAACATGAAGGTTACCACAGTGTAAACACCAGAAGAGGCGTGTTGTCCCAAACAGCGAGTCTTTGATCGCTTGTCTCTGTGTATCTGTTGGGCACCGACTCTGGTGGTGCACCATTTCTGAGCACCACTGATTATTTCCCTTTGATAGTTCCTGAAAGGGACCAGAGAGTATTAAGAATCTCCCGTGGATCTCCCATAAAATCAATAACCTAGGTAAGCAATGCTCCTATCTTAAAGGTAGAGTAAGAAATAAATACATTTTATTGTTTTGTATCATGTACGTTGATTGTCTTTCATAATTGTCAACTGTAAATAAATGTGTTAACCATACTTTTGGTCTGAGCCTTTCGTTCTAATGATGGATATGTTAGGAATATGTTTAATACATAAAAGGTGAATTAAAATTATGTGTATTCTAACACATCCCTTTGGCAGTTAGGGCAAATGTGTTGCTGTTCTGTGAGTACATAGAAGGAAGCAGCAGCTCTTACTCCCTAAACTCAAACCTTTCCTCATCGTGGTATGCGCCGTGGCAACCTGGTAGTGTCAGATCTCTGCCATCTAGAACTTCAGTTCCTGGCAGGGTTACCTAAGGTTGACAGATCTGGCACCCAGCAATATTAGGACTGCAACTCGGCTAACAGGGCTCTGGTGAAAATTAAGGATGGGTAAATATCAGGATCTGCTGTCATCTGGTCCTCTCCGCCTTAAGGAGGAGTAAATATCAGGATCTGCTGTCATCTGGTCCTCTCTGCCTTAAGGAGGGGTAAATATCAGGATCTGCTGTCATCTGGTCCTCCCCGCCTTAAGGAGGGGTAAATATCAGGATCTGCTGTCATCTGGTCCTCTCTGCCTTAAGGAGGGGTAAATATCAGGATCTGCTGTCATCTGGTCCTCTCTGCCTTAAGGAGGGGTAAATATCAGGATCTGCTGTCATCTGGTCCTCTCTGCCTTAAGGATGGGTAAATATCAGGATCTGCTGTCATCTGGTCCTCTCTGCCTTAAGGAGGGGTAAATATCAGGATCTGCTGTCATCTGGTCCTCTCTGCCTTAAGGATGGGTAAATATCAGGATCTGCTGTCATCTGGTCCTCTCTGCTTTAAAGAGGGGTAAATATCAGGATCTGCTGTCATCTGGTCCTCTCTGCCTTAAGGATGGGTAAATATCAGGATCTGCTGTCATCTGATCCTCTCTGCCTTAAGGAGGGGTAAATATCAGGATCTGCTGTCATCTGGTCCTCTCTGCCTTAAGGAGGGGTAAATATCAGGATCTGCTGTCATCTGGTCCTCTCCGCCTTAAGGAGGGGTAAATATCAGGATCTGCTGTCATCTGGTCCTCTCCGCCTTAAGGAGGGGTAAATATCAGGATCTGCTGTCATCTGGTCCTCTCCGCCTTAAGGAGGGGTAAATATCAGGATCTGCTGTCATCTGGTCCTCTCCGCCTTAAGGAGGGGTAAATATCAGGATCTGCTGTCATCTGGTCCTCTCTGCCTTAAGGAGGGGTAAATATCAGGATCTGCTGTCATCTGGTCCTCTCTGCCTTAAGGAGGGGTAAATATCAGGATCTGCTGTCATCTGGTCCTCTCTGCCTTAAGGAGGGGTAAATATCAGGATCTGCTATCATCTGGTCCTCTCTGCCTTAAGGATGGGTAAATATCAGTATCTGCTCCTCTCTGCCTTGTGGCAAATAAGGACGTTTCAGGCTTGGAACCAAAAAATCCATGAAGTGAGGATAACGTTACTTCTGTGCATGTGCAACCACCATTCCTATGTGCGTTCTGGGATGAACCATCCTCGACTTTGTGTGCAACCATTGGGCTTTTCTGCTCTCAATGTAAGGTTGAACCTGCAATCTTGATGGTCTAACGAATAGCTGTGACCAACGAGGACTTCATGCAGACCAGACAATCCTGAGGCACGATCTTCATGAGCCGTTGTTAAGCTATAAGTCGTTGAAGTAGCAACAGCAGTTGTGTAAACTGTAAGACATTAACGAACATTGATATATGTGCTTATTTTATCTGTATGTATATATGTATATGTAAGCTTTACGTTTACTGTTTGAATTAATCAGGAGCAGCGCCTAATTCCCCGAATAAATAATTTAGGCGCCAAATCGTCTTATTTTCAGTTCGAGCAATAAAGTTATCGCCTTCATACGTGTAACTTAAGTTTTCCGTCACTCTACCCAAAGTTTGCATTTTACTTTTACAACATATGATGCGCTCAATAATTTAACAGGGATTTTCCCCCCACCCCCCCCCCCAAAAAAAACGTTAAACTGACTTTGTCTAATCTTTCTACAGTGGGAAGCGGAGAAATCTGCTGTTTCTGCCTACGTACTCACAGAACATAAATGCGCATACACTGAATGTATATATAAGACGAACTCAACACTCCCTAATAAGGGGACACTTTCACAGAAAAGACAAACATTCCCCCCCCCCCAAAAAAAAAAAATACTTTTCACAAAAAAAAGACCTAAACATTTTTCCCAAAAAATACTTTTTGCAGAAAGGCATGAACATTGAAAACTTCTTGTTTTGACCAAAGAAAACTTTTTCACTGAAAAGTTTTTTACTTTTCAGTGAAAAAGTTTTCTTTGGTCAAAACAAGAAGTTTTCAATTTAAAAATTTTTTTAAAGTTTTCAATTTAAAAAAAAAAAAATTTTGTAAGCTGAATTGACATATTTTGTATTTTTGTCCTTTTTGTACTACTTTTAGCAAACGACTACCTTTTTCTCTGTCAGCTTTCCGCCTAAACAGGGGGTGATGTAGTGGTCACAAACATAGACCTATTTTCTCCCTCCCAAAAATGTCCCCATTGAGTAAGCTGGGCACGCACTGACCAATCAGCCTTCAGGGTGCATCGATTCCTTCTGTCAGCTGAAGAACTACTTCAGCCCCCTTTGGGACTCATGGTCAGTCAGCAGAGAGACTCCTGCAAGCAACGACGAAACACACCCTCTTTCTCTCTCTCTTTCAAACAGTATAGGTGACTTTAAAGAATAAACCCTTTTCATTGTTGTAAGCAGAGGTTTTGTCATTTCCTTTCGTGACTTAAATGTAAGACAGGGACAACGTCCCTTCTATTATAATAATGCCTAGGAGGATGACTTCCTACGATGGAACAGAACCGTAAATTCCGGTCAATGGGTCAGGACCCCAGCAAGTCAGATCTGTGAGCCATGCAGAAATTGATGCTACACTTTGATCGTTGCGATAAGTGCCGAGGAAATGACTCGCCTAATGCGGCTAGGAGCAAATTTTTGTCAACTACACTTCATCTGGTTAAACGCGTAGTTCAGAGACCTGAACATAATGCGATAAAAATTGTGTTCTGTTGTTGTTTAGTATATTAGTATTAGTAAATGAGGAACCATTCCAAGTTAAAATTAATTAGTTTTACGCACGTAATTTTAAGAAAAACATGCTTGAAACGTGTAAATAATCGCTACAGGAAAAAATGGCATCTTAAAACTATTACTTCCTTAAAACTATTACTTCTGTTAATTATGAAGACTCCATTTTTTTCTCTAACGATTATTTACACATTTCAAGCGTGTTTCTTAAGATTAAATGCATAAAACTAATTATTTAACAATATTGGCACTTCTTCAGAATAGGGACGAGCCGAAATTTATTTGTTTTCATTTTAGAAGAGCTCCAACATTGTAAGGAGCCGACAACTCTTTTTAGTACATAATTTCTAATTTCTCCGAAAATGGACGTGAATGCCCTGGATATGCGCGATTTATTTCTGAATTCTTTCCCGCTTAAAAACTAAAAACAAGAGAAAAGTTAATTTTTTTAAACTGTATAAAAAAAAATTAAAAATGTGTTAAACCAAACACGATGACTGTTCGTTTTGAAATGAAAAAATATACTGTTGATATTTGAAAATTTTATTTTCTCCAATAAATGTTCTATAAATATACTGTTGATTTTCACAAATTTTAATTTCTTCAATAAATTAATTAATTGAATTTGCATTACTTCATCTTTTAAAAATTCATATTTTCGATTTTTGGAGAAATTACGTACTTAAAAGTGAGAAAAAAGAGAGTTGTCGGCCCTTTACACTATTGGAGCTCTTCTAAAATGAAAACAAATAAATTTCGGCTCGTCCCTATTCTGCAGAAGTGCCACAATATTTAACAAAAAACAACAGAAAATAATATTTATCGCCTATACACAATTGTGGACGCATTATATTCAGGCCTTTAAACCTCGATTCTTTCTGTCCTCGGTCAGTGAAGAAATCCTTCTAGACTGAGGCAATTTTTATTTTTGTCCCAAGTCAGAGTGTCCCTTTTTGTGGATTTCCCCCACACTAAAAACCAACTATGTGTCCTCGTTGTTAGACAAGTAAATAAGGACTCGAACAGTTCCAGGTTTTGTTTTTTTGTTAGGCGGAAGTGGAAAGTTTCACAACTTTTTAGAACTCTTTAAAACGAAGATTAAAAAAACAACAACAACAACAACAACAGAAATGAATCATGTCGCTGATCGTATTTTATCATGAAGCTCAAATGCTTTCCAATAAACCGTCCCTAACGTTTTTACAAGAGAGTATCTATTTAAAACTGTTATTTTCCTTTATCGGCATCTTACATTAATTTTGTGATGATGACAGGTCGTTTTATTGGAAAGCCAGAAAAAGACCCAAACGCAGGATACAAGACGAAGCCGTACGATGGGTATGCCATTTTTTGTGACAAGGACCGTGTGAAGATTAGGAAGTTGCTGCGCCTTCTTAGTCGTCTTAATTTGTGTATTCAATGCAAAGACGACGCCATCCCTGGTCATGAAGTGTTTGATGCTATCGTTCAAAATGGTATTTTAGCCTCGAGGTGCTGTCTCATCTTTGTCTCTTCGGATTTTAAAAATGACCACCTCTGTGTCTACTTTACTAAGATCGCAATCTGGCAATATTTACGCACGGACAAAAAACTTCGGATTATTCCTGTTTGTCTCGACAGCACGAAAATCACATGTCTTCAAATATTTAAAGAGATATCGATATACAAGTCTTCCCTTGGAACTGTACCAGAGGTTGTTCTCGACGAGAAACTTATAGCTGCCATCTACAAAGCGATGAAAATGAAAGGTGAGTAAAAGTGAAAACCGTTCGAAACAAAAACAGATTATTCCTTTTGTATATAGTTTTTTTTTATTCGTTTTTACTCGATCGATCGGTGAAATATCTCAGCCATTTCTTTGGAGTTTCGCACGTGTTTTCGGATAAAATTCATTATTGCCCTTACGCTGTATTTTTGTCCCGAAATATATTTCTAATTTACTTTTTAAAGTATTGAAAATCGAACTTTAATTCAATGTTTTAAATCGTTGCTTTTTTTTAACTTTTTCGGTAAATTTATAGAAGTGCCCCTCTCGTATATCGTCGCCTAAAAAAAAAAAGTTTTTACTTTTTGGGGCAAATTACATGTAAACAGCCTCAACAAAAATCCGTTATGGTGGCCAAGAAATGCGTGCCCACTTTACGTATAACTTATATAGGAAAGTGGGGATTCCCCCCCCCCCCAACATCTAAAATAATAAAGAATTTCATAATTTTTTTTGGTAAAAACGTATTGTAGTATCCATATGGAAAAAGGGTTGAAGAAAGTGTCTACAGATGCCTGAAAGTGATACAACAATTTTTTTTTTTCATATTAATTTCAGACTTTTCATTTTTTCATATTAATTTCAGACTTTTCTTTCATCATATTCTAATAATTAACATAATACAGACTATTTGAAAGATAAGTTATTTGATTGTTTTCAAAACTTTAAAATAAATTTCATTGAAGAAAATAAACAAAATAGAATAATCTTCTTTCTTTTTTTTTTTTTTCAAGAAATAATGTTTTTGAGCACCGGAATGTGTTTTTTTTGTTTTTTTTAATATTTAGTGAAAATAATGTTTTTTGGGAGGGTTACCGTTAGGGGTTAGGGTTTAGGGAAATGCCCTAACCTTAAGAAAAAAGTTTGATTCCGGTAAGGATTTCCAAGAAAAAAGGTTTTGACTATTATTACAAAAAAATGTTTTGAAAACAATAAAATAAAAACAAATAAATTATTTTTCAAATAGTCTGTATTATGTTAATTATTTGAAAGAAAAGTCTGAAATTAATATGAAAAAAAGAAAAGTCTGAAATTAATATGAATAAAAAAAATTGTTGTATCACTTTCAGGCATCCGTAGACATTTTCTTCAACCCTTTTTCCATATGGATACTACAATACGTTTTTACCAATTTTTTTCCTTACCTGATATTTGTTGAGGCTGTTTACATGTAATTTGCCAAAAAAAAAGTAGAAACTTTTTTTTGTTTTTTAGGGGTCGAAATACGAGAGGTGCACTTCTATAAATTTACCAAATATTTATACTAAAAAAAAAAATTACCGATCAAACAAACTTTTTGACAAAATAAATAAACTTTAAAGGTTATTTGGTACTTTTGCAGTTTACGGGCAGTTAAAAATGATTTGGGGGGGGGGTGCAACTCCAGTTTAGCGGATATTTTCGAAAAAAAAATAAAACAAACTGAGGAATATCGGGTATATTTTACTTTACTCCGCAGAGTCGTGAACGGGGTAAAAAAAACGAACGAGAAAGTGTTTAAAAACATAAATATGCAACAAGTAAAGGCGACCTACGTCGAGAATAGATATTTTCTTACGTAGCTATGACATTTGTTTGTATTTTTACGTAGTATACATGGGGGGTATATGTTACGAGACTCAGCAGAGGCGCGAACGGGGTCCAAAAAAAGAACGAGAAAGGGTTTAAAAACATAAATTTGCAACAAGTGAAGTTGACCTACGACGAGAATAGATATTTTTCTACTTACCTATGTAATTTGTTTTTATTTTTACCTATTATAAATGGGTTTTCATTAGATGTAAAAAAAAAAATTGTTTTTTTTTCCCCACCGTTTTCACAAAAACAATATGGCGCTCCTAGTGCATTTGTTAGTAATCCCCCCCCAAATCGGCCATGTTTTTTTTCGAAATTACGGTGTCAAAACTATTGATTTCTAATAAATAGCACTTCAAACGGGTTTAAAATACAAACAAATAGCACATGCAAGTTTGAAACTAACTTTTACAGTTACTTTTATTTGTTGTAAATTTGTTTTGTTTTTAGCGTTTTTACTCTGCTGAGTCTCGTAAAAGATGCCCGACATGGGTTTTTATTAGATGTAAAAAAAAAAAAAATTCTTTTTTTTTTTCACAAAAAGAAAATGGCGCCATTCCTCATTCTTGGAATTGGAATTATGCGATGTTGGTGTGACGAACAATTTAATTTCTAATAAATAGCACTTCGAACGGGTTAAAAATACAAACAAATGCCACAGTAAGTTTTAAAATAACTTTTATCGCCTACAGTTACTTTTAGTTGTTGTTTATTTGTTTTGTTTTTTTTAGCGTTTTTAGTCTGCTGAGTAAAGTAAAAGAAACCCGTACATTCATAACGTCATTATCGTAAAATAGACACTGAATAACGAATGCCTCACCTCACTTTGGTGAAGTGTTAGGAGTCAATGAAGGGCATATTTTGTTTTAATGACCCCCCCCCCCCCCCCGGAAAAAGGTACTTATACAGATTAGGACCCGACGGAGTCAACGTTAGCTCGGGTCTTAATTTGGAGAAGCAAAAAAAACAAAGAAAAAACGTATAAATATAAAGCAGCTAATAATTTCCTGTATTGATGCTTCTACAGAATTTGAACCGAACCAAATCGACTTTTGCCGAAAACTAAACTTAGGTTAGGATACCCCCCCCCCCCCCCAAAAAAAAAAAACGGGTTCAAATCTTGTAGAAGTACCCCTGTATTTTTTTTTTTCAGAAGTAAAAAAAGGACTCTTAAAAAGAAAAAAGAAGCCCCCCCTCCCTAAAAAGCATGCCCTTCATTAACTTCAACATTAACCTAGAATGAGAGTTGATAATACTTTTTTTTAAAAAAGTGGGTGCGAAAATTTACTAGCTCTGAAAAGCAAAAACAAAACAACAAAACAAACAAAGGTACTGATATCGATCCTGAACCAGCTTTCGTGACGTTCGACTCGGAATTGTTCGGCTGTCCTACGCAAACGGCCGAGTGTTGACGAGCCGAAGCAGCGAGCAGCCGATAAATTGAAAATAAGTGCTTTCGAAGACGGATTTTTTGTCAGGAAGTTTTTTTTTTAAGAAAATAAACCCAAAATGAATTACGAACAGCTTTGCACTGCAGTATCATCGCAAGCAAGTGAAAATAAATAATAAAATTTTAAAAATATGTTTGTACACCAAAAGTTAGCAAAAACTATTGAGTAGATGTTAAACTTTGCGTGTTAGAGTGAGACATAGTGGTAAAACTCATAATTATATAATGAGATGGGGGATTTGGGTAATAAAAATTTTATATACAAAAAAAATGAAATTATGTACAATTAAAAAAAGTCTCAGTGTTAGTATAAGGATCCCCCATTTCTAAGTTGTGGCAGATATGCGGATTTGCCAGTCGAAACGCAATGCAGGCCCGAACGTTTTATTTTTATCCCATCTTTCGAAAAGTGACCTGCATCTCTGGCAAATCAGGCTATCTGTCACTTAATCGGGAAAGGGGTTGGGGAATTAAAAAAAACTTAAATTGGGAAGGGAAAAAAGAAAAAAACGGGGGGGGGGGCTAGGACGAAAATAAAGAGGGACCCTAATGAAATCATTCATGCACTAGCTAAGTTATGAACAAAAATAATAGTCAAAAACGGGTCAACTAATCTAGCCTTAAACGGGACATGATCAACATTCGTTGGAGAAACCCAAAATCCTTTGCCTAAGGCATGTCCAGATACCACTCAAGTCTAGCCCCTCGCACTCGACACAATCGTGCAACTGTTACCCATCTTTCACCAAAATCTGCCGAAGAGAGTTTCGCCTTCTCGGCCTTAATGCAGATCTTCAGACGACACTTGAAAATTCGAATAAGGTCGAGAGCAGCGAAGGTCTCACCGTCGTAGACAACTTTCAAACGTGTCTGTCATATCACATTTCTCAACAACGCTAGTAAGCAATAAAATACAAAACGTTTTTTTCTGTCATTTGTCGGAGCCCAATTGCTACATATATTAATCGGTTCCAGGTCGAAAGACGTTACATTCAGTACGCGAACCATGAGACCTTCAACTAACTTAATGAGCGGCACGACAATGCGGCAATAAACAAAGGCGTGACTAACAGTCTCGTCTTCGTCACCACAACGACGAAAAATAGGCGAATTTCTAATGCCAGCTGCATCAAGTTTTTTGCCGACCCAGATAGCATTTCTAATAATCAGCTAGGCCAGAGATGCCTCGTCATTATCGAAGACCTTTAGCCCAGGCGCCCATGGCCAGATTGAGCGTAGCTCCCCCCTCGACAAACCGAGCCCCTCAATCTTCTCATCTCGAACAGATCCCCTCACTAAGATCCGATACAATGCCCTACGAGACAGCAGCTGGGTGTCAGAGAGGCTTTCCTTCACCCGTAAGAGGAACTTCAAGGCCCGTTGATACTCGCGATAAAATGGGGCACTCGCCTCGGGGCAACCTGTGTGCTTCCCCCCCTCATCCAAGTGCACACTTTTCAAAGCCGGAAAGGCTTTCTTAATGTCTTCCTTCCAGAAGCCACCGTTTCCCTCAACTGTTGTACACATTCGATCCAGGTAATATAGCCGAAGCGTATGTTGACGAATCTCAACACTTGGCATACCCAGACCGCCCTCAGAAGAATGTAGATAACAGATCTCGCGACGGACCATAGGGGCCCCACCAAGCCATAAAAACCTGAAAAGAGCCCGCTGCATTTCAAGCAGTGTATCCGACAGGAGTAGAAGTACTGATAGACGATATAGGATGATCGGATAAATGTGTGAGCAACACACCTCCGCTCTCCCCTTTAATGAAAGATTTCTACAGATCCACAGACTAGCTGCGGCCCAAATCACTTTCAATACTTCCGACCAATTTTTCTCCAGCTGGAGATCAGGACCAAACCAGACACCAAGTAGCTTGCAAGGCCCGTCAGTTCAGCTGAAGGGTCCCTGTAGGGATAAACCCTTCCAGGCACTGATGCGCACGCCAACAGACTTGTCGCAGTTAATTTTGGTCCCTGTTACCGTTTCATACATTCTGATTTCTCTGTCGACGACACTAATCTCGGCACTGCTCGTTACAAGCACTGTTACGTCGTCGGCATAGGCAGAGTACTTCAGTGTGGTGCAAGCACCTGGCAAAGTAACTCCGCATAGGACCGGGTTCACCCTGAGCCTGTGAAGGAAGGGTTCCAACACAAGCGCATAGAGCATCGGTGAAAGCGGACAACCCTAACGAAGAGATTTGGATAATCTGAAAGGGTTTGACCTCAAACCATTCACTTCCACCAGCGCACCAGGGTTTGCATAAAGGAGGCAGATCCAGGAACGAAACTGCGGGCCAACACCGGCCGATGACAAAACAGCCTTCAAGTAGCGATGGTCTACCTTATCGAATGCTTTGGACGGATCTAAATTGATCAGTGCAGCTTTGTGTCGACTTTCTCAACGATTAAGCGTATCGCGTGCAAATTATCCTGAATGGTCCTACCCTTCACAGAACAAGTCTATTCAGGACTAATCAGACCAGCCAAAACAGCCTGCAGGCGATTTGCTAAAATCTTGGCCAAAATCTTTAACTCTGTGTTTAGCATAGTTAAGGGCCGAAAATTATTTATCCCATCCCCACCATCTTTGCTCTTGCGTAACAATTTCACAATCCCCATGGTAAAGTACTCAGGTATTGACCCGTTCCTAAACCAAGCGTTAAATAAAACTGTCAGAAAAGGTACAAAAATTTGCGACAACCTCAAATACAGTTCGTAGGGTAAACCGTCGATCCCAGGAGATCTATTCAGACAGACTCCTATTAGGGCTTCCATGACTTCATCCTCTGTTATGCAACCTTCGCACCTAGCCGCTTCGGTCGCCCCGAGGCGAGAAAAAGTCAGCTAAATAGGGGTCGAAATGCGCTAAAGACAAACCGGGCTTCCTGGTGAAAAGATCCTGAAAGTGATTACGAAACACCTCCAAAATACCGTCGTTTGTGGTCACGGTACGTCGGTCTGTCAATGTGACACGTGCGATATATCGATCGGTAGCGCGTCGACGCTCCTCTGCACGCAATTCAGCAGACATGTTTGTCACCTCTTGAGGCATTCTCTTTAACCAAGCCCTAATTAAAGAGGCTTCGTTCTCCTTGCTGGTCAAGGAGGTGAGCTTCGCCTTAATTATAGTAACATTAGTACTATCCGCCGCCACCACCGCCCAATCTAATCTTAATTCTAGGCCACTGATTCGAGCGAAAAACACGAAATTCAGGGGGAGATAACTCAGGCTGTCATATTAACAAGTAATAAATCAATTGCATTCACCAAAATACGATGAAACTGATTTTGATTTTTAATTAAAACTCTACACGATCATTTTTTAAAAACTTTTTGGTGAGGATACTTATTTAAATCTGCTGCGTAAGTATATAATACTGTTGTTTTTTTTTGTTTTGTTTTTTTTTGTATTAATAATTTAATATGGACGCTTCTCTGTACAAGCACCAGAAAAACTAACAAAAATGTTCTTAAATACCTTTTTTTATAATCTTTAGTAATCAAAAGAATTCTCGTGGTGTTTCTCGCCCGACAGCTCTTTTTGTATCCTCCACTCTCCGCCAGGATTTGTCTCGCATGACTCAAATGAACCAATAAATCGCAATCATTTAATAATCGAGAATCGTCTTCATTATTTAAAATTGGCACCGAGTTGTCATTTTACACCCCACCCCTTAATACAATATTCTTCTTTTCGGATAGATTAAAAATAACAAATTCATAGATAATAAATCTTAGTCAGTATTGAAATTACACATGTAGATAGAAAAGTAAATTTTCTTGCGTTTGGTAAAAGTTATTTGTATTTTTTTATTGTTGTTTTTACCCCTTTTTGCGTTAACTGTACTACACTTTAAATCCTTTTTTTTTATTATTATTCTAAACAATAAACACCAGATTCTATTTTTAATTTTCAAAAAAGTTTTAACGGAAGTTAACAAAATTTAAAGCAAAAAAAGAGCGTTTATTTTGGAAGATTTTTCGGCCTAAGTAGTCAAAGCAAAGTACAAGAATAAAAAAAATGTCCAACATTCCCGACGTATTTGCCTCCCCACGAGGGCAAAGTTAGACACATGGTCGGTTTTTGGTGTGGAGGTAACCACCTCTCTCCCCCCAAAAAGGGGGCTACTCTAGATTGGGGAAAAAGTCCTTATTCTAGGAGGATTTTCCTCCTGACAGAACAAAACACACTATGTGAGAACATTTTTTAAAAATCAATTTTGGCTAGGAGCCTGTTCTGTTCTCGGTCAGTAAAGGAGAAATCCTTCTAGACTGAAGCAATTTTTATTTTTGTCCCAATCCAGAGTTAGTGGCTCTGTTTTGGGGAACTGGATTTCCCCATATTAAAAATCGACCGTGTATCTAACTCTGCCTTCGTGGGGAGGAAAGTAAATAGGTTCTTAAAATTAGGACATCAAAAGTGAGGGGGGGGGTCATCCTCTGTCTATCTTACTCTTAACTAGACACATTTTGACTCATTCGTCCAAGCACGTTCCTAATCCTTTCATTCTATTATCGTTTTAGCTCCTGCAGTCACCACAATACCATATTTACTCTATAGATTAACCTACTTAAAATATCTTTGATTTTTTTTATTTAATTTTGTTTATATATGAGTAACCTCCTTTACATCAGAGAGTTTTTTTTTTTCTGGTCCCCACTCGAACTGATTATAATTTTCCCGATGTAACATTTCTTCGGGTAAAAGGCGAGGCCTGTAACACCTACTCCATGCCTGGTCTTCTTGTCACTATGTTGCTCGGACGGAATATTGTCTATATGATCAATGCTTGTCCAGTTGTCCCTTAAAATTGTTGACATCTTTGGCATTGACAACCCATTTTGGCAGTTCATTCCAGCTATTGACCACCTGTAGTCCAAATGAAAACTTCCTAGTGTTTAATTTGCTGTTCTTCTTGGAGAGCTTGAGGCTGTCCTCTTGATCTGTTGATTGTGCTGAGAGGTAGTAATTTTCGTTGGTTGCCCTTGTCTCTGCCAGTCAGGATCTTGTAGATCACGTACACTGAGAGCATCATCATTGCTTCCAATCTTTTATCGGGCAAATCCTATAGTGTTGAACAAAAACTTAGTAGCTTTATGCTGAACTTTCTCAACCTTATCGATGTCAGCAGCAAATTGGTGAATCCTGGGAGCATTTCCATACTCCAATACCGGCCTAACAATTGTGGTGAATAGCTTCTTCATAATTATTCTATCTCCGGTGGCAAAAGTCTTTTTTTATTAATCTCAGGGTACGGTTGGCTTTCTTTACTGATTCATCAACATGGCAGTGGAATGTCGGCCTATTGTCAACATGTCCTCCAAGTCTTTTTCCAGTTCTGACTCAAGGTTTTTCAGTTCTCCATGGTTGTCTTTCATTCTGTATACTGATCATATGTTATTGCTAAAATGCACCACGCCGCATTTACTGGTGTTAAACTGTAACTGCCAGTCCTCTGACCATTTTCATAGCTTCTTGAAGTCTTTCTGTATTGTCGTTCTATCCTCAGATGTAGTAGATTTGCCGTATATCTTTGTACCATTAGCGAATATGTGCACCACACCCTTATAAAAATGACAAACAGTACATGCCCAAAAACACTTCCCTGGGGGATCCCACTGGTAACGTCCGCCCAATAAGACATATGGCCGTTTATGGACACATGTTAGATGCGCTTTTGTAGGAAGCTGGCTATCCAAGATTTTACTTTACCTTTGATGCTGTAACTCTCTAGCTTGCTGACAAGCCGTCTGTGGCACATTATCAAAAGCCTTCTTAAAGTCCAGATATATCACATCCATGGGGTCTCGGCTGTCCGACATTTCCATCCATTCATCAAGGCATGTGATGAGCTAGGTTGTGCATGATCTCCCAGGACAAATCCATGTTGTTCGTCACAGAGGAAATTGTTTGTAACCATATGATTCATCACTTGTTCTCTAGTGATACTCTCCAGTACTTTGCACAGCACAGACGTCAGGCTTACAGGTCAGCAGTTTCCGGCTCATTCTTATCCCCATTTTTAAAGAGGCGTGACTTGACTCTGTTTGTTGGCTTGATAGTTCTCTGGATTCGATGGATTTTGAAAATATTATCATGAAGGGGTTGATAATGCATAGAGTGATCTTTCTCAAGACTCTGGAGTGTCGTCCATGGGGTCCTGGCGATTAACTAGCTTTCAGTTTCTTAAGCTGTTTCTCTATAATGTCCTCTGCAATGCTTATAGCGGATAGCTCTGTACTGTACTTCTCTCTTAGTAGTGGCACCCTTTCTGTATTTTCATTTGTAAAAATGCTCATTTAAGATTTCCGCTTTCATTCCATCATCTTGTCTTTCAAGTCACTGACTTCATTTTCACTGTTATCTTGAATTTTACAGATTTTCAAAATGCTTTCCTTCAAATATCTAAGGTATCTTGTGTAGCTCCCCAGTTTGTTTCTGGTCTTGCAATACATCTTGTAATTATACGAATCCTGAGTCTTTGTGTACTTATGACAAGCTCTCTCTTTGGCTTTTGCTTGTTTCATAGCTGATCGGTGTATGACTGACGTTTAGTACTCTTTCGTTCGCCTACTGTATGAGTTGGAATGTGCTCTATCATTGCCTCACAAATAATCTCGCTGAATCTTTCCCATGGTCCTTGTGTCTCTTTGTTTCAATCTACATTTGATATTGAAGCATGCAATTCATTATAATTCCCTTTGTCAAATTTTAACTTCTTTGTCTTGCTTATTGCAAGTTCTTGATGACAAATGTAGTTGAACACTGTAGTACAGTGGTCACTGTTTCCAAGAGGTGCTAGATAATATGTATCTCTTATCACATTTTCTTCATTTGTCCCGAATCAAGGTGAGGATCGATGGTTTCTGAGTGCCACAAAATCTTCTAAGTTCATCCACTTGTTGCACTAGGAAGCAATTGTTCAAGTTTCCAAAATACAATTATTCGGCTGTCACTCTGTAAATACATCCAATTACAACTTTCGTGTTTGTTATTTTTCAAGTTTAATATTTACCCGCACAAATTCTTTGAAGTCTTTCATGCTTACACTAGAGATTAAAATCCTCATGTAACTCCCCTTTCTTTCTTTACAGTTTTTCGACTTCACCTCTGTGAGTGTTATAATGTGCTGTTTTGTCTCTTCAATCCTCTGCTCTAAGTCTGTCATTTTTGTTGTAATTACATCAACATTTGCTGATAAAAATCTTCAGTCTGCACTTTTGAAAGGTATATACATGAGGAGTGTTCCTTAGCTTACTGGTTCCCGTCCTTGACATCAACAGACCCACCCCTGAACTGCAACACCCTTTCTGTTTATCACACAATTTTTCCTTTGCTAAGAAAAATGACATTCCCCATTCTCTTTCTTTTTACCTTTTAACCCCCTTTTTTTGCATTTTTGTACGGTCTGGTTCTATGAAATCCTCTTATATGCCTCCATGTATTTCGGACATTGTGAGTTTTTAAGGATCAACATTCTTCAGAATCACCTTGGCAACGCATACCTTTCTATCCCCTTTCTTTCCAATTTCTCTGGGATCCCCAGAAAACTGAACATACCAGTCCTCCTGAAGCTCGTCCCCAATCTTGTCTTTCTCTGATTCTTGCAAACCGTAAATAACAATATTCCTTGCTCGCAATTCCCTGTCCTTCTGTCCTTCTATAGTGTCACTCACTGTTGCTAACTTTGGTCTATCATAACTAGGAGCAGTAGCATCTGCACCTAGTTGGTCACTTGTTTGTTTACTTTCGAAACTCTTCATTCTGTTTTCAAATTCATTCAACAATACTGTGTCCGCCTTGCTTTCAATATTTTTTCTCGATGTTGCTAAGCCGTTCTACCAAAGAACTCATATGTGTGGCACATTTATCCTCACTTTCCTTGTCAGTTTTCACTGTCAGTGCTTCACGTTCATTACAGTACCAGTGCATTTCCTTTCTTTCAAACATTATATTGTAGACATGTTAATACTAGTGATGGGACAATTCCAACATTTTTCTTGATTCCGATACCATTACCGATTCTGATTCTTTTAAAATGTCTACGTATTTAGTTATAGAATTGTTGGGTCTTTGGGTTTTTTCATATCACCATAAAATGCATGTAATGTGTGCATATATTTTCGCAAAACTAAAAATACACTTATTGGAAAGCCTACATGTGGCGGAATTGATGATCTTGAGCCAGAATCGAGCAGTGGAGGTGGCCCGGTCCGCCTTTGCCTGGCTTGCAGATGGAAAGGGAAATAAGTTTGGCTTACTAGTTTTCTAGTGAGGATTGAACTCACAACCTCGAAGTAACAAATCTACTGGTTGCTGCACAATAATAGTAGATTTAATTATCATGACAAATAGTGAGCCAGCGGATTGTTTTTTTGTGATTGGTTAAGCGGAATTAACTGAGGGAAAATCTGCTAATAAAAAGACAAGAAAATGAGAAGAAAAGAGAACGTGAGTGTCGAGTGAGATTCTGCGGTGAGCCGAATTGTTTTCGTTCATTGGAGCTCGAAGTTACACAGAGGGTTTTTGTGCTTCTACAAGAATTGAACCGAACTGAGTTTTTTTTTTTGTTTAACGTTTGAAGTCTAGTCATAGACTTCTGAATTCCCAGTTATAGTACACTACACAAGTAGATCTTTCTATTTTTTTCTCATGTTTTCTCCATAATTGATTGAAAATTGTGAGACAACTAAAGATGTATTTCTCTTTTAAAACAAGACCGATTTGTAGTTCGTTGTAAGTTGACAAAATTTTATTTATAATTTTTATCGTAAACAATTACACATAGTCGACCAGGACCTTTTTTATTTAGTAAAAACAAAATAAAATAGACTAGTAAGTAACTTATTTAAAAAATGAAAATACTGCAAAGAGAAATGAAAGAAGAAAAAAGGGGCAGAAAATTGTCCCCTCTTTCCTTTTTTCCTCTATGAAGATTACAACGTATACTGCTTTGATGTTCATTTCTAATAAACAACTTGTGGAGATGATGTGATGTCCACATTACCGACACATCACAGTGTGCTGGCAAGCGGACATATGGATTTTTCGCAATTTTCTCGAATCATTATGAAACCTATATATTTGAATAGCTCAGAGTCTGAGGTTGCAAAAAAATGGGCTCATTTGTCTTCTAACTCCAATTATTTCTCAAGATATGCCCGTGTGAAGTTCGCGAATTTTGAATTTTTGCGAAATAGCGACTACAGTGATTTTTACCAAGGAGTAACCTAATGGCTGAACAGAGGTTGCTGTAGAAAAAGCAAAGAGGATCATTCATGACAGTATAGGTCCTTAGGGCTTGTTGAATAATGACAGTGTCGCCTGAGTCATCCTGCAATATCGCAACACCCCTATCCAAGGCATTGGATCTATCCCCAGCACAACACTTGCTCCACTGCCAACTTCGTGACTTTATATCATCCGAACCTGCACTATATAAACCACATGTAAAATGACAAATTGACACTTACCGGCATAAAGTACCCCATAGTTGATATGAAAACATTGCTTAATGCAAGCAAGAAATTTCCTAAGATTATCCACTCATGGACTAGCAGCCAATCAGAAATCAGAGAATGGACTTGCCCATCGGAGTATAATGGGACATTCCTGGCTTTTTTGTATTCTTTTCAGTTTATTCGTTAGTGCTCAATTGTCTGAGCTACAGACTACTAAATTCAATAATCAAGATCAACAAAAACAACAGTACACATGTGGCGTGTCACGTTACACATGTGGCGTGTCACGTTACACACGTGGCGTGTCACGTTACACACGTGGCGTGTCACGTTACACACATGGCGTGTCACGTTACACACGTGGCATGTCAAGTTATTATCTTTGCTCACAGATTGCTCGGAGTTCCTAAGTTCTTTCGGTTTCTTTTTTCTTTCTTTCTGATTCTCGTCTTTGTTTACTGGAATGAGTTGCTGAAACAGTACGATTGTTTCTGATTGATCAGTACTTTGACCTCGCTCCATGCTGGTTGCTGCATGGTTCCTTGCAATATTACCTACACATTTACCCTCTTCTTTTTTGCTTTCTCTCACTGGCATGTTTCACACTCTGCAGTCTGCCACGCCTCCTCCTATGAACTACCGTCCTCAGCACAACTATCTCTAGGATGTTCCCCTGTAAAATTTCACACCGATCTTTTCAACTAAATGTTCCGTTCTGAAGCTTTCGGCAGCTACTCATCTACTTTGAACATGTTTCCTGGGGAATGTCACAAGAGGAGAACGTTATCTCCAAGCACATTTCCATCCTCCTTGGCCACATAGAAGATCCTTCTCTTCACCACCTTGTGAGAGAGGCAAGGGTCCTGCTTTACTTAGCTCAGTAAGAAGAAGTCCATCCTCAGAATTCCACCCCTCCAAATCTTGCTGTAAGATAGATGAACCGTCTTCTTGGGCCTGGTGTCTCTTTCTCATGTAAGCAGGCAACTTCAATTCAGAATCTGCCGAATGAGACGCAATTTTTTTAGGACAGTTAAGCGAGGATTCTCTCCCTTGTGGCTTCAGGAGTCTCCACTCCCTGAGTTCGACCCACCTCATGATGTAAACATGCTCTAAGCAGCATGTTTAGTGGGTTGCATAGTTGCAATGCATGCAGATAACAGACTTGCTGCAAGTGAGCAATATTTAACTAAGGAAAGAGAAATATGTCTGATCTGGAGTTTGGGCCATCCAGAATTTGATATCTCCTTGGAAAAAGTTAGTGCCTCCTTAAATAGGGGATCATAATGAGAGATGAAGCCTCTGAAAAAATGTTTGTACAGATAAGACGTTTCCTGCTGTGGTTACGACTCATTCAAAGACTTCCAAATTTAATGACCGTCTTGATACGGAACCCCTGGGCAGTAGATTTTTATGTTCATAGATAAGGCTGTCCATTATGTCAAGTGGTTTTTCTGGTGGTCCCAGAATATCTATATATATATATCTCAGCAGAGGGGTAAGTCAGAGTTGGTCCTCTGGGCGTCTCACGGTCAGTTTGGTTTTCTGGGTTCTGACAGTTGGTTTTTGGTGGCCCTCAGAAACAGATGGTCTGTTTGTGTCCGGTTTGACATGTATTTTGATTTGGTTAGGTTAAGAATTCTCATTGGCAAGTCTGTTATTCAGTAACTGATCCCATACGATAAAAGTACTTGACGGGCCTCATTTATTACTTTATTTCTCTTTTTCTGTGCCCGCTTCATCTGTTCTCGAGCATTAATAAATGTCTTATACTATTATTATATGACAACACCGTAGTGGTCTTTGCCTAGATATTTTCTGGTAGGCTTCAAAAAGTTGTCCATGAATAAAACTACATTACATCCCAAAACATCTAATATGCTGAGAACCGTTCAATTGGATTAAGTACAGATCCTAATTTCTTCTATCCCGATCCATCAATTTAGACAAAATATCACCCGAAAACTTTCCACCTTTGCATTGTTCTAAGGATGATAGGGAGAAGTAACGATGCTTCACGTTCAAATTGTTCACGGTTTCTCTTGTGACAGCATTTATGCTTTCCACTCCATTATAAGTCATCAGCTGAAGTGGTGCTCTATATCATTCAAAAAAGGTCTATATCATTCAAAAAAGGTCTATATCATTCAAAAAAGGTCTGTCAGATTCAGTGACTGAGCTGTTTTATCAGTCACTGCATAAGCCTCAGACCAGCTAATCGGCCAGTCAACAAAACTGATGATATACATATTCTCTCGAGGGTTCTTACCATGCAGGCGAGAGATATTCAGGCTAACCTTTGTCAAATAGTTTAAGTAGGAGATCAGTTTGCTGGTGTGGTGCAGACTTTTGCCTAACGCTCAGTCTGGCAAGTAATGTAGCTATTCACATCTATAGTAACCTCTTTGTAGAGGTTGGGTCAGTAGTATTTCCTGCTAATGAACTTTTATGTCTTGTCACGGAACTGACTCACTTGACTCACTCCGCAAACCTTGTTCCGATACTGGGAAATGATTAGAGCATATTATTGGAATAAAGTAAATTAATGAAAATGCTCCAATCACCTGTTAGTCCTCATCATATGAATTTGTAAATTCAGCAAATTGACTAATTTCTTTTGTCAGTCAAACGATCAAGCAGATCATCTGAATACTCCTGAACAAGTTTGCGAGCAACTTCCTTCAGCTGTTGCCTGCTCATGTTGTGAATATTGTGCCAAAAGCCAAACACATAAGGAGTGAACCTTCAGCTCTTCAGCCAGCAACTGCAGCATGGTTTCGTAACTTAACTCACGTAACTTTGTCTTATGTTCTTCCGGTAATATTGCCACAGATTTTAACAAATCCTAAATAATGGTCTTTGTTTCTCCAGGTCGCATATTTAGGCAACGTACGCGATGATCTCAGCGAAAGACATTTACACTGGTGAGACTTGCACCTTGTCGCTCATAATCTTCAAAAGCTGCAATGTTATCTATGGAGCTGACAAACTCTATCAGACTTTTTTAAAGCTGTGACAGTCATGTTCAGGTCTATCTTTAAATCCTGTACACAATGGCTAATGCAATTGAATATCTGCAGCAATTCATTCCAAAAACAATATAGGAACCAAATTCCACCAATTCGTAATTTTCTGCTGCATCCACGTGTTGTCTTGCATCTTAAATTTAGTTGATCTATGTCAGCAGCAATGTCGTTAAAAATATTCACGAATCTGACATTAGCATGTACAAGTGCACACATTGCAGCAACTCTACATAATAAGATTGCGTCACCCAGATTCTTTAGCATTAGCTTTAGGTGTTGCTTCAGTCGCTCAAATCGGCCTGTAGGTCTGGTAAGGAGCTGCCGACTGTCACACAACTGCTAGATAGCCTGGATTATGTCAAAGAATGCCACTGCTTTTCTTACAAGGCTCAATGAGTGACCAACACTTGGAATCCACACTACACGACAATTCTTGTTACGCACTATAAGCTATCATATTTACGAGACATACAATTGGTATGGTCATAAGATTGGCCTCTATAATCCGACAGGTTGATCCCCAATGGTTTAAACGTGCTCAAGCGTTGCCTACATGTTGTCAGCTTTGTAGTGAACATTGGATAAAAATATGAGAAATCTTTCCATTAGATTTGCTTCTTCAAAGTAGCAAAATATGAACGTCAATTGTTTGATGTCTGCTTTATCAGGAGTTGTGCCAAGGCTAATTGAGACGTATTTTGACTTCTTGATTCGATTGACAGCTCCTGGCAACACCTCGTTGCATGCTATGGAACTTGAATAACTAATGGATCCAGGTTTTGCCAAATGTACTGCCATTGCTGTATCAAAGTTTGCGAGTCGTTCAATGATTCAAAGATAAGTTCTGTTACGTGGTGATCCTATGATTGCGTTATCGCATCAAAGTGATAAGTTTCACTTAGCCATTATCTTGATAATTTTACGAGCTTTGGAATCACTTAATTTGTTTCGTGCCTCATCGGGTTGAGCCGCTGGATGCACATCACAGGAATCTCAGCTAATTACCCGATGTACATACATGTATTTTAAATGTTCGCTTAATGAGTTATTTTGCTTAAGACGTGCATGAGCATGTACCAATCATTAAAGCCTGACACAAGATGCTCGTCATGAGTACAGCTGAACAGTTTGTAAACCGAACAGTAGATATGTCGTGTATTGTTTCCAAAACAACCACGTTGAATTTGACAAAGTGGTATTTTTAGCTTGGCCTTCCCCTGTGAACTGAACCTGCTACCTCAATTGTTCTACATCTACTGACTCAAAAACTTTCATCCATTCTTTCAAAGTGGCCATACCACCAAAGTCTCCTGTTCTGCACACATCTTCCTATACTATCCAGATGTAATTTTCCTCTGAGGTCATCAGAACTAAACTTGTATTTAAGACTCACATTACACATCCATTGTATAATTCTCATATCATTTTTCTCCATGCAACGCATGTCCTCAACCCTCACTGGCCAGGTTTCACTTCCATATATCATCACATGGCATACACATGTCTCTTGGTCGCTCTTCTGGAAATGAAGACCCACAAGACTAATAAAGGGTTGCGGTCAAACTTCCATGATAGTTTCCAAGTTCACCACAAAATACCTGAAGAAGTCCAGCAAGCACGACGACGGACAAAATGCTGAGACAACAACAACCAAGATGAAGAAATCAATCTTGAAGTTATAAATAAAAATGAAAATTACTCATCTCTAAAATAAAGAGAAAAATGTCATTTTATACATTTTTATTTAAAATTAACAAATTTTTGTTCATGATTATTGAAATCATCTCTTAATGCATAATATGCACTGACCACATCGTCAACTGCAAGGTTCTTCAACTGACTTTTGTTTTTTCTTTTTTTTTTTAACTTTTATTCACCTCAAAGAAGGCACATTGCCACAGAGACGTAAGGGGGCTACTGTGAATTAGGAGCCATATACTAGCCTAAGTACAGTCAGGGGAAACAAGGAGAAGGTGAGGAGAATTCCAAAGGCTAGCAATTTGAGGAAATAAACCATTAAAGTAGGAAGCCCTAGTAATTTTACTATTTCATGTGTGTATATATATATATATATATATATATATATACAGGGTGGGCCAAAATAAGGGTCCTATCTTTAAATTTGAATAACTTCCACAAAATAAAAGTTAAACTCACCAAACTTTATGTGTGTGTAGACTGACCCTTCCGAGATTTTTTGAAATAAACAAAACAAATTTTAGCCGAAAAACACTTCTTAAAACTTACAAAAACTAAAGTATTGTTTTTTACACTGTTTTGAGTTTTTTAAGCAAAAATAATGTTTTCTAAATGAGGGTACGTTCCTTAGGGCTAATACGGCTCATGCTTGCTTCGGAAGGGGTCCTTTACTTATTCTAAAAAAAAAAATTTTTTAAAAATCAATAAATAAAAAAGTTATGAATTTTTAAAAATAGGACCCTTATTTTTGCCCACCCTGTATATATATATATACATTATTTTTATTATTCACCCCCAAACAAGGCATGTTGCCACTGAGACATTAGTGGCCAGATTTATAGGAAACATCCTAAGTGAGGAGTTATGCAGCGAGATGTTTGTTCACATTACATTTAAATTTCTGCATGTTGGTACAGTCAGGGAAAACTAGGAGCAAGGAGGGAATTCCAAAGGAAAGAAGCTATTAGAGTAGAAAGCTGTTGAAGGAGAACTTACTAAAGAGATGCTACTGATTGTTTGGACACATCACACGTAGGCAACCTGAAATCTGGATAAAAGACAGCATTGACCCTGTTTCACCTCCCTTTCTGACGAAATGACGCGATAATCAGGTGGAAACCTGGCTAAGCACCGATGTCCAGCCTGGAAGAGGGAATGACTTACCATCGTCACGCTTGTAGTGATGAACCACCCAAGCTGGAATGGAGTGAATCGTGATGCTGTTAGGTCATTGGAAAGAATCGGCTCGATCCACCCAGTGTTATAGTCATATAAGAAGACAAAGAGGGGGTAAAAAACCAAAGCAGGCATGGGTAAAGAGATTGCTTACAATGAAAGTACACAGCTAGGTTATTTAACTCTCTCACTATCTGTCCTGTTGAATCAAAACACAGAATGGAAGGGTAAGTCGCTGTGCGAGCTGTGTCCATCGCTTGTTGTGCACTCATTAAGACATGCAGCTGTCTTTACTCGCAAGTTTAAAAGATTTTTTGTTTTTAAGAAATAATCAATTTATTTTAGTTTATCTTGTTACTTTCTCTTTAACTTCTAGGCATGACCCGAACCAGTCTTGGACGCCCTTGAGCAAGGTGTTCGCACCACGCCCATTTAAAAAATATTTTTATGTCTTCCCTACTTCCCAACACTATCATCTACTCAAACTATGCCTAGCCCAACTCTGTCCTTGGTATGATCTTTGAACTACATTCGGTGGCAAGGCTCTAATTTGGGAGCTTTAGGGGGTCTGAAGTCATCCCTTACTTTCCCAACTAACAGGTCCACTCTAATATTGAGTGGTAGTACCTGTCAAGGTCCCATCTATGGGTTAAATAGAATATATCGTTCACCGACTTCTCATTTACAAAATATATGCCTACAAAATGAATTCATCCATAAATATTCGAAGATAAAATCTTTTACCAAAATGACTGAATTCGGAATTTAAATCACTGAAAAGGGATTGATATGTTAAAAACAACCAAAACAAATTCTTTTACATTGTTTTGTTAAAGATTAATCATTTGGTCTCCTCTTTTCAGGTGAGGTCGCGAAAAGTATGGTGAAGTTTAAACGAGGTGGGAGTCCTCATTTTGTGGAGTGATAGTTTTCATCAAGTTTTCTCTTTATTTCCCATAAAAATGTTATTTTATTATTACCAAATGCAAAGACATCTGGCGTAATTGCATAGGCGTACCATTCTAAACTGAAGGAAATTGGAAATGAAACCAATCTCAAATCTGTCTGTTGTAGTAGTTTAGTTTATTTACATGAAAAAAATAAACAATATGAAATTTTAATTTCTCTTAGCCTGATACTGAATTAATTTGGCCGATAATTTTATAAATAGAAAATCAATAAGTTTAACTACAAAGTATAAAATCAAATAAAGATTTTTGCGCAAATGACATTAAATTGAGGTCTATAAAGAAACAACTAAAATGAATTATCTAAGTATCCGTGCATGTCTGTTAGATCTAATATAAAAGAAGTTCACAATTACACAAATTGAACATCACTAAAATTGAAAATAGCTTATTTTGAATCGCTATACTATTTTTTCTTAGTGATATAAAGAGGAAGTAGGATGTTTTATTCTATTACAGAAACAAAACATGTACTCCTACCACCACTCTTTCAAAAATGGGAGAATTTGACAATAACGGCCATATTTGTCTATGCAGTAAATACCCATTTCACATAATTTTCATAATTGAAAAATAAAGTGTTAGCAACCTCTTCCAATATATTTTGATTTGAAAAAGAAATTTTTAAAATAAATAAATAAAAAATTTCTTACTGATAAATTAAGCAAAAAATAATCCACATATTTCATGAGTAAAATTTTAAAAACTACTTTGATATCAAAATACAATGAAATTATCAAAGTTTGACCACTAAAAACACAATTGGACAATTTAAAAAAATTATAAGGCACTTTTATCATGGTCATTTGAGTGTAAAGTAGCAAGATTAATGTTTTAGCTGCTTTTAATTAAAAAAGGAAGAAGATGAATCTTCTACTTTAAAAATATGTTTTAAATTCAACTAACAAATCTTGGCCATTTTTAATAGATAGAAGAATACCCGAACAGTTTTGTACCACATTTTATGTCTCCTCACGAAGATTAAAATCAAGATATAATGATACTAAACCTTATGTCTAGAATCCTTATTCCAATTTTGATTCTAGAAAATGTCTAAAATTTAAGGGGTCTAAGAAGAAATTGAAAGTCAGAGAATTTTGTTTAATTGGTGTATAATGACTATGGATCAAATTGAATTTTCAAATGAGAAGTTGTGTCCATATTATGTGCCGCTAAAGCCCCCTTAAAAATTTCTAAAGAAATTGAAATTTGGGAAATATTTATTAATTGATGTCTAATATGTATTGTTAAAATTTCTCAAAAATCGCAGGCATCTGAATTTTCACAGAAAAACTTGCATAAAACTAAATTAAACTAAATATAGCTAACATTACAACCCCTTACACCTAACAGTTGTTCCAAACTTTATAATGATGGGTCAATTTGTTTAGGAATGAATCGTGTACATATATATATATTTGTGTGTGTATGTATGTATATATATATATATATATATATATATATATATATATTTGTTATTGTTTATATCTATGGACGTATACGTTTCGTCTCTTTTCAATCGAGACTCATCAGCATAGAAGTATGACTATTCACTACCGGTCACACGATTCGAAACCCTGGATTACAAGTAGTTTTCAACCCAAATCCAACGTCGCTAACCGATCGGCCAATTCTGAATAGCTTATAAACAATGATAATTCAAACACATTTAAAGCGGCGAGACGTACAGGCATTCTACTTCTATAAGGGAAGGAATGATGCATATAAAGCAAGTGACGTCATGCTGTGTTAGTACTACCATTTACAGTGCTCTACTTTTTTACGAGGAGCTTCAAATATAAATATTGTTATTATATATACAGGGTGGGCAAAAATAAGGGTCCTATTTTTAAAAATTCATAACTTTTTTATTTATTGATTTTTTTTTTTTTTTTTTTTTTTTTTTTTAGAATAAGTAAAGGACCCCTTCCGAAGCAAGCATGAGCCGTATTAGCCCTAAGGAACGTACCCTCATTTAGAAAACATTATTTTTGCTTAAAAAACTCAAAACAGTGTAAAAAACAATACTTTAGTTTTTGTAAGTTTTAAGAAGTGTTTTTCGGCTAAAATTTGTTTTGTTTATTTCAAAAAATCTCGGAAGGGTCAGTCTACACACACATAAAGTTTGGTGAGGTTAACTTTTATTTTGTGGAAGTTATTCAAATTCAAGTTATTCAAATTTAAAGATAGGACCCTTATTTTGGCCCACCCTGTACATATATATAAAGCACATACCTAACTTTATATAAATAGAGATAATAATTGTATTCTTGTTTTTCTTTATAGGTTCCAGAGAAAAGTCAATTTTCAACAGTTGGAAGAAATGTCATTGTCGTCTGCCTTATTCATTCAAGAAAAAAAGGAAAAATTCATTTTTTAAAAATATACAAATATCCAAATTGGTCAGATTCAAATACAGTTTAGCACAAGGTTATTGCCTCTACCAGAAAATGCTCAATCTCAACCATCTCATTTGTAAATGCCTTTTTGACTCTCATAAATGGAGAAAATTAGTCAAACTGATCACCTCACCGCAAGTACTTTCCATCATCCGGCATTATTTTACCACAAATCTTGAGTGCCATCTTCATCAGTACGTGAAAATTGTTCCCTCTGTCTGTAAAGTTGAAGAACGACCCGTTTACGAGATATTAGATAAATGCCGGTTTTGTCATAATATGGTGCTTAGATCAAAGTTAAGCGAACATGAAGGAGAATGTCAGATGCCAATTAACTGTGAAACTTGTAACAGACTGATAGCTAAGTAAGTAAAATTATTTTATTTTTTTTTTTTTTTTTTTTTTTTTCTTTCTTTTTTCTTTTTTCTTTCTTTTTCTTTTTTCTTTGTTTTTCTTTTTTCTTTCTTTTTCTTTTTTCTTTGTTTTTCTTTTTTCTTTTTATTTTTTTTTTATTTTTACTAATGAGGCACCACTTATCAAACCTAAAAGCCAATCGAGGACAAGGGTTAATGAGATGGATAGATTGAGTGTTGAATGATGATGAATATTATGAGAGGATTGAAAATAATGAATGGAAAGAATAGCATTTGGTTACTTATGAGGACGGTTTATGACAAGTGTTTATTGACATTAGATTGTAAGATGACCATGTTGTAGCTCTCAGTGAAGCAATCTTGTATCAATGTATTCCACGGAGGAGAAGTTCTTAGAAAGAAGTTCTGTTCATGGAAATTCTGTATGCTGTTAGGCAGACAGAGGAAGAAAGGTTTACAAAAAAGTATTTTGCTTTTACTCAAGCATGTAGGTGTTTTATTTTTATTTTTTTATTATTTCTACAATATTAAGGCATATTATAGAAATAAAATAATGTAGATAATGTCTAAAAAGAAATGGGACTTGTTTATCTGTCATCAACCTGTCAAGGAGTTGAATATCTTGCGTGGGGTACCGAACATAACTCCTGACCGGAAGAAATAAAACCCGGCTGATTTGCACCAAGACACATCTGGCCGGAAAATGAATATCCAATAATTTGATTCAAAGACACCTGTAACGGTCACCTGCAGACGGAAATATGCCTGTCGCTAAATAAACAATAAACTGGATTGAAGCCATGTCCCATAGAGGGCATGGTGAAATCCCGAAATGGGCGCTGCAGTTGTGGATACATGGGTGTCCAAAAATGTTATATTAACTAGTCCAAAGACCAAACAGTCTGCTGGCTAGCAAATTGGAGAGATCAACTTCTGTCAATTTCCATGCTCTCTCCCACTCTGCTCACTCGTCACAACTGAGCAATAAAAAATATACCATTATATTTTTATACAGACTGATCAGTCTGACATCCAATGGTATTAGGGTCACAACCCAGCTAAAGCAACTCTGGTGAAATCTAAAGACGTTTGCAACAGGATCCAGCAGCCTATGGTCATTATTGCCAATGTGTCTGTAGACAATCTATGACAAGCAAGGACGTTCGGTCATTTACGCAATGCAGAATGAGGATAACAATGTTGGCTTGGCGCATGTGAAACCACCACTCAATGCCTGCAGATGACGTCCTTCCTCAATGATTTATAGCAACCCCTGGTTGTGTTAGGGGTACCTGAAATCCTTTAAGAACATGAAGTGCTTTAAATCTACGAGAAGGACCTTGATCAAAAGTTGATGATTTCGACATGTCCAGATACAACGCTGCATTCAGGCCCAACTCAATAATAACAACACTCACACTCTAGTAAAAATGGTGGCACCATCTGTTGCATGCCATCTGACAGCTTCCAAACAGTTTCAACGTACACAATTTCACTCCAAAAATTTTGGTTGACCCATGTCATGTGGTTTTCAGATATTTGCCAAAGTTGCTGTGAGGCTTAAATCTAATAACAGAAGCAGCTTGTTCAACATCAAAAATATCCTTTCTTCAAAATATTTTTGATGTACGAAATTATATAACCTTCAATACCTTTTTTTTTTTGCAAATGAGTTGGGGTGGGGGGTAAGACTTTCCCTCAAATTGCCAAAACAAAAAACTTTTATTTTCTTCACTATTTAATATAGATTTTGTCCATCCGTCTGTCACAATTTTTCTAAATGTAATAAATGCATTGCGAAATTTGTCTCATTTCGAAATATCAGAGATCTCAACTATTTTTAGAGATGGAAAATATTGCATTAATAGTAAATAATAAATTCCCAACAAATAAAGCGGATGCCATGATTGGAAATCGAAACCGAAAGCTTGAGATCTTCAGTCTGAGGTTCTACCAACTAATCTATTTGGACTTTCTTATAAATAGAGCTTAAAACATCATCTTAACAAAATAATTATAGATTTGGCGTAACGTTATAGATTTATGATTTGCGTCATGTTTCAAAACATGAATTCAAACATAAGCAATAATAAAAAAATAAATAAATGAATGGATAAACATCATCAATAATGTTAGAAATTATTTTAATAGTTCAAAACAATTTATTTTGCTTTAATTACGTATTGGTGTTAAGAACAATTTAATATTTAATATATACTAGAATTTGGGCCTATGGGGCCCATAATTCTAGTGTCTTAAATTTAAAAGATCATCAAAGTTTTGTACATAGGAGTTTCAATTTGAGTATTGATAAGAAAATCAAGCTCATTTTCTCATGTTTAGCAATGTAGTTGGATGAGAACCTGTCTTGACTCGGTATTTACTGACTCCAATTTTTTGTGGTGGTAATCATAGCTAGCAGACTATATCATCACTGTAGAAAGTGGCATTGTACATTGATTACAGGTGTGGCTTGTGAACACAGCGTACCAGGTTCAAGTTCTGACTGAGCTACAGCATCAATTTCACTTGAGAAAAGTATGAATCCATATATCTTCCCTTCAGCTATGGATTAAATAGTGGGGTAAACTTGACTTTCATGGCTTGGCTGTCCAACTAGTCTAGGAGAAGGAAAATTCCAAAATGCCACTAGTCTCTCTCTGCTTATCCCGGCATTGTTTCCAGTCACTTTGTACTTACGACTGGATTCAAGTAATGCCAGTTCAAGAAAAGTGTGGTTGGTGATTGTGCAACCCTTGCTACACTGTACACCTACATAGGCATCCTTACTGGGGGGGGGGGGTCCATTGTTTTTCGAGACTGAAAAGAGGCGTATATATATTACCACCCCTTTCTCGGACTATTGAGAAAAACAAATCCTGACACCTTTTCAATCAGATTTCATACTCTTATCCTAAATAAAGACATCCGATCTCGGATGCAATTCACACTTATCTTTGTAGGTCTTGGATGCTATTTATTCATCTACCTCCTTCAGCCATCGGTATACCACCTAGTATTATAAAGTAAAAATGTTGCATACATGCATGATGATTCGAGTAAGAAAACAATGCATCTTGTATTTCTGCTTTGGTGCATAAACCTTGTGTTGTTTCCATAGATTTTTCTTCATAATTTCAATTTATTGCCGCATATGTGATTCTCTTAACTGTTCTGCTCCACTTCATCTATCCGACACGAGCGACCACACATGTCCCCTCCAACACCTTTATACTTACCTGCTCTATTCCTTAATTAAATTTCTGCTTAAAAAGTAAAATAAAATCTTGCTTTGTAAGAAACTTCTACTTACTTCTAGAATCTTCTACTTACTTCTAGAAACTTCTACTTACTTCTAGAAACTTCTACTTACTTCTAGAATCTTCTACTTACTTCTAGAATCTTCTACTTACTTCTAGAAACTTCTACTTACTTCTAGAAACTTCTACTTACTTCTAGAATCTTCTACTTACTTCTAGAATCTTCTACTTACTTCTAGAATCTTCTACTTACTTCTAGAATCTACTTGAGCAAGATTTAGATGTGGGTGTGTAAAAAATAAGGTTAAAAACGGAAAATGGGGATATTATGTATGTAGACTGAAAATGGGGATATTATGTATGTAGACTGAAAATGGGGATATTATGTATGTAGACTGAAAATGGGGATATTATGTATGTAGACTGAAAATGGGGATATTATGTATGTAGACTGAAAATGGGGATATTATGTATGTAGACTGAAAATGGGGATATTATGTATGTAGACTGAAAATGGGGATATTATGTATGTAGACTGAAAATGGGGATATTATGTATGTAGACTGAAAATGGGGATATTATGTATGTAGACTGAAAATGGGGATATTATGTATGTAGACTGAAAATGGGGATATTATGTATGTAGACTGAAAATGGGGATATTATGTATGTAGACTGAAAATGGGGATATTATGTATGTAGACTGAAAATGGGGATATTATGTATGTAGACTGAAAATGGGGATATTATGTATGTAGACTGAAAATGGGGATATTATGTATGTAGACTGAAAATGGGGATATTATGTATGTAGACTGAAAATGGGGATATTATGTATGTAGACTGAAAATGGGGATATTATGTATGTAGACTGAAAATGGGGATATTATGTATGTAGACTGAAAATGGGGATATTATGTATGTAGACTGAAAATGGGGATATTATGTATGTAGACTGAAAAAGGAAAACGCTGCGAGAATTGTTAAACCCCAAATGATTTTGTGCTGTTATTTACAATTGCTGCTGTTAATATGCATCACGGCAAAACAACAACGAAAAAGAAGAGAGAGAACTAACTACTGCTACATGTCATCAAACCAACAAGACTCAAGCTTGTCTGATGGGGCTGGGATCAAAGAATTGGTCACTGTAGTGCTACAATAAGAGGTTGGCCTATGAGGCAATGCTCCACTCAATACTAAAGAGCAATTTGTATATATATATATATATATATATATATCTTTAGGAGAATTGAGAAACCAAATAGCGAGTCAGACAAGTTTCCCCTGCTTTCAATCTATTTCCATAATGCAACATTTATTTTTTTTTCTTTCTACTTTCTTTACCGATTTATACGTTTTTTCTTTCCTTTATCTTTTTTCAAACTTTCGAGTTTGAGACGCTTTCTTTTTTATTTCAATTTTTTAACTTCGATTTATTCACTTTCAATTTAACAATTTTTTTATTGATTTTTTTTTTTTTTTTTTTTTTTCTAATCAAATTTGTATTTTTAGAAACAGTACTTTTTTTTTCACATTAAAAACATACAATTTAACAGGCAATAAAGTTTTGTTTCTTTTCCATAAGTTTTATTTATTAATTTGGCACCATTCGATTTTGGCAGAAATTTTTTTGTGTAACCACAAATTTCGGGCGATGAGGAGCACAAATCAAAGTAATTTTTCCAGTCATTTGTAAGAATTTTTATGGTGCTGTCATATAAAAAACAAATTCTTCGGTAATATACTGTATGGAATGGAAACTATGGATACAGAATTACTATGAAGTGTAAAACATTTAAATTAAAAATTTTAATCTGACAAAAAATAAATTACTGTTTATAAAAACAGATTTTATTTGAAAAAAAAATTTTTTTTTCTTTGTTAAATTTGTAAATTACTGTCTGTTATATTTCAGATTCATTCAAAAAAAAAAAACACTGATTTTATTTTCATAATAAAATTGAAAAAAAAGATTTTCTAATGTATTATTTTTTCCCGCAACAAAACAGAACAAATTACTAAATAAACTGGGGAATAGTAATTTGTTTTCTGTAAACTAGGGAACATTTTTTATCTGAGCACCAGCAGCAAATTGCAGATGACTCACTAATGTCACATTGCGTAGCAATCTTAAGTTAGATAATTCAACATCACTAAAGGTTCTGTTTCAAATTCTAAATATTTTCACATATTTATTCATGCCGTATATATGATTGCTTTGTAGATTAATTTTTGTAGGCGTATATTTTGTAAACAATTAATCTGTAAATCTATAGATTCTATTTAATCCATAGGTGCTGTCACTCTGGGTTCGAGTGGACCCGGGAGCAATAGCAACTAAAAGGTGACTTCACACACTCCAGAGCTCCGAAATTGAGGCTACACCACCGAATGCACTTAGATTGACAATATAAAAATACAGAACGTTATGGGCTTTCCGATGTCAATTTGGAGGATATGACCAATTTAAAGTCGACCTTGTAAAACCGAGCTCTTTATATTGCTATTGGTGTTGATAAGAAAATTAAGAAATAATTACAAACGACTAGTTGTGATTATTTCCTCATTGTCCTATCATTTATCTTTCTGGAGTGTTTATAGTGAAATGAAATTTACAATGAAATATGTGATCGCTATTTAATGTGGGAAAATGATAAACAAAATTAAAGAAATTCACTGACATTTATGGTATGATATTCAATCAATATTGAATTATTAGTCAATTACTTATTTGTATGTATGGTTAGTGTACACCAGTTAATGAATGGTTGAATGGATATATTAGCGACTCATAAATGTATTTGTGTAAACATGCACTAGGCAGCATGTTTAGTGTTGCATGCAAATGGCTGACTTGCTGCAAGTGAGTAATATTTAACAAAGAGAGGAGAGACCACACAGAAGATTGGAAATATGTCTGATCTGTAAGTTTGGGCCACCCGGAATTCTATTTGTCCACTTGAGAAAATGTTTTTTTCAGATAAGGGGTTCCCTGCTGTGGTTATGATCCACTTCAGCTTTTTCTCAGGAATAATGGCTGGGAGCCCTTTGGAGATTGGGCCCTTGATGTTCATAGACAAGGCTGACCATTATCTCGAGTGGTCAGTCTCTCTGGGTAGTTGAATATGGGGTGACTGAGAAAAGACTGGACGTCTAAAATTCCCAGTCAAAAGTACATATATTCCAGGAGATGGGGGGTAGAGAGGTAGAGCCGGCCCTTTGGTCATGGAACAGTCGGTTGGTTTTTCGGGGGTCTGACAGTCGGTTGGATCTGTGTGCATCTCCAACAAGATGGACCCTTGGGGTTCTTAGCTGAAGGATTGTGTTATTGAACTTACGTTTTGGTTTAGTCGGGCAAAAGATCTCATTTTGCAAGTCTGCTATTCAACCTAAGAAAACGAGTAGCATTTGTAAACTCCCCAAAATAAACCCCTCTTAATTGTTTTAAAACTGGAATTGTGGTTTGGTTTGGAGCGAGAATTCCTTTGTTGCAGCACTGACCGAATCAAACAAATTTGAACCAGCACAACGAACTGGATGATCACGGTCGGTGTAGTGGACGCACACATGCATGTTGATAATTATATGTGGTATTGAATTAGTAATCACGTGAATATATATGTATGGAGAATTAAATTATAGACAACCAGTGGTCATTGGATTTGGTATATTGAGTTGTCTTTCAAATTATTAGCGTTTCTCCATTGACTGAAGAAATATAACCAGTTTAATTATTATTTGTTATATTTTCGTTTGTACTGTTTTTAGTATATGATAAATCAGTCCAGCGGCAGGATGACTGTGGTCATGCATACGAGAGGTTTTGAGGTAAAGCTTCAAAACTTTCAGGCAACTGTTCACATTAAACCTAAACTCTTTTAAATTTATCCAGACGGCACCAATCACAATCTTGCAACAGTTCATGGAAATAACATGCATCAAGGACTTAGATTAGTTGCTATGGTCAAACGAAAGTCTTCCAACAGGAAAAGCAGCCAAACAAAAAAGAGATATGCATTCCAATCAAATCATATCATCTATCTGATGAAACTGTACAACTCTCACCGCAACATTAATATCAAAAGGTTTTCTTGTGAACATAACATGGGCATTATTGTCAGCAACAATCTGACAAGGCACATCTCTAAAATGATCAAGAAGGCCAAGGGTGTGTTGGCATCACTTAGCAACATCTTTGTTAGCCACTTTCCAGCCGAAAAACTCTATACAGCTATGGCGCAACTACACTAAGAATTCACGTTATCAGTCTGGAATGCTCATCTTCCTCATCATATTGGAAAAGACATGTGCAACCACACGAATACTCTCCATCAGACGTTTGCCATACTCTAAATGCCTTACTTCCCTGGGCTTGGATTCATTGAAACTTCGATGTCTAGCAACGGACTTTGTTAATAATTTTGTGGGTATTTACTATCTTACCAACAACAACCGTGAGCACCTTTTTGATCTCCATGCGTCTAAAAACCAATGGACATGTCTTCAAAGTTGGAAAACGGCACAGCTTCCATGACTTTCGGATACAGTTTTTCATGCTCAGAATTACTGAAGCCTGATCCAAATTGCCTGCATCAGTTATTGGCTACCGTGACACTCCATTCTTTAAAACCTTCATGCTTCCTGAAATTTGTTGAAACTACACCTGATGCCCCCCTCCATACATATGTACATATGCTTATATGCACATTTCCAAGACGTTCGACAGTGTGTGGCATTCTGATCTTTTACACAAACTTCAGGGTTATGGTATTTGTAGTGAGGTTCTTGACTTCTTGACATTATTAGGTCTTTTCTTTCTGATCGAAGCTTGTGAGTAACTTTGGATGGTGTCTCTTCATTATCTTTTCCTATCAATGCTGGTTTTCCTCACGGCTCTATTCTAGGCCCAACACTGTTTCTTCTCTATATAAATGATCTTCCAAAGAATATTATTCAGAAAATTAACAGCTATGCCAATGATGCCACTCTATTCTGGTGTTGCTTCTCGCTCATCTCCCTCGGTTCAGTCGAAATATGTAGCTGATCTAGAAGTTGACCTGGGTTCAGTTGTGGATTGGGTTACAAAATGGCTTGTTTCATTTAATCCTGTTAAGACTCAGCTCGTGTCTTTCAATCATAGGCGTGCCGCTTTTATTCCTGAGATTCTCCTGTATGGCTCTGCACGTGACAAGAAACTGACTCTGAAATTTCTTGGTCTTTCTTTCTCATCAAATATTTCTTAAAGTTCATATACTAGATCCATAGCCCTTTCTGCTTCTCATAAAGTCGGTTCTATCGTTCCAAACATTTTCTCACACCGAGGCTATTCTCTATCTCTACAAATCTACTATCAGACCATGTATGGAGTACTGTTGTCATATTTGAGCTGGTGAATCTGTTAAATTTGAGGGTTCTTGATAAGTTACAGAAACATATCTGTAATTATAAGGAGAGTAGAAAGTAGACCTTGGATTTACTTTTGGCAGTCTCCTAACTCTTGCTTCCCTTATTTTGTCCTTTAGTCCTCACATTCCATGAGCGATGTTTCTGACAAAGGGGGAAGAATTGTTGTTAATCTGTGTTGGAATCTATCCATATAACACTTATCGTTGGCTAGTTTTTGACCTTGAAGTGTGTTTTTTTTTTTTTGCTCCTTACATCAAGTGGCTTCATGCTTTGTCTGGAGCGATTTTGCTAAAAAAAAATTTTTTTTTTTTTAAATTTGATTGGCCCCACCCTTCTTCTCTGCACCCTCTTTCTCACAGACTTGATATTGCTAGTCTCAGTCTTTTCTATAAGTACTATTATGGCATGTGTTCTTCATAATTGTCTGATCTATTCCCTGCTTCCATTGTTCCAGCCTGTTAGACTTGTTGATCTAGTGGTCTCCATCAATTCGCTGTTTGGATACCTCATTGGAATACAGCTTCCTATTCCAGTAGCTTCTTTCCAAGAACTGCAGACTTGTGGAACTCTCTTCCTGCTGACTGTTTTCCTCCTACCTATAGCCTTGGTCTTTTCAAGACTAAGGCAAATAAGCATCTCCCGTCTTTACGATAATCATCTTTCGTTCTTGTTAGCTCCTTACATCAAGTGGCTTCATGATTTGTCTGGAGCGATTTCCGAAAAAACAATAAAAAATGTGCATGCACTGTTGATGCGTTGTAGTGCACCTGAGCACTGCACACAATGATTTTATTAATTATTATTAAACTTTCTTAACACTAATTATACCAGCAGTTTAATCAGAGCTTTGTCAATATATTAGTAACATCTGCTTAAGTATTCAACAAGAAGTGTCCATGTTGTTATGGCCATATGAGTATAGTTACTACCGACTATGATCATCACGATAACAGAATTTAAATACTATATATAAACTATATATAAAAAATATACTTTTGAGATTATTGTCTTGTCTTATAAAACAATAAATAAATTGCCCCATACATTGCATAGTATATTTATTTACTCCTCTGCAGGAGTTAGGCACAAGGCCAGTTTTATCTTACTCCCACAAGTAAGATGTGACCACAGCTTGGGTCGAGTAAGTGGGGTTAAAAGCCAGCGCTCGAGAGGTGAGCACTCTGGCCATTTAAAAATTGCCTAGGCAGCCCCGTCGGCATTCCCCGGTAGGGGCGCCTCAAGCAGTAAGCAATAAACTTACTCCTCCCCAAAGAGGGGAGGCGAAGCCTGGACCTCCTAGAACTGCACAGGACAAACCCACAGACAGGTGGAATCAAGTCCCGAAGGACAAGACGACATCCGTCTATAGGGTGCAGTATCCATCGGAACAGATACTACACTTACTTCCTAGCGTGTGCCAGGTGCATAGTATCTCGCACTATCAGTTTACAAGGTTTCATTGTACTCTATTTCACTGACAAGGCTTGGGTTGGTCCGTGACGTATGGTTTTCACACACTTGTCAATGTTGCCATGAGGATTAAATCTCCTAATAAAACAAGCAACTTTTGAACGAGAGACTTTCCGATTCGAGTGTTACAACTTCTGATTAGAGATTGTTGCATCTTTAACAGCTGGCCACAACTCGCCCATATAAACATATACATACATACACACACACATTCGCACAGGTTGCATACATTTAAACCAGACAAGGAAAGGGAAAATAAACCAATATGAGAGAGAGAATGAGAATCAATCAAAAGGTAACTGAACAAAGCTAGCTACAAAATCCTGTCCGGGTGGAAGGAGGGAAATCAAAGGACTGGGTGGGTAACAAAAAGACAAGTACAAAAGATAAAGAAAGGGGTAGAAAATTTTAGCAGTAAAATATTGTAGCACTACAGGAACCTATTTTTTTGATCCCAACAAATTATCAAGACGGTGGCTCATCCCATAAACAGTTGAAGTCTTGTTTTGATAACACATAGCAGTAGTACATTCTATCGCTTCTCTTTTTTTCTTTTTAATAACAGTGATTGTAAAAAAAAAAGTAAAGTGGTCGACCATAGTAGAAGACGACCCGAAGGCTCCCTTTTTATTAACTACTACACCGAGGTGTAGGGGAGGGCGCCACTTCTTTCCAAGGATTATTCCACTTCCTCTTGACCTCACCTCGTAATGCTGAGTTTTTTTAGCAAGGGGACATCAAGTCCCAGAAACGAAACTGTCCCTCAACGAAAACCCACCTCTTTTTATATATTTTCTCAGTCTCAGCTGAGAAGCAGGATCTTGTGCTTGAATCAGCTTCTTTTTAACCAATGGCGCATGCGCTGTGTCACTCCATTTTAGCTTTGCTGATGTTCACCTCACAAGTTTGCCATGTCCACAAGCACATAGACAGACAATTCGCCTCCTCTTGCTTCAGCGTGGTAAGTCTCCGCCACTGTGCTCTTTGGCTTAACTACACCCTGATTGTTTCTCACATGTTTCTTTAACAAAGTAAATGATGAGCCTGTTTGCTGCAGCATAGTATAACATCTATGCCAAAATCTTCCAATTCTACACACAGTCCATTTTTCTTTTCGAAAGAGACTTAAATTATAAACAACTAATTGTACCAATCCAGCGTTACCCGACAGTGTATTTACTTGCAAGTTATATTGCTTTTCCTTTTTAAACCTTTGCCATTCCTCCCCCCCCCTTCCCCCAAAAAATCCAATCAGAGGGAAGTTACTCTGTATTGGTGAATACAAGGTTTTGTCCCTTTTTTTTTTTTTTTTTTTTTGTAAAGATAGCATTCATTTGAAAATAATTCTAACCTAGACAAAATATTAAAGAAATATGAAAGAAATTAAATCAAATTGCATTTTATTCTTCTTAACGACGTGCTGCAACGATCCACAAGAAAAACTGATGCACCAGAATCAAATATTGATTTTTATCGGAAGAAAGCTATTATCAGTGACAAAAAAAAAGACTGACTTTACTTTATATATTAGATGATCTTTTAACTTTTAAAAGTAATAACTTGCTTTTGAAAAAAATTATAAAAATTTATTACCTTTGCATGTTTGGTAGCATTTGGATTAGAATCATCATTGATATGATGTTAAAAATCGTTTGATCTTGATCAAGATATCTAAATAATGTGGGTTGTAGTATTTTTCATGTTCATATAGCAGTTATCAACTGCTTAAAGATTCATGGTTATAGCAAAAAAGAAAAAGAATATCCTTAAATACTTCAAAATAATTTTAAAATTGCTACACTTTTCATAAATACCTTAGATTTTGCTACATACATTTCTTTTTTTTTTTTTACCAACAGATAAAATTTGAAAAGCTGCACCAGTGAAAAGCCCACATCAAACAACAGCCATAGTGATTATCTATCTAAATATTTCCTAACCTGACCCCAAATTTTACAGCCAATCCTGATCAGTCTACAGGGTGACTCCCCCCCCCCCCCCCCTCCCAACAAATGTCATCCATGGAATTGTTAATAAAATTCACAATCCTTTCTTGCAATCAACTATATTTGATATAAATAAACTTCAGTTGATGCATGACTTGTCCACCAAGTTTCCGTCATGAATGACCAACAGTCTTTATTTTATCATCGTTTAAGTGTGCACCCCTGCATTGCAAGTACACCTAAATGCGACGTGCAAAATTGTCAATAGTCTTGCCGCATCCTAGTGAAACCGCTGTTTATCCCTTACAACACCGCTTCCTCTGCCCAAAGCGGCGCAAAACTGAACAGCCACTAAATAGTGCTCGGTATTAATCATGCAGGTAATCTCCTGATGTGATTGAAATTCTCCACACTTCAAATTACTCGTTGGAATAACTGCAGGGACACTTTGGTGATTGTCTCATCAGTAGAAAGGGGGAGGGGTGATCCTGAATGAGCTTCACACTCACCAGACCTTACCCCCCCCCCCACCCATATTTTTATCTGTGAGGTTATCTTAAAAATAATGTCTTTTAAAACAATTCCCAGACTATTCCTGAACTAAAGAGGACGATCACAGTCAAAATCAGAGCAGTGCCGAGAGAGGAGGGTGTCAGTTATTGACAATTTTTCACGTAGTGTCCAGATGTGCTTGCAATGCATATATGGAGCATATAATCGAGCAGTAATAAAACAAAGACTGTTGAATATTCATGACTGAAACTTGGTGGACAAATCAGACATAGACATATTAAATAAGGTTTGATTGCAGAAAGAGATGTGAATTTTATCAATAATTCCATGGGTAGGTGGCCATTCTTGAGGAAGTCACCGTGTATTAAAGACTGATGTTTATCAGTGTAAAGCAAATTGCTTCTGTTGTCGCATTTTCAGTTTGTTATTTCGTATGCTATGCTTGCTGTGGTGGTGTTGTTGTTGTTGGTTGCTTTCATTAGTTGCATACAAGACACAAAAAAAACACGTATAATTATTATCTTTGGTTTTTATAGTTTTTCTTTGCTTTATTAATGTTCTAGAAATTCAGTGCTGTTAGTTTATGGCAATCCATGTCACTAACGTATGTGCTTCCATGCAAGTGATCTACTTTCTTTTTTTTTTTTTTTCTTTTTTTAATCTTTTTGTTTCTGCTGGGGATGGGGCATCCTTCCAGATGTCAGACATTCACCTGCTATTTAAGACACTCCATTCTAACCGTCCCTTTAAGTGCAATTGTTTGTATCTCTCTTGCACTTGGTTCACCGGGTATATTCACCAGGTAGTTTTTAAAATTCTTTTTCATGGGTCCGGTTGCTCTTATAATTACTGGAATGATGGAGATCTTCCTGAAATTACAGTTGTTGTTTTTTTTTCATGTTGTACTTAAGACCTTGGTATTTTGTTTTCTTTTCTCTTTGAGCTCGGTTTAAGCCAGCATCATTAGGGACACTGACTTCAACTAGGGTAGCTACTTTCTTCCTTTTGTCCCATATCACTGTCAGGTTTAACAGTTCTTGTCTATCATTCATAATTGTGGTCAGCCCTTCTCCCACTCTTCAACACTCACAAGAAAGGACCCAAACTGCTTGAAATTAGAAAAAACAAAAAACTGAGAAACATCCATCTTCGATAGATATGGCCTTATTCAACGTAGATCGATCAAGATCAAGGATGAACTTGAGAGAAAGAGGGATAAATGAAGACCTAGCCAGAGATAGGTTAGTTTTGAATCAATTTCTAAAAGCCATTCAACGCATGCCAACATGTAAAATGGACGCCAAACTGAATATGATTATATAAGCCTTCTCTATCATTTACAATTACGGCCGGCCCTTCCACTCTTCAACAAACTGCCTGATAGTCTTTGATAAATGTGTCCTTATTCACCATAAATCGATCAGGACTGGCTAACAAATAAGCGTAATCATTTCTATGCAGATTTCAACTCGATGGTTCTTGTTGGCCTCTTTTTGTTCTACAAATGGTGTGTTATCTGTTTATTTCTTAAGTCACGAGCCTAACTAATAAAACAACATCTATTATGCAAAATCCAACTTTATTCATCAACATAGTCTCTTTTTAAGGTGATAACACTGATTTCAATGCTGCTCTAACAATTCAATGTCTTTTTTGTTAAACGATTTGTCTTTGGCCTGAAAATATTCCAAAGTTTTTTATATCATTTCTTCATTGCAGACAAATCTTGTTTCCAGGAGCATTCTTTTGGGGTCTGCAAAGAGCCAGTAGTCGCTGTGGGTCAGATCTGGAGAATAGGGTGGTGCAGAAGCAATTCGAAATAAAATTCATGTAATTTTGCAATCGACTTCTGACACACATGAAAAGGGCACTTTTTTCTTCATTTGTGGACATTTTTTTTTAGCAATTTCTTCCTTCAAACGCACCAAATAATGCTACAAAATATTTGCTATTGATGTTTCTTTCTTTCTCAAAGTAATCGATGAACAAAATATCTTGTGCATCGCAAAATACTGAGAGCCAAAACCTTGCCTGCTGATGTTTGCATCTTTGGACGGCTTTCACCTGCTATTGTCCACTCAAATGATTGCCGATTTGACTCCGGAGTCAAGTAGTGGATCCATGTTTCATCCATTGTTATATATCGATGCAAATACTCCTTTTTGTTGTGTTGAAACAGTTGCAGACAACGCTCTGAATCTTCGACGCGTTGTTGTTATTGATTGACTCTGAGTAAATGTGACGCCCACTTTGAACGTTGAAAAATGTTCCTGCAAAATGGTGAATACACTTTCACCTTCTGATATCTTCAACTCCTTTGCTATCTCATGCAACTTCAATTTACAATCAGCTAAAACGAGTTTGTGAACTTTTTTTTAATGTTTTCCAGAACAACTGCCGAATTTGGATGACCTGAACATTCAGCATTTATGTCTGTGCGATCGCATTTAAGCTTAACATACCACCTCTTAACCATTGTGTCTGACGAGTAACAATTATTAAGCGATTGCTTTGTTTGAACAGTATTTTTTCCCATCAGAAAGCAATGCTTTATCAACACAAAATTCAGGTTTTTCCTTTTTTTTTTTTTTTTTTTTTTTTTTTTTCTTTTTTTTTATAGATGTGCAACAGTAGCTTCACTTAAATAACTGTAATTTGTAAACTAATAATCCGATTGTGCTCGAATTTTGACACATTCGATTTGAAGGTTAGTACTTTATAAAAATCATGGATTTTTTTTTTTTTTTATTAATGGTGCCATCTATATGTCAGATCCGGGATTTATTGAGTTTTGTGTTAACAGATTCTTTATTATTTTTTTTTTTTAATCTTTTCTCTTCTCTCTTTTCAGAGCTCTTAAGAAAAAGCATGAAAGTCTGTGCATCCTCGAAGAGTGTTTCATCTGTAATGAATGGCATCCACTTTCTCATGATTGTTCTTCAACCGATTCACAAGCCACCGGAGTATTGGAAGATATGGTAAGAATTCTTTGAAGGTGACTTTACAGAAAACAAATGACCTCTCTAATTCATACAAAGGTGGTATCGCTGATAACAAAAAAAGAGATCTGTAACAATATTGTATTTGTTTTCCGAATTTTTGAGATGAGGATTGATAATTCGGATTATTCAGACTACTATTCTCATCCTTATTATTTTCACAACGTTTCGGCCGATGTAACCTCTAATCTTCTTCAGGTGCATATTTTCGAACTTGGAAATCTTTATATTTAGCTCAGTAGCCTATACAAAATTTCGAACTGACCCCATTACAAATGGCGCAATGGATAAAGGTGTTGATTAACAAGCAGTTCTAAGTGACGGTCTTCTAGAGGTTGAAGATTCAATCCTTACTACAGGTAATAATAACTAAGAATGGAAATCTTTATATTTAGCTCAGTAGCCTATACAAAATTTCGAACTGAACCCATTACAAATGGCGCAATGGATAAAGGTGTTGATTAACAAGCAGTTCTAAGTGATGGTCTTCTAGAGGTTGAAGATTCAATCCTTACTACAGGTAATAATAACTAAGAATGACTTAATAATTAACGTTTGTATTTGGTTATTTCATCAAAATTTGATTCGCTGAATTTTTATGATTGTGATTTTTATTTAGCACTAATTGATCATTATGCGCGTTCCTATTAAGGTACGACCCGTAATGCTGTAGGACGAGATCCTGGTGGATAGGCATTTGTCCACTTTGGCCCTTACTTTGGCTTAACAGGAGGTCGGAGAGGCCCGATTTGATTATTCGGCTGGTCATGTCATGCCCTAGTATCTATAAGTTCATCCCCAACTGTATTATTACATCTGATTCTTCAAAAAATCAAAACCTTATTTCTCCCTTTTATTTTTATTTTTCTCCCCAAACAGATACTAGAAGGCGGTGGCTGAGGGGCAATCATGTTTAGAACAAGGAAGATTGATCAATGCCAAAGAGTAATGTTAACCGAAGAAGTAATGTTTTTTTGGGAGTGCTGTTTTCTGAAAGTAATGCTGCACCTTTTCAGTAAAGTTTCCTTCTATGACTGATGTATGAAAGTGAAACCTGGCCAGTGAGGGTTGAGGACATACGTTGCATGGTGAGAAATGATATGAGAATGATACGATGGATGTGTAATGTGAGTCTTAAAGACAGGTTTAGCTCTGATGACCTCAGAGGAAGATTAAATCTATACAGAATGGGGAGATGTGTGCAGAACAGGAGACTTTGATGGTATGGCCACTTTGAAAGAATGGATGAGAGTTCATGGGTTAGTAGATGTAGAACAGTTAAGGTAGCAGGTCCAGTTCACAGGAGAAGGTCAAGGAAAATATGGGAGGAAGTGATAAGAATGGAATTAAGAGAAAGGAATAAAGACCTGGTCAGAGATAAGTTAGTCTGGAAGTCAATTTCTAAAAGCCATCTAATGCATGCCAGCATGTAAAACAGACGTTAAACTGAAGATGATGATGATGCTATGTCCTATTGTCAACTGGTTTGAATAAAAAATCTCTGCTAATAAATGTTGTTCGGATCCATAGCCAAAACTAAAACAGGGCGAAACTCAGCAAATAAACTCTCTCGGGCAAACCATGAAAAGTGAAAATAAAATCTTTCATCATGGGAATCTTCTGACTAAAGGATCTATTCAACAAAATGTTCTGCCAGTCTTTTACTATAGCTGACTTTAAAAATGAAAGCCAGGTTAATTGTGATCTTTATTAAACAAAAAATGTGGCTGTCCTACGTCGTATGTTTTTAGGTTAAGTAAATCCATATAAATCCGTATGATTGGTTTCCCCAGACTTTTTCTAGAAAGAATCGAGTACTTACAGGAGGGGCCACGTGTAGGTTGCTAGCATCCCTAATTGAAGGTGGTGCTATGGAACGAACAGGATTCGAACTTGGAACACCCAGGTTGTCAGTCTGTGCTGTTAACCACCATCACTTCCAATCTTTTAGTTAAGAAAACTTATTTTCATTTACTTTTTACACCCGACATAAACGCCACGCGTTTAAACACGTAGGCCTCCCTTCACTACATTACATTTCTGCTACACGTCGGCCAATATGTCATACAACCTTCTTGATGTCTATTATTAATTCACACTCGTGTTTTGCCCGTATTTTAATATGATCGTTGTTTATTTTTTTGTGTACATCAATGTTTCTTGCGCACTTAAATCTGATGGACTGATACATAGGTATATCGGCTAAATCGTCGAAAGGCGTCTTTTTTTGTTCAGGTCACTACAGCTTGGAACAGGCTGCCAGAATCCGTGGTCAGCCTACGGACGACCAAACAGTTCAAGGCTGCGTTGGATGCACCGTGGCCGCTGACCTTTGGGTGATTACCCCCTCACTTGAGCAGCGAAGGATGCATACGGACGCGTTTCTGGCATAAAACATCAACCAAAATTTAAATGTACCTTTCAGGGGAAGGGGGGTGGGGGTCACCTAGAAGACGGATCGTGGTCTCCATGAAACCCAACGAAAGATGTACCATGGTCGTTTTTGTGCCCTTGGAAGAGAGGCAGCATTCTCTGTGTTTACGCTTCATGGGGCAGCCTACCAGAGGTGGTAATGATGTCTATTGTATCCAAGATTGAGGTCACCGTAGACCAGTGCTCTTCAAACTTTTTTTGTCGCGACCCCTTTTTGGAAAAAAAATTTTTTCGTGACCCACCAAAATTTTTTATAAATAAAAAATAAGTTAATGGAGTGAAAAAGTTTATTCCTTCGAAAAATCAACATAAGCTAAACATGAAATAAAATATATTTTACTTTTTTTATTTATTTATAAAAGAATTCACAGAAATAAGCATATGTACGAAAAAATAAGGGGTTATGAAAGATAATAGCAGTTAAAATCATATATCATTATTAAGATTATATCATTTCATTTGAATCAATGAGATTGATGCGATTGCATTTTTGCATAAAAGATCAAATCTAGGCTGTAACTTTGTCAAAGCTGGTCTTAGTACGGTTTCGATACATTTCAAATTTGCTCGATGTTTTGTTTTTAGGTTAGTTAATGCCGAAAAAGCACTTTCGCATAAATAAGTCGATGCAAAAGGTAGAAGAGTGTTTATTGCAAGCTGAGATAAGTTCGAATATTCTGAATCAAGACCAGACCAAGACGATATGAGACTCATTTTAGCGAACGTGATTTTTAAAGAAGAATCAGAAGAAAGTTGTGCCAATTCTTCCTGAACCTTTACTGTAAGATTACTCACTTTTTCGACATCAACATCAAATGGATTTTGGCGACCCCCTTTCTATGGTTACGCGACTCCCCTGGGGGTCGCGACCCCTACTTTGAAGACCTCTGCCGTAGACAAAACATTCAGATGCTGTTTGAATATATCTTCGATTCATTGATTTGTAGAATATTTAGCTGACAATTATTTTTACAGGAGGAAGACAGAATATTTATTGTTTTAAAGAAGAATTACATTTCTATAATTTTAAATAACTAAGGAAAAGATACAAGTTTTATTTATTTAAAGAATATTTAGCTGACAATTATTTTTACAGAAGAAAAGAATCATTTTTTTCTTAATAGTGTTTACCCTGAGAGACGTTTATTATTTTTAACAGTAAATTGTACAGATTGATGTAGAAAGCACCATGGAATTTCCACGAGGTCTTGCTAGTTTTAAATAATATTGTACCATGTGACACAAAAGATTGAGAACCAGTTTTACATTTTTTGTGATTTTAGAATCGAGAAAGAAACATTTCAATTATTTAAATTAATTTTTTTTTCCAGGATTCAATCTCTTCTGCTGAATTATCAAGTTACTCTGTCGGTAAGTTAGATTTTTTTTTTTTTTTTTTTTTTTTTTTTTACAATAAAAACATTTAATCTATATATTAATGTTTGTCACTGTAAACCTGGTATGTAAACATGCACTAGGCGGCATGTTTAGTGGGTTGCATGTTTGTACTGCATGCGAATAACAGGCTTACGATGGGAGAGATATTTAACCAATAGAAGGTAAACCATATAAGAAATTGGAAATATGTCTGGTCTGGAGCTTTGACAACCTAGAATTGATTTCTCCTTGGAAAAGTTAGTGTCTCTTAAAACGGGATGTTCATGCTGAGAGCAAAGTACTTGAAAAAAATAATGTCCAGCTAGATACAGGGACTCCTTAGGCAGTATTTCATTTTTATGCCCATAGATTGGCAGCAGATTATCTTTTTCAAGTGGATAGCTGGGTGATCTACCACAAAGGATGCAAATATCTATCTATATTCCAGCAGATTAGTTGGTTGACTATGTGTCTCACAGTTAGTTGGTTTTCTGGGCATCTCACGGTCAGTTGAGGTCTGTGTGCTCCTCACAGACAAATGGACCTGGGGCTCTTAGCTAATGGATTGTGTTCAGTTTAAATTGTGTTTTGATTTGGTCGGGCTAAGGGTTTTGGTTTGCAGAACTGATGTTCAATAGAAGAAAAAAAAGTATCATGTAACATCCCTCAAACTAAAACTTTGTTGTTTTAAACTAAAGTTGTAATTCAGCACTGAATGAGACCAAGCAATTGAATCTCCGACCTAGCACTAACGTCAGACCAACACAATGGGTGGACGATCACGGCCTGTGAAGTGAACGCACACAGATGCATGTTCACAGGTATAGCCTGATAACAATACTTTACTAATAAACTTTAAGAGAAAAAAACATTTTTTTTGCTCCTTTTGGGTTTCAAAGTGATCGCCTAGATGCATTATAAGATCAAGTTTATCTAACTAGACTAGATGCATTATAAGATCAAGTTTATCTAACTAGACTAGATGCATTATAAGATCAAGTTTATCTAACTAGACTAGATGCATTATAAGATCAAGTTTATCTAACTAGACTAGATGCATTATAAGATCAAGTTTATCTAACTAGACTAGATGCATTATAAGATCAAGTTTATCTAACTAGACTAGATGCATTATAAGATCAAGTTTATCTAACTAGACTAGATGCATTATAAGATCAAGTTTATCTAACTAGACTAGATGCATTATAAGATCAAGTTTATCTAACTAGACTAGATGCATTATAAGATCAAGTTTATCTAACTAGACTAGATGCATTATAAGATCAAGTTTATCTAACTAGACTAGATGCATTATAAGATCAAGTTTATCTAACTAGACTAGATGCATTATAAGATCAAGTTTATCTAACTAGACTAGATGCATTATAAGATCAAGTTTATCTAACTAGACTAGATGCATTATAAGATCAAGTTTATCTAACTAGACTAGATGCATTATAAGATCAAGTTTATCTAACTAGACTAGATGCATTATAAGATCAAGTTTATCTAACTAGACTAGATGCATTATAAGATCAAGTTTATCTAACTAGACTAGATGCATTATAAGATCAAGTTTATCTAACTAGACTAGATGCATTATAAGATCAAGTTTATCTAACTAGACTAGATGCATTATAAGATCAAGTTTATCTAACTAGACTAGATGCATTATAAGATCAAGTTTATCTAACTAGACTAGATGCATTATAAGATCAAGTTTATCTAACTAGACTAGATGCATTATAAGATCAAGTTTATCTAACTAGACTATCTCATCAGAAATTTAGAAGGTAAAAAATCTTCTATAATAAAAACCAATGTGTATTTATTTGTGTCTATATATATATATCCCTACTGCCATTGCGTAAGGTTACAAGGAAGAAGTACATAGTGTGAAAAGTAGAAAAGAAATGAAACATATTAAGACAAAAGTCTCTCTCTTTTTTTTTCTTTTCCCTTTTTTCTCTTTCTCCCTCTCTCTCTCTCTTTTCTTTTTCTCTCTCTCTCTCCCTCTCTCTCTCTCTTTCTCCCTCTCTCTCTCTTTTCTTTCTCTCTCTCTCTTATCTTTCTCTCATCTTTCTCCCTCTCTCCTCTCTTTCTCCCTCTCTCCTCTCTTTCTCCCTCTCTCTTCTCTTTCTCCCTCTTTTTTCTCCCTCTCTCTTCTCTTTTCTTTCTCTATCTCTCTCTTCTTTCTCTCTCTCTCTCTTCTTTCTCTCTCTCTCTCTTCTTTCTCTCTCTCTCTCTTCTTTCTCTCTCTCTCTCATCTTTCTCTCTCTCTCATCTTTCTCTCTCTCTCTCATCTTTCTCTCTCTCTCTCATCTTTCTCTCTCTCTCTCATCTTTCTCTCTCTCTCATCTTTCTCTCTCTCTCTCTCATCTTTCTCTCTCTCTCTCATCTTTCTCTCTCTCTCTCTCATCTTTCTCTCTCTCTATTTTTTTCTTTCTCGCTCTTTCTCTATTTCTTTTATTTCTTTCTTTCTTTCTCAATTTCTTTCTCTTTCTCTCCTTTTTTTTCACTCTTTTTTTCACTTTTTCTTTCTTTCTTTTTCATTCTCTTTTTTTTTCGCTCTCGTCACTCTTTCTCTCTTTTTTTCTCTATCGCTCTCGTCACTCTTTCTCTCTTTTTTTCTCTCGCTCTCGTCACTCTTTCTCTCTTTTTTTCTCTCTCGCTCTCGTCACTCTTTCTCTCTTTTTTTCTCTCTCGCTCTCGTCACTCTTTCTCTCTTTTTTTCTCTCTCTCTAATAATCATTATTATTATTGTTTGTATTTTGTATATTATCAGTATTGTTTTTACTTTTAAGTTATTTCATAGCATAAACTGCATTGTCAATCATGATGTCTAAGTTAAACTGCATCTACAATATACAAATAACTACAGTGGCAATAACATTGTCACAAGGCCAGCAGTTGTATGAGTTCCTTAGGTTAAGTAAAACATAGATCATGCTTATATTCTTACAAGTTAAAAATCCTAGGTTTAATTATTTCATGCTGTAATATTCAAACTTCCATTATGACCCGAATTAGTGGTTATATCTTTATATTTGATATTTAGATATGTGGCTACTGTCTATTGTCTATTCTACATCACACTTTTTTAAAGCGTTAGTTAAGAAGTTCGATGTGTTATTGCTAATACAAAAGTGTGTAAATATACACCCTCTTATTCTATCTGTTTGATATTCATCTTGTTGTAAGGTATTGAATAGTAGGTAGTTTGGTAGTTTGGTAGTTTTGTTTTACGGCATATCAACCCTTTTTGGGTTATTTAATGCCGAATCTGGTCATTATAGTAAAAGTTTTTATGCTTCAAGTTCTTTATATCTTCAAATGTTTAATCATCGTTTTTGGTTTGGTAGTTTTGTTTTACGGCATATCAACCCTTTTTGGGTTATTTAATACTGAATCTGGTCATTATAGTAAAAGATTTATGCTTCAAGTTCTAAAAATAAAATAAAAAAGGGGAGGGAGAAAGGGAGAGGGGCTGTTGTTTTTGTTTTTGGTTTTGTAGAACATAATTAAGTTTTACAAAAAAAAAAAAAAAACGTCAATGTAGGTGAATTTCGTCTCAGGGAGCCACAGGGCAGCCTGATCTGGTATCACCAGTCTGAATAGTCGGTGCATAAATATATATGTTAACATTTTAGACTCAGCATATAAATATTTTGCTCTCATTCTTTACGGTACGAGTACACTAATAAATGAATGATAAATCTGAGTTGTTTTAGTGATGAGCATTATAATATATGAAAAGGAAATGATTAAAAAGAGTCATCTAAATGTTTCTACTATTGTCACTACCTACTTAAGTTACATAAAGAAACCTCTTGAATCTGATCACCAGGGCCATCCGACTGGCTAGGTCGGATCACCAGAGCCTCCGACTGGCTAGGTCGGATCACCAGGGCCTCCGACTGGCTGAGTCGGATCACCAGGGCCTCCGACTGGCTGAGTCGGATCACCAGGGCCTCCGACTGGCTGAGTCGGATCACCAGGGCCTCCGACTGGCTGAGTCGGATCACCAGGGCCTCCGACTGGCTGAGTCGGATCACCAGGGCCTCCGACTGGCTAGGTCGGATCACCAGGGCCTCCGACTGGCTGGGTCGGATCACCAGGGCCATCCGACTGGCTGGGTCGGATCACCAGGGCCATCCGACTGGCTGGGTCGGATCACCAGGGCCTCTGCCTCTGATTGGCTAGGTCAGACCCTGTTTAAAATGAGGGCATGTTTGAGATAGATTGAAATTTAGTGTTTAGTAGGTGTGGTGTATGGAGGACACAAGTAGGCCTCTGTCCTCATGACCAATCAAGAGGCTGCGACTAATTACCCGGCCTGAGAAATTGGTGAGAAGGTGAATAAAATGGTGGTGTGAATATTTTGTGTGTCCATGTTTTTCTATCCACCACAAGTTATCATCCAGCTACAAGCTATGAATTTCAAGATGGCTGCACAGTTGTACATGAAGCCAGATGTTTATGTTGTGGCACCTGCATTCACCCTGATCAGATTGAGCCATCTTCTTCGATGGCCTGCACCGCATCCCAAATCATGGCAGTTCATGCATGGTTCTCCCGAGAAAGGTCGCAGGAGATAGTAAACTCATCGAGTTTCCATTGTTAAGGACCGACCATTTGTAGATCTGAGAGCTCAGCCAAGTCCTCTATGATGGTTGTCGCTCACGTCCTCAGCTGCCTACCAATATGCGTGCAGGCTGAAAGGTTGGGAGAATTACATCATGAATTAATTCCCCCTCTTTGCATTATCTCCAACTCTCCTTCAACTCCACCAACAACTACTATTCGTTGTGGCAGTCGGGCTTATACTGACAACATCATCGTTTTGGGGTCAGTCGGAGACAATGTGCAGGTTGCAGGAGGTTGTGCTTCACATAGACATTCAGATCAAAACATTGAAGACTAAAGTTCTCTCCTCTTTGGTCTTTGTGGGGGTCTGGAGACCAGTGTCTCTGAATGGTTCTCTTTTGGAAAACATGGAGTCGTTCATGAAGAAGTATCTAACCGGAACCCTAAGCTTATCAAAACTCTGACATTTTTTACACATACAGCTAGTGTTGTATTTTTTTACACATACAGCTAGTGCTGTATTTTTTTACACATACAGCTAGTGCTGTATTTTTTTACACATACAGCTAATGCTGTATTTTTTTACACATACAGCTAGTGCTGTATTTTTTTACACATACAGCTAGTGCTGTATTTTTTTACACATACAGCTAGTGCTGTATTTTTTTACACATACAGCTAGTGCTGTATTTTTTTACACATACAGCTAGTGCTGTATTTTTTTACACATACAGCTAGTGCTGTATTTTTTTACACATACAGCTAGTGCTGTATTTTTTTACACATACAGCTAGTGCTGTATTTTTTCTCTAGTTTTTATAAAAAAATTTAAAAAATCTACATAGTGTATACTTATTGATGTATTTATCATAAAAACAAAAGACAAGGATTTATTGTTCTCATTCTTTATTCAACAAAATGTAATTCCTTCTCAATGCACTTGATTTGTTAGTGAATATTAATTCAATTAATCAAACATTAAATATTTATAAAATGTGATCAAATCTGTTTCGTCAATTTTAGACGGCAAATATTGGTCTGTGTTGTTAAAAACAAAAATTTCATTTCTGATCAATTTCATTGAATTTAATCCAATCGAGTTATTGTTTTGATTACTAATATCATAGAGGAATCAGGGAAGCTAACTCTCGCACAGTTCCAAATCCTAATACTGCTACTAAAATTACTGGGTACTAATTTAATAACCGATAATTTCTTCAATGTTCACCAGTGAAAAAAAGGGGCGCTTTCTTTTTCTCCTTTTTTTTTTTTTTTTTTTGTTGCCTGTGGCTGATCGTCTTTCAGCTCGAAAGAAATGGAGAAAAGAAAACAAAGAAGACAAATCTGGTTTATGCATTAAATAGCATTATAATTCCGTACTTGCCGCCGGGAGTCAATCGGTTAACTCGCCATACTTAGAGTTTGTTAGTTTGAACCTCACCCAAGGGATAATTATTTTTACTCTGATTTTTTTTCCAAAACGAACTTAAACAATTCATATTACAATATTAAACATTTGTTTAGTTTTACTTCTATTTTGTTCTACAATCTACATAATTTACAGAAATTAGAATCCCAGGTGATGCCAGGTAGCTCTGCTAGTTTTAAGTAAAATGTTAACATATGAGAAATATGCCAGGCCATGAACTTATAAAATTGGCCTTGTATTTTTCTCTCATTTAGAGGCAACTGAATGGAAATTCATTACTTCGCATGAACTGTTTACT
>OY744537.1:16616773-16759273 GCA_963556195.1 Sepiola atlantica
TCAAAGAAAACTGAAAGTCACACTTTTGGTGATAACTCTGGTTCTCTTCATCAAAGAGACTCTCTATTTGGCTCATATTGTAGCCAATGAAGTCTCGCATCGTATGACCTTGACCGTGAAAAATTTGGTCATGGTTGAAATTTTGATGAAATTTCAACTTACAATTTTTTCAAATTTGATGTATGGATCGTATGCTCTTTGATAATAGTAACGACCATGCAAAATTTCAGCCTGATCAGATAAATTGTTTTTTTAGTTATCAACATTTCCATGGCATAACTTTAGGAATACTTTATACAATATAGAGAAGTAAGGTCCAGATAAGACTTTGACCCATTCTTGCGTTGTCTGGTAGAGGTATGCAGCCTTATGGCTGACTTATGTTCTCATATTATATGTAATTGGATTCGCTAAAATAATAAGTTTTCCTAAAAATCTGATACGCAAAAAAAAAATTTAAGTTTGGTAAAAACTTAAAAGGAACATGAAAAAAGTCAACGTAAACAATCACATTGAAATAATTGTTGTGGTGATGAAGTGCTTTCGATTTTATTTTGTTTTATATAAAGACTAGTGTACACCCTCCATCAAAAATGGCAGAAAAAAAATTATTCTTTGCCAGTGTTCGCACTAATATTCATATAAAATAACGTCTTAGTCGGTGAAGTTGAAAAAGAAAGAAATAAGAAAGAGAGAAGGAAAACGTCTCAAACTGGAAAGTTTGAAAAAGAAAAGGGAAAGAAAAAAACGCATCAATTGGTATAGAGAGCAAAAATAAAAAATATCAGAAAACGTCTTGGTGCTTATTTAGATTAGGACACGAGCTAACTTTGACCCCATCGTTAGGGTGAGGGTTAGCATTAGGGTTGGGGTCAAAGTTAGCCCGGGTCCTAATCTGATAAGGTACAAACATCTCATTATGGAAATAGATTGAAGGCGGTTATTTGACTTGCTATTTGCTTTCTCAATTCCTCTAAATACTTGAAATGAATTCGTCCAGCAGTTTTTACTAATTTTTGTGTGATGGAACAGATATATATATATATAGAGAGAGAGATAGATAGATAGATAGATATATAGATAAATACATACACATTGCTCTTTATTATAAGAGTGGAGGATGCCTCTTTTTTTATGATCATGTTTCTTTTTTGCTATAGATAATTTTTCTTTAATTTGCATTTTAGGATTGTTTTTAAAAAAAAACTATTGTCATTGCTAACTCTGCTCGGATTTCCAGTAATTTTTATTGTATTTATTTTCTTTCTATATTTACTATTTTTCAGCCGCTCAAAAATGCACAGAACATTCCGAGGTGAAGGAAACACTGAAACAATTACTAAATGTTGTTTCACAGTGTGAAAAAAAGAAGAAAAAGAAAACTAAAACTAATTCTAACAACTTGACTGCCCTCATGAACCAGTTGCTCGACCAATTAAAGCAACATAAAATAATTGACCAAAACACTATGGACGCTATTTACAAAACTGCCGAGCAAAATATGGGACATGTTGGATTTTCTGAAAATTCCGTGGATTATTTCCGGTACTTTGTCGTTGCAATCGAATTGCATTGTAACAGGATTTCTTTGTTTGACAATGAGCCGACCTTAGTAGATGTGATGTGCAACACTTCGCCTCCATCAAAGAACGGATTTCTTAGCAGATTCTGTAAGAAAAAAGACAAAAAAGATTCCGGACAAGTTTTTCTTCCATTAGTACAAAATCTTTTCACAATGTAACGATCATACATTTTTATTCAACCATATTGAGGAATCTTTTTGTTTTTGCAATTCGGTTCTGAAAGAATCTAGATAAGCTCATGGAAAGAGAATCGGTTCTGCCGAGTTCAAATCGATGAATAAGTGATATCAAGTGTTCGATCACCATGATTCTGTAGTTTGTTATCTACTTAAAAGGTAAAGCAGAAATCATCATCATCATCATCATCATCATATTCAGTTTAACGTCATTTTTACGTGCTAGCATGTGTTGGACAGCTTTAAGAAATTGATTCCCAATACGGGTGGGACGTAATGGGTGAAAATTTCAGATTCATGCGAGTAGTATTTTTTTGTGTTCATTTATACATAAATAACACTAAACAATCAAACATTTTGAAAATTTTGCAAAATTCAGAAGGTGCAGGCCAAAAATAGCCGTTAGGGCTCCACGGGACTCAAAATCCATCATTTTTCGGTGAAAAAGTGGTTTCATGCAACATTGCAGGTTCTAAAACATCCTCTAAAGCTATGAATGGATATAGATGGTTAAATCTGATATAGTACTTTAATTTAGGACCATTTTTCAGGCTGTGAAAGGGTTTTCATGAATAGCCAAAAACTAGTGGCCAGCACCTTCTGAATTTTGCAAAATTTTCAAAATGTTTGATTGTTTAGTGTTATTTATGTATAAATGAACACAAAAAAATACTACTTGCATGAATCTGAAATTTTCACCCATTACGTCCCACCCCTAATTACAAACTAATCTATCTCTGACCAGGTCTTTATTTATCCCTCTTTTTCTCAAGTCCATCCTTGTCACTTCCTCCCATGTTTTCCTTGTGAACTGGACCTGCTACCTTAACTGTTTTACATCTACTTCCCTAAGAACTCTCATCTATCCTTTTAAAAGTGGCCATACCATCAAAGTCTCCTGTTCTGCACACATCTCCCTATACTGTCCAGATTTAATCTTTCTCTGAGGTCATCAGAACTAAACCTGTCTTTAAGACTCGCATTACACATTGATAAAAGCTATTCTTACTGGAACAAAAATCACACAAAATTTATTTCTTATTTATGGAACACAATGGTTGGAAACGAAGTTACATGAAAAGTCTGGCCATTCTATTTATTCTCCAGGAACCGGTGGTAGATCAGCCGATTATTTGATGAATGAGATCCGGTATGCAAATAGAAAAGCAAGAACTACTTATTACAATGGCTGCAAAGCTTAAAACTTGGAGAGATTAGGACAACATACAATTGTGGCATTTATCATCTGTGTGATGCAGATATTAAGAATACTGAAAGATGATTGGATTGGTTACCTCATTTATCTTCGGATATTTATTAAATACCTAATCAAACAGCTGCTGAAATAACCTAGTATTCAGTATTGAGCAAGATAATGTAACTCTTCCATTGTTGTGATCTCTCATTCTGTTTGGACTCAAAGTGGTTAAATTAAACCACATATTTGGCTCAAAAGACCACATATTTGGCTCAAAGTCATTAAATTAGACCATATATTGGGCTCAAAATCATTAAATTAGTCCACATATTTGGCTCAAAGTCATTAAATTAGACCACATATTTGGCTCAAAGTCATTAAATTAGACCACATATTTGGCTCAGTCATTAAATTAGACCACATATTTGGCGCAAAGTCATTAAATTAGACCACATATTTGGCTCAGTCATTAAATTAGACCACATATTTGGCTCAGTCATTAAATTAGACCACATATTTCGCTCAAAGTCATTAAATTAGACCACATATTTGGCTCAGTCATTAAATTAGACCACATATTTTGCTCAAAGTCATTAAATTAGACCACATATTTCGCTCAAAGTCATTAAATTAGACCACATATTTCGCTCAAAGTCATTAAATTAGACCACATATTTCGCTCAAAGTCATTAAATTAGACCGCATATTTGGCTCAGTCATTAAATTAGACCACATATTTGGCTCAAAGTCATTAAATTAGACCACATATTTGTCTCAGTCATTAAATTAGACCACATATTTGGCTCAAAGTCATTAAATTAGACCACATATTTGGCTCAGTCATTAAATTAGACCACATATTTGGCTCAAAGTTGTTGAATGTAGAACTGAACAGATTGCAATTCAAGATTGCACTAGATGAAAATCACATCAGTCAGTTGTTGAAAATAAACCATCGGGTGTTTTGAATCAGACCTTGTGTGGCTCATTTAAGTAGTACTACCCGTTGTGGTCAGATTGTACATTTTTTGTTTGTAAATACCTTCTGCAGTTCACCAGAACTACATTTCTGGACCAATTACACTTGCCTATTTATTTACTATTGTTGGAATTATTAAAAAACAAAACTATTCTGTTATAAAAAAAAGTATTGATCAATTCCAGTTGTATTCTTCATCTGTTGTTTATTGCTGGCGTGCTTATAAACGTTTATCTTCAAAACCCCTGGTAGGAGTTTGACATATTTCCATTTTATGGATGTCCGGTGAAATGCAGACCCCACAATATTATTGCACCATCTTTGGACAAAACCGGTACTACACTTTTATCTCAGCTTGAAAGCCAAGAAAATCTATTTTAGTTTCGAGTTCAATACAACAGCGACATCAGATGAAATTTTAAAAATTACTTTTTCTTGCATTATCGTTGACGATCAGTTGATCCCATCTTTTAAAAAAGGGGGTTGAGAATGATAACGTGCATACGAACATAAAATTGCCTTTATTATATAAATACTTTATTTTCTGAACATTTGCTTATGTATTTTGGTTTGGCATGGCGTAATTCTAACTGAGTTATTATATTCATTGCAGCCATGTTGACTCCTTCAACTTTAATAATGTGCCGCCACATCTTAGAATCTCATGTGACACCCAGTGAAACAATCTGTACAAAGTTTCTCTCTGTTAATTTATTTAAAACCATCAACGTAAACATGCACAGCAAAATAAGTCTGTCGGGAGGGGGGGGGGGGGGATAATGAATCACTGATTATCAAAACCACTTGAGGATGAGAGTTAATGAGATTGTCAGTTGGATGATGAAGAATATTATGAGAGGATTGAAAAAGATGAATGGGATGAACAAAATTTGATTACTTATGAGAACAGTTTATGACAAATATTTGTTGAGATTGGATTTGAAGATGACTATGTTGTAGTCTCCAAGGAAGCAGTTCGATGGTAATGTGTTCCACACACGGGAAGTTCTTGGAAAGCTCAGAGTGATACCAATTTTGAGAGATGCCGAAGTTTGTGACAAAAATTAAAGCCAAACGATGATGTGCAGAGGAGGATGTGCATCCAATCATATTGACAATCTCCCTTTCTCATATTTCAGTACTAGGACTTATACTTGAGGCTTTAGAGAAAACAAAGAGGTGTTCCCGGGGATCATCAGACCTCTGCACACCACTGAAACTAAAAGACTAATGATACAAATAATAAAAACAAATCAACTGTGATTGTTAAAAATATAAAGATTGATTTATTATTCTTAGTAAGGTGTGTTTGAGCAATGATTTAAATTTCCATTTTTTTTTTTTTTTTTTTTTTTTTTTTTTCTTTTATTCTAAAAAAAATTTTAAGCTGGTGCACTCAGTGTTGTAGTAGACTTTAAAATTACATTGAATTTACTTTATTGTAGGACTAGCTGTACCTACCGACGTTGCCCGGGAGTAAAATTTTTTAAAATGGCTGACTTATTTACGAAGAAACGGAAATCAAATTTGGTGACTTTGATTTTGTAATCAAATTTTTTTTATGAAATATTAATTTTTAAAGTTTGCTTTAGTAATTGACGCAATTCAAATAATAAAGAACAAATAATAATGTAATTAATGTGGAGGAGAGACATGCTTAAAGTTGCATAATTCAATATATTATATATATATTCTTTTCTTTCTTTAATCGCATAGGACTTAACGTCCCCTCGCTGTATTGAATACAAAATTCTGTCTCCGAATTGCCAATTTCTCAGCTGCACTGTTCCCTAATGCTGTCGGACCAGTTTTTGGGGTTGGTGTCATGGCTGATGGAACGAGAGCAAGCCATCCCCATGAATTAAATAAAGGGTTCTGTTAAATATTCCATGCAGATTTCTCAGTTTGAAAAAGGCACCTGATGAAGGCCGGAGGTTACATCAGCCAACCCGTTGTGATAATAACGTTGAAGAGGAGAACTAATCCGAATAATCCAAATATTAATATTTCACGCTTTTATTAATACACACTTGTTCAGAGTCTTCTTTTCAGATCAAACTTGATCACTCTTGTTCAGAGTCTTCTTTTCAGATCAAACTTGATCACTCTTGTTCAGAGTCTTCTTTTCAGATCAAACTTGATCACTCTTGTTCAGAGTCTTCTTTTCAGATCAAACTTGATCACTCTTGTTCAGAGTCTTCTTTTCAGATCAAACTTGATCACTCTTGTTCAGAGTCTTCTTTTCAGATCAAACTTGATCACTCTTGTTCAGAGTCTTCTTTTCAGATCAAACTTGATCACTCTTGTTCAGAGTCTTCTTTTCAGATCAAACTTGATCACTCTTGTTCAGAGTCTTCTTTTCAGATCAAACTTGATCACTCTTGTTCAGAGTCTTCTTTTCAGATCAAACTTGATCACTCTTGTTCAGAGTCTTCTTTTCAGATCAAACTTGATCACTCTTGTTCAGAGTCTTCTTTTCAGATCAAACTTGATCAGAGTCTTCTTTTCAGATCAAACTTGATCACTCTTGTTCAGAGTCTTCTTTTCAGATCAAACTTGATCACTCTTGTTCAGAGTCTTCTTTTCAGATCAAACTTGATCACTCTTGTTCAGAGTCTTCGTTTCAGATCAAACTTGATCACTCTTGTTCAGAGTCTTCTTTTCAGATCAAACTTGATCACTCTTGTTCAGAGTCTTCTTTTCAGATCAAACTTGATCACTCTTGTTCAGAGTCTTCTTTTCAGATCAAACTTGATCACTCTTGTTCAGAGTCTTCTTTTCAGATCAAACTTGATCACTCTTGTTCAGAGTCTTCTTTTCAGATCAAACTTGATCACTCTTGTTCAGAGTCTTCTTTTCAGATCAAACTTGATCACTTTGCTTCATAAGTAAAACATCGAAGTGACATTCTTTTGGAGGTTGAAGATTCAATCCTAAGAATACAATTACAAGTTGCTTAAGACTTCTACCCAGTCATGCATGACGGAACGAGAGCAAGCTACTCACAAAGGGTTCCATGCAGATTCACAAGTTTGAAGATGCACCTGAAGAAGTTACATCGGTATATGCAGTTGTTCAAATTCTTTTTCTAAGGTCAAACTTGATCACTCTGCTTTATAAGTGTTGCATGGCGCTACTCTTCCTAGACCGCGGCAGTACGCGTTTCGTACTCTCTTCCCGATACGGACCATGGCGGTACTCATTTTGTATACTACTCATTCTCAAAAGGTCCGTGGCAGTTCACATTCAATACTCGTCATTTTTAAAACATCATAAATTACATAGTTCATATATTGTTTGCATACCTTTAGTTTTCTCCCTTGCCGTGTAGAGGGTCGTGTCATCTAGTGGATGAATTCTTTCTTTTTTCCTTCCTGCCATGAACCACGCCATCCGTTGTCTGCAACAAAAGCTTCCCGACCGACTCACCAAACAACGATATTTTTACTTTCAACTCTTTTTATTACAAGCGTTTGTTATATCAGCTGGGCGTCATTCACTACGTCGAGAGAGAGAGGGGGGGGGAGAGAGAAAGAGAGAGAGAGGGGGAGAGAGAGCAAATCACTACTTTATCGTAGTTAGTTAATTATTTTCTTACCCATTCATAGAGAGAGGGAAAGGATATCTCTCGCTTGTATTTTCTTAGGGAAATATTTCCCTTATCTGTTGTAAATTACAAATCTTCATAAATATTCCCATTAAGACACATTTCTTTTTTTTTTCTTTTTTTTTTTTTGCTTTTGAATTTTATTATTGCAGTTTGCCCCAAATAACAAAAAAACAACAGCACAGGTAATGTTTTTATTTTTCCTTCACACAACACATAAGTGTTCTCTCCCGTAAGTAAAACAAAATACTTGGTCACAAAATTAGAAATCATCTTAAATTATTTATGGCCATGTGGTAAATATTTTACCAAACATTTACCTCCACAAATACATTACGTTTAAACAAGTGTGCATCCTCTTTCGAAAATGAAGGAAAACAAATTATGCCTTGCCAATATTCGTACTTGCTATTTATCTAGACATATTACTAAAATATTCATATAAAATCATAGAATTACGTCAGTAATTTAATTTTTCATACGTAAATTATTATCATTTCTGATGACCTAAAGAAAAAAAAAACACTCATCAGTGACTTTTTATTTTAGTGAGGAGGATTTATTTCTAAATTCATTTCGGGCCACAGGGTCTGAGGTGGTTGTCTTACTTTCTATTTGCTTTCCTGCTAACCATCACCACTTGAAATGATTTCGTCCAGGGACTAGAAAAAGAAAACTTTCACGTGACTGGATGGAAGGACATATATTTATTTATTTATAATTCATTTAATAATTTAAAGAAAGAAATAGTTCAAAATCTTTGTGTAAAAATAGTCAGAAATTCTCATTGTTTGGTTGATTCACGGACTGGCACATTGCATTTGACTTAGAACGCCAGCTCGTATTTCAAACTGAAATAACATTACAGGATCAGTGTCCGGATATTGTCATTTGGTTCGTTAATTTGAACAAAGTTTTTGCTGTTGAATTAACAGTTCCATTTGAGGAAAATTTTGATTGGGCACACCAGCGCAAGAAAGCAAAGAAGTCGCAATAAATATCCACTTGGCCGGTAGTAGCGTCTGCTACACATCCCCCTACAAGTAAACGCTGACCAAATATTTAAAATAACATAGTATTTGAAACCCAAATAAGACCCCCCCTCGAAACGGCTATACACTGGCTCATATGAGGAATGGTGCACCTTTTCAAACTAATGTTATATCAAGTAACAGCACTTCGCTGGATACTCCACCAGACTAGATGAATTCTTGTCCTGGAATCCAGTAAGAGCAAGACACTACAAGAAAGAAATACAAAGTTAACTGGTCAATTGGGAAGAGAAACATTAATGTTCTTAACTTAATTAATGTTCTTAACTTCTTTATTAACTTAACACTTAAGAGGTAAAGGAAAACTTTAATTGAACACTCGGATATCTATGTATCTCATATAGAAATCAAGTGTTAGCCTCAGGAAGGGGCCCCTTGATTTCTGAGAACTTCGACTGAAGTAAAATGAAACAAAAACGTTGGGTTAATAATAATTTCTTAGTCGTTGAGAAAAGTTATGAATTCATACTATGTGACCAACGGGATCGTTCCAAGATCTCAACTCTCAGACCCTGAGGCACAACCAAGCGAGGTCTAATCTCATTCCTACCCAAAAACTAATATCGCATTCCCTCTTGAATTTTTAGGTATTATCTGCTTCTACTTTATCTGAGCTTCTTCTTCTCTTGTTGGGAGACCCTGTGTCAACCTTGATAACAAAAATCTATCCCAGTCTCTATATTTCATTCTACTCGCATGGGTTTGTCATGGTGGTGCTTTGGGGAACTAATTCTGATTATATTTCTCCTTTCTTGGTATGGGCAGTCTCTTTATGCGACCCCTTTTCTCACGGTGCCAACAAATCCTCTGGGTGCAACTACCCTAGAAATGGCCCAGTTGCCCACCTGTCCAATATTTTATTCCTTTCGGTTGCTTTTTAATCAGAGCCACTTTGCTTCTTATCTCTAACTGCCAGGGGCTTCTTTCTGTATTGGCTTTGGAAACTGGCACCCATCTTGACCAGACTTTCTTTCAGTTCAGCTCCGCTGATCACTTCGTTGGTCCAGCAGATTAGCCAATATGGGTGTGGATTTATACAAGACATGCTTTAAAGACCTTTCTCTCTATTTGGTTCCACCTTTTTCTCACAATTTAGAACACAATCTTGATGGGTCACTGTAGTATATCTCTACCATCTGTCTATCTCCCTGCTCAGCTCTTTTATCTAGGCATCCCGTCCACTTTAGTCTTCTCCGGAACTTCTTGTTTATTCTAGTCACTTCTATAATTTATCTCACTCTATTTTTTTTCATACTTAAAATATTTCAAATAAAAAAAATAATAAAACTGAAAATTATTTAAGCCGTGCTGGTTATATATAAAAAAAGCAATTCTCTATAATTGTTGCAGGAATTTTAGGAATCACTAGCAGCCGAACTTTGTAAGTTTTAAAATAACGAACACAGATTGTTCATAAAAATTAGCAGCAGTAGGATATCCCATCAAAAACAAAAGGATTAAAAAAAAAAATTTAAAAAAAAGATCTCATTTTAACTATGAACAACTTTTTGTATTTAATGGAAATTAGAGCATAACGAACATATATACGGTGAAAACCATAAATAAATAAAAAGAGTTTGTGAAATCATACGTTTGAATTGTAAAGTCGCTGTGCATGTGAATATATGAAAGCATTAGCAAATAACTGTAGACAAATTCCTTAAATTTAACGGAAATAAGAAACGCATATACATTCAAGACTGAATAAATAAGAGAAATTCTCTTTGCAATTCAAACGTATAATTGAACGTCAATCCCCTGGGCACGTGAAAACAAGAGAGCGTTATCAAAGGACCATTAATGAATGTCTTGATTATAGTTAAAGTAACACAAACAAAACAATAAGGAATAGGTCAAAATGAACAAGACCTATTCTGATATCTGTGTTGACAGGAATGATTACAAAAAAAAAAAAGAACTGCTGTTGCGAGGTTTGGCATTTTTATATCATTTATAATAATTGCCTCTAATGAGCAATAGAATGGTTTCAAGGTTTTTACTCATTTGTAGCTTTTATTTCAGAGGATTTTATTTTTTAATCATCATGAAATCATGTCATCTTTTTTACGCAGTTGACCTATCTACTCCTGCGAATCTGCATAAGTGCGTTCACTGCACTGGACGTGATCATTCCCGCTCGTTCTGCCGGTCCCAAGTTATCGTCCGACTCAGTCAGTGCCGCAACAGAGAATTCCCATCCCAAGAAAAACCACGAGTCCAGTTTATAAACAAGTAAAAGATGTTTATTTGTTGGAAGTTACAAATGAAACTCGTGTTCCCAGGTTGAGTGGCAGACTTGCAAAATGAGATTTTTGCCCGACTAAAAAAGATAAGTCCAATCAGTACAATCCTTTAGCTAAGAGCCCCAATGGGCCCATCCTGCCTGCAAAGGCACCAAGCTTCAACTGATCTCCAGCCCTCTGAAAACCAAACTGCCTGCCATGCCCAGAAGGCCATGTCTGCCCACTCCACTTTTCATCTCCTTGGGTCCTTTCCTCCTGACTGGAAATCTTGGATGCCAGTCTTTCTCACTGTATGAACAGGTACCCCACACGCTCCTTCCTTGGTGACAGCATCAAATGTAAACATAGGTCGCAGTGCCGATATGAACAGATACCCTACTCTGATACGGCGTCACTGAACCACTTGTAACTTAAGTGGTCCACTCGTGCCTCTATCTCGGTACTCACACGTCTGGTCCTCGCCGCAGGAATCCTTCCAGACTGTGAACACCCTCCTTGGGCTCGTGATGTCGTAGTGGCAGAAAAAGAAAGATGGCTCGAAACTCCTCCCGGTCGGACGACGATGATAGCTTGATTGGTACGCTGTGAAGGCAAGGTTACTCAAACAACAAACTGACAATAGGAATAATTTGACAAACTCAGCGGTTTCCTTTTGTATCCAATTAATTATTAAGATAACAACTGTTTTTAAAACGATGAATTAAAGTCTGCTTTTCGATAATGGCTTTGTTTACTAACTATCTCGTCTCTCTGTGCATGAACCTCTATTTACGATTTCCCAGTTGTTAAATAAGTTTTAACTTAATCTATGTTTGGAGAAACGTGGTAGGGAATACCACAGGCAACGTCATCCAAACGAGGGGCCTTTCGCGCGATCCCCCGCCTGGCCGGCCCGTGTTTCACCCCCGGATAACACTACCGTCCAGCCCGAATTCCAATTTCTAACTGCCCGTAACGTCCTCTCGTTCCCTTTCTTTCTCCAGCCCATTTCTCCATTCCTTCCCTCCCTCTCCCTCTCCCTCTCCCCTCTCTCTCTGGTTGGGTTGTTTTCTTTCCTGTTATCATAAAAGACTTCTCTCTCTCTCTCTACCATGGGGGGAGGGGAGTGACCAAAATACTCTTGACCAAAATTGTACAGCCGTTATCAACATACCAGCTCCTTCTGGCTTTGTTCCTCCATTGTATCTGGATAATTATATCTGATGGCTTACACGCTTTTTCCAGCTGGTCCGGCGCCAGCTCTGGCCAATGTTTGGACAGTCGAAATATGTACTAGTTCTTAGATCTCCACTTGTTTCTACGTAGGGCCTGATTTTCCTGATGCATATTAGTGCGCCCTGAAGGGGCAGATTGCGTTGGCTACAATCACTGTTTCACACTGGTCACCATTCAACCACCCAGAGGCTGACCGCTAGAGATTACTGCCAGACAGTCTTCTCAAGGAGGCTTCTCATGGAGCCCATCTACGAACATTACTTTTCGGTCTCAGCATGATTCTCTGTTTTTATGAGGTACTTATTTTATTTTAAAGAAAAATAAGATTCTGTGGCCCATAATACAAAATCAGAAATATGTTCACATTCCTCTATGGGCCCCCCCCCCTTTTTTTTTCTTTTGCTGAGCATCTATCATCTGCACCATCCGCCATTACAACATGCATTTTTATGCTTAACTTTAATAGCTTATTCAATTTATATATACTAGTGGGACCCGTGGAAATTCCACAGTTGTATCCTTCATCTGTTGTATGTTGCTGGCGTGCTTGAAAGTATTTCCAATCTATCGACGTCCAGCATGAAGGCAAACCCCACGGTATTACTGTTCAAACTGAAACATACTTATCTGAGTCGTCTGGTTAACGTAGTTTCAGAATATATCTGCTTATGGGGGTCTATCTCCAAAATCCTTGTAGGAGTTTGTGGCATATTTCCATTTTACGATATTATTGTACAACCTTTGAACAGAACAAATACTACACTTTGATCGTAGCCTGAAGGCCAAGGAAGTTTTATTTTAGTCTGAGTTTCATGTTCGACACAACAGCAACATCAGATGAAATCTTTTGAATTATTTTTTTTCCATTGCATTTCGGGCGATTCCATCTTTTAAAAAAGGGTGGAGGGTGATAACGTACGTACTAAGATGAACTTGCTATAGCGTACTATTATATAAATAGCAAAATCCTCGCTCACAGAGTGAATGGTATGAATAATTAACATATGGATTATCTAAAACTTAACAAAATATCAGTGAGGCCGAGAGGAGAATCGTGATGTCTGTGCAGCTCAGGATCTACATACAAATTGGCCAGGCTTGCACCATGGAGAGGCCAGTTCAGTGCCGCTATTTGTAGCGTCAGAAACAACAAAGGAGACAGCAGCTACGAGTAATATTCTAGGAATAATAAGCGCAATCCCATGTGCTACAGGTTGTCTCCGACTCTGGAAGGGACCATCGCAGTTCCACTGGTCAGCTACCGCCCACTTTAAGCTGGGCAGTCCACAGCCCAAAAAGGTGCTAACCCACCATAGTCTGCCTGGGTGAAGTGAGCTAGGGCTAAGACCAACAAGCAGACGGAAAACCCTGCACCAAACAAACAAACAAAGAAAAACAAACCCACAATGCTTGCGATTAGCAAGCTGGAATGTCAGGACAATAATGTACCTTGGCCTTTCTGATGACCTACAACAGGTCAATGACTCCAGGAAAACAGCTATCATCGACCGGGAGCTGCACTACAAAAAACAAGACTCGCATCAAGCGGCATCCGCAGAGAATAGAACTTTACGTTTTTCTGGCATGGCAAGGAGCTTGAGGAACAAAGACTGCATGGCGTTGAATTCGCAATGAAGAATTCTCTACTCACAACTGGAGGAGATTTCTATCACAGGCAATAACAGGTATTACTGCGGCTATATATATATCTTATATATAAAGTAAAGTGAATTGTCCCTTCATTTCATTTCTATTCAAAAGATGCATATGCAAATCTGCTTTGGCATCAATTTAAGGCAATTCTTGATGTGTTTTCATAAAATATGCATTTGTTTCGTTTGCTAATTATTACATTTTATTTAGCTTAACATCTTCTCATAAGATAGTCATCTATACAGAAAGTGGAAGGAATTTTCACTCTCATGCTCACATCTGCTACCACTGCAGGTAGTTTTCTTCGTAGGACACATTTGTTTATAGCACTGTCATTATTTTGTATTTCGGGCCTTTTGGCTAAGATCAAAGTGTAGTATCTGTTCCGATGGATACTGCACCCTATAGACTGATATTGTCTTGGCCTTCGGGGCTTGATTTACGCCGGTCTATGAGTCTGTCTTGTGCAGTTCTAGGAGGTCCACCCTCCCAGGCTTCGCCTCCCCTCTTTGAGGAGGAGGAGGAGTAAGTTTATTGCTTACTGCCTGAGGCGCCCCTACCGGGGAATGCCGACGGGGCTGCCCAGGCAATTTTTAAACCCCACTTTCTCGATATGGGTCACATCTTACTTGTGGGAGTAAGATAAAAACTGGCCTTGTGCCTAACTCCTGGAGAGGAGTAAATCAATACTCTAAATTTTCCACCTAAACACTGAATGCTCCCTTTACCTACACTTTCTTTTTAGGGGCGTTTGATTGGCTATTCCAACAACTTTCTTTTACATTCTCGCTTGATAGACTAACAGATAAGCAGATGTGCATGATTGTCTGTTAACAGTCGCTTTCATTATTCTTACTTTTTAATTTTCATTTACTTTTGATACATTTGATATTATAGTTTCCGAATCACAAAATTTACGTAAAACTACAACAGCAAAACATAAATTACCCTTCAGCTACTTATTTAACTTCCATTTTGTCCCCTCTTACAGTATCGATTTTCAGAGGCTTACCTAGGTGAAACATACTGCTTTATTTTATTCCAAAGACAAGAATTTTTCATTCTTGAATAGCAGAATAAGATTTTCCAAACACTAAGCAGCCTTTGGAATCAATAACATAAGTAATCGCCAATGTTCACTTACATTTTGCAAACATAAACATTCATAATTTCTATGTTTTATTTTACATTCTAATAAATAATTTTCACACAATATTAATTCTGTAACAAAATCTGGACTCCAGGTCAACGCACATTACATTTAACACATGTTACATTTAACCCGCGTTACATTTAATTACTCATTTTACTTTCTCTAGCTTCCTTGCATTGTAACCTGCTACTTCCAATCAAAGCAGATGACAACCTTTTACATCCTCGACAAAACTATTTCTATGTTCACGATAAATGTTGCAGCTGTTTATTTTGAACTAAGTTCATACAGATTCACACAAAAAAATGTCTGGACTGCTCTCACCCATGGAGGAGTGCCAACGGGATAGACCAGAATATTTGGGGGAGAGACTGTCTTTTAATGATCTCCATTCGGTCGTGAGAGACAATGAATACCCTCTGTAATTGTGAAGCAAGGGTTGCACAATCCTTAACTACACCTCTCCTGAATCAACACTACTGATTCCAGTGACAAGAAGTCCAGGATGACTGGAAACAATCCCTGGATAAGCGGAGACAACATACAATTAGTACTGGCCAGGCTCAACATCACTTAATGAAAGATCATCCTTCCAGGCATTACCACCTCTTTTTGGAGGGTGGATGGGTTTACTGTCTGTCACCTGAGGTGTTTTCATCCATGAGGGGGTGCTGACGGGACAGAGCAAGATATTTTGGTGTGAAATTGACTTTTAATGGTCCCTTAGACTTTTAACGGTTTCGTTACACCCACTGCACGTGCAGTTTCCATTTTTTATTTTTTGTATTTCCACCCAGACTTAAGGTTAGTAGTAAGGTCAATGAAGGACATGTACTTTTTCTCATTCATATCATATATTACCTTTCTTACCGTGTTCATTTTTTTTGTTTTTTTTTTGTAAACTTTACCATTTAGGGGGTGTGCCTACCCAAACTTGCTCTCGCCTTCAAAAAACTTTTTAAATAAGTTAGATACAAAAGAAAAGAATTGCTCTACATTAAATTTTGAGTTCTATTAAGTGATACCTTTTTGAAAGGATTGGTGCCCACATGTGAGCTTGGTAACATGCTATTGAACTTATTATTGAATATGTATTCTAGGAAACAGGACACATTTTTTTTTTTAATTGTACCATTTAGGGAGGTGTGACTGAAACCGTACCATACCCCCACAAAGAAAGAAAAAAAAAACATTAAAATTTAAAACTAATACTATATTTATTGCTTATACCTATCTTGAGATGGGTATTCTATAGTTATATTTAAAGATTGAATGTGTAAGCTTCCAAGTATTTGTGAATTCCACCATTCTGGACCGACTTTTGAATTCTAATCAATTATTAATACAAAGATTAATTGGTTGTCGTCCGTTCAAGAAAATATAAACAACTAAATACAGCAAACATTCATTATATGAACTCATCCAGTATTCTTCTATTATTTATTGGTTCTTCTGTTTATAATGCAATTCCTTAATTTTCAAAACCGAAATAAAAGTTTCATTAACAAAAAATCAGTTTCTATTAAAATACAAAGAAAAAAGGGCAAACCAGAAAGAGAATAAGAAATATCTCAACGAAAAGAAAAGCAAGTTATTTTATAGTAGGGCGAGCTCTCACACCATACGGTCAGGTGATCAACGTTACGGTATCAGATGAGATCTGTGCTCGTGTTCGTTCTGTATGCGGTCCTGTCCAGAATCAATGAGTGCTCGATTTAAGAATGTGGCCATTGTGATAATGTGTCTGGCTAGCTGGAAGAGAAAAGCTTTTATCCAAATGAAATGACAATAATTAACAAGTTTTATTTGGTGAGTTTGAATTTTGTTACTTGAAAAATAACAGTGGCCTAAAATGTTCGACAAATGAATTAATCAGCCAGCAGTTAGAAACTAATGTTCCCATCTCAGCAGCAGTTCACAAACTTCTACAGTTCTTTCGAACAAGAATCTCAGTGACCATCTGCACCCCTACCCCCAGTCCCACTGTCTGTCCAGCCCAGAAGCCAATACCTCACTTTCCAGCTGTTCCATTTTTCTCTAAATTCTATTATATAGATCTAAATTAACTCAAATCTTTCTTGTGGTTCCTTACGAAGAGTGAGAGGAAAAAAGTCAAAAACAGTAAGTGAATGAGTGAAAGACATTAAAAATATATCCCAGCATCCGACTTATTTGGGCATTAACCGTTCTAACTTTAAAATGTGCACTATTTTACAATTAAGTGAACAGTTCACAAACGACGGTGCATCAAGATGGAACCATTTGTTGGTGATCAATTTGGAGTATTTATTTGTCTTCGTGATTTCCTGTTATTGAATTTGAACTTTGTATAATCAATAGATTGTACGTGTACCTTACCTGGTACGACATTCACCCTGGGCAGGTTGAACCAGCTTTCTCCGAAGGAGGAAGTTTCTAGGGAATATTAAATTCACAAGTGGTCTCCAGTCGCATGTATATCCCGGTTATGAGAGATGACGGCGACGTTAGGTTTTTGCAGGGACGTGGTGTCAACGTTCTCCTACATACAGTACCTGCTATTCCGAAATTGTCACCCATCTGATGCTGAGCAAGCTCAACGTGACTTAACTTCAGTGGTCTAACAGGAATCGGTGTTTCAATGTGATTATACCGTATATAAGAACAGATTTGGAGATCAACATTGATCAGGAAAGCATCTAAAAATCGGTCCATTCACGTAGGATATTCCAACCCAATTGAATGTGATTGGTCAAATTTCAAAATTGTCTTGATCTGATTCCATTCTGAGAATACAGTCTCAGGTTAATATTAATTACTTCATCTCACGTAGCCTATCATTTGACATAATAAAAACTGCTAGAAAACTAATTTACATAGACAAACACAAGTGACTACACTACTAGCAGTGACAATTTGGGTATAGGCATAGAATATAAAATATTGATTTAAATAAGGGATGCTAAGGCAGACATCCGTAAATGTGTTAAATAAAAACTATAGTGAAGAGAAAAACAGTGTGAAAAAGAACAAGTGAGAATGATTAGTTTGGACATCATTCATCATCATTATTATATTGGATTTAACATCCATTTTACATGTTGGCATGTGTTGGACAGCTTTTAGAAATTGACTTCCAAACTAACCTATCTCTGCAGGTCTTTATTTATCCTTCTTTCAAGTCCATCCTTATCACTTCTTCCCATGTTTCCCTTGGCCTTCTCCTGTGAACTGACCCTTCTACCTCAATTATTCTACATCTACTAACCCGAGAACTCTCATCCATTCTTTCAACATGGTCATACCATCGAAGTCTCCTGTTCTGCACACATCTCCCTATACTGTTCAGATTTCATCTTCCTCTGAGTTCATCAGAACTAAGTCAGTCTTTAAGACCTACATTACACATCCATCGTATCATTCCTTTCCATACAACGCATGTCCTCAACTCTCACTGGCCACGTTTCACTTCCATACATGATTGCACTGCATACACGTGCCTGATAGACTCTTCCCTTTAGTCGACTGTGATAATAATCTGCTGATTAGTAATGGTAGGAGTTCCCTGAACTTACTCCATCCACTTGTAATTCTTGCAATCACACCAGCACCTGCTCCACCCTATGCTCCAATGGTATCACCAAGGTAACAGAACTTCTGAACAACCTCAATAACTTCAGCATCCAAATATATTTTCTCCACATCTGAGTTTTCATCCGTCCCCATTGTCTTACATTTCTTGCACACAAACTGCAAATAATTCTGCTACACTTCTTGCAAGTACAGCAAAAAATTGAATTGCACCCAACTCTCTTTCCAAAAATTGAATTGCACCCAACTCTCTTTCCGAAAATTGAATTGCACCCAACTCTCTTTCCGAAAATTGAATTGCACCCAACTCTCTTTCCGAAAATTGAATTGCACCCAACTCTCTTTCCAAAAATTGAATTGCACCCAACTCTCTTTCCAAAAATTGAATTGCACCCAACTCTCTTTCCAAAAACTGAATTGCACCCAACTCTCTTTCCAAAAACTGAATTGCATCCAACTCTCTTTCCAAAAATTGAATTGCACCCAACTCTCTTTCCAAAAACTGAATTGCATCCAACTCTCTTTCCGAAAATTGAATTGCACCCAACTCTCTTTCCGAAAATTGAATTGCACCCAACTCTCTTTCCGAAAATTGAATTGCACCCAACTCTCTTTCCAAAAATTGAATTGCACCCAACTCTCTTTCCAAAAATTGAATTGCACCCAACTCTCTTTCCAAAAATTGAATTGCACCCAACTCTCTTTCCAAAAACTGAATTGCACCCAACTCTCTTTCCAAAAACTGAATTGCATCCAACTCTCTTTCCAAAAATTGAATTGCACCCAACTCTCTTTCCAAAAATTGAATTGCACCCAACTCTCTTTCCAAAAATTGAATTGCACCCAACTCTCTTTCCAAAAATTGAATTGCACCCAACTCTCTTTCCAAAAATTGAATTGCACCCAACTCTCTTTCCAAAAATTGAATTGCACCCAACTCTCTTTCCAAAAATTGAATTGCACCCAACTCTCTTTCCAAAAATTGAATTGCACCCAACTCTCTTTCCAAAAATTTAATTGCACCCAACTCTCTTTCCAAAAATTTAATTGCACCCAACTCTCTTTCCAAAAATTTAATTGCACCCAACTCTCTTTCCAAAAATTTAATTGCACCCAACTCTCTTTCCAAAAATTTAATTGCACCCAACTCTCTTTCCGAAAATTTAATTGCACCCAACTCTCTTTCCAAACATTGAATTGCACCCAACTCTCTTTCCGAAAATTGAATTGCACCCAACTCTCTTTCCGAAAATTGAATTGCACCCAACTCTCTTTCCGAAAATTGAATTGCACCCAACTCTCTTTCCGAAAACTGAATTGCACCCAACTCTCTTTCCAAAAATTTAATTGCACCCAACTCTCTTTCCAAAAATTTAATTGCACCCAACTCTCTTTCCAAAAATTTAATTGCACCCAACTCTCTTTCCAAAAATTTAATTGCACCCAACTCTCTTTCCAAAAATTTAATTGCACCCAACTCTCTTTCCAAACATTGAATTGCACCCAACTCTCTTTCCGAAAATTGAATTGCACCCAACTCTCTTTCCGAAAATTGAATTGCACCCAACTCTCTTTCCAAAAATTGAATTGCACCCAACTCTCTTTCCAAAAATTGAATTGCACCCAACTCTCTTTCCAAAAATTGAATTGCACCCAACTCTCTTTCCAAAAATTGAATTGCACCCAACTCTCTTTCCAAAAATTGAATTGCACCCAACTCTCTTTCCAAAAATTGAATTGCACCCAACTCTCTTTCCAAAAATTGAATTGCACCCAACTCTCTTTCCAAAAATTGAATTGCACCCAACTCTCTTTCCGAAAATTGAATTGCACCCAACTCTCTTTCCAAAAACTGAGCAGAGGAATTTTTCTCTTTCTAGCGAATTTCCAACACTACAATGACTGATCATCACTTTGGTCTTTGCGACATTCACTTTCAAACTTTTACTTTCCATAGCATTCCTCCAAGTTTTTTAACTTAACAAGTAGGTCATTCATTGTTTCATAGGCAAGTACTGAATCATCAGCATCTCTCGCAGACAATACTTCAAAGACACAAATGAAAAGCAACGAACTCAGTACAGAACCCTGATGTACTACTTTAACATTAAAGCTGTCAATAAATGTGCTGTTAAATTTAACACAGCTTTGAGCATTTCTGCACATTGCTTGAACAACCTTCACCAACCACTCGTTTGGCTCTAGTTTACACAAAGCCCATCAGACAACCTCTGTTGGCAGTGTCAAAAGCTTTCTCTAGATCCACAAAAGCAAATTACAGGTTGTTCTTCTTACCAAGGTACTTCTCTTGGATTTGTCTCAGGATAAATATAGCACTAGTGATACCTTTGCCCAGACATAAAACCAAACTGCATTTCATCTATGCTTATCTGACTTATCATTTGCTGCTCAATTATTCCCAAATCCATTTCAGGAAATGATCCATCAACTTTAAGCCGTTGTGATTACTTCTATCTAGAGCTTCTCGTTTACCATTGTAGATTGTCGCCTTTTCACAATTGTACAAAGTTCCCAGTCGTTCAGGATTAACTCTTATATTATCATCTGATTTCTCAAATCTGATCATCATCTCAATGCCAGTTTCACTCGCAGTCTTCAACATTTCTGTAACAAGCCTGAAGGTTCTCCAGCCTTACCAGACTTCATTTTACTCACAGCTCCTGTACCATTTGTTTCTCAATTCTTATAGCTGGACCATATATTGCTTCAGCAACTTCTACATTTTCTAGGCTCAATGGAAAGTCAGTATTCAACAATCTCTCATAGTGCCATTTCCAAGCATCCCTCTTGTCCTGTTCATTTGTTGTTAACACTCCATTGTCATTTTGAATGCACTTCTCTCCAACAATATCCATATTTGTCATCTGTTTAGCTATTCTGAACACTGGACATTGAGAGTATTTGTATTCTCACTGTTGGTTTTGTGTTATTAGACTGTGCTAGGCTTGAAAAGAGATGGAAACAATTTTAAACAGGCTTATTCTCTTCAATAAAGTGGGTGAAATATTTTCAAACAAAGTTACAAATTTATTTATTTCATTCAAAAATGCTGCTTGGAAATTAATACACTCTCACAAAATTTTTAAATGACATTCTATTTTTTCTTTCAGAATTTATGTTATCTGAAATGCTCAGCAAAAAGTGGACTGGTTGGTTGTTTTACGGCATATCAACCCTTTTCAGGTTATTTAATGCCAAATCCGGTTATTTTGGTAAAAGTTCTTTAAATCTTCAAATATTTATTTATGGTGTTTGGTTTGGCTGTTTTGTAAAAGAAAATTATTGTTTTAGGCTTTGCAGAACATGATTGAGTTTTGCAAAGGGAAAGGAAAAAAAGCAATGAGATCAATGTTTGGTGCATTTTAGGACAGGAAGCTAGTATTTTCAGACAGCCTGATCTGGTAGCACCAGAGGAGGCAACAGAATAAAAGATAAGAGTTGAACTTGCTTGCAAGGTGACCATCTAAGCCCCATACATCAAGAGTGTTTCTCTTGTTTGGACATGTAATAAAACTACTAGGAGTGAGAGAACCTTCATTTTTGTGAAGACAGCTTTCTCTAGAAGAAAACTGATGCAAAACCCGCTTCTTCATTTGCACATAATGAATTAGATTAGGCCTTCTTTATGTTGAGAAGTGGGATTGGCTCTTTGCAGGGTAATCTTCACCTAAAATAAAAAGCTTCACTTCTCAATGGAAAAATTAATGATTTTTGTCATGGATCATTCCTATTATCGTTTTCTTTTCTAGTATATAAAATAAAGTCAGTCGCTTTATCGTTTCTTTGTCATCGATAGCTTTCCTCCTACAAAAATCAATATATGGTTCATCAGTTTTTCTTATGGATCGTTGCAGCATGTTGTTAAGAATAAAATGTAATTTGATTTATTCCCTTCCAGAAAATACTTTGTTCAGGTCGTAATTATTTTTAAGTGGCTGCCATTAAAAAAAAAGAAATAAAAAAGAAAGAAAAAGGGGAACATACTTCTGTATTCGGTAATACAGAGTTCCCTTTGATTAGTACAAAAAATTAACATTTCGGAAAATAAAAAAAAAATGGTATAGTTTAAAAAAAAAAAAAAAAAGAAGCAAAGTGCAAGTAAATAAATTACCGGACAACACCGGGGAGGAAAAGCTAGTTTCATATATAGTTTTTTTTCTTCTTTCTATTTTATAACAAATCACCCCATTTTAAAAAAAATTTTATTATCGAATTCTATATAAGGATATTAACTAGTGACTTGTATTTGTATCTATTGAACAATTTCAAACCAATTTACTCCTCCTCCTCCTCCTTTGTCAAAAAAAGAAACAAAACAATGTTAGTTCATTTTTTTTTTCCAATCAAGGAAAAAACAACTTTAATCTATTTACAAAAAGAAAAGCACTTTTCATGAAGAGAAAAAAAAACAGTTTCTGAAATAATAATAAAAAAAACAGTTTCTGTGTATCGTCTAGAAAATAAAACCATAAAAATAAAAGAAAATAGTTGGGGAAAAAAAAAACCTATGTATGGTGAGTAGTGTCTTCTTCAGCCATTTTTTTTTACCCCCCCCCCTCTTTTCAACAATGTTTTTTTATGTTTTACATTCGATATAAGCAAATCAAATATATTTATTATCCATTCCAGAAAGTGTCATCATTTATGGAAGGAATTGCCTTTTTTTTGTTGTTTTTAAATCCTATATGTTTTTTTTTTAATAAGTTTTCAATGAAGGAAGATGAATTGCGAGTTTTTTGGTTTTCTTACCAATTTTGTACGATAGAAATATTTGTTTCCTGACATTTTTATTGCCATCTCTTTTGGTTTCCATCTTGGATTCATTTTATTCTCATTCTCTCTCTCGACACAAATGGGCGGGAAAATTTATACCCAATAAACATTTTTTAATCTTTTCTTTTTTTTTTTTCAAAAAGATTGTTTTTGTGCGACAACGTTATTGTCACTTTTTTCTCCTGCAAATCTTTTCCAGAAAAACAAACAAACAAGGTAGAATTTCTAACGAGGAAGATTTTGTTTCATGCCTGTTGCTGACAAATATCAATGGTTTCCTTCTTCAGATCATTAATGTGGAGCAGTCGGAGATTACCATCAGAAACGGGTGGAAATTGTCAGTGGAATGCCAAAACCCTCACTCCAAATTTTTAGTTTTATTGAAATCATTCCAGATATTTCTGAACAAAATAAATGTGTTTATTCAAGCACAGCAAATTCCTTCTTCTTTTTTTTTTAAAGAAATTTTCTCGTGTTTAAAATGCCCAATATATAATAAGTAACACTGCTCCTCTATTTTTTGTTTATATATATATGCATACATCTACACACAAACATTCACATGTATGCACACACATTCTTATACACATACACACGTTTTTATAAACATATGCATATAAGCATGTACCTACATAAATACACATTCAAACCTTTGGTACAGATCCATATAAAAACATACTTATGCCATTCGGCTTGATTTTCCTTGGTATTTTTAATCTACAATAGTAGATATTAACATGGGAACATAATCTGTGTGTGTGTATATTATATATATATATATATATCTATATATATGAATGAAAGAAAAATGGAAAGACGTCTTCTCCTATGTGGCTACTTTTTCAAATTTTCTTGTCACTCTTGAAATAGCCTTTGCTACATAAGGGCGAAATGTTGAGATATTTTGGTCTTTCTTTTATCCATTTTTCTTTCATCTTGTCGGATTTATTTTATCCTGATAATTTATCATATATATATTTATGGGTTCTTACAAAAAATATATATTAAAATATATAATCTTTATAATATCCGAAAATGTTCTAAATTGCAAGCTCAATGAAGTTGTATTACAAGCTTCAGAGCATATATATATATTAAAAATGCATTCTAATGACCAAAGCAACAATCAATCCATAGCTATACCTTTCATCTGATTTTCCAATTTCTTCCTCTGTTGTCAAACACCACAACCAAACTTTACCTCTGTACTTTCAATAGCCGGGAATACTTGTAATTCATCTTCGTCCAACCGACAGATAAAAAAGATTTATATTTAAATATGTTTAATACTGTATTTAAAAATTTTTTTTTTTTTACATTTTTATGTTTATTTTTTCTAAATTCAATGGTATTATCATTTCCTACACTTAATCACAAATTATCATGTGAATTTTTTTCATGCATTTTTTTCGTGTGTTCTGACTTGCCATAACTTTTGTCAGGAGTTCATTTTTGAACTTTTTATATCTTTTTTTCCTGTTGATAATGAATGAACAATTCCCTGATGAGCAACAGAGTGGGGAAAAAGACTACACACTCTCCTTAATTTCTGCAGTAAAACGCGCGTAAGAAAATGATAATACCATTGAATTTGGGAAAAATAAACATAAAAAAAACGCGCGTAAGAAAATGATAATACCATTGAATTTGGAAAAAATAAACATAAAAAAAACGCGCGTAAGAAAATGATAATACCATTGAATTTGGAAAAAATAAACATAAAAAAACGCGCGTAAGAAAATGATAATACCATTGAATAAACATAAAAAAACGCGCATAAGAAAATGATAATACCATTGAATTTGGAAAAAATAAACATAAAAAAACGCGCATAAGAAAATGATAATACCATTGAAGTTGGAAAAAATAAACATAAAAAATTTAAAAAATACAGTTTTAAACATATTTTAAAAAAAAAAATCTATTTTGTCTGTCGGTGGGACAAAGATGAATTACAGGTTTTCCCGGATATTGAAAGTATAGAGGTAAAGTTTGGTTGTGGTGTTTGACGACAGATGAAGAAATTGGAAGATCAGATGAAAGGTATGGCTATGGATTGATTTTTCCTTTGATCATTAGAATGCATATATAATATATATATATATATATATATATTATTTAGGCTAAATAATAAGAGTGCTTAATTACTTGAGCCAGAGCATATACATTTTTTATTCAATTAACACTATAGATTAGTTTCATCTCGCACCGGTACCTTCGGTTTCACGGAAATACTGGAAACTCAACCCATAGGGCTAAAGATACCAAATGTGACCGATTCACCAGCAAACGTTTTGATAGTGTAATCCACAAAACCCAAAGGTAATTCTCTATCTGGCGCTGGTTGAGTTTCCAGCATTTCTGTGAAACTGAAGGTACCGATGGAAGATCAAACTAATGAATAGTGTCCATTGAATAAAATAAATAAATATATATATATATGTACACACACACACGCATACACACATACAAAAATGTGGCTGCACATAGCATATTGTTTTTACTTTAATTAAATTAAGACAGAGAGAGAGCAACAATTGTTCTTTTATGTACAGCTTTCGTATCCACTGCGCAGAGCTGGTTGCCATCTGTGTGTGTTCGTTTGTAAAAAAATTAATAGCAGGTTTCTAACTATGTGTAACACTGCTGAACTAAGAGCACATCCGATAGAGCTTTTATTACCATAGTTTGTATCTCGACCGAAAAATGTCTATAACCTATAAATGCTCTTCAGAAATCGGACAACACACCCCGGAGAACCGGAGAGAAACGATCATAGAAATCTCGCATTAACAGACGCTTTTAACAAAATATGTTCTTTATATATAATTTACTATTCAGCTTATATCTGTTGCTTGTCGACACGTGATAAGCGAATAATGTTTCCAATTTCATTTTCGTACTTCGACTGCAAAGAGGAGGTTGGCATCATCTCAAATTTGATGAATTTCTTACCATACATTTTTACAAGGATCTCAAATACATGTAGACTTCTTATTTACAGAAAACAAGCACATTCACTCTCCAACACACAATTTGAATGGCACGTATTTTATGTCTGTCTGAGATTTAGATGCATATAGACCACTGACCGTTGAAGAATACACGTAGGTAAGTAGATGCGTCAGGAGACACTATTTACAAATTTGGTAGTATTTCCGTGCATGCGTGTACGTGTGAGCGGAGAGAGAATGGTGGTGGCAGGATTAGTGGGCGTCGACTACATGAACTTGCACATTTGCAATGATACTGTGGGATCCTTCTGGGATTGTGGTGCCAACAACCGTTTGCTGAGATGGCAAGAGAGTCTGTTCTGGGATCGGGGTGTATGTGGACAGACGCGTCTGGGGCGGTGTCGGACTGCGACTGCGGCGGCTGCAAATCATAGGTGGTGGCGGTATGACAGGGGCCTTTGAACCTGGGTATGTGGGTGGCTTGAATCGATCCTTTCCTATGAGGAGAGGTTCCAGGCAGGGCAGGCTGGCATGCTCACTGTCTTCATGGGGGGTCATTGTGCTATAGCCATGATCACTGTCACCCCCTGCTGGTCGTCGGTAGGTTGTATTTACACGGTATGGAGAAATGCTGGCCGGATTTTCAAATGGTGCAAGAACAAAATTGGTGTGTCCTACGAAACAAAGTTTAAAAATTAGTAAAAATAAATAAATAAAAAGCTAAAAAAAATACATACTTAGGAAGAATTGCACAATGAAACATTTCTTAAATGAAAGAGAAAGCATTATATTTTATGACCCCCCTAAGGAAGCTTACATAAAAAATAACATTTAATTAGATTGTTAGATGTTTAATAATTAGATATTAATGTGCAGCTTTTCTTTCTAATATATATTTAAATAATTCTTACATTGATATAATCGATGCAGTTACTGTATATTTGTTTAATACAACAAAAACGGTACATTAAGTACTGTATCGGTTAATAAAAATCATTATCTGCTATGTTTCTTAGATAATCCCATCTCTTAATATTTTTCTTTCAAAAAAATAATTAGTAAATAAAGGAAAATATACACGATGAATAAACGTTTTATTGTGTAATTACTTTGAAAACACAGAAAGATTTAATGTTCGCCTCCAAATGCAAAAAAGAAAATAAACCATAAATAATATTTCTTTCTTTTTTTTGAATTTCAAATAATGAATGCTTTATAGAAGATGCAAGTTTTATAACACGATTAAGTAAATCTGGTCAAGCGTGAATTGAAATATAAATTAAAACATGAAAACAGATCTTGATTAAAAAGACAGAAAAGAGATCTAAAATTTCAGAAAATATTGATTGGAATTATTGTTTTAATTTTATGTTCATGAAATGTGAGAAGAATCAAGTAAAAAGATAAAATCATTATTAAAAAATATCTAAATGAATAAATGCAAAAGTTGGGCCCATTTCTCACACGCTTCATTTCAAGTTATGAATTTAGGAGTTTATTCATATAGATCAGCATTAACATTTTGATAACTTCAATACAAATTTATCAATAATTCAACTTTATATCATAGACGCACCATCTTTTTTTATATACTGCTTATGCATATGCAAGGTCAGTCGCAAGATTAACTAATTTGTATCTTGAGTTTAAAAAGGACATTTTATTAATTATTATTTGTTATTGTTTTTTAATTCAATGATTGTTTTGATTGTAAAATAACAAATAGTTCTGTTGTTTTATTTTGTGGACAAAAGTCCAAACACCTGATTTAAAATTAATTCAACTTTATACAATAGATACACCATCTTTTTTATATACTGCTTATATATAGCTGATGTCGGTTGTAAGATTACCTAATTTGCATATAAGTTTTGAAAAAAGACATTTTATTAATTAATATTTGTTATTGTTTTTGTAATTCAATGATTGTTTTGATTTGAACAAGTTGCTATTTATTTCTAAGTAAAAAAACAAATACCCCCCATCACCACCACCATCATCACCACCACCATCATCACCACCACCATCATCATCACTGATGCAAATTGATTTTTTTGTTTCCTTTATTTATTGTCATTTTTAAAACATAAATAAATTTGTATTGAAGTTATCAAAATGTTAATGCTTATCTATATGAATAAATGCGAGACTTGTGTTTCGTGTTTACAACAAAGTTATGAATGAAATATTTATTATTTAAACATTTTTTTCAATGAGTTTAGATAGAAAACTTTGCAAAGTGGTAATGATCCAGGGAAGCAGCTAGTATCAGATAAAATAACTAGTCAGATTGAACATCTCAAGATTTTATTAGAAAGATTTAGCCATCTTGATATAATATACCTAATTTCTTCTTCCATCGTGATTTTTTTCCATAGGCAAAAAATAATAAATAACAGTAAATCATAATCATCATCATCATCATCAACCGGTTTATTTGTTGAATCAGGCCACAATTAATCCTCTGATGAGGGTGGGGCCTGATTGTCTAGTTTCGAAATCTAAGTCTTCCTCTCCACTCCTGTCTTTGGCAAGGCTTGATGGAATCCATACCCATGGCCTTCCTATCACGTAATACAGAGTTTAAACACAGCTATAAAAATAAAGCTGTAAATCTTTTCCATTTTCCTAAGTTGAAATTTTTGACTTATAAAATGGCATGAAGCAAAGTTAAATCGAACGTCAATAAAAAAATATCTCATGAATGTTTTTTTGTTTTATTTAATAGAAAGATGTAATTGTAACAATAAATATAAGAAAAAGATGTAATTGTCACAATAAATATAAGAAAAAGATGTAATTGTCACAATAAATATAAGAAAAAGATGTAATTGTCACAATAAATATAAGAAAAAGATGTAATTGTCACAATAAATATAAGAAAAAGATGTAATTGTCACAATAAATATAAGAAAAAGATGTAATTGTCACAATAAATATAAGAAAAAGATGTAATTGTCACAATAAATATAAGAAAAAGATGTAATTGTCACAATAAATATGAGAAAATGCAAACTCTTTATGATTCAAAAGATAAAAAATGGGATAAAAAAAAAGGAAGAATGTTTTCATTTCGATAAAAAAAAAAAAAAGATTGTTTTCATTTGGATAAAAAAGGAAGATTGTTTTCATTTACATAAAAAAAAGGAAGATTGTTTTCATTTAGATAAAAAAAAAAAAGGAAGATCGTTTTCATTTTGATAAAAAAAAAAGGAAGATCGTTTTCATTTTGATAAAAAAAAAGGAAGATCGTTTTCATTTGGATAAAAAAAGGAAGATTGTTTTCATTTGGATAAAAAAAGGAAGATCGCTTTCATTTGGATAAAAAAAAGGAAGATCGTTTTCATTTCAATAAAAAAAAAGGAAGATTGTTTTCATTTGGATAAAAAAAAGGAAGATTGTTTTCATTTGGATAAAAAAAAAAGGAAGATCGTTTTCATTTCAATAAAAAAAAAATAAGATCTTTTTCATTTGGATAAAAAAAAGACGACAGAAATAACTTACCAGTGCCAATTTCCTCATGTGGCTCGGGTTCTTCTGTTTCATAATAATAATGTGACATTCGAGCCTGATTCTCTGGCAATGACGTCACATATTGGTGAGAAGTGCGGTGTACATGGTGTCGATAACAGTAGACACTGAGGGCAAGAACCAGAAAGATTCCCATGATTCCTCCTGCCACGGGACCGACAGGTGTTGTCTTCACATTGACTGGCTCAGAATCCAGGCTCACTACAGAACAAAGATCCAGTATGAATAAAAAGAGCTGATTCATTTTTTGGATTTAACAAAGATAAACATTTTTGTTAATGTGTATGTGTGTGTGTGTGTGTGTGTGTGTGTGTGTACATATATTGCCTGTAGTAAGGATTGAACCTTCAACCCCCTCAAAAGACGGTTACTTAAACCTACTGATCAACCGATGCTCTTAACCGTTATGCTATAGGGTCATGCTGACAAAATGAGAACAATCCACTCCCGTTGATTAAATAAAGAGTTCACTGTTTGGTTGGAGATTCCGTACAGGTCTCCAAGTTATAAAAGATGTACCTGAAGAAAGTTACATATGTCGAAACGTTGTGAATATAACAATCAAAATGAGAATAGTAGTCCGAATAAAAACAAATGTAAAAAATTTTTCCTAAAAATATAAATTTTAGATAGTGCTATGAACTTTTTTACCCTAAACTTGGCCAAGAAGTGGGTGGTCAATTTACGTTAGATTTATATAGGAAAGTGATCCCCATTCTAAAATCTGAATTAATAAAAAAAAAAAAAGAAAAGATTTTTTAATTTTATTATGGAATATGATTCAATATGGTTCCAAAAGTCCTCGGGTGAAAAAATTTTCCAAAAATATAAAATTTTAAAAGTGCTATGAGTTTTTAACCCTAAAGTAAAAGTTTGCCTAAAGTGTTTCTTAGCTAAATATGATTAATTCTTTCACAGTTGACAAATAAAAAATAGTCTTATGAAAAACATAAAAGCATATAAATTATTATAGATGTTATTATATTTTGGACAGTCCTCCATCTTTTATCAATAAATGTCAGTTTTGGAAAAAATTGAGTGTAACTTATATGAAAGCTGAAGGTTTTAACTTTCTTATAACATATATATATATATATATATATATATATCACATAGATCTAATGTAAACTTTATTATATGATCATTTATTTGTGCTCCAAGAATTCAACATAACAGTATGTGTACGATCGTTTCTGAGACGATATATTTTTTTTATTAATATCGGATCTCTTCATCAGCACAAAGTATACAGAAATTTAAAAGCATACTAACAGCATCAAGGCTTTAGAGTTCAACCCTAATTATACAGCAAACGAGAGAGAGAGAGAGAGTGAGAGGGAGAGAGAGAGATATTTTGTAATTTAAAGCAAGAATCAATATCCAAGAAGAATTTCTATTGGAATCTACAAATATAAAATAAATATAAATTCCAATTGTATTTTGCAATTTCCTGGAAATTCGACAGTGCTACTATAGTCTATGCCATTATTTTTAAAGTGGCCATTTCTTCAACAAATCTCACACTTTAGAACAGACTTGAGATTCACTGATGTTCATTAATGTATCATCAATGAATACATGAATCCGTGTATATTTACCATTCACACATACTCACTGTTTCTCTCTACATTCATTTAATGTCAATTTTTCCCTTGTCAAAGGGTCAGACGTTTTTTGATACTTCGCAAGCTCACTCTCCAGTCCTCACAGTTCAGCAGGTCAACTGTCTCCAAATTCCACTCCGTACGGTCTTGTCTAATCAGTTGCTTCCAAGTTTTCCTTGGCCAGCCAACCTTCCTATGATTTAAGACATCCATGCTTCTGCAATGGTTTATCCAGGAGGATGAACACTCGACACATGACCATACCAACGTAACAGATTCGTCTTTAGAATAACCTCTATTCCGGGCAAATGTATCGCTTTCAGCAAATCCTCCGACCTAATGTGTTGGGTTTGGTCAGATTTCACACTGCAGATCCATCCAATCATAGATCTGTCATTGCGTGACCAACAGAAGAAAGATGACCGAGTGAGGGACCAGCATTCACTGCTATATAACATGACGTTCCGGTTTCTATACAACTTACCCCATATACACATATCAAGAGATTATTTTATTTTATAGAAATTTTACAGCTCATGACACACATATAAAAAGTGCATCCATACAAGTAATGGAGTAGCTTACATTGTTGTAACGACAGGTCCCCGTACGGTGTCTGGGCTCCCAGTATTCCTCCAAAACAAACACTCTGGCTGGCACAGTAGGACTGAGACAGTCGAATATTGACTCCATCTTTGTCTTCCATTTCACACCATTCACAGCCAAGGACGCCAAGGCAGGACCTACGCACGACAACAAGATGAAAAGAAATGAAACAACATCAAGAAATTTCAGGAGAACAACAGTTTACTAAAGTAAATTAGTTTTAATATGAATATTTTTTTTAAAACAATTAACATCACTCTTGATACTGATTTTAAGAAGCTTTATAATAAAAAAAAATATACCAGAAAAGTAGTAGCACCACCAATATTTAAAGAAGACTAACTTTTTGCTTAATGTTTCTTCCTCAAAATAACTGACATAAGTAAAATATGTTATTTTATTTTAATTTTAAAGTATAAGAATTTTCTTCTTTTTCTAATAATAATAATAATAATAATATATAAAGTAAAGTCAGTCTCTTTATCGTTTCTTCGTAATTAATAGCTTTCTTCCTACAAGTTGATAAATAATATAATATGATTTTAAAACGTGTTTTCTATCGGATGAACTTTCTTTAGTATTGGTCCACGTTGTAAAAAATTAAAAAAATGTAATTCGCTTAAATTTCTTTGCAAATATAATTATTCCTGCTCGGAATTTTTTTTACAGGAAAGAAATCTTTTTTTTTGCAGCAAATGTCAATTAAGCCATTCTTGTTCTATTAGCAGCAAATTTCGATATTGCAGAATAGCAATACTGATACATTAGTAATACTAAATAACTGTTAAATAATTGATATTTTAATACAGATAAAAAAAAACTGTCATGGAAGAAAATAGTTAATATCTAAATTTTGTTTAATGTCAGCAAACTGCTTGGATTGCATGTAAGAAACGAATACTAAAAAAGGTACATACATTTTTGATTTCCTTTCGTCGCATTTTGGAAGATAACACTGGTGCAGTTTATCAGTCAGATCTTGGCACACCTCTGCCAATTTGCCCTCCTCTGGGTAACGCAGGCAGCTAGGGTTACTGCAAGATACACACAGACTGGCATTTCAATTCCTCATTTGTGAACAAAAGCAAAACGAAATAATACAACAAGAAATATGGAATTTTTAGAACAACAGCCAGTAGACAAATTGAGCCGTTTCATTTCAATTGGTTTTACGAATGTTCAAAAGTACTACCTGAAGCACCCATGGTGAGAGATTAAAGCTATTTATTTTAAGAGTGCATACTTTACATATCTTTAGGTACTATAGTGAATATTTACATTACTATTATTACTTATTACTAATAGATATTTGGAATCTGTCTGTCTGAACATGAAACTATACAATTACTTCTTTTAAACTGTACCATTATACCATCTTTTTATGCTTAATTGCGTTTACTATTTCAGACGAATGTATTATCTTTCAATGCTCTATTCAATGGGGGGGGGGTAATGTAGTATCTGTTCTGTTGTCATATACCATCCTCCCAGACATTACCTCCTACCTGAGAGAGAGAGGGATTATATATATACTAGCAAAAATATGTGAACATCATCATATTCGGTTTAACATTTGCTTTACATGCTGGCATGTGTTGGATGACTTTTAGAAATTGACTTCCAAACTAACTTATCTCTGGCCAGGTTTTTATTTATCCCTCTTCTTCTCAAGTTCATTCTTATCACTTTCTCCTAAGTTTTCTTTGCTGCCTCAATTGTTCTACATCTACTAAACCCAGAACTCTCACCCATCCTTTCAACATGGCCATACCATCAAAGTCTTCTGCATATATTTCCCTATACTGTTCAGTTTAAAACTTCCTCTGAGGTCATCACATCTAAACCTGTCTTTTATGACTCATATTACACATTAATATAATTGTCTCCATGCAACGAATGTCCTCAACTCTCATTGGCCAGGTTTCACTTCCATACATCATCACACTGCGTACACATGCTTGATAGACCTTGGACCAGAGAGAGCATATTTTTGCTAGTAAAAATAATAATCATTGTACCTGCAGAAATCATACAGAGTCAAAAGGCCATATTTAATGTAAATATGGTAATGACAATGGTATTAATAAATAGACAATCTTAGAATCCTATTTGGTATATCAAATTTTAAAATAATTTCTTTTTTAAAATCAATTTATTTGTAAGAAAATCATTTTCATTTTCAATCTTTAAATTCGATAAAATGTTAATTTCCAAGAATAACAGGCACAAAAGTATTTCGTTAACTGCAGTAATATAAATGATTAATTTTTATCTCAACAGTAAACCGAAAAATAGGTACACGGATGTTTGCAATGGAAAATGGGGCAACGCTCCATGTCACTCACTGCGTGTAGGCATCAGCAAGTACGAGAGCTTGAAAAGGGTTTTGCCAAAAGAAAAGCCCTTCATCGTCTCAGCGTGATGTGTCTAAACCGCAGTTACAGATATAGCTTGTCAACAGTTTTTTTAATGTTTTTAATATGGATCTATCTTTAAGATATTGAGCACTTTGAATCTTATATTTGCTGCCTCTCGAATGACAACACTGAACAGATTTCCCACAGCACAACGAAGGGGTGTTTCTTTTTAAGAGAGCATTAAGAGAAATGGAGTGACAAAAAAAAACAAAAGAAGCAAAGGTCAAAGACTCACTCATCATCTTCTTCAAGTAATCCACCCGTGCAGAAGTTCATTTCCAGTGGACACTCGCACGGGCATTCACATTCACTCTGTTCCATTCGATGGCAGTTGAGGCAAAGGCGATCAATCTACAAAAAAACACAGACAATTTTTACAATAGTTGCTTCAACTCTGATATTCATTTGAAATTGTACGAACAAGTTAATGGACACAAATTATGAGTTCATTTTTCTATTTAAGATTAATGTTAAACAAACTTACCATACTGCATGGACAAAAAGCCGTGGCTGTATCACAGGTGTGGTTAACAATCCCTAAAAATGCATTTGTACCTGGGATTTGAGTTATCTGAAAGTGAAAATCTATTTGTTAGCAAGCTGACCACTGGTATCTATATATTTTTAGAAGATTAAACAATTGGATAAAAAAAATAAATGTTTGAACTGAAAATAAAAATATGAACTTCTGAATATCTATAACAGTAAATTTATTTTATTTAGTTTATTATCGTCACAAGTTTCCGATTACGGACAAAGAAATATAGATGCAGGGGTGTGATTGTTAAAAACGGTATTTTTTCACATTAGGTTAAGCATAAGATTTAGAGGAATGGAATATAACAGTAAATTTAGTTTATTATCGTCAAAAGTTTCCGATTACAGACAAAGAAATATTTAGATGCAGGGGTGTGATTGTTAGAAACGGTATTTTTTCACATTAGGTTAAGCATAAGATTTAGAGGAATGGAATATAACAGTAAATTTAGTTTATTATCGTCAAAAGTTTCCGATTACAGACAAAGAAATATTTAGATGCAGGGGTGTGATTGTTAGAAACGGTATTTTTTCACATTAGGTTAGAGTAAGCATAAGATTTAGAGGAATGGAAAATTCCATTAGAAGTCAAGTTAGAGATAGGGCTACGTGTCAGAATATTGCATCACAAACAGGAAGTCGGTAGTGATACGTAACAGATAACCTGATGGAATCTTCCACTTTTTTTTTTTTTTTTTTTTTTCGAGAGAGAGAGAGAGAGAGAGAGGGCATGCTTTGGGGAGCTACTCTCATTGCCTTAGGGGGGATGGCAGCGAATATTACAAGAAAACCCTGAAAGTATTGTTAAATACAACCGATTTCGTGTTGTCTTTATTTACAACGGTGCTTTTAATCAACATGCATCATTACAGAACAACAACGAAGTAGAAGAGGAGGAGGGGGTGTTAATGTCATATGGGTTACTGCCCTTGGTTTAAGGAATGGCCACCAGGGCTAGGATCTATAAGAGTTTGGTAGCCATGTTGGATGGGTTCAGAACTTAAGTAACAATTGGACCAGAAGGATTTTTTAACATAGTTCAGCCCAAACAAGGCAGGCCGCCACTGTAGACGTAAGGAGCTACTGAGAAAAAAAGGGAGAAGTTTAGTTGTTTTTTTTTTTGTTTGGGGGGGGGGGGGGGGCAACCTACATTGGGATCTGCGCAGCGAGATGTCTGTTTACATTAGTTTTAAATTTCTGCATGTCAGTACCGTCGGCGGAAACAGGGGACAGGGAGGGAGTTCCAGAGGCCAGCAGCACGAGGAAAGAAGCTGTTGGAGTAGATAGAAAGCTCTTCGGCATCTGGGGACCTCCAAGGGGGAACGAACTGCTGTTATGTGTCATCTATACAACAAGACTCTAGCTGCTTACGTGATGAGTCGCCGTCCGGATAATCTGCAGAAATCGAAGAAGTGGTCGACCCTAGTGTTACAGAGTAACATTTCATAGTGTTTTTTTTATTACTATTATCCTCATCAACATTAATAATTTATTTTGTTTCGCTTGATGTGCTATCCACGTGTTGTATTTATTTACGATGATGTTTTTCTATATTTAAATCAGGTTGGTGTTTATTAATTATGTACGTTGATGTTTCTCATCCAATGAAATAATGATTCTGATCGATTAGTTTTAAAATTAATGAACACTCACGCAAAGCATAACATTAAGTTGCATATAAATTTTAGAGTAAACGTTGCTTTTTAAAGAAAACCCGTTTTTTGTGTAGACAAATTCCACATCATATAAACGGATAATTATTTAAGTGGCTGAAAAAGAAAAATCCCCAAAGAGAAAAAACATAATTTATCTAACTCATATAGGGGACGTAACTCTGTGAACCTCTTAAGAGTTCGCTCCCTTTGTCCATCTTGAGATTTTACAGGGATATTTTTTTGATATACAGACGATACGTGGGTCAGATTTGTAAAGTATACTTGCTGTCTTATCTGCTCATCCGATGCTTATGTAACATACATGGGCGGGGGGGGGGGATGGTGCAGAGAATAAACTGTTGGTTGTACACCGGTGGAAGTAAGGATAGATCTTTTTAACTCTCACGGCCACAAAAGTATTGAAGAAGAGTTCTATCTTTCATGTCTTTAACCTGCTATGGCTGACGGTTGGATATGACTCGTGTTTTCTGTCTCACTAACTAACAAGACCCATATTATCCGAAACCAACAATACTGAATGGCAAGTTGTATGACTATAATCTTTAGATATAAAAGTCAGTGTTTGCTTGGTTGTGTGTTATAGAAATCGATACGTCAACAGAACATTCAAATAAGTTTCAATAAGGTTTAATTTTTCACAGAATCTAAAGACACCATTTACATTTTCCTTCGATTTCAACTGGGGTTACTAAGGGCAATTATTGGTTAGGTCCATAAAATAACTGAAATATATTAGAACACAAAGAAACGAAATTCATTTTTATTTAAATAATTTTTTTTTTTTGTTTCATAAAACAAAAATAAAATTTTAAAAGATTAATCCAGTGAAGAATGTATTTAGAAAATTTATACCAATAAAAATAATTATTTGAATGTTTAACATTTAAATAATTATTTTTATTGGTATACTAGTGTATATGAAAAAAAAAGGAAAAGAAAAAAAAATGGTTGTAAAGTCCTACCTGATAGCGGGCACAGTGTTCACCATGAACAAGGTTTGTAAGAACACCATCCAAGCTTGTGTTAAACTGAAAAAATAAAGTTGAATTTTTTAATGGTTTTATTTGAGAAATAAATGCCGGATCAAATACAATCTTTAACGAACCGTAAAAGTGTAACGTGTACAGATTTTGTCGAGCCGTATACTTATCCAACCGTGAAGATGACTTTAACAAGTACTTCAGTATAATCTGCTAATCCACACATGTGATGACACAAAATAATTGATCACTGGGCAGAATTTTGTTCTCAAGCGTATGGCAAAGCTCTCTGGAGTATGTATATGGAATGGATTGGATTTGATAGATGCTTCAACTTTAATATTAATATTGCATTTTGATGTTTACTCCTAGCACCTTCAGCGAAATGAAACCACATTCCTGGTTTTGTTATTAAAATACAAATTGTAGTTTCCTTCATCGGTTTTGGTTTTTGTAATTTCTTACTTACAAGTCGTGTTGTGAAGTTGGTTGTTATGCTTTATAGATTGTTGTGTGCATGTAGAAATTAAATATCTACCCAGTTTGCGTTAATAGTTAAAGGAGATTCTTCCCATTTGTTGTATTAGAGCTGAAAAGAGATTACAGTTAAACTGAACTCTACCAAAATAGAATGGTCAGAGTCACTCCCTGATGTCTGATGCAAACCTACAAAACGGGGGGGGACGGGGGGGACGACAAGTTTAGGATATTCATATCTTTGGAAGGAAGTGACCCCCGTTGTATCCTAATGGAAAAGTTTTGACTCAAATAATCATGGCCAACTTACATGATAAAACCGCTGAACAGTACGGTCATTGTAACGATTGCAGAGTTTTTTCTGGACAAATCCACGATGATTTAGAATATCGTTAGCAATTAATGGTTCCTAAAAAATAAAATTATAAAATATTAATTCAGTTAATTAATGTAGAAAAACAATAATTGTAAAATGGAAAAAATTGAAACACAAAAGAATAATGCAGAATGAAAGAGGTTTACAGATTTTAATAACAGCTCTGAGCAATCGATATGACACAACAGAACCGTTTTATTATGATTACGGAAATAATAGAGATGACCAAATATTTAATCTTATATATAAAGTAAAGATGCCTCCTCTCTCCTTTATTTGTGACTAAAAGCTTTAACAAAAGGTAGAAAAATCTGTTTTGTTAATCAAATAGGGCAAATATTGGGCTGTGTTGTTAAAAAGAAACATTTTATTTTTAACCGATTTCATCGATTTAATATTTAGTCCTCATACATTTTTTTTTCTCTCATGAATAAAAAAAGGGGCAGCAGCTTTCACCCTAACAGTTCTAAGTCCTGATACTGCTTCCCAAATTACTGGGTACTAATTTTATAACAAACAAATATTTTCATCAGTGAAAAAGAGAGATTTCCTTCTCTTTTTTTTCTTTTGTTGTGTTTGGCTGACAGAGAGAATGGGAAGACAGAAATAATGTAGCTCGTCTGGTTTTAAGCAACATTTCGTTGTTGGGTCATTTTATGTCGAAACTCTACACGTTTTGTATACAATTGGTTTGTAGATTAATTTATTTTGCAGACGTATATTTTGCAAATGAATAGTCTGTAAACGATAGTCTCTATTTAACCCGTAGATGTGGCCCTGACAGGTACTACCACTCCAAGCCAGAGTGAACATAGGAGTAGTGGTACAAAGGGGTTACTACATGCTTCCCAAAGCTCCTAAATTGGCGCCTTACCACTAAATGCACTCAGGGCATAACCAGGACCATTAATTCATTTGTCCTTGTGTAGGACTGAATAAGCTTTCGTAAATATAAAAAAGTACTTTTAATTTTATCAATAAGAAACAACCGTTTCACTCTCCCTTCATTAATACTTTTTTTGTCTAAGAGCAGAAAGTTTGTCAGAATTCGAGCCAAAATAGATATATATATATATATATATATATATATATATATATATAAAGCAAAGTTGTCTGTGTGTGTGTTGTGGAATTAAAGGGTTGATCTAAGAGCCAAACGATGTCCTTATCAATGTAAGAAGTTCTTGAACCTTTTTTAAAACTCATTATTCAAAATTAAAAGTACAGAAAAATAACATTAGAAAAAAATGTTCTGACATGTTTAATGTTTCCTTTTAGTCAACAGAACGACTACTTTTCAAATCATTGTATGCGTTTGAAATATTGTTTACTTTGAAGAAAAACATTTTTTTTTCTATTAAAAATGGAAAAAATATATATTTCATAAATGTTCACTGATATATTTTTTACTTTAATAAGATTTTTTTATTTTATATCTATATTTCTTTATTTGTTTTAAAAAAAAATCAAAATATTTTAGATCTATGTGGGAAGGTAAAAAATTCTAAAGCCGAACTCATTTTAGTAGGTTAAAAAGACAAAATACTTTTGTTAGATCAGTGGTCTCGTGGATAAAGTGTTTGCTGTCAGTTCCAATATTTTGTACCATTGTGGGTTTGAATCTCACTCTCAACAATTGTTTTTGTGTTTTTTTGCTACAGCTTTCCAGTTATTTCCTAGCTAATACCGATAATCATCATCATCATAAAACTTTATTTTTTTTTTTAAATAAAAAAAATGGATAAAAATATTTAATAGATGTTCTTAACTTCTAATATTGGCTATAAAATTCAAGAAAAGTTGAAAACCCCAGCGTAGACAGTTCAACTAGTATTCTGATAAAATAAATTATTGGTGTCAATTAATGCAACTAATACTGGATGATGTTAAGGACTAATAATTGGCTCACCTTGTGTGTAATGTGTTGTTGCTCAACTGGACCCTTGCGATTTGGTTCAATGAGGTCAGGGTGAGAAATAAGGTAACCACTGTCATCCATGATAAAACATCTGAGGATAAAAAAAAAAAAATTTGATTCACAAAAGTCAATGAGTAGCTATTCTTTGAAAAATAAACAAGTAATATTATTGATAAAGAAAACAAGAAAAATTATAAAAGTTTTTCATAATTTCATATTTAACAAATCGATAACACATTAGTCCCACTTTTTCCATGCCAACAATGTGGACATCAACTGCTTCAATTCTATTTGGTCAAAATAAATATGTAAAAAGAAGTCGTCATTTTACTCATTCTTTTGTCTATTTAAAAATGTGGCATGCTCATAGCAATGGAACAATATAACAAGAGTTGGATTCATGTCTTTATTTAAAATTAAATAGCGACACACATATTGGAGCCCCTTCTCAAACACGAGTGGCGGTGGCGCCATAAAATTTACCGAAGTAAGCAAAGCAAACATATGATTGCAACTTAGATTGTGTTTTTAGGTCATCTGACAATTGTTAATAGCATGAAACCAATGGTAATGACCTATTAAAAAACACATAACTTATTCAAGTACTATAAAGCTCTGTCTGAGAAGGCACTGGCATTTTATATATAAGTGCAAATCCAAAACTGACTCACAACTATCAGTATATATATATATGATAATTTTATTTACACAGACATGTACAAAATCTGCGACACTGGCATGTCGATGTTATCGATCAACAGTTACTATAAACTGAGATCTCATCAGGCAGAGTTAGAATCCGATCTTAACCTCAGATCCTATTTGGAGAGAACCAAGATTCTCTCCAAATAGGATCTGAGGTTAAGATCGGATTCTAACTCTGCCTGATGAGATCTCAGTTTATAGTAACTGTTGATCGATAACATCGACATGCCAGTGTCGCAGATTTTGTACATGTCTGTGTAAATAAAATTATCATATATAAAGCTCTATTTTGATATTGAGCACTTTTTATAAACCCGGTTAAAATTCTCTGGATTACCACCCTGTGGATATTTTTCACCTGGATTATTACCATTATTATATATATATATATATATATATATATATATATATATATATATATATATATATATATATATGCCCACGTATACTTCTGTAAGATGTTATTATAGGAAATAAACAAAAACAAATTACAGATCACAGTAACTCACCACTTTGTTTATTAAATACGTCCAGTATTTATTTATTTATTTTTTTTATTTTTAAACTTTTTCAAGAAGTATGGTTAACATACTGTTAAATATATAGTTTATTTTTCTTCGTTTTCCCCCATTGGAGGTAGGGAATTTTTGGAAACTCCTATCGGATTTTTTAACTAAATACTGGGCACATCTCCACTGATTGTCATTTCGTATAAAATTTGGATAAAATCTCACAAAATGTCAAGATGAACAGAAAAAACAAATAAACTCAATATAATCAAGATTTAAGATTTTATATATTTCGTCTTTATTGAATAAAAAAAAAATGTCAGACATGGGAGAAAAGGGGGAGAAGAAAACGGAAGTAAAAAAAAAAGAAGGAAGAAGACAAAGAAGTGATAAAATAAAAGAGGGAGAATCAAAGCGTAAGATTATACTCCTCGTCCTCCTTTGACTGATGACTTCTCTTTGAGAGCGCATCCGTCTGATTAGTGGTCATTACTTGAACGCCCTTGCGATGTTCAATACTGGCCAAATCCCACATCAAGCTTGACCTTGTATCACATCCAGCCTTCGTAGGGAAGCAGGTAAATAGGACGGGTAGAATCTTAGATGTTATTAGGGATGACATGGATTTCTGCAGTTAAGTATGGGGGAGAGGTGTATATGTAGATACTCGTTACAGATGACACTCACCTTACAGTTGGCTGCTCACAAGCTGGAACTTTTTCTGCCAAGATTTTATAGAAATATCCCAGAGTAACATCCATTCCCATCACAGCAGCAACTTTGTCCTGGGGACTGTGTAGAGCAGCTCTTCTGTAAAATTACAAGTGCGGAAAACAAATTTAGAATAGAATCCCATGGAATAATGTTGTCATATATATATATATATATATATATATACACACATATATATATATATATATATACACACACATATATATATATATATATACACATTATATTTATACTACTATATTTGTGCCGTCAAAATACATTCCTATTTTCCTTGTTTTCTAATTTACCTACAACTTGTATAATTAAAATAACTTGGAGAAAAACAGTTGTCGTCTTGCTTACTAAAAATATATTAATACTTCAAGTTAGTTGCTGCTGCTTGGCATGGCACTCTTTAGCGAACAGATACACATAGCAACAAAAATAGTTTGCCACTACATATTTAAATAGAGAATTAACTCTACTTACACAAAAAAATTCTGCAAACATTGCGAAAGAGAACCAAACTCCCTTTTCCTCTGCAAATTTAGTTTCCCAACTTACAAATTTTAGAATTACATTCACTTGGAGTTATGGTCTTATTTACATTACAAACAATACTAATACTTCAGTCAGCTGATGCAAATGTCTGCATTTGCTTGAATACATACTGAATTATCTCCCTTAGTCATACACGCAAAGAGATAATAGTTATTTATACATATGGAAATAGACATTAAACATATTATATTAGGGATTATGATACAGTGTTATTATAGGTGCTTATCCAGAAGTCGACTGACATGAAAAAAAACGTAAGAACTTTATTTTGTAAAATTTGAAGTTTTGGAGGTATGTCCCTTGTCCCTCCTTGTCTGGCAACCACAATTTAAAAAATGATGTCTATAGATCGACACTTGCCATTTATCCCTAAAATTTGATTTTTTTTTTTGTAAAAAAAAACAAAAAACAAAAAAAACGTTTCATCAATTTACGTGATTCTTTTTTTTATGATATATGCTTTCCGTCATGGGTATGTACATCATAAAGAAATTTCTGATTTTTTTTTTCCATGTCAGTCAACTTCTGGATAAGCACCTTATAATATTTTACAGTTTTCATCTCACTAAGTAGATTATTAGTGTTTTTATTGCTTTTCACAAGTTTGCACAAAACACAGGATATCAAAGTAACAAGCAATGTGTGTGTGCATGTGTGGGACATCTCCTGTGTAACGGACACGTCGAGACACCTCCAGTGTAACGGACACGTCGAGACACCTCCAGTGTAACGGACACGTCGAGACACCTCCAGTGTAACGGACACGTCGAGACACCTCCAGTGTAACGGACACGTCGAGACACCTCCAGTGTAACGGACACGTCGAGACACCTCCAGTGTAACGGACACGTCGAGACACCTCCAGTGTAACGGACACGTCGAGACACCTCCAGTGTAACGGACACGTCGAGACACCTCCAGTGTAACGGACACGTCGAGACACCTCCAGTGTAACGGACACGTCGAGACACCTCCAGTGTAACGGACACGTCGAGACACCTCCAGTGTAACGGACACGTCGAGACACCTCCAGTGTAACGGACACGTCGAGACACCTCCAGTGTAACGGACACGCCAAGACATCTTCAGTGTAACGGACACGTCGAGACATCTTGAGAGTTGTAGACGGGAAGCATCCCTAGATAAGAATCATCGGGTGCACACTTACCTTCCTTCAAATATTGTATGGCTGACAGTGACGATGTAGCCCGCACCTCCAACATCTAAGTAAGGTGCAGCAAGAGTGACAAAACCAGGGAAAGCCAAGGCTCTTTCAAACCAAGCTCTCTTTGTTGGATCATAAGCTTTATCCATTAGAGTTCCAGGGTAAACACGGAAAGAACCACTAGGTGTCGCAACATATCTATATAAAAAGAAAGAAATCGATAAAGATAGGTTTTAATTTTTTTAAAACCAGTCAACAATTCTCAAAATGACCAAAATATTATTCTAGAGTTTGTCTTTAAAATGTAAAATCCTTTTTTTAATATCTAAGACAAGAAATGAAAATATTATTTTAAAATGTCTCAATTAGGAATAAATCAAGCCTAACAATACAAATTGCATATATGTATCTATGCATATTTCTGTCTGTTAAAATTCTATTTTAACAAGTAAATACATGGTTTAAAAGACAAACAAATATTTAATCGACGCAGTTTGATCACCAAAAACTCAAAATCAATCAAAAGAAAAGAGCATTTAGTTTTTTTAAATCCAGAAAATGTGACTAGAAAATTGTTTCTCATGCACAGTTTAGTTATCAAAATCAAAACCTAAATTACTGGTTCAATTTCATATAACTCAGTAGTAGACATGGTGAACTCAATTTTAAAACATTGCCTTTGCTGTTTATCGATGCCCGGCAAAAACAGTTTCCACGATATTATTGTAAAAACCGCTAGCACACAATTGCTTGTAAAATTTTACCCTAAAAGATTGATCTTGATATAGGGCTTTGTTTTCAATTGCATCCCCGAACAGAGAGACACCACAAATCCTTTTATAATTATTTTAGTTTAACATTAAACCGAAAAATGTATAAACATTATTTGTAATTGCTAAAAGAAATTAACTATTTTTGAAGGGTAAACTGTGATCATATATTCATGTTTATTATAAAGGCCAACAAAATAAAACAAATTTACAAAATGTCTGCCATTTCAGTTTCCACTTCATAGCATTTGATTTTCTACAACACTAATCTTTTAAAGAAACAATTTATCCGAGGAAAAAAGTCGTTATTTATTTTTAAAAGTTTTCTTTTCTCATTTTCTTTTTTGGGGACATTTAAAACAGAAAATATTCATTAAAAATTACAAAATTTAAGCAAAAATTATTTCATTTATGATTTAAGAAATGTATCGATGAAATTACTGTCATTATTCTTTCGACAGGAGTAGTAGATGAGTCGAATATAACAATATCTATATTGTTTACAAAACGTTAAGAATGAATTAATATTTAAATTTCTTTTTTGTTAAACAAGTAATTCATTTATTTTGATAATGTAAAATAATAGAATTTACTGAAATGAAGAGAAAAATTATGAATCTTAATTTCCTACATGTCCAGAATTTATGAATATAGCAGAAGTATTTTCATGTCTTTTAGGAGAAATGAAGAGAAAAGAACTATTTAAAGAAAATACACAAAATATTGTTACCGTCTGATGATATAATCATTTAGTTGACTGGTATGGAAACGGCGAACCCATTCGTCATTAATTCTTGCAGTTGCAGCAACATCATTTCGTATTTGATCCTAAAAAGTGGGGGGAGAAAGGGAAAGGATACATTTTAATGAAAATAAACATACTTTTTTTTTCTTCTTTCTAAAACAAAAAGTAATTCTTTTAGTTTTGGAATCATGATCACCTGCTAGAGTTAGATAGCAAGGGGGAGGGGGATGGAAGAAGATAGTTTGTCTTGGTGGGAGCCTCAGTTGAGACAAGACGTACTAAAAATGGTTTGACAATAATTAATAATAATTAAGCGATGCGCTTAAAACATAAGTATCTCTCTCTCCTTCTGTCTCTCTCTCCTCACCTTTCAGCCACTGGATGATCAAGTGTGGTTAACATGCATACATCCTTCATCTTCTAAGAACGTGTTGTTCAAATTAATTGCATGATAATTAATATAAGAAGTATACCACAGCCTTTGTTTCAGCTAACAAAAATATCCTCAGTCCTGAGAGGAAGATGATAAAACATGCACACAAGACCAACGGTCAGCAACAAAGATATGGATTTAAAGTCGATTAAAATATTAATGATTAAATGACTTTAGGAAACTAAATGATTGAATAGGATCATTTTGATGATGTTCCTATGACTCTGTAACAATTGTAGGTTAAGATGAAGGTGGGTCAAGTTGAATCTGCTACCCCACCCCCTCCAGTCAAGTTTTCTATGTTAATAAATTGGAAATAAATTGAGCAAAACATAAATTAATGAAATATTTTTTTATAAAGTTAATGTGTAGAATAATGAAAGTACTACATATAAAATAGAAGATAATTTTCATTATTTTAACCAATTTTATTAAGTATATGGCTGTAAAACAACAAAAATTAATATTTTATACCCTGTCCTCCGATAGCTGTAGAATACGTACTAACATGGGTTAGTGTCCTCCAAGCTTTACGATATTAGGCTAAAGTGGTCGCTTGTTTCATGTTCGTGTTTGTCCATTCACAAACATTGTCTATCCATCTTTTCTTTTGTCTATCTGTTGACTGGCTTCCTTGTATTATGCTTTCAATGCATATTTTGAATATCCCCACACTAGAACGCTTAATGTGGCCAAATAATCTCAAGACTTTGCATTTGACGACAGAGGACATTGATGGGATAAGATATTTTATGATCAGTAATGAAACGCATGATGTGGTTTCGGACAGTTTCTACTTTCTGACATATAGTTTTACGTTTCAGTTGACACATTCAAGTCCGTGATTAATAGACCTAACGTAAGTAGTAATGGCCTACAATACAAGGTTAGCTTTCTAAAAGAAAAAAAAAGTCAATATTTTTATTTTATCCATACTGCATTTTTGTGTCACTCACCTTAAGTCCTGGGTTCTGAATTAATCGAGTGTTGTCTTTTAAAAAGGCAATGTAGCCTTGCACCATTCTCCTCGTCTCTTCTTGGCTAAGGTGTTCAAATGGGTTAATAAAACTGTTGGCTGCCAGGAATACAGTACTGATATCTAAAGAAATGCATGAAAAGAAAGCATTAATGAAATCCAACCAACAAAATTTGAATTACATCTTGTCATGTTCTACGCTATTGCTGTTCTTAATCTAATCTGGTAAGTTGTTCTGAATATATTTCTCTATTAGAAAAAAAAATGATTTGATTAACAGATTTAGCTTTTGAAATCTGCCTTGAAAATAACCTTTCAAATCAAGGAGTAATAGTTTTTGTTTTTTTAAAGTCCACCATTGTTAGAAATGCAATTATTTTGAAAGTGTCAATAAAAATCATCCCTCATTTTTCTCTCTAGTAAAGTAGTTAATCCTAATTTTACTATTTTACTAATCTTTCATGTAATCTTTTACTATTTTATTAGTTCTGTCACTCTTCTTTGTATGCCTTCCAATCTCAATATTACATTCCAATTTCCATGTCTAGACACTGGAAATAAGACCCGAGTGCAATACTCTATATGAGGTCTTATAAGATGTTTATATATCTTTAAAACAACGTTTGATTCCCTGGAAATAATATTTCTAACCATGCATCCAATCATTTCCTTTGTCCTCGATACAATAGACAAAATGTGATTGTTGGCTTTGAATGTATCATCAAAACCATCTTTCAATTTTTCATTTATTTTTTTGATCCGTGTTGTTTAATATATATTCAACATTAACATTTCTAGATCCAACATGTAGTACTCAATATTTTTCTATGTTCAATTTTAATTTACAAGGATCTTCCCAATCTGAAAACTTATTGTTATTTCTTTCGATATTAGTTTAACAAGTAGTTTAACATCAGTAAATTGTTCTATTCCAAAATTTATATTATTAGGTAACTCATTTATGAATATCAAAAAGAACAAAGGTTCTAACACTGAGGAACACAAGAGGTTATATATTGAAAGAAATACCATCATGTTTCCTTTTCAATAATGAGATAGTGTATCAAATTCCTTGCTATAGCAATCTAGTCAAGCAAGTTTTGGGAGACTATGGGATTTTAAATTATTTGAGAATAAAATTTTTTTAAGGATTATGACATAGTTTCCCCGGCCCATTTTGATATAATGGTTAGAGTGTTTGCTAATGGGCTGGGAGACGGGGGATCAATACTTGACAAGGTCATACCAAAAACTCGAAAAATTGTATTTTATGCGCCCTTGTTTATTATAAGGTGAGGATCACTCAGGGAAAGGAGTGGTACCCTCCCCTATATCTCAGTGTAGTAGCCACTGAAAAGAGAGCCTTCAGTAAAACCATTTTTTTTTAATTAAAAAAAAAAAAAAAAAAATGGACACAAAATTTCAATTCTAATAAAGATTTTGAGTATAAAGAATGTATTCATGAATTCCTATCTCCAAATAAAGCGCAGAAAAAGTAAATACATATTAAAAATGTTTTGTTTACTGTTATCATCAACTGTTTATTAAGGGTTAATTAGATGAATACATTTTTAGTTGAATGATGAAGAATATTATGAGAGGACTGAAATGATGAATGGAATGAACAAAATTTGATTACTTATAATGATGGTTTTATTTGTTGACATTAGATTTAAATATGACTGTTGTAGCCTGCAGGGAAGCAGTCCTGTGGTAATGTGTTCCACAGTTGAAGAGAAATTTTATCTTAAACTTTAAAAAAAAAAAATAATAATTCCAGCATTTTTTATTAATTCATTCAATATTAACAAAAGATTGTTAAAACAACAACGGATTGATAAACCTTTCCCCTCAATCTAGCATGGACAACATTAAAAGCATGTATGGCTGAAATACTTAAATGATACGAACCTAATGTGGAAAGTTGCTTAAGGTGGACACACATATTGTTCGTAGGGAGCAAGTCTAAGCGATGGTAAACCAGGTCAGGGGTTAACACTGAAAAACAAAAACAAAAAAAACAATGAACACAGAAGTAAAAAAGGAAAAGGTTTCATCTACACCAAAGTTTTCATAAAACTTACCTAAAAAAGATTTTTCTTTTGCAGTTTTAGCTTTAACTAAACTCATCATCTAAATCTCTATTGTTTTAGAATTAGGTACGTGTATATGTTCATATATTTGTATAGGATTCATTCCTAAACTTGTTAACTGATCATTATGAATTTTTGAACACAGCTGCTGGTAGACTATATTTAATTTAGTTTTATGCTAGGAGGGTAAATATGTGGGGGTGGGGGGGGGGGGTCGTGAAAATTCAGATATCTCTGATTTTTGTGAAATTTTTACAATAGGTATTAGACACTGATTAATAAATATTCCCCAAATTTCAGTTTCTGTGGCGTATTTTGATGGGTTTTAGAGGGCATAGTATGAGCACAACCTTCAATTTGAAAGTTCTAATATTTCAGATTTGCATTGAATTTGATCCAGCGTCATTAGACATCAATTAAGCAAGATTCTCTGAATTTCAATTTCTTCTTAAGTCCCCTTAAGCTCCTACATTTTAGACATTTTCTAGAATCAAAATCATGTAATGGAATTTGATCAACATTGGAATAAAGGATTCTAGACATAAGGTTTAGTATCATTATATCTTGATTTTAATCTTCATAAAAGGGGCATAAAAGTGGTGCAAAACTTATGTTCAGGAAATCAATTTTACTCATCCTGGGACAGGTATTCTTCTAGTTCTATCTAATCAATTAAATATTTTACGTTTGCATAAAATGTATTTTATATAGGAAGCAAATATTTGCCACATGTTACTAAGAACATAGAAAACTCTTTAACACTATGTAATTAAAGGTTTTAACATTTGAACTAGTACAGGGTGACCTATGGAAATGTTAATAAAATTCACAATCCTTTCTGCAATCCAGTCACATTTGGTACAAATAAACTTCAATCTATTCCGGACTTGTCCATCAATTTTCAGTCATGAATTTACAACAGTTTTTGTTACCTAGGAATCTTTTGGTTACAAAAATTATTTTTTATCTAACAGTCTGAAAACTCAATGCTTATTTGTGAGAACAAAACAATCCCATTTGACTTAGAAGTTGATATTTTATGATGTTTTAAGCTTTGCGAGTTAGAATAGAAATCTTGTGCATGCTTATATAAGTTGGTGTTAAGATATGGGCACGTTCTTAAGTTATGAACATGATGAATGAAGTAATTTATATTTCAAAGAAAATTTGAAAATATTACATAATGAATATGGCTTGGGAGATTTTGAAAATTGTCTCAAACTGTTAAAAAGTAAAATGATATTGGTTAACTAGCTATAATTACCCAGTATTGCTTATTAATGTATTTACTTGCAATTTGTTTTACTTTTATTTTTTTAAACCATTTTTGATCTAAGCTCTTGTTATCCACTTTTTTCTTTTTTCTTATTTTTTGAAAAAGCCATTACTTAGTAAAATACACTGTTTAATCCGGGGCAACATCAGATAGGGACAGCTAGTATCTGTTTTATGGCATATCAACACCTTTGCGCATTATTCAATGCCAAAACAATTAATAAAAAACGAAGGTTATTTTACCCATGACTGAGGAGGATGGAGGGTTCATTACTTTCGTGATGATATTAATAATTAATTGGAGAAAAGTAAAAAAAAAAAAATGGTCATATGCGATCTAACAAAATGAAAAAAACAAAAAAACTGATTAATGTGTTTGGTTATTGAGTGAAGAAAACAACACGGATTAGTTAAAAATAATGTTCCTTACCATGAAGCTTTTTCATCTGTCGTTTCTCTTTCTTATCTGTTTGAGTTTTCACCACAACAATGTACGGCACTTTATCAATCTGTAAGATAATCAAGGGAGAGAAATAGAGATAGAACAAGTCACACTTTGCAAATCATCACATAAACATTAGCCTATGAACCAATCTTGATAGGCTAATAGAAAAAAGTATCAAATACTATTTTTTTCTTTTAGCTAACAGATAGTGGCTTGAAAACATTAGAACAAACCATTTTTATTTATTATATCAGAAATAATAGATGAAAAGTTGCATCAATGTGTAAAATGTTTTATTTTAGTTTTGTTTTTAATTTTTAAATGTATTCAAGCATTCATTTCTTTTAAATTATTAATGAGTCACCACTTATCAAGGCAAAAAGTCACTCAAGGATAAAGGTTAATGAGATGGATAGATTAACATTCACCCTGGTCGGGTTGAGCTGGCTTCCTCTGAAAGAGCAAATTTCTTGAAAATTAAATTCACAATGGTGACGAATACTACGAAAGGATTGAAAATTCCACATGCTACCCACTCAGAACAACAGCCGACCCAGAAAACAGCAATTCTTCTCCCTTTGCTAGAAACATCACGCATGGAATGTGAGGACTAAATGACAAAATTGGGGTGTACAAGACTGATGAAAGTAAACCCAATGCCCATTTTAGACTCTCCATATTTTGTTAAATAATGAAATAACATTAGCAATATAAGAGAAAATAAAAAAATTCTAATATGGAAGAGGAGCTGTAATTTATAGAAAACCAGACAGAGGGCCATTGTTTTGACTAATGTAATCTTTAATATTAAAGAGAAAAAAAACTGAAATATGAACAAGGAAATAGAATAAAAAATATTTGATATTGGCTATTGCAATATTACTAAAATATTTCTATTATTTCTTTGTACAATATAAACTAGTTATGATAATCAAAATTACCTAAAACAAATGATAAAACTTCAATGAAATTCTATTTGCAATATTTAATGCAATGAAAAAGAGAGAGAGAGACAGAGAGGAAGAGACATACCTTTCTCCAACTGTATGTGACAAAAGATTTGCCGCTACTTTCTGGTGCCAAATGACTTTCACTTAAATCTCTCTTGTTTGCTGGTTTGATGTGAGCAATTTCTGTACCGCGTTCTTTTCTGTTTGTAAAGAAGAAAAAAAACGAAAGTGAGTAACAAAATATTTCAATAAATATTTTGAATAAAAATCTAAAGTATATTCTGCTTAGAATTATCTTCAGACTATTCAAATAAAGTGAGAGAAATATGTCAAAAACAGATAAAATCAACGATGCTATTGAACTTTCTTAACTGAAGCAATTTCGTTTTGGTTAATCTCCATTTTGTATTGTCTCCGCTTACCGATGTTAAGTCAAGTTTGTGTCCGATATATCTATAACTCTTTTAGAGCACTCATTTGTACCAGATATTTTTTTAACTCTTTCAGAGCCGATATTATTTTTTATTCTCATTTGTAATCATGGTCCCCAATAAATTATTTTTAAAAACATTCAAATAAATTATTTTTCTAAACATTCTTTTTCCAGTAAATAATTTTTTTAAAACGTTTGTTACGTTCGAGAACCTAACCCTAACTGGCAGCTACTCTGACTTAGAACTTAGAGTCAGTGGCCCAAAAAATTTGTTCATTGCCCTAAATTCTAGAATAAACCAGAAATGAGAGATCATTTTATGTTAAATTTATATGTGAAACTGGTCCCCTACTCTAAATTTTAAAGTATTTTTTTTTCAGGGTGTAATAGCCTAAAAAAGTAGATGGAGATGGGGGGGGGGGGGGGGGGGTAGTAGGTATTTCAGCTAGTGATTCAGTAAAACAATATCCACTTACTGTAAAATAGCTGCCCTTATACGTTGAAAGTCTGGTACATTTTCAAAATGTTTTATATCTGTATGCATTGGCTGCAGACGGGTTTTGATTGGTCGACTGAACGAAGGATGCATGATGGTATAGCCTGCAATAAGAAAAGAAATAAGTACATTCATACAAATCAAGACCCACACTTATGTATTACTTACAAAGTTATATTTATGTCTATACATAAAGAACTATGTTTTATTTTCTGTTTACACTTGTGTTTGTGTGGGTAATACCATTAAAGAGACGGTTAATTTAGTCCACAGTGCTGGGAATAAACAAAGAAAACGAAAAAATGAAAAATTAGTCTTGTACAGGATTTTAACCTGTTCCTCCAAAAAAGAGATCACCCGACACAGGTGTCTTTGACCACTTGACTAATAGAAAGCTTAATTTGTACAAATAACTCAACCCTTTGTAATAAATCTTTAAGTTTTTTTTACTACTAATATACTGTTGGAAATAAATTTCAATGTAACTACTAAAATAATTAATACATATTATTTTACAATTACTAGTCTACATGCCAATATGTGAACTATACCATTGATCATTTTCCAATTGTCAGAAAATATGCAAATCAAACTTCATCATCATCATCATCATCATATTTGGTTTAATGTCCGTTTTTACATGCCAGCATGTGTTGGACGGCTTTAAGAAATTGACTTCTAAACTATCCTATCTCCGGCCAGGTCTTTATTTGTCTCTCAAGTCCATTTTTATCACTTCCTCCTATGTTTTCATTGGCCTTTCCTTGTGAACTGGATCTGCTACCTCAACTGTTCTACATCTACTAACCCAAGAACTCTCATCCATTCTATCAACGTGGTTAGTAAAAAAAAAAAGTGAATTTGAATGAGTCAGTATGGTATGACTTTTGACAGGTTCGATTTTGTTGTTTTCATTAGTTTCCTCAATTCTTTCTAGAATCAGGTACTCAAACCATGGGAATGTTACCAACGAACATAGTGACAGTGGTGTTATAGAACTGACAGGATTCGAACCTTGCACTCAGGTCGTCAATCTACATCGATATCCACTTCACAAAGGGTATTAGTAAAAGTGATACAATAATGATGATGATTAATCATAATAATCCTAATCATCATCATCATCACTATAATACTGATGATTATAGAGTTTGCAATATTAGTCTGGTCACAATAGCATTCCAAATTTCTCTAAATTTTGGACTATTTTCTGAAAGTCTTTTAGCCTGGTATAAAAATTAATACAGTTCGGATAATTTAAACGAAATGTGATGTTCATTTGAAAATAAGATCCTTAAGTGAATAAAAAAAAAGAAAAAGGAAAATCCAAGGGAGGCAATTCGTTGCTTACCATCTGTATTGATGATAAATGCATAAGAGTCTTCCTCTTGATTAAAATAGGTGATATCCTGAGCAATGTCTTCCATGTGAAGGTCCACACCAACAACACCAATCAAATCGCCATCGTGGATACATGCTTGACTTATACTCATAGTCAAAGCTGAAATACAAATATCCCATTTACAAAAACAAAAAAGACAAAAAACATACAATTCTGTTTTTACCCATCAATAATTCTAATTTTTACTTTTATGCTTTGATTTGTTCAAACTATTTATGAAGTCATCTAGAAGAATAAATTGTCAACTTTAAAAATATCGTTGGAAATGAACAAAAAGGAAGAGAATCCTAACATTGGTATTAATTCTTAACTTATAGTAAATGACATGACTGCATATTCATTTTTACGCAAATCACGAATTCCATGCGTTGATATCATGTAAAATATCATTAAAAAAAAGTATTCACAAACAAATTCTAGAAACATACGACAATGGACATTTATCTTTCTGTTTTATAGTCACTTTTTGGTTAATATATATATATCACACGGTCATTTTTTTCTGTAGAAAGACAAAAAACATTTTTTTTAAATTCCTGAAACAGTTTTTCATGGTAAACAACTGATGATCCCTTATAATAGTGTTAGAAACAAACTAATATAATAACTGTAAAAAATAAATTGACTTACATGATTGATTTTCCACTGAAAGACTTGGAACTAAAAGTTTTTTTTTTTTTTTTTTTTTTTTTAAATATAGTTTTAATGGTTGAGAAACTTCCGAGACTATATATATATATATATTTAAATTATCTTTAAATCATATTTCAAATAAATAGTTTACATATTTGTATCAAAGCGATGTTTATTTTCAGTTATACAAGTTATACAATATAGTGATTTTGTAAGCTGATGATAAATCTTGTTATAAAAGGTTTTTCTAATTGAGATATATATATATATATATATATATATATATATATATATATATATACACACGAATGTGTGTGTAAATATCTGACATTTTATATATATATATATATATGTGTGTGTGTGTGTGAAAATGGTTAAAGAAAATGTGGAAAAGCGGAGTAACAAACTAGCAAAAATAAGGGCACGAACATATCTGGGCCAAGATATTTCGGTCGTTGGTTGCAGCCATATTTGCTTGGAAAAATAAATATATATATATATATATATATATATATATATATATAGTGAATGCTTTTATTCAAACATGTACAAGGTCTGCTACACTGGCATGTCGATGTTAGCAGACCTTGTACATGTTTGAATAAAAGCATTCACAATACAGCTCTATATTTTTATTGAGCACTCTTTTATAAGCCCGGTTTGATTCCCTTTGGATTTCTACCCTGTGGATTTTTACCCTACCTGGATTACTATATATATATATATATATATATATATATATATATATATATATTAGATATTTACACATACACATATGTATATATATAAATATGTATATATATATATATATGAATATGAACACAAATGGTACTTAACTTTATATAGAGAGAAATATAATCTTATATCTGGGAGACTAACTTTATTAGAGTTTTAGAGATGAAAAATGGAAAATATAGATAAAGAGAAAACTGAGCAATATGAATCCTTATCAATCCTCTATCGATCCCCTATTTTGGAAACGGCCATTAAAGCTAAACCTAAAAATATTTCAACTGGCTTACCTTTATCAGCTTCATCTGTATATGGCAAAGAAAAGACGGGCAGATACTTGTCTGATTGGTTGAGGGGCAAGTAGAACTTGCCGACAGTTGAACTGAGATCTTTCGTTTTGTTAATGGCCATCATCATTCCCCGCTGGACAAACAAAACAAAAAAACAAAATCAGTTTGGCATGAAAAGAAATCTTGTAGTTTTATACTAGTAAATGGGGAAAATATGTCCCGAAATAAAACAAACTAAAATTTTACATTGATTTTTTTTATTTGTACAAAAATGGTTAAACTTAAAAAAACAAACAAATGAGAAAACAATTTTCATCTCTATCTTAATAAAAAAAATCTGTGATGACCGTTAATGTGTCCGTGTTGCTCGCCTAGATGTGACTTACACATTATTACTTTTTTATTTACTATTAATTGCTTATTTATTGAAATCAAAAATGCAATAGTGTAAGCTAAAACGAAAGTTTAAACATTCTATTTAAAAAAAATAATTTAATTTTGAAATTAAATCCACCACAATATATTTTAAGTCAGCCATTTTAATCTTTTATTAATAGTGAAAAAAAAAAAAATGAAAACATTATTTTGTGAATCTTCAAAATTTGAAAGTCATTTAAACTGGCTTTAAAATTCTTAGCAGATAAAAAAAAAGTAACGGTAAAGGTCGCATAGCCTGACGCGCACGAGTGGCGTTGCCGACATCGCACACTGCCCATGGCCGTAGCGGCGGTGATTTGTTAAGAATCACCGTGTCTAGGGCACAGCATATGGAAGGCGGAGCCCATCCCTCTCCTTCCGCTGCCTTGAACCTTCCCTGAGTTTTAGTCAGGTACCCATTTACTGCTGGGTGTCTTAGCAGATCCTCATGTATAAAGATTGAAAGTTTTGAAAGCATTTACAGCCAATCGTTTTATAAAATGAAATTAAAACAACATTACCTTAAAAAAATTAATTATTCAATTTAACTTTTAAAATACTCTTTTTTTAAAAAAATAATTTGGTCAAAAAACAAACGTGGTTAATAGGAAGAGTAAAAAAACAAATGTGGTTAATAGGAAGAGTAAAAAAACAAATGTGGTTAATAGGAAGAGTAAAAGAAGTGATACAAAAATTAAAGTAAAGACTCCCAGGCAACGCCAAGTAGGTACAGATTATATATATATATATATATATATATATATACATACACAAACATAGATCTAATAAATAAATTTACCAAAACTGAAGATGAGTTAGCCATGGGCACATCATATTTGCCATAGTTCTGGTCAGCAATGTCTTGTAGAAAACTCTTTTCATACATTATCGGCTTGGCATCTAAAATGAAAATAAATATCAGAATTTAAATTCTTGAAAATAAAAAAATAAATTTTTTTTTCATCTGCCAAGGTTTTCTAAATTATTATATTTCCCATTACTTTTTGTTCCTCATGTATACTAGATTATTCATTACAACCCCGGGATTTTCTTGCCTCATTCAAAGTCAGTATGAACACATCAAATATATACAAAAGTTTCTTAGTTCTGGTTCCCAATAACTCTGTAAAACATTTTGATTATGCAATTTTTCTAATTAATATTTTATGCATAAACATTTTAGCAACAGTTTCTTGTTAGTTCATTTAATAGAGATTGCAAGAGTTAATTCCCTTGGATTCGTACACAGAAATTGAACACTTGATATTTGTTATTTTCTTTTTTTTTTCTTTTTTTTCTTCAGGTGCTATGGAGTGAACTTCAAAACATTTTTGACACTTTTAAAAACGATCCTCATTCATTCTTTTATTTTTTAGTGTGATACTGTCTTTTTGTTCAGTAATTTGGAAATATTTTTCATAAACAAAATTGTTAGTCCTTCAGTGTTTTCTTCTCAAACTATCAACTTTTTTAATGCCTATCAGCCATACTCTTTTTCAATAAAAAATTTTCTTTCTCAACATGAATGAGTTTTCATTGGTAATTTTTGCCACTTTCTGTTAGAATTTATTTTTAAAAGCCGACAACTGTGTCATCCAGGTCGTTGGTTTATTTTGTCATTTTAAGGATTAAATCTTGTTTGATAGACACATTTCTTAAGGAAACTTTCAGCACATGTGGTGGAGTCAAAACAATAATTTAATTAGTGATATTTCTATTTCCTTTTATCATCTACTAGAAGAATTACCTGATGTCCTAATTTCAGTAAATTATATAGATTACAGAAAAATAATAATAACAATTTGCTTAATATTCTCATTTGAAATGTCTACGTTCATTTAGGAGCAAAATCAGAGTAAAAATAATTCTGCCCCAAGTGAGGTTCAAACTCACGAACTGTGTCTCTAAGTACAGCACAGTAACCTACTGATCCGGGGGGGGGGGGGGGGGGCAGTATGAACTGTTTATGCTATTACATACATAAACCAGTCTCTTCTTTTTTTTTCTAACTGTCTCTCTTGAGTTGAATGTTGGTCAGCCAAAGGTAATGAAAGAAAGGGGAGAAAGAAAGTGAAAAACCCAAATCCAAACTTTCTCTCTTCTTTTTCACTGGTGAATATCGAAAAATTATTTCTTATTAAATTAGTACCCGGTGACTTGGATAACAATATTAGGATTACTGACTGTGAGGGAAAGAACTTCTCTGCCTTTCTTTTATTTATAACTAATAAAAAAAAAAATACTGATCAAGATTAGATATTAAAAAATCAATGAAATCGATAGAAAATAATCTTTGTTTTTTAACAACACGGACCAATATTTGCTATAAATCACTGACGAAATAGATTTTTTATGTAACTTTTAGTTAAAAAGCTATTAATCACAAAAGTAAGGAGGAAAACGTCTTTATAACATGACTGGCCTTTACCAATCTAGTGGGGGGGGGGGTTATATATTAGATTATGACTTTGTTCAGGTTTGGATCACAAATTAGAATAACTCACTCACAAAGAATTTGTTAAATAGAAAAAAACAAAAGAAAAAAATCAGGTGCAAAATTGTATACACAAGAGTTTATTATCATAATTGAGTATTTAGACGATTGCATAAATAGCAGATTGAAATTTAGATTTTGGAGTTGAGCAAATCAAAGCTTTGAAAAATATGATTACAGAAAGAAAAGAATGCAGGTCAAAAACAAAATAGAAATTCCCAAAATAAGCGGATCAAGTAGAAATCTTACCGTCAATCACGGCATAAGTGTTAATGATTACATTGAAGTGCAACTTATTGTTGTGGTATGCAATGGTATCCAACACATCTCTGGCTTCCGTTAAAGACGATAACAAACCACGGCTAATGTACATGATCATCACACGGTCATTTTTTTCTGTAGAAAGACAAAAAAAACATTTTTTTTTTTAAATGAGCTCCAAATATAAAGAAATATTCAAAAATATATTACAATGAAATTGTATGCAAATTGATTTGAATGAATCACAAATAAACATTATCTTAACTGAAAATAAATGGATTCATAATAGTAAATAGTTTTTATTTTAGTATTTGATACTTTTACCAGTTTTCAGTTGACTGGGCACAAATGAAGTTTCATTAAGACTTTTTAAAAAAATCTATTGTACAATGCAGTTTTTTCACTACCAAATTCTAGTCTTGTGTTTAAGTTTTAACCATAGTTGCACTATTCATAATGCATCTCATCAAGGAACAATTCTAAGACCTCAAAAAATTTACTTTATACACTAAATCTTTTGATGTTTGTCTTTCTTTAATAATCATATTTTCTAATTTTGCCCATCTTGAAGTTTTCATCAATAATTTGGGCTTCAAATATTTTTAAAACATGCAATTGTAAAAAAAAAAGAATCTGAGCGTTAAAGTTATTTCTTTCTGTAGAGAAAGACAAATGATAGTTAAATGATTCAATTTTCATATCAACTGCCAACACAGCAATGGAAATACATAAGAAAATGCGGTGTTTGTAGATAAAAAGGCACCTGTGAAATATGGCAGTTAAACATAAAAAGATAGCAAAATTTTATGAAGTACTTACTTGGTATTGAAAAATACTGCCGCACATCAAAAATCACAGAAAAAGATTAAGTATTTTTATTTAAGAAATTCAACTCTGCAGAGAAGTCCGCCATTATCAGATTTTTGTCTTAGTTAGTGACTTAAGACTCACTGATTTGTCTCCCCTTGGCGTCAACAGCATAAAATCGCTAAATTAATTTTATTTTTTTATTAAAATTCTACTTAATGATTTTCCAGTTTTCGGTGTATGGTTATATTTTTCAATAACAAGAACTTCATAAGGTTTTGCTGTCATTTTATTTTTAACTTCCAATATTTCACAGGTTCCTTTTTACGCACAATTGCTGAAAATGCTACTTACCGTTCATCATGACAGAGTTTTCAATCATTTCAAATGCATATTGGAAACCCAATGAATGATTGGCTGCAGCTATTGAAAAATACAAACAAAAAATGTTTATGTTTTTAATATATCTCCCTGATATTTTAAATAAGGAATTACAATAATTACACCTTTATATTACAAACTACTGTTCTCATCTAGACTGTTCTGAATGTATTTTCATCCTGCACACTCAACTCCAGGCATGTAAAACATGCAACTCACGAGATGCATACGTCCCTTTGCACTTGTGGCATACATAAAAATATTATATTTTATCATTTAACAGCCAAAATTGCAATTTTTATAACTTGAGCTGGATAAATGTGTATCGTTTATTAAAAAATTTAGTTTTTTTCCTTCATTCAGAACATTTCTTTACACGATATATCACATTTTATTACATTTTATTGATTTGAAAATTTATTTGTTGCAGTTGCATACAAATCTTTCCTATTTAAAACTTTATTATTTGCTATTTTGCGAAACTACTTTGTTACTTTGCATTCATCAATGTAGCTAAAGCATTCATCAATGTAGCTAAAGCATTCATCAATGTAGCTAAAGCATTCATCAATGTAGCTAAATCATTCATCAATGTAGCTAAAGCATTCATCAATGTAGCTAAATCATTCATCAATGTAGCTAAAGCATTCATCAATGTAGCTAAAGCATTCATCAATGTAGCTAAAGCATTCATCAATGTAGCTAAAGCATTCATCAATGTAGCTAAAGCATTCATCAATGTAGCTAAAGCATTCATCAATGTAGCTAAAGCATTCATCAATGTAGCTAAATCATTCATCAATGTAGCTAAATCATTCATCAATGTAGCTAAATCATTCATCAATGTAGCTAAATCATTCATCAATGTAGCTAAAGCATTCATCAATGTAGCTAAAGCATTCATCAATGTAGCTAAAGCATTCATCAATGTAGCTAAATCATTCATCAATGTAGCTAAATCATTCATCAATGTAGCTAAATCATTCATCAATGTAGCTAAATCATTCATCAATGTAGCTAAATCATTCATCAATGTAGCTAAAGCATTCATCAATGTAGCTAAAGCATTCATCAATGTAGCTAAAGCATTCATCAATGTAGCTAAAGCATTCATCAATGTAGCTAAAGCATTCATCAATGTAGCTAAAGCATTCATCAATGTAGCTAAAGCATTCATCAATGTAGCTAAAGCATTCATCAATGTAGCTAAAGCATTCATCAATGTAGCTAAAGCATTCATCAATGTAGCTAAAGCATTCATCAATGTAGCTAAAGCATTCATCAATGTAGCTAAAGCATTCATCAATGTAGCTAAATCATTCATCAATGTAGCTAAAGCATTCATCAATGTAGCTAAATCATTCATCAATGTAGCTAAAGCATTCATCAATGTAGCTAAAGCATTCATCAATGTAGCTAAAGCATTCATCAATGTAGCTAAAGCATTCATCAATGTAGCTAAAGCATTCATCAATGTAGCTAAAGCATTCATCAATGTAGCTAAAGCATTCATCAATGTAGCTAAAGCATTCATCAATGTAGCTAAATCATTCATCAATGTAGCTAAAGCATTCATCAATGTAGCTAAAGCATTCATCAATGTAGCTAAAGCATTCATCAATGTAGCTAAATCATTCATCAATGTAGCTAAAGCATTCATCAATGTAGCTAAATCATTCATCAATGTAGCTAAAGCATTCATCAATGTAGCTAAATCATTCATCAATGTAGCTAAATCATTCATCAATGTAGCTAAAGCATTCATCAATGTAGCTAAAGCATTCATCAATGTAGCTAAAGCATTCATCAATGTAGCTAAATCATTCATCAATGTAGCTAAAGCATTCATCAATGTAGCTAAAGCATTCATCAATGTAGCTAAATCATTCATCAATGTAGCTAAAGCATTCATCAATGTAGCTAAAGCATTCATCAATGTAGCTAAATCATTCATCAATGTAGCTAAAGCATTCATCAATGTAGCTAAAGCATTCATCAATGTAGCTAAAGCATTCATCAATGTAGCTAAAGCATTCATCAATGTAGCTAAAGCATTCATCAATGTAGCTAAAGCATTCATCAATGTAGCTAAATCATTCATCAATGTAGCTAAAGCATTCATCAATGTAGCTAAAACATTCATCAATGTAGCTAAAACATTCATCAATGTAGCTAAAGCATTCATCAATGTAGCTAAATCATTCATCAATGTAGCTAAATCATTCATCAATGTAGCTAAAGCATTCATCAATGTAGCTAAAGCATTCATCAATGTAGCTAAATCATTCATCAATGTAGCTAAAGCATTCATCAATGTAGCTAAATCATTCATCAATGTAGCTAAAGCATTCATCAATGTAGCTAAATCATTCATCAATGTAGCTAAAGCATTCATCAATGTAGCTAAAGCATTCATCAATGTAGCTAAATCATTCATCAATGTAGCTAAATCATTCATCAATGTAGCTAAAGCATTCATCAATGTAGCTAAAGCATTCATCAATGTAGCTAAAGCATTCATCAATGTAGCTAAAGCATTCATCAATGTAGCTAAATCATTCATCAATGTAGCTAAAGCATTCATCAATGTAGCTAAAGCATTCATCAATGTAGCTAAATCATTCATCAATGTAGCTAAAGCATTCATCAATGTAGCTAAATCATTCATCAATGTAGCTAAAGCATTCATCAATGTAGCTAAAGCATTCATCAATGTAGCTAAAGCATTCATCAATGTAGCTAAAGCATTCATCAATGTAGCTAAAGCATTCATCAATGTAGCTAAAGCATTCATCAATGTAGCTAAATCATTCATCAATGTAGCTAAAGCATTCATCAATGTAGCTAAAGCATTCATCAATGTAGCTAAATCATTCATCAATGTAGCTAAAGCATTCATCAATGTAGCTAAATCATTCATCAATGTAGCTAAAGCATTCATCAATGTAGCTAAATCATTCATCAATGTAGCTAAAGCATTCATCAATGTAGCTAAATCATTCATCAATGTAGCTAAAGCATTCATCAATGTAGCTAAATCATTCATCAATGTAGCTAAAGCATTCATCAATGTAGCTAAAGCATTCATCAATGTAGCTAAATCATTCATCAATGTAGCTAAAGCATTCATCAATGTAGCTAAATCATTCATCAATGTAGCTAAAGCATTCATCAATGTAGCTAAATCATTCATCAATGTAGCTAAAGCATTCATCAATGTAGCTAAAGCATTCATCAATGTAGCTAAATCATTCATCAATGTAGCTAAAGCATTCATCAATGTAGCTAAAGCATTCATCAATGTAGCTAAAGCATTCATCAATGTAGCTAAAGCATTCATCAATGTAGCTAAATCATTCATCAATGTAGCTAAAGCATTCATCAATGTAGCTAAAGCATTCATCAATGTAGCTAAATCATTCATCAATGTAGCTAAAGCATTCATCAATGTAGCTAAAGCATTCATCAATGTAGCTAAAGCATTCATCAATGTAGCTAAATCATTCATCAATGTAGCTAAAGCATTCATCAATGTAGCTAAAGCATTCATCAATGTAGCTAAATCATTCATCAATGTAGCTAAAGCATTCATCAATGTAGCTAAAGCATTCATCAATGTAGCTAAAGTATTCATCAATGTAGCTAAATCATTCATCAATGTAGCTAAATCATTCATCAATGTAGCTAAAGCATTCATCAATGTAGCTAAATCATTCATCAATGTAGCTAAAGCATTCATCAATGTAGCTAAAGCATTCATCAATGTAGCTAAATCATTCATCAATGTAGCTAAATCATTCATCAATGTAGCTAAATCATTCATCAATGTAGCTAAAGCATTCATCAATGTAGCTAAATCATTCATCAATGTAGCTAAAGCATTCATCAATGTAGCTAAAGTATTCATCAATGTAGCTAAAGCATTCATCAATGTAGCTAAAGCATTCATCAATGTAGCTAAAGCATTCATCAATGTAGCTAAATCATTCATCAATGTAGCTAAATCATTCATCAATGTAGCTAAAGCATTCATCAATGTAGCTAAATCATTCATCAATGTAGCTAAAGCATTCATCAATGTAGCTAAAGCATTCATCAATGTAGCTAAAGCATTCATCAATGTAGCTAAATCATTCATCAATGTAGCTAAAGCATTCATCAATGTAGCTAAATCATTCATCAATGTAGCTAAATCATTCATCAATGTAGCTAAATCATTCATCAATGTAGCTAAATCATTCATCAATGTAGCTAAATCATTCATCAATGTAGCTAAATCATTCATCAATGTAGCTAAAGCATTCATCAATGTAGCTAAAGTATTCATCAATGTAGCTAAAGCATTCATCAATGTAGCTAAAGCATTCATCAATGTAGCTAAAGCATTCATCAATGTAGCTAAATCATTCATCAATGTAGCTAAATCATTCATCAATGTAGCTAAAGCATTCATCAATGTAGCTAAATCATTCATCAATGTAGCTAAAGCATTCATCAATGTAGCTAAAGCATTCATCAATGTAGCTAAAGCATTCATCAATGTAGCTAAAGCATTCATCAATGTAGCTAAAGCATTCATGTATATGTTTCCAAGTTAAAGTACCAAAACTATTCTGCATTAAACGACTTCAATTAGTCGCATGTGGCCCTGATAACAACATAAATGGACCCACATTGCCATTTTGGGGGGGACCCTGAGTTTGATATGCCTGCTTTACTATTTTAAGTGGCTAGTGTTCTGTTTTGGAGCAGTTCATTCTCTAGGATAGGAATTTACAGCCTCTTTGATTTCATGAGCCACTTTTACATGGAACATGCCATATTAAAAACAATGGATAACCGATGTTAGTTTAATGTTTTTATTAATTTGATTATTTTTTTTCAAATATGCAGAAATAAAGAAGATTCAACATTTTATTTAAACAATTAAACCAGAAAAGCCTATACATTGTTATATGATACATGTCTTAATGAAGAAAAACTACCTAAACACGCACACACGTTTGGTTTTTATTGTTTTTCACATAGACAAATACTTTGCCAATTTATTTATCTTTAAAATTTTACAAAAAAGTTCACAGTATAGCAAATTTTCTTTATAAAATAAAATGTGCCACAAGACCAAAATTGGGTGGGGTGGGATGGGGGGGTCAGCTGTCATCTTCTTGCTCTATTTGCTAAACTAGTTTTGTTCACCAAAATACCACATTCACTCTACGGGTAAAACCTACTTAACATTATCCCCAATGGTTTGACATTTTTATTTACAAAAAATATATGTAGAAATTCATCAGTTTGAGGGTGGGGCTGCTAAAAAACAACAGAAATTGCTGAAATATAAAATGCTAATTGTGGCGGTTAGTAAGACCCTCCAAAATCTATCTAGGTATGATCTGCTGTTTTCCAGGTTATTTCAAGAGCCGAAAACAAGCAAAACAGTGTCTAAGTAGGGTAGAAAAGGGGGAGAGGTAGCACTCATTTTTGCCACTAGCTGAGAGACTTTGCTAACTGGAATGGAGTCTGATAAAACCTCAGGTCAGTGTGCATCACGTACTCAAACTTGGTTCGTTCAAACACGCATAAACTAGGAGTACGTATCCACCTTCTTTTAAACAGCGAAGTGTGTAGTCTCCTCCTATCACATCTGATCTTGACTTTAAGCTGATGTTTAAAGTGAGAAATCAGATTGTAATCAGAAGGCGATTCACTCCCGTTCCTTATGTTTAAGTGTGAGGTCCACACTACAAGTTTAGCTACGGCTAGGATTATGAGAAACACCATTCGTTTCTCCCTGATCCACGAAGGAATCACATTGTACATTACAGATGTCACGTCGTAGACATACTTCCGAAACTCATGCAGTTTGCTGCCATTAAAAAAGATGTGCTCGGCCGTTTCTTCGTCAGCATCTATGCAGCGAAGGCAACAAAGGTTTAGGCTAGTTTTAGCTTTGAAGAGTTTGCCAAAGATTGAGCAAAGCACAAGTATTTTGTGTACAAAACGCTGTACGTTACAATTACTTTTAAACAAAATCTTTTTTTACAATATTTCTGAAATAAGGTATCATTGTTATTCACATAATTTACAACTGTTCTCATCGTGGTTGTTGTCACATTCACACAGTTTCCGATCGTGTTTAAGTATAAGCCTGTCTTCTTCTAATGAAGGAACTTATGAAAAAGTCGACTGAAATTAGATATTTGAACGGTAAGCAATCTATTCGAGTGGATTAAATAAGGGATTGCTACAAGTTTACCAGCTATGAGAAAAGGCACATGAAGAAGGTTTGAGAGTAGAACAGCTAAAGTGTTGCGAACATAACAATTGTATTTTTAAGAGGAATCACAGTTCTAAGAAGTTGTCTGTAACACAGTGGACGAATTTTCACCATATAAACAAATATGTCCAGCGTGTTGTCTGGAAGCAATGGTAGTAATGATGTTGGATGTTGATGATAGTAGTAGTAGTAGTAGTTGCATTTCTCTTTGCAGTAGTCAGCAATGTGTAATAACAACAATACATTATCCTTTTAGGTTTTAATATTTTTCTTAGTTTTATTTTTTTTTCAAATCCACCTTAGAGAGTTACACATTATGAGTCTTCCCTCAATATTTCCCCCTTCATAGGGAAAGGGAGTCTTTTGAAAACACCTCTACCTTGTCTTACAGAAAAAACAAACAAAAAGAGTCACCAATTTTTCTTTTTAATACATCTCAATATCCCATGTCACTACTTGTTTCTCAGTCACCTTACTCCCATTTGCTAACCTTGTTCTGTGTAACCTACCGATTATTACGCTAAATATATTGTTACACAATCAAGATGAGAACAACAGGCTAAAATATATAAATAAAATCTTTTTAATTAAAAAATAAACAATCTCCCTTACCCTTTTCTTTCTTGAGACCATCTAGAAATTTGTTGAAGTAAAGTCGTGTCTCATATGTTGCTTGGACCATGGTGTGAGGTAGACATGAATCTGCTCGCGGGTACGTAGGCAGATCTGCAAGGCCAATCACTCCAACCTAACAACAACAAAATCAATATTAAAATAATACTGTCAATGGATTTTAAATATTGTAAACAAAAACAAACAATGGTGGACATAACAATATGTACATGTAAATGACAAAGTGTAACATAGCGGACGAATCTTTGCCCCATAACAAATACAGCCACATGTGTATCACAGAGCGGTAGCGGTAGCAATATGTCTCATGATGTGACGTTTGAGTGTCGATTGTAGTCGCAGCAATCATAAAGTCTGGGCTGGACTAAGTAATTTTTTAAGTAAATTGTAACAAAGTATGTTAATATATTACCAATAACACAGTACAACAAATGAAGATTGGATAGTCAGAAGTAAAGTTTGATTTGTCAGCTTAAATGCTATTTGGGTCTGACTTTGAAAATCTAACAAGATAACTTTATATGTTAGAAATAGATGTATAGATCTTAGATGCAAGAATAAGATCAGTGCCATCACATGACAGATGGGATATCAATCTAAGCTCGGACCTATTTTGGAATATTCTATTTCCTAACAATTAATTGTGATTTTAATAAAGACCAGCTTGAAAAGCTAATAAACTCTTTTGTATTTAACGATCTATCATTTACTGACAAAGCTTGAATGAGATTGGCAGATTAAAGTGGCAAAGCCTCCGCAACAATTTTAAGTCACAGAAAAGAAACATCAGGTCTCCTACTAAGAAATTCAATGAAAAGTATACAATCTTTGTAAGAGAGCGTGTGTGTGTGAAGTCTGTGTTTGTATTTCATTTTTAAATTAGAGTACTCGTTCTGTCAAAAACTTACGGAGAGAAACGTTAAATTTTTCAAACAAATTCATCAAGAAATGAAAAAATAGGCAACATTTTTACATTATAATAAAATGTGTTTACATTCAAAACAGTCAACTATTTACGCCACCAGTTTTTTCTCGGGTATTGTTCAATGAAATGTGAAGAGAAAATGAAAATGCACTGCCTTATAAAGGAATTGAACTCACAACCTCAAACTATAAAACCTTTGTATTTAATACATCTCCATCTTCCCACCACTTCTCATCCTATTCGCCCATCATTATCACCCGTTACATCCTGCTCAGTAATGATTGACTGGATAGAAAGCCGCATCTCATCATTGTAATTATTTTGAAAGTAAAAATTTATAAATATATATTAAAATTAATGTGAAAAATATATAAATGTTTATATATATATATATATATATATATATATATATATATATAAAAATTTCTTATTCGTTGACATAATACAAAATGACAAAAAAAAAAATTTTTTCAGACATTTCCTGTAACCTTCTTCAGTGTAATGAGAGATGTATATGCGGTGTGCACTGGAATCAGGGATTGTGTTTTCACTGTAATATATGGAGTGTCAGGTAAGCACATTTGGACAGAAAAATCTCTTTTACAAGTTTATATATATATATATATATATATATATATAAGAAAGGGTATTTAGACATATTTTTAAACCATTGTTTCGTAATAGTATTATATTTTTTTTTGAAAAACCATAACAATGGTGGTGTAAAATAAATAAAATTTATTTTAATCTTAGCTTTCGAGAATATACTTCTCATTTTCATAGAGTGTTTTTCTTTTCTTCTTTTTTTTATCGTCCGATGGAAATGGACTTTTTGGTCAGAAAATCTCGTTATGTCTGTAGGCGAGGTGACGCCGGTTTGAATAAGAAAGGGTATTTAGACATATTTTTTAAACCATTGTTTCGTAATAGTATTATATTTTTTTTTGAAAAACCATAACAATGGTGGTGTAAAATAAATAAAATTTATTTTAATCTTAGCTTTCGAGAATATACTTCTCATTTTCATAGAGTGTTTTTCTTTTCTTCGTTTTTTTCATCGTCCGATGGAAATGGACTTTTTGGTCAGAAATTCACGTTATGTCTGCAGGCGAGGTGACGCCGGTTTGAATAAGAAAGGGTATTTAGACATATTTTTTAAAGCATTGTTTCGTAATAAACATTTTTTTAATTTTTAAATTAAAATTAAAATAAATTTTATTTATTTTACACCACCATTGTTATGGTTTTTCAAAAAAAAAAATATATATATATATATATATATATATATATATATATATATATATATTCAAATGTATATACAAGATTGTGAACATCTTGATCGACCTACTTTTTCAATTGCACAACTCTAATTTAGACTATTTTATAACAAGACCAGCAAATCCAGAGCCTTTTTCTTTAACCATTTATAATCAAGTAAATAGGGCAAATAAGATGTTAAACTTAGCTGACCATTATTCTACTACAGGTACCCAGTATCTATATAAATAAAATATGTCTGTTTATATGTGCTGATGTATCTATACCGATAACCAGCTAAACTAAGTGTAAATGTGGTTTACAGATGCATCTCGATAGGGTGCATGAAGTGATGTAAATGGGGGGGGGGGCATTGGTAGTGACCAGAGGGCAGCTCTATCCAGTCATGAAAGCAAACTTCAAAGAATTCAAACTTCATCTACTCCAAGAATAATGGAGCATTTTAGTGTCACGAATAACTGAGTCAAAACTGTTTTTAACTTTTTGCACTTTTAATTATTCAAAATAACAAATTTCGGTGCTTCTTGACATAGCATTTTGCAGTACTATGCCAAACAAAATTCTAATTTCAGGAAACACATACTTGTTATGGTGATAAAAAAAAAAAATGGTAACATATTTTTAGGGAAAACAATTTAATAGTTTTTTTAAATTATTATTTAAGATATTCGATAGCTTGAGAGACGTCATGTTGTTATAAAGGGGCTATCAGGTGTAGTAATTTCAAAGATACTAGTTTTTGTTGCAAAGGGTCAACATCTTAATGCTTTTTGAGATTTTAAATTTAGCAATTTATGAAAAAATAAGGCAAAAAAGGCATAAAATAAAAACAGAAGAATTCATTAAAAAGAGACCTAAATGAACATAAAAGCATAATTTAGTAAAATTTTATGTTAAAAATAACAGCGACACAAACAAGTATCTTTGCGAATACTGCTCCTGATAGCCTCTTCTCATTAACAACATGGCGTCTTTCAAGTCATTGACTAAATCGATAGAAAATATTGAATATATTAATAAAAAAAACTACTAGATTTTTTCTATAAATTTTAGTTACCGTTTTTTTGGGGGTTTTTTTTTACCATAACAAGTATGTATTTATTAAAATTAGAATTTTATTTAGCGTATTCACCAAGGCGTGTTATGCCAAGAAGCACCCAAATTTCTATACTACATGTTTTGCATTCATCTTCTATTATATAAGGATCGCTCTCATTCCCGGACAATGCCAGATTCCTCCGCTGATAGCAAATGAACAGATGTTTGAAGCACTATGACAGAATGCATGAATAACTAGGAGACAGTACAGAAGACTAGAGAATAGAATTAAGTTATTAAAATGAACAGAGAATAGAATTAAGTTATTAAAATGAACAGAGAATAGAATTAAGTTATTAAAATGAACAGAGAATAGAATTAAGTTATTAAAATGAACAGAGAATAGAATTAAGTTATTAAAATGAACAGAGAATAGAATTAAGTTATTAAAATGAACAGAGAATAGAATTAAGTTATTAAAATGAACAGAGAATAGAATTAAGTTATTAAAATGAACAGAGAATAGAATTAAGTTATTAAAATGAACAGAGAATAGAATTAAGTTATTAAAATGAACAGAGAATAGAATTAAGTTATTAAAATGAACAGAGAATAGAATTAAGTTATTAAAATGAACAGAGAATAGAATTAAGTTATTAAAATGAACAGAGAATAGAATTAAGTTATTAAAATGAACAGAGAATAGAATTGTTATTAAAATGAACAGAGAATAGAATTAAGTTATTAAAATGAACAGAGAATAGAATTAAGTTATTAAAATGAACAGAGAATAGAATTAAGTTATTAAAATGAACAGAGAATAGAATTAAGTTATTAAAATGAACAGAGAATAGAATTAAGTTATTAAAATGAACAGAGGATAGAATTAAGTTATTAAAATGAACAGAGAATAGAATTGTTATTAAAATGAACAGAGAATAGAATTAAGTTATTAAAATGAACAGAGAATAGAATTAAGTTATTAAAATGAACAGAGAATAGAATTAAGTTATTAAAATGAACAGAGAATAGAATTAAGTTATTAAAATGAACAGAGAATAGAATTAAGTTATTAAAATGAACAGAGAATAGAATTAAGTTATTAAAATGAACAGAGAATAGAATTAAGTTATTAAAATGAACAGAGAATAGGATTAAGTTATTAAAATGAACAGAGAATAGAATTAAGTTATTAAAATGAACAGAGAATAGAATTAAGTTATTAAAATGAACAGAGAATAGAATTGTTATTAAAATGAACAGAGAATAGAATTAAGTTATTAAAATGAACAGAGAATAGAATTAAGTTATTAAAATGAACAGAGAATAGAATTAAGTTATTAAAATGAACAGAGAATAGAATTAAGTTATTAAAATGAACAGAGAATAGAATTAAGTTATTAAAATGAACAGAGAATAGAATTAAGTTATTAAAATGAACAGAGAATAGAATTAAGTTATTAAAATGAACAGAGAATAGAATTAAGTTATTAAAATGAACAGAGAATAGAATTAAGTTATTAAAATGAACAGAGAATAGGATTAAGTTATTAAAATGAACAGAGAATAGAATTAAGTTATTAAAATGAACAGAGAATAGAATTAAGTTATTAAAATGAACAGAGTAACAAAAAGGAGTTGAGAAAAGTTTTGTTTATATAAAAAAAAAAAGAAGCAAAGCACAACTGTTTACGAAAGAATATCCACAAGTGCAGTGTGTGCGTTTACAAACGGAGGAGATGGAAAAGACATTCCCTCAAGCAGATATAAAAAGGTGCGTAAATAACGTCTAATGTTACATGCATGCATCAGTGCAAAAGGTAATTGAGCCAATGTTTTCTTTGCAGAGATATTAATGAAGTAACTTTAGCCTTACAAGAGACAAATATGTTTTCTTTGAACAACTTGTTTTTTATTCCCCAGTCTTTGTCGTGTATTATTAAGCAAAAGTCTTTCATCTGCTTATCTTACAGCAATAAAATGTTTCTATTGACAATCACAAATTGCTGTGAAAATTAAATAAAGGCCTCCTTTCAGTCTTGAGAAACAATGGATACCTTTAAAGGTCTATGATGAAGCAAGAGTTTCGCAATACCCAGTTTCACCTCTCCTGAACTGGCATTACTAGAATCCAGTGGCAATAAGTCCAGGGAAACTGGAAACAATGTCGGAATAAGTAAAGAAAGACTGATGTTATTCCAGTATTTTTTCTTTCTCCTAAACTAGTTGCACAACCAAGTCTTGAAAGTCTAATTTATCCTACTATTTAATCCACACCTGGATTCATACCTTTTCCTAAGAGTTTTTTTTTTTAATTTTTATAAACTTTTGTTCACTTCAAACCAGGCATATTCCCACTGAAGCGTAATGGGCTACTATGATAGGGGCCAGATTTATAGGGAGTAAACTTGGGTGGGGAGTTGGGCAGCAAGATGTTATTGGTGAAAATGATGCAGTACTATAGACAGAACTTAACCCGGCATGCCGAGCCGACAGTTTGTGCCTGTAACAACTACGCCACGCAACTTCCATCTGTTAAAATTGTATGCAAGTCAAGCAGGAAATCATTCTCCCTCTTCCACACTCAAACATGTCAGTTACTGGTCTTGTGTCATACTTAACAAAACCTGTTAACAATATCCATTATTATATCGGAGGGAGGAGGGGGTGGCAGCAAATCTACAAACTAGAACGTAATGCAAGCAATGAACAATCATTTTTTTGTGAAAGTTTTTCCTCAGTTTTGGAAAGTGAGTAAAAAAAAAAAATGTACAGTGGCATTCTAATATGCACAGAGTATAAGTAAAGTGACAACATATCCTTACATTATGTCTGCCACGAAAAATATTCACATGTATATTTCTATAAGATCATAGTTTGCAGACTATGGAAGTAGCTATGCCGAGATCAAATCCTATCGGATCTATTGTGGTGATTTACACACTATTACAGTTCGGAAAATTACGAATCGACCATTTATGTCCATCTAGGGGTAAAATAGCAACTTGTGTTTAATTAATTGTATACAATTAATCGTTTATGTCTCAATATTAAATAAGTTAAAGAGTTATTCCATAAAGCAACCAAACTAAACCATTGTTTTTCGTTATTAAATAACCCAGAAGTTACAGATGCCATGTAACAAATAAACAAACACACACAACCGATAAAATGTTACAACTGTTTTTAAGTATATTTAAGTTAAAATACCCCCACCCCCTCTTCTCTATTTTTTCTGTCTGTGCAATGTACACCTGATGCCAGAAAACAACCAATACATTACTAAACAGTGTGCAATGTGTAAATTATTTAAATACTAGCTGTACCTAACTGGTGTTGCCCAGGATGCAGTGAAGTTATTTGAGTTTTAATTGTTTGCAGATTTTTAAACTATTATATTCTTCAATTTAAAATTAGTACCTTTTTTATTTTTAGGTGACTATTTAAAAATGTTTCATATTATAAATCATTTTGGTCGGACGAAGTAATTCAAAAAATAAATTCTAGGAAAGTATGTTATTATATTGCTAAAAACATGGTACAGCAATAACAAATGAAAATTGGCAAGTCAGAAGCAAAATTTGATTTATGGATACTGCACGAGACTGGTCCTGTGCAGTTCTAGGAGGTTCACCCTCCCAGGCTTCACCTCCCCTCTTTGGGGAGGAGTAAGTTTATTGCTTACTGCCTGAGGCGCCCCTACTGGGGCTGGCCAGGCAATTTTTAAATGGCCAGAGTGCTCACCTCTCGAGCGCTGGCTTATCTAATCCCACTTTCCCGACTTTGTGCCACATCTTACCTTGTGGGAGGTAGATAAATAAATTGATTTGTCAGCTTAAATGCTATCTGGCTCTGACTTTGAAAATCCAACAAGATCACTTTATATGTTAGATAATGTGATTTGCAATGATGATAACTTCTTTTTTTAAATTGTTAATCCACTTTACTTGAAGCATTTATATTTCAATCAACATCTTATCCAAAGTTGAAAGAGTCTATTGTCATTGTGATATAAAGAAACATGGTTATCAAGAGTCATCATTATAAGATTTTGAAGAAAGAAAATTCAAAACAATGTTTAATATGTATAACAAAATTTAAAAAAAAAGAATAAACAAAGGCAAAAAATTCACATTATCGATATTTTCTTTCCTATATTATTTGAAGTTTATTCATGATTGGATGTTATATATTTATTATCAATCTTCTTTTTTTTTATTGATAAAAAATAATTTGTGAAAGATATTTTACAACTATAACACCTCAACAAATATATTTATCGTATCTGACAAATTATTCAGATTAGAAAATACTTATTTGTAGTTCTAAATTACTACATCTTATTTGGTCAAGCTAAAGGAATTTTTCCAAGCATCTTTTTATTTGGTCAAGCTAAAAGGATTTTTCCAAGCATCTCCTTATTTGGTCAAGCTAAAAGGATTTTTCCAAGCATCTCCTTATTTGGTCAAGCTAAAAGGATTTTTCCAAGCATCTCCTTATTTGGTCAAGCTAAAAGGATTTTTCCAAGCATCTCCTTATTTGGTCAAGCTAAAGGGATTTTTCCAAGCATCTCCTTATTTGGTCAAGCTAAAGGGATTTTTCCAAGCATCTCCTTATTTGGTCAAGCTAAAGGGATTTTTCCAAGCATCTCCTTATTTGATCAAGCTAAAAGAATTTTTCCAAGCATCTCCTTATTTGGTCAAGCTAAAAGGATTTTTCACAGCATCTCCTTATTTGGTCAAGCTAAAAGGATTTTTCCAAGCATCTTCTTATTTGGTCAAGCTAAAAGGATTTTTCCAAACATCTCCTTATTTGGTCAAGCTAAAAGGATTTTTCCAAACATCTCCTTATTTGGTCAAGCTAAAGGAATTTTTCCAATCATCTCCTTATTTGGTCAAGCTAAAAGGATTTTTCTAAACATCTTATTTTATCAAGCTAAAAGAATTTTTCCAGATACTTCTTTATTTTGTCAAGAAAAATTAATTTTTCCATACATCCTATTTGGTCAAGCTAAATGGATTTTTCCTCGTCATCTTATCGGATCAAACTAAATGAATTTTTTTCGAAACATCTACTCATTTGGTCAAGCTTAATAAAAATGTTCAAACATCTTATTTGGTCATGGTAAATGGATTTTTTCCCCCAACACCTTATTTGGTCATGGTAATTATTCTTTTCTCCAATACCTCTTTATTTGGTCATGGTAAATGAATTTTTCCCCCAACACCTTATTTGGTCATGGTAATTATTTTTTTCTCCAATACCTCTTTATTTGGTCATGGTAAATGAATTTTTCCCCCAACACCTTATTTGGTCATGGTAATTATTTTTTTCTCCAATACTTCCTTATTTGGTCATGGTAAATGAATTTTTTCCCCCAACACCTTATTTGGTCATAGTAATTATTTTTTTCTCCAATACCTCTTTATTTGGTCATGGTAAATGAATTTTTCCCCCAACACCTTATTTGGTCATGGTAATTATTTTTTTCTCCAATACTTCCTTATTTGGTCATGGTAAATGAATTTTTTCCCCCAACACCTTATTTGGTCATAGTAATTATTTTTTTCTCCAATACCTCTTTATTTGGTCATGGTAAATTAATTTTTTTCCCCCAACACCTTATTTGGTCATAGTAATTATTTTTTTCTCCAATACCTCTTTATTTGGTCATGGTAAATGAATTTTTTCCCTTCAACATCACCTCATTAGTTTAAATTAAATGAGTTTTCTCTATTGACCAAGCAAATAGTCTGTAAACGATCGGTTTTGAAATAGGGGAGGCAGAAAAAAAGGTAGAATGGGCTGGGTAGAGGGCAAGGGTGTTCAGTGTGGCCCTGGAAAAATTCTATTCAACTGATAGATGGAACCCTGACAAGTACTATCACTCAGAGTCAAAACCTGGGATTAATGGTAACTATGGGGTGACTATAAGCATCTTTACATGGGGTATCCATTGTCTCTAAAGACTGAAAGATCTATTTAAAAAAATTTTTTTTAATAACCATAAGATTATAGAAAGCTTTTATTTATTTGTTTGTTTCAATTTTTAAAGTTATGTGCACCGTTTTCTGGTTTATACCCCCCCCCCCCCAATAAATAAATAGCAGATATTTGATGACAAAGTGACTCCAAGAGTGTCTACACTAGCATGCGATGCAAATTTAGATCTCTCAACAAAACCCTGGAAACAGAAAAATAAGAACAGGTTATATTGAAATTTTCAGCTTCAAGATGGCTGCCATTGAAACCACATTACCGTAACCAAATTAGTTACAGCTTTATAACAATTTGGTTCAATTAATAATTTAATGACCAAACGATACTGTAATAACCTAATTAATGTCATTTATATTCTTATTTATAAAATTTATTGTTTTTTGATTAAAAATGAATTTACATTATTATATCAGTTGACAAAATAAAAAAAAAACGTTAATTTAATAGAATTTTGTTTTTATATCATGATTAAAATGATTATTTTAATTTTATGATTAGAATCACTAATATTTTACAACTTAAATTAGTTTCAGTTTCTTATATCATACTATATTTTACGATAAATATTTTTAAATGTAGTCAATTTTAAATATTTTTATATACTTATTTTACAATTAAAATTAAAGAGTCAATTGTAATTTTTTAAATTATTATTTCATGATTAAGATAACATTGTTTGATCAAAATACAATCATTAAAAAATATCATTTTACAATTCAATAAAAAAGGATTTACTTTCATCTTTTCTTTCTTGTTAAAATAATAGATATTTTACAATTAAAATTAATTGTAAATTGTTTTCCTTATTGAAACTATTTTTATTTTACAATAAAAAAAATAAGTAGTTAATTGCATTTTTTAATACATTCATTTTACGATAAAAAAAATTCTTGATCATAACTTTAGTCTTTATCTTTATTTTACAATTAAAATTAGTAAATATACACATTCGCTTATAAAATTCATAAGCTTTCTATGGGTTACCATGGCAACTGCAGGTGACAAAATGTTACACTATATGAAAACATGCATATTCGCCTTTTAATAGTGACATTTTGAATACTCTAAAGATGATTCTAAGTAGATTCGAAAGTACTGATTTAAAAGAATGTTGTTTCTCTTTAAAAACTCCATCTCGATTATAAAAATGCAAAATGGTTGAGAAATATTAAGCGTGTGTGTGTGTGTCCTTTTATTTTCAATGCTAGTTGATTGGGAAAACAAGTGTACGGGCATGTACAGTGATTTTTTTTTCTTCTATAAGTGTGACCAGAAGCAAACTTTATAATTGACAACATGAAAAAGTAAAAGAAAGATAAGGCAGATATACTGACGTAGTCATTTTCCGAGAGAGATTCCAGCAAATGTTTGGCAACGGCTTTGGCAGTCAGCAATTGGCTTAAACTGAGGGAAATCCCATGATCCATTACAATAACTAAATGTTTGCGTTGAGGTCGGATTGTAGAAATAAAGACGTCTCTGCAAAAGAGAAAAAAACAAAATGTTCAACTTTGACAAATATTTATTTTAAAAGTATGGCAATGAATACAATTTATTTACATATGGATAACATATGTGACACTTTCAGTTAGTTTATTAAGAATAGCAGCTAACATATAAAGTTATGTTATCGGATTTTAAAAGTCGGACCCAAATAACATTTAAGCTGACAAATCAAACTTTGTTTCTGGCTAGCCAATTTTCATGTGTTATTGTTGTACCGTGTTATTGGCAATATAATAACATATCTATTTAAAAATTATTTTTTTAAATTACATAGTTCAGCCCAGATGACTGCTAATATGAAACATTTTAAATAATTATCTAATTTTTTTTTTTTAATCAGCAAGGGAGATAACTCATTTTAAATTGAAAAATATAATAGGAGTTGACCTACTTTAAGTTTTAAAATATGCAAACAAATAAAAATTGAAAAATAAATGATTTCAATTCATCCTGGACAATGCCGGATAGGTACAGGTTTTAAAAAATTAAGAGAAGTAATAATATAAAAAAAACTGGATTATTGAAATAAATAGAAACTAATTAATAGAAATTAAATTTATTGATTTAGATATAAAAAAACTAAGTCTTTAATGTTCTCCATAGATAACCTTATCACACTGAGGTCACAAGAAGAAAACAAACTTTTTCAAATAATCAAATCCATAAATACTTTCCATAAAAATAGGTGCCCATGTTATCCCTGAATGTCTTTAGATTCAATCAGGCTAGAACTGAGTATACAATTTTGAGGATAGATCCTTCCACTCAGGAAGGATTACTCTGAGGAATATTAATATTCAAAAGATTCATTAAAGATTGAAATAAAATATTGATAATCAAGAGAACTCAGAGATCAATGTCAATGGGGGCTCAGTATATTCTGATGTTATTTTCCTTGAACCATACTCAAGTTATCTCCCTGGAATCATACTAGGCAACAAGAAAATTAACTTTTCAATTATGAATTACAAAAAAAAAAGACTCGCTTCAAGTATATGAGAGATTAAAATCAGGGCTTCTCCTTTTTCTGGCTGTTGGCTTAGAGTTGAGCGGATGCCTAGCTTTACATTTTCACACAATTAACACAGTTTCGTTTCACTTATGGTCGCAGTTTAGACAGTACTCCCAACAGCTAGCCCATTCCATATGACCCTTTTTCTACTGATCACAATTTATTATCAGAATAGTTCCCAAATAATATCAAAGTTAGTCATATTTACTTTCCATTGCTTATGTATTCTCTATAAATTGTTTGCCCTGGCAATTCATGCATGTCGATTGTGTGTAGGGGCTTTTAGCATGGATTTTTTAGTTAGTAATTATACCCTTTTTATGTATCATGTTTTATTATGTCCGATTGTTTCACTTATGATTGTGTTTGATGAACAGTCTTTTTGAGAAATAAATATATTTTCCATCAACTGTTTCTAATATTACTCTTTTTTTTATCATCCCCCCCCCCCCGGTATATCCCAATCACATGGTATTCATGATAACACAGCATATTCAATATGGCGGATGTGTGTACTAAACGAACAATAAAACAAAATATCAAACATTCTAATTTTATATGAAAAAAGAGTTTTAAAATCAAATAATTCAACACCTCTGTTTTAGCTTTAATGTATAAAGATTGAAAATTAAAATCAAAAGCGATGAAAGAATAAATTTATTAAAAATAACTGGGTTACTTTGTATCCCAAATGAAGAAAGTCTCATTTTGATGCAACAGTGAAAGTTAAGACATTAAAAAAAAAAAGATTTGAGATATGGTTCTGTATCAGGATGACTTAAAACATTTTATAAAAACTTCTTATCCAAAAGATATGACCCGTTTTAAGTCTCCAAGCATAGTTTTGTGACAATTGAAGTCAAAAATCACTGATCAGTCACACAATGATCTACAAAGCTATTCTTGTGATATGTGAGGCAAAACTAAATTGTCTTTCAGAAAATCATAGGTTTATATGGTTAATATACCTGTTTTCAACCGGAAAAAAACGATATAACTGAAAAAAAGGCCTAAAATGGAGATATTTTAGTGACAATTTTTGTTACCTCACCACAAAGAAGAGCCAAAAATCACTTTTAGACATGAAACTAAGGGAAGTAAATAATCATTTTCGTTCAACAATAGTATAAAATTGCATTTGTGCAAAAAAAAAACGCTGCTCATAGAACTCTCTTCGAATTTTACTCATTCTCCTCAATTACAGGCTGTGACAATTTTTTCCCGATTTTGGTCAAAAAATGCGTCTTTTTGGCAAAGATCCCTCTAAAATGATGACAAACGAAGCAAACACTGTCCCTATGGTCATTTCTCAGTAACCTTGATCAGTTAGCTTTCATTTAAGCTTTAGAACAGCAGCAACCGGCTAGCGGTTCCCAAAATATTGCACGTTTTGTTTGACCGGGTGAAAAGTGAAGCCGAAAATAATTTTTTCTGTAAAAAAAAAAACCTGCCTTCAATTTTCGAAAAATCAAAAATCCCTTCTATACAACTTGTCACAAATATCAATCTGAACAACTTGTATATCAGGAATTTTTGATTTTGGCCAAATTGAAGACGTACATTTTTTTTTACAGTAATATTTTTTTTCTCCAAATTTGTCCCCCAGCAGTATTTTTCACAGTTGATACCAAATTATGTGCTAACAAAGTGGTCATATCACTTCTGATAGGTTTCCACAACTATTCCCTCCAACAGGGTTGAAAACTAAGTGACTCACCCTTCATTTTTGCTTTGAGGGTTTCCCTTGTGAAGGATTTATATGTCATGGTAGGCAGTATAGGTTGGATGTATAGAAGTAACACTTCACAGCTCCATCGTATTGTTTGAAGTCAAGGAATACCCTCATGAATTATTCAAGTGTTATGGGTGAACTGAAAAGAAGGTTTTCACGTGGAGCAGGTGTGAAAAATCCTCCCCTTAACATGAAGGAAGTTGTGCGATTCCGGCTGTCATGAAAGAATTGCTTGAAAACATGGTTTCCCATCAAAATTTTGTATTCGTTTTTGTTTTATTGGATTCCTCGTGAAATTTTGGTTTAGAAAAATGGTATAACACTTATACATTATCTGTTTTGAAAATTGACCTAAAATGGCAATTGTGTCCCAAAACTATGCTTGGAGTCTTGAAACGTGTCATATCAAGCACATCATGAATATTTAATCAGTTTTAATTATTTGAAGAAAAATGTTGAGTAAAATGATCCGCCTTGGCTGATATATACAATTAACACAAATCAACTCTATACCAATTTATTATCGATCAAATTTCAAGAAACTTGGTTTTTATAGTAAAAATGCTATTACTTTGAATGTATTTTGTTGTTTGTTTTTTTTTCTTCAAGAGATATGGCCACATTATGATCTAAAAATAACCATGAATGTCTTATAAGGTCCAGGTAATGGCTGCTGCTATCATTACGATACAACCAATATAAAAATATCCAACTTATAAAAGCTATGAATTTAATACAATTTTAGGCCACAAAAAGAAATTTTGTTTGGATAAAACAAAAAAATAATAATAATAATAAATATGCAAAGAATTTAACAAAAATATATTTTCCCAAATAGTAATTTAATATTTATAAACAATTAAATCAAAGTATTTGAATTTTCTTCTGAAATAATTAATTCAATTCTATAAAAAGCAAATAAACCACATTATGCATATAGATCACTAACAAAAGTAATACAAAGAATTTTGCAATCAATTTGTCTCATTTCGAAATATCTGAGATCTTAACTGCGTTTAGAAATTGGGGAATATTGCATTGATAGTAAATAATAAATTCCCAACAAACAAAGCAGATGCCATGAACAGAAATCAAAACCTTGAGATCTTCAGTCTAATGTTCTACCAACTGACCTATTTAGACTTTCTTATAAATAGATCTTAACATTACCTAAACAAATGATTATAACTGTTGTGTGACGTCATAGATTTATGATTTATGTCATGTTTCAAAACATGAATTCAAACATAAGCGATAGTAAAAAGTAAATAAATGAATGAGTAAACATTTTAATAGTCCAAAACAATTTATTTTGCTTTAACTAAATATTGTATGTAGTTCTTTCACAATTATATAATTCTCCTAGCAAAAATTTTAAAAAAGAAAAAAACACAAATATGCAAATTAGTTTATCCAAAAATGAAATAACCATCATATTTAGTTCACCATCTGGTTTACATGCTGGCATGTGTTGGACGGCTAAAAGGAAAACTAAAACGATTTTAAAAAAATCATATTTGAAAAAAATAAAAAATTCTAAACATGATTAGCTTCTTATGTAAAGTTGAACGCACACTTTTTATTCGTTTCGGCTCTACTAATGAATGTGACTCACAAGAAACGTTTCATTATTTCTTCTAATAAAACCATCATACAAAACCTTGTGTTTGTATGTTTCTCGGCTATACATAACTTTGATGAACACACATTAAATTATTGGTTTTATTTACTATTAACTGAATATTTATTGAAATCAAATACAAAACAAAGGAAAAAAAAAAACAATTTTTAAAAATCCTATTTATCAAAAAATGGCTTATTTTGAATTATTTTTCTCTACACCCTCCACCCAGCAACATGTCTCCACCTAGGCATCACTGGGTAAATACATCTAGATTCTAATAGAATTTACAATTCTTTATCAATATGAAAGAAAAACAAATGATTAAACGGAATTCCACTATAACACGTTCAACTTTGAAAAACGTTTTATGAAAGTTAAGAGATAATTGGAAAGCTTATCTGGTGAGAAGTTCACTTTCAGCAAGTGCTCCACGACAATGGCTTCTTCATTTTATGCTAAACTCATTAAAATTGCGATGTTTGTTGCTCAACACAGAACAACTAAATTCAAGTAGATGTAGGAAAACAATGGGGAAGTCGATGTGTTTGTTTCTCAATCCTTAAACACACCTACAATCATTTATTTACGAAAATCAACAGAATCTATTATTATACTAAAGCTGAGTTAATCAACGTTTGTTTCCCTCTAAGGATTTTTCTTATATATTTTAATTACGTAAAATACATGCTAAAATATTCTGTAGTTTCAAGATTGAGCTATGTCTAAAACAAAACTTAAATTTTAGTTGTTCTAATTAGCCAGAATGTTCAATTACCTCACCAAGTGACCCATCTCTCACTCTCACCCTCTCTTAGTGTATGTTGTTCGACATCCCTCTCCCGCTCTATTTTTCTACAGTATCTATCACTCTTGCTTCCGTCACTCTCTCTGCTTATTAACAGTCAAATGTAATAAAGGAAAGAATAAAAATATTGGAATAGTCCATCATAAACAAATGGGAATATCACCAAAAGTAGTAATACAATTTAACCCATCGGTGTAAAGTGAAAAAGAGAGAGATAGTCAGCAGGAATAAATACACTAATTTTGGAGTTCTTTGGTTGTTGTTTGTCTCATTCATAAAAATAAAAAAAACGGTACTTATCAGATTAGGACCGAGCTAACTTTGACCCTGAACCTTACTCTACCGCTAACACTAATGACGGGGTCAAAGTTAGCTTGGGTCCTAATCTGAATAAGCACCGAAAAAAAAACAAGTACACAATAAAAGACCTATTACCACTGCCTGATTTTTACTTACATTCTTCCAGTCGACTAGTATTCGGGCTACTTTTAAATGACCCACCCTGTAGTATAATAAAATATTTCTTTTGGCAGTTTGACTCAAATTTGCTAGTTACAATGAATCCCAAACCTCAGGCTGTCCTCTCATCCATAATACCAGCAATTGCTTGTGGTGTAATAAGATCCTATTTTCTTTTTATTGGAGAGTGAGCTTGATATGCTGGCAAATAAGATGGGTTAAAAGCAATAAACTCACATGGAGGTAAAAGAGATGTTCAAATCCATTGCTCCAAATGAAATTGAGGTCAGGTTCAATAAGCATCGGTCATTAAATTAGATGGGTTTGTATATTCAATGGATGGCTAGCAATCAAAAGAAAGAGGGGGGGAGCGCCATTTTCTTGCAACACAAAATTCATGGCCATTGAACACTGGCATACATAACTTTGTGTTTGATCACACACACACACACACACACACACACACTTCTTGATCCTTCTAGTCAACTGTTTGATCATTCTGATATCGTTAATGAAAGAAACAAAATTCCTTAAAAGCCTAGTATTTTCGATTCCACATGAACTCATATTCAGAATACAGTTTGAATTACCTACTAGACACCATCTTCGAGTGTCTTCAGTCTCTCTGTACAAGGGTTTGTCAGGACAACCTGACATGAGGATACTCCCCCTACAAGTAACCCCTGACTAAATATTCAAAATAACATTGTATTTGCAGCACGTATAAGATCTTTTCGGTATGGCTATACACTGGCTTATACAAGAAATTGTGCACCTTCTCCTAGTGATGTTACCCGAAGCAACAACACTTAGCTGGATACTCCACCAGAATAGATGAATTCTTGTCCTGGAATCCGGTAAGACCAAGAGACTTCAAGAAAGTTAACTGGTCAATTGGGGAGAGGAAAATTATGTTCTTAACTTCTTTACTAACTTAACGTTTGACAAGTAAAGGAGAACTTTATTGGAATATTCAAATGTCTATGTAGAGATCAAGTGTTAGCCCCAGGAAAGAACCATTGTTTTCTGAGAACTTCGACTGAAGTAAAACGAAACAAAGAAGTACATATATATGTACTACATGAAAAGAAACTAGAATCTTGAGAAATCCATCATTCCAGTAATTATAGGAGCAACCGGACTCATGAAAAAGAATTTCAAAAGCTATCTGGCTAATATACCCGGTGAACCAAGTGCAATAGAGATACAAACAATTGCACTTAAAGGGACGGTTAGAATCTTAAAAAGATCTCTTGGTTGGAGTGTATGAAATAGCAGGTGAATGTTTGGCGTCCGGTATGATGCTCCATCCCCAGCAAAAACAAAAAGATAAGAAAATTGAAAAGAAAAGGGGGTATTCAAAAATTTATCAAGAAGCAAAATGTCAAAAACCATTGAGTTTAAATGCACGACTCAACCTAGGATCAAAATGTAGTATCTGGTAAGAGAAGTCCTTGACTGTGGTAATTTTTCATTTTTGTCCCATTCAGAGTGCCCCTTTTGGGAAGCACGATATCTCCCGCATAAAAACTGACCGTGTGTCTAACTTTGCCCGCATGGGGAGGCAAGTAAATAGGAAGGGCTCAAATAATCAAGCAACAGAACAGAGGGGAGAAAAGTTCTTCATGCAACACAAAATTCATTTCAATTGTACCCTGAGTCTTCAATATTTTATTTTGGTTTTCATCTCCCTCTCTCCCCCCACCACCACCACCACCACCCATGATTAAATGCAAGGCACAGCATATCTACCTATTTGCATACTCTGGTAGATTGCATGTCTGTATTTTTTTTTCTTCTGAAAATCATGAAGCATTTTGAAATGTCTGCCAATCTTGAAATGACTCAACCAAGGAATATGTCTGCCAAACAGTGGACCATCATTCCACGTCTTGGCATTTGCTTTTGCCATGGCTGTGTATGACTCAGGTTAACCTATGGCTAAATCTGCCTGTCAACTATTTGGCCTCAGAAAAAGGGGTCAGTTCGATTTCAGAGAGTAAAATTCTCTTGATATTAATTTGAATTTGTTTTTTAGGCCACAGTTTGTGTACATGTTAAATAAATAAATATATTATTATGTACATATAAAAACGAGGAAGTTTTGGTAAATGCAACATCTCCTTTCCAAACGATTCTCTTAAAGAAAATATATGCATAGGGACAATTATAAGTTATATGAAACATCTTTAATATGTACATACAATAATATGATTGTGCTTGTGACAATATTGTAAAAATGAATATGTTAAGAAAGCTAGTGTTTAAAAGTACATGTGGTTTTATCAAAATGCACAGAAGTATAGGTAAATAGCTTACTATAGTTAGTGGTAGAGTACTACATCCTATTAGTAACCTATGAATTTGTGTTGGGGTATAAATAATGACTGTGTGTATACATGGGTCTGTAAGAAAGAAAACCCATCAATATCTTTATGATTATAAAATTATAATCATATGTGAAGTGACTATGTTTATGTGTGTGTGTGTTGAGGAGTGCTGTATGTGTGTGGGTTCTTTCTCTTTCTCTTTCTCTCTCTCTCTCTCTCTCTCTCTGTGTGTGAGAGGTTGTTTCAGTCAGGAAAGTAATCTCACTGCTCACTTTGAGGCCTTTGATGTCTATATGCTTGCTGCCTTTAATGTTAGCAGTATTATGATAAATGGCTAGATTGCTGGCAGGCTAGCAGACATTGATCAGAGAGAGGGGAGCCAACGGACCCCCTCCCTCAGACGCCACCACCACCATGCCCTCCCCCATGTTTTTCAGATCCTTCTCCCCCCACACACACACACCATTGATCCCCACCCATCCCCACTTCACCCACCTCTTCCAATGGTGCAGGGTTGGGGGGGGGGGACAGGATCTCAGTTTTCCCCTCTCCTAGGACACTGCTGTCTTTCTACTTTACCTCCTCCCCCCTCCTCCTCCGCCGCCGCCGCCCCAGTTGCTGTCTCTTTTAGAAGCTAGATTAGCTTCAGTCAACCAGTTGGGTCTGGGAGAGCAGGCAGGCTGGCTGGCCCTGCTCACTCACTCATAAGGAGCTTTTTAAGTTGGGAGATAGATTTCCAATTCATGGCCCATGGGAAGGGGTGGAGGAAAAGAAGAGGGGGCAAAGGTTCTGGTTGAGAGGAGGGGAGGGGGCAGGGAACGACACACAACCAAACTCTAGGTTGCCCCCTACACTATACATGCAGAAAGCAGGAACTAAAAAAATATATACACATTTTGAAAGAGGAAACACAATGTCATCTTCTGTCAATTAAAGTATTTGGTATGTTATAAAATATACATGTTATTCAAGTACAGAAAATACAAACATGCACACTCATTATAGATATACTTAACACATAAAAAAAAAAATAGCCAGTCTAAATTTACAAAATTATTGCCAAAAATACAGTATGCTAATGTCAGCATGAAAGGGATGTTTAAATTTAATTTGAAGTTAAAATGTTTCTAACTTAATGTTCAGGATATTTGGCTGACTCTCAGACAATCATTACAGGCAAAAAAAGCCCTTCTCAAGTCTTTTTCCGAAATAATTATTGTCTAAAAATGTGTTAGAGGTTGTTGCTCAAATATCCTAACTACTTGCTCTGTACACTTAATACATTGAGCTTTCTAGTTGGAAACATGATGTCTGATATATATTTTCCAAATCTATATCTTAATATTTATTAATAATTGACTGAATATAACTTTATATATGTGTAATATCACACACACGCACAAATAGATGTTTTGCCTTTTTGATCCTCTTAGTCAATATTTTCAACCCTTTTGCCTTTTTATAACTAGTTGATGTTTTGAAGAAAAAGAAACATTCTTTGTGATAAGAGTACCTTCGACTCTACTAAGAATCATCTTTGAGTATTCAGAGTAGTTTAAGTTTATTAGTTCTTCGACATTTTAATCTCATAAATTATTTTATTCTCATAAAAGTTTCAATAAAATTTTGTAAATCTTTTCACATTTTATTCTATAAAAGATCTAATAAAATTGTTTTACGTGTTACTCAGTATTTAAATTTTCAATAAGTTGTTTAAATATTATTTTCAACTTGCAGAGCTACCTGACGTCGCCTGGGGTCCTAATTTCTGTATATTGCAAAAAAAAAAAAAAAAAAAAAAAAAAAAGAAAAAGAGAGAAAAAAAAGTAGAACTGAACCTAAACAATCTACTTAATATTGTAATTCTTAATGTTTAAGTTCATTTTCAGACAACATCAGAGTAAAAAATACTTATGCTCCAGATGAGATCGAACTCACAACCTCTGTTTATAAGTACGGTGCACTAACTGATTGAGCCATCGGTGAAATTAGAAAATGATAATGCTATTAACTACATAAACCAGAATGGATGACTGGCTGCATGCAACACTGGCTGGCTATGATAGATCGATTTAAGATTCCGATTTGTTTCTACAAAAATTAGTCTATGTATTATTATTTCAACAATAATTCTTGTAATTATATTTTTTAGCTATATCTCAATTATTATTGTGATAAAATAGGTCATTATTGAAAAATAGGTTTATTTAAGGAATCCACTTTAAATTAGTCAATGAAAAGACTTTAAATATGATTTACTACTGGTGAATATCAACAAATTGTTATTAAATTTATGTTATGATGATATATTTATGTGTATATTATTAATAAAGTAGTTTTTATTGTTTATATCAATAAGTTTTTTTTTTACTCTTAACTATATGGGCTGAAGACTCAAGTAGCAAACCACAGGAGCCATTTTCAAAAACCATGCTTTTAAGCTGGTCCTACAAATAAGAGTAAGAAAATGTCAGATTTAGAAGTTGACATTAACACGCTCACTTTTGTTGATAACATTAACTTTAAATTATAACAATGAAGGTAAAAAATGTAAATAAAAACAAATTAAATTATATTTATTGATTTGTAAAAATAATTATGCAAATAATTATTGATACAAAAATCAAAATATATGAAAGAAATTTTATTTTTTATTTTCTAGGGTGAAAATTTAAAATATTACTGAATTCAATAAAATTTAGATACACATGAATCTAACTCCGAGACGGAGATATATAAACACTTGACAAAGGGATATATTCCCGAAACATTGTGAAATTCCCGCATTACATAAGATTTTAGTGATTGATGTGGGAAAACTAAAAACAGTTCAGATTTAAATTTAAAAAATCGCAAACATCTTTCTTACAAGCTCCGGTATACTCTTGCGTTATGATAGCGTTCTAATATACTATTTATGTATCAAATATTTTTATCTATTAGAATGTTTGTAATCGTTCAAATTTTAAAGTAGTTCTCAATATAAAAAAGCATTACACCAGTAATTGAACCATAAACCAGTTTTCAATGGCTGATCTCCTAGAAAAAACAATGACATATTTGTAATCAGCAGGTTACTCTGGATATTTTAGTCAGAATTTTTATATTCTTTGATAGTTAGGTGGGGGTCATAAAAGTGAAACGACAACTCCCCTGACAATTCAAATATCTCCCATTTAGCATGAAATTTGAACTCTAGGTTCGAATAACTGGTAATACCATTTTTTGTGTATTTGTTCATTGTCACTTAACATCAGTGATCTAACCGGAAACGATGTACCAATGCAATTATACCATAACTATAGGTATCAGAGACCAATTAAGAAAATTTTCCAAATTTCAAGACCATATGAGTGGGGGTGGGGGTGAAAATGCATAGAGGGTGTACCCTGCCGTTTGAATAATTAAATACCTTTGAGATGCCGGAAATTTGAACAATAGGTATCAGACACAAATTAAACAAGTTTCAATAGTTTTTAAGAATTAAGCTTCAAATTATAACAGTCTTTTTTTGAAAATTCAAATATTTCCGATTTGCATAAAATTACTACATAATAAAATGTGATAACAACGCTTTTTAATGGAATATTTATTTATTCGCAAAAGAATATTTCTGACATTGCTGCTATGCCAATGTTTGAGCTTTGAAGTTCTTTTGCACGGTTGTTATTCTACACTTTGGCATATTTGAACTAGTTTCTGTCCAAAAATGTTCTCACATTCCAGCAGCAGATGCCAAGTCCGATTTGCACACCTTGCATATATTTTAGTACCATTATTATTAAAATGATTTCTATTCGAGCTTGAATGAAGCACCATTAACTGAAGGAGACTAATTAGCATTGATGTGATAGATGAATTTTGGTGCACCTTTTCTCGCAATCTCCAAGACAACTGGGTGAGCAGTGCTCTCCTAAACAGGGCCTAATTGCCAGAATTTCCACTGAAGATGGTCTCTGTAAAAATGATGAAACACTGGTGTTACAATAAGATCCTTGCCACTTACGTACAGAAATGTAACTTGGTGCTTCCAATAGGTTATGTCTGCACACTTTGTCACTTCATCATCATAGAACTTTTAACATATCCGAGTTCTAAAGGAGATCTGTACATTATTGAATCATAGTAACAAACGCTTGTACAACACAAGTACAACTCTCCAAGCCTTTATGGTTATAACCTGGTAACATCCAATGGCAAGATAACCAGTAATCACTTTCACTGCAGGTTTTATATCAGTTTCCTTCTCTTAAGACGGGTTGCCATAGACCTGGCTGAAAAGACCCAAATATCCTATTTGTTTTTGTTTTTTTTAAATCAAAGTCATCCAAGACTAACGCACTTTGTCAGTCTAAAGCGTTTTAAGGCACCAATAAGGCATCTTTCATCCCTTTTCCTGTTTGCTCCAAACATTTCTGCCACAAGAAGGCCAGATGGATTTAGTTGTCAGAGGTTCTGATATGCTCATCATTTGGGATAGTTATACAGCTGAAGAGGGCTTATTTTCAGCAACTATAATAACAACCTTGGAAACCTATATTAACTGTACATATGCATACACACACACACACAATCCACAAATGTAAAACAAAAAAAAGATGTGGGTAAAATTATTCTGCATAGCAGTAGGATTAACACAGATGACAAATAGTTTCTATAAAAATATTTAAATGCTTTAAATATCTATGCATCATATTTTTTTCAAATTTTTTTTTTTTTCATAAGGAAGATAGCAAATAAACGAAAAAAAAAGAAAGAAACGCATAAACAGGAAATATTTTCTTCATCTGTAATATAATAATTGAAGAAGGTCATAGCTTGAAAGCCATTTTCATCATTGAATTTTACCTTCTTCAATCATCAACTCTTTACAATCACAATAGGATTAACACCTCCAAATATTTACAGAATAAACACATTTATCTCCCCTTATGGTAATCAAAGTGTAACTCCCGTCATAACAGTTCACATGATCACTAATCAAGGCATAAAATATGTGATATTGTGACATGTTAAGATAATCATTCGATTGGATACAAGAATCATCTTAATATCAAACATACTAAGCCGTTTTATTGTATATTCAAATTGCTTTATATATATATATATATATATATATATATATATATATAGGGTGATTCATAAGTCACTTCATTTAGCTATTTAAAATGATTACCATATGAAGCACAAACATACTATGAACTTTTGATAATTGTTATCTTACTCTCTAATTACTGCTATTTGTTAGGCAATGGAAACGTGATGTGAACAGAAAGCCTCCTTCGCACAACACCATAATCAATCAAATATGCTACAAAGAGTCGTAAATTCCTTGCAAAAAAGAATGGAGCTATGCATGTAGAACGAAGGTGGAAATTTTGAAAATTTGCTGTAATTTTAAACTCTCATGAATGAATTTGTTGAATAAACTTTCTGTTTTGTATTAGCATATTTTTTAACTTTAGAATTTCAAAAATAATTAGCTAAGTGACTTATGAATCACCCTGTATATATATATATTGTTTTTTTAATTTAATTTTCGAAGATATACTTCCTCATCAGAATTTCAAATAAAGATACATTAAAATACCTTCTTTTCTCTTCTTCATCTCGTTTTTTGGTGTGTATTCAATTTGTGTCTTGTTTAAACGAATATGAGATGAGCGTCTCTTTAGTCAAAAACGGCATGTGGCAGTGCAACAAACAAGTCTCATTAAACAAACTCAATAACTTGTTTGCAATAGATGTTGCCTAAATATAAGCACGCATGCACACATATACACACACACACATTTTATGGATTGAGCACCATGGTAAGAGAAATTTCCAGCTAATATTAGTAATATTTGATGATGTTCAAAAAGGTTGTTCTTTACTTTTTTTTATATATTTTTAATTGGTTGCTTGAAAGGCAGCATTTCATACAATTTGATGCAAATCCGAAAATAGAAGCGAATTCTAGGTTGGATTGTTTGTATCAATTTCCCAATAAGATCAACCATTCCATCATCCAGTCCCAATACCAATCATTCAAATGATGCGATTTAACGATTAGAGATCGAAAAAAAAAAAAGAAAGAAAGAAAGAGTAAGCAATATATGCCCCCCCCGTCCCACTTTAATCTAATGTAAAAGTGAAGATGTCTAATATATTCCAAAGCAAGTCTAACCATCAAAGCTAAATAGAATCAAATGTCATTCACAAGAGACTTGTAGAATTTCTACAGCGAATGTGAATTAAAAAATACTCTAATTACTTATAATTTTTGTTATCATGCAATTTCATCTTCATCTTCTCATTTTACTGTTTTTTATTCTAAGCGCAAACCTCTTTCTTTTTTTATTCATTTATAGCAGCTTTTTTCATTTGCTGACTTTGTCTATATAATCTCACTTGATTGCATACTTCAATATCAAAAACGCCTTTTTGTCTCTACTTTCCAACTTTTTATTAATGACTAGACGACCCTACCCGGTGTTGCCCAGATGTCTATTTATTTTACTTACCAAAGAAAGTAGGAAAAAAAAAGGTTATTTTTCTTTGTCTTTAGTAGCAAACAAAAACAAAGTGTTAATTTTTATTTGTTGTTGGTTAGGTTGGAGGGGGTATATTAAATGTTATATTTGAAACAGAAAATATAGTGACACAAAAGAAAAGATGTAGAAATTAATTTCACTATACATAACCGACTAAGTAATAAAGGGAGATAACTCAGAATTTAGGCTCAATCGTCTGCAAAAGATAAATAGAAGCGAACAATATATTTTTATATTATTTTATTAAGAAATGATCATATTAGTCTAAAATATTTTGACTGTCCAAAAGACCTAAGAAGCAACATGCTAATGTAGTTGTTAGTATTTACTGAAACAGGGTTTATATATATATATATATATATATATATATATATATGTATATATATCATGTGTGACATGTTAGCCATATTGATTTTTTTTTTCTCTTTCTCTCTTATAAGAGAGAGAGAGAGAGAGAGAGAGAGAGAGAGAGAGAGAGAGAGAGAGAGAGAGAGAGAGAAAAAAAAATTCAATATTCAATTTAGGGAGAAAGATATATCTTTCTCCCTCTCCCTAAAGTTTGTTTGTCCTTATTTGTAACACAGTGATGTGATTTACTGAAACAAAAGTAAAAATAAACAAACGTTTTTAATAAAGGAAAAAATGTGTATATGTGTATATATATATATATATATATATATATATATATATATAGTGTGGTGTGGTGTGTCAGCCATATTGATTTTTTTCTCAACCTCTTCCCCCCTCCCTCACTTTGCAAACAGAAGTAAAATGTAATTACGTTGACTGGTAGTAATTCACGGACATTGTTTCTGTAGGTTTTTACTATTTTTAGCAGAGAATAGTTAGGAAATTACGAATAAGTAATCTTATATATAATAAGTGTTTCAATTAAATTCTTAAAGCAAAGTCTTAATGTAAATGAAGACAAAGATGTGAATATTTACATACCCAGTGAGTGTAGATGCCACTTTGAAATTTCCATTTGTAAGAAATGGTTAATCTTGTGCAGTGTATGCTATTGGAAAAACATATATGGCCAGATAGAATATGTAAATGTTGAAAGCGATTTGACTTTCAATTTTTGTCTTGCAAATAACAGAGTAATAATTTTCAAACATGACTGGCTAGTTAGAATCAAACATCGATTTGCCCGATACATCGCTATTTAGGTCTGACTTTGAAAATTCGACAAGATAACTTTATGTTTCTGAATTTTTCAGATGAAGATTGATAATTTGTATAACTTTGTTTATTCGGACTACTGTTCACATCTTGAGTGTTATCATCACAATGTTTCGCCTGCTGTGATCTCCGGCCTTCTTCAGGTGTATGTTTTCGAACTCCGGAATATTTCTGTTGAACTCGGGAATCTGGACAGAATTTCGACTGGGAGAAGTCTTTAGTAAGAATTGTGAATTATTGAAATTTCATCCAGATTCCCGAGTTCGAAAAGATATACCTGAAGAAGGCCGGAAGTTACAGCGGTTGAAACGTTGTGATGATAACACTCAAGATGAGAACAGTAGTCCGAATAATCGAAATTGTACAAGATAACTTTATATGTTAGATTGAAGTATGAGACTGGATCAATAAGTTCATAACCGCAAACGGTTTTAAAGTTACATTCTGAGATGAAATGTTCACTGTCTAATGTCCAAATTCGTTGATCAATGGAGAAATGTTTGGATACAAATAACTAACATTGAAGTCATTAATGAGTATTGAGATGCTCTGAAAATTTGCTTAATTAAGGATTATGTTCTTCTAAAGAAGATTTAATCCTTAATTAAGCAAATTTTCAGAGAATCTCAATACTCAATGATTTATGCAATGAAGAGCCATAAAAACAATGACTTTAGCTTGCGGTTCTTACATGAAAAGTTATATTAAACAAAAAAAATGGGGATCATATTTCAGAAATAATGTTTTAACCAATGAAATTAACAGCATGTAATTGGTAAATATATAAGATGACCCATCAAAAATGCCACCCATGGAACCGTTAATAAATTTCACAATCCTTTCTGCAATCCAGCCATATTAAATTAATTTGAGTCTATGCCTGACTTGTTCATTAAGTTTCAGTTATCAATGCCCAACAGTCTTTGTTTCATAGTCGTTCAATGATAATCACACTTGGATACGACATGCAAAATTGTCAATAACTCTGACACACTCTTCTCTTTGGTCTCTTAGGACTGCCATGATTTGGGCTGCCATGATTTGGGCTGCAATGATTTGGGCTGCAATGATTTGGGCTGCCATGATTTGGGCTGCAATGATTTGGGCTGCCATGATTTGGGCTGCAATGATTCTCTTCGGTTCAGGATTGTTTTGATATACATTATCTTTGTGATAACTCCACAGATAAGAATATCGGTGGGGGGGGGGGGGGGAAGGGTCCGATGAGTATGATTACCAAACCATCCTATCCTCTATCATTGAACGACTATAAAACAGTCAGGCATAGACTGAACTTTGCTGGTATCAAATATGGTTGGATTGCAGAAATGAAATAATGATGTTTGTTAACGACTCAATGGGTGGAAATTTATTTGAGTCACCCTATAGATACATACTAAGCTAAGAAGAAATGGTGGAGTAGTAATTAGTGGTAAGAAACTGTATAAGATCATTTATTTAATTTTTCAGGTGGGGAAGACTAAGCTACTTAGATCAAAAGACCACGGGCATTAGTATTGATTTACTCCTCTCTAGGAGGTTAGGCACAAGGCCAGTTTTTATCCTACTCCCACAAGTAAGATGTGACCCAAGGTCGGGTCGGGAAAGTCGGGTTTGAAAAGCCAGCGCCCGAGAGGTGAGCACTCTGGCCATTTAAATATTGCCTGGGCAGCCCCGTCGGCATTCCCCGGTAGGAGCGCCTCAGGCAGTAAGCAATAAACTTACTCCTCCCCAAAGAGGGGAGGCGAAGCCTGGAAGGGTGGACCTCCTAGAACTGCACAGGACAGACCCATTGACCGGCGTAAATCAAGCCCTGAAGGACAAGACAATGCCAGTCTATGGGGTGCAGTATCCATCGGAACAGATACTACACTTTGATCTTAGCCAAAAGGCCAAGTCTTCCAGGCCTAACATGGTTGCCACGTGTGATATTCATTGATAGAAAACTATTGTCATCTTGAATAAATAGTTTTGTGGTTTATAAAAGAATATTCCGTTCAGCATCTCCAAATGACGATTACAAGTCAAAATCAATTTTTAAATAAATATTGATCAGGGCACATACTGTAGATTTTGAAGACATTGTTACAATATTCAGTTCTTGTTCTACTGTTGGGGTTTTGTACTTGAGAGAGGAACTGCTAAATGACCAGATTAATCCCAGAAATTATATTAACAAATGCAGATTTCTGTATGTGAGTCTGTATATAGAATAAGTTCTTTAGAAATGGCACATACTTATAATCAAGGTAAGTCCGAGAAGGGGGGGGGGGTATATGTTACTTTGGTTCATTGTGGCATAATTGAAGACTAATTGAAGACTAAATGCAAACTAAAACGTATCGAAAATAAATTCATTGTTTCCATACCATTTATTGGAAATAAAATGGCACAGCGATTAGCAAACTTCTTTATCTCATTGAAGAAGCGGCTAGTAAGGTCTGTCGCTATATTAATACTGGCAAAACAGAATTCATAAGCTACAATCAAGTAGGAGAAATTAAGCTGTAAAACAAAAAATCCGGGCAACAACCTAAAGTCTAAGAGAGAGAGAAGGTTCCGGCTTGTTGATCACTCCTGAAGAAGTCAGAACTTGTTAGTGATACGCTCCTATGAAATCGTTATGTGGCAAAAGATCGGTCGGAAGATCTCATCACACCTACAGTGACCAACTTGTGGAAGACTGGATGCTATATGGAGGACCTGCTAACAGCAATATCTAACAGAAAAGAGAACGAGTCAGGAGAATTTAAGAGCAATTCTCGACCAGATTGATTGAGTGATTGTTAAAATGAGAAATTAATTACACAGATGGACTGAGTTCAAATCTTGGTAGAATTTAATAAAGATTTTTTTTTTTAAACTTTAGACATTCAAATTACTCTTGAAATTTATCAATTTTATATTGGGGGGGGGGGGGTAAAGCAGGAGGAGGAGGAAGTGAGATCTATTTGTAAATGGTATGCAGACATGACCATGAGATGGATAACTGCAAGAGAACAACATTGATGTTATTTGCAACTCTTCCTTCAAGCAAAGAAGACCAAAAGATTCTTGTAGATATTTAATTGATAAGATACTAGTAGGACTACTCAGCATCTCCTGTGAGTCCTAAATTGTATACATTACAGAAAAAATAAAAATAAAAAATAAACAATCTGCTTAATATTGTAATTTGAGATGTTTATGTTTATTTTAGAACAAAATAAGAGTAAAGACACTTATGTCCGGGTTAGGTTCGAACTCATAATCCCTGCCTTTAAGTACGGCCTGCTAACCATTAGAGCCACCAAATCAATTCTCTATCTCACAATTGAATGTTGCTTAATACAAGAAGGACTGAATTCTTTCTGTTTTCCCTTCCCCCTGTCAGCCAAACACAATGAAAGAAAGCAAAGAAGGAAAGCTCTCTTTTTTTACTGGTGAAAATCCAAATATTTGTCTGTTATAAAATTAGTATCCAGTGATTTGGGTAGCAGTATCAGGACTTACTACTGTGAGGGTGAATGCTCCTCCCCTTTCCTTTATTTATGACTAATAAAAAGTAAGATATTTATCAGGAGTAAATATTAAAATCGATGAAATCAATTGAAAATATTTTTTCTTCTTAACATAACCAATATTTGCCTTATTTAACTAACAAAACAGACTTTTTTTTTTAAATTTACCTTTTATTAATAAATTTATTAATCACAAATATAGAGGAAACATCTTTATTAGGTACAGAAGATTTAATTTGTTATCCAGGCAACAACAAGTATTTCTAATAGATACAAATCTATTACTTATGAAGATTTGGTAACTGCCTGTCTGAAGCCCAAACTATATTATTACTTCTATTAATAATGGAGATTCGGTATCTGTCTGCCTGAAGCCAAAACTATATTACTTATTTTTCAATGCTCAATTCAGTTTACTATATTATTTCAGATTAATGTACTATCCTTCAATGATTAATTGAGGGGTTCGGTAGTGTCATATCTGTTCTGTATCATGATACCATCCTTTCTGGCATTACCTCCTCCTTGAGAGGGGAGCAGAGCGTTTGTTCACATATTTTCGTTCGGTATATTTTTGCTTGTAAGTTTAATTCTCGCGAGATACATTTGAACTGACCTTGAGCCAGGCAAGGTAATGTCTACTAAATGTCTACTGAATATATTGATTAAAGCAGATAAATTCTGGTTGAGAGAAATAAATATTCTGTCATTTCCGGAATCAGCTTGCAAGTTAGAATTCCATTGAAGGAAATGTAAAAAGCGTTTATTTTGTTTTGTTTTGTTGCTATCTTTTTTTTTTTCTTCTTTTTTTGTTGTTGTTGCAAACAAATTCTTGTTTGTATTGACATCATCTGTCGCATTGTTCTGATGAAGACGGTTAACTTCTTGGAGATAAACTGAAACTTCACAGAACAAAAGGAACTTCTTCAGCAAAAAGAAAATTGGAAAAGTGTTTGATTTCCCTGTTTCAACTTTTTTTTCCTTTCTTTTTGTTGTGTCAACAGAATTGAGTGATGAACAAGTAGCCAGACATTGAGGAAATTGCTGGACAAAACTAAAGGCACCGAAAGATGGATCAAAAGACAATAATAAATGGCAAGGAGATTGTGAAGTGGGTGGAAAGGAAGATGAAGAAAATAAAAATAAAAAAACAAACTTCTGAGCAATTGGAAGAAAAAAAAATGGTGTGTAGTTTCTCAGACAATAGCATAAAAGAAATAGACTTTTCATTTTACTGATTCATTTATCTTTTTGCTATGTATCTTACACAAAACATACATGGCCATTGTTAAGGCGGTCATAACTGGAATTCTTTCTTTCAATGATAATATCCCTTTTATTATTTGCTTGCATTTGACTTGCCTTTTTATTACTCTTATAAATTTCCTCCTGATTGTATTTCTTTTTACAATTCATTCAATTTCACTAAACCAGAGCTTTTTTTTTTCTTCAATTTTTTCCCTCTATTTTTTTTTTTACTTAAAAAAAATTCTCCTTGCTTTAATCTTTTTCTTAACATTCTCCTTCTTTATCTCTTTCAAATTATTCTACATTCCTAGTTCTCCCTAAAAATGATTTCCCCCTTTAAAAAAAATAACAAACTAATTTCCTTTTCTTGATTGTATAAATAAAATAAAAACCACTTCATCCATTTTTGTCGCTTTCACAAAATGTTTTAACTGTAGATTTAATCAACAAACGTTTATAGATTTGGAGACTCTATTTTTTTTTTATAACCGGTATTGTATAGAAAATGGCTCAGCCCCAAGTATTCTCTATCATTTCAACAATAGAAATACATTTAGTGTAGAATGGATATAAGATAGATCTTCCTACATTTTGTTTGAGGTTGGTAGATCAGAACTGATTCTTTACTGAACTTTTAGTTTCCAGTATTTCTTAATGAGAATGTTTAGATTATTCTACTGTAGAATAGTCTACAGCAATGTTCGTCAACCAATGCTTTACAGACCATTGCTGATAATCTGCAGAAAAATTGGAACATTATTCTAATTTTTATGAAGCTTCTGATTCAAAACTAACGAATGAATAACAAAGTGTATTATGTATGGTATATATATTCAAGACCTTATGTAATCTAAAACTAAATACGAGTACACAAATGTGATATCCAGCCATAGTATAACCTAACATGATTTTCAAAGTCATATTCAATACTCGTTACTGAATAGTTTCTTACCATTACTGTGGATAAATACTTACTGGATGGTTTGCTAGTATAATTTTATACAACCATGGCATAGCAACGTAGAAAGAGATAGAATGCAATTTGAGCAGTGAAGTATAGATTACGACAACATCGAAAACGTTGCTACGACTAACAACATCCAGCGAGTACGCTACAAAACATTGGGACCATCATAAGCAAGCCAAAGACAGGAAGAATCAAGCCCAGGTAGTTGAGAAGGATGCCGAATGGGATAAAACTAATTTTGAATAGATTGAATAATTACTTGAATTTAGAAAGTACCTTTTTTTTTTTCTAAATGCATTATTAGTGGTCCATGAAGTTCAAAATGTTGATTGCTGTTCTAAACTATTCTAAAAAAGGATCAAATTTGTCAATCTTAATGCTACAAAGTTTCTATCGTTCCATTTCCTTCTTATTTTACATAACCGAGATTTTATTGAAAAGTTTGCTATTTGAGCGGGAGATTTTGTTTGTCTTTTCTCTTTCTTTTTAGGCTGAAAATGATAGGTTCAAATGTAGTTCCAATGAAATGGGGAAACAAAATAATCTCTACCTTTGTGTAAAAGGAAATGTTGAAAAGAAAGACAAAACCAATATGTAGGAGGATTGAAGATTAAGCTCTTCCATTAATTTCCTCTGTTTTATCATAAAAAGATAAGTTTCTCGAAAAGTATTTTTGAAATTTGAATAATGTCTTAAAATAATGTTTTAAAAGTTGCTTTGAAAGGGCATGATTGTGAATATGGGTCTACGAATGTTGTGAGCAGTGTAAAATGTATAAAAGAAATGTTTTATTTATTATTATTTTATAGGATAAGGATTAATAAGATGGATAGATTGAGAGTTGAATGATGAAGAATACTATTGAAAATCACTACATACCACCAAACGCAAAGCAACAGCCGACTCAGAAAACAGAAATTCTTGTCAGAAACATCGCTCATGGAATGAGACCAAAGGACAAAATGGAAGGGAGGTTATGAGGCTACTTAAAGTAACCCCAAGGTTCACTTTTTACACTCCATCAGTATGGATAGCTGTTGCTTACCATAGAGCTCATTCGTCTTTTGACAGCTCTTGTTTTTAGTGTTACTGGATGTTCCATACACCAACCTCATCAGACAAGCCAAGGCCTGCCCGACTGAGGATGCCAGTTTAGTCACCAACAGCCTGACCCTGGAACAAGTAATACGAGTTTACATGGTACTAGTATTGATTAACTCCTCTCCAGGAGTTAGGCACAGAGCCAGTTGTTATCTTACTCCCACAAGTAAGATGTGACCCAAGGTTGGGTTGGGAAAGTGGGGTTTAAAAATTACCTGGGAAGCCCCGTCGGCATTCCCCGGTAGGGGCGCCTCAGACAGTAAGCAATAAACTTACTCCTCCCCAAAGAGGGGAGGTGAAGCCTGGGAAGGTGGACCTCCTAGAACTGCACAGGACAGACCCATAGACCGGCGTAAATCAAGCCCCGAAGGCCAAGACAATACCAGTATGGTGTGCAGTATCCATCGGAACAGATACTACACTCTGATCTTAAGGGTCAGAATCAGCAGAGAAAATCACAATTTGGGACACTGAGTTTGTAAGCCAGTACTGATTGGTCTATCTACTGTAGTTTCAATACTATCATATGCAGGTGTAAATAATGTTCAATCTATTTTTCTTCTTCTTAAGAGTTTGTAATTAAAGAAAGGGAAAATTTTAGTGGTTCGATCACAGGTTGATTGAATGAAGTAATATCGAACGAAAAATACATTCCAACAGACATTTTATACAATTTTGAATATATCTTGGTACTGGTACAGTTTTTGAACGAGACAAAATTGACTTTTTGTGACGTAGAAATACGTAAACAGCTCGAAAAAGCCAAATCAGAATGAACCAACATCAAAATCAAAACGAGTCGGATTGTCAACAACAAAAAAAAAATAATGAAAGAAAAACACTCACCGTATGTTTTATTTATTTACTTATTTATTCATTTTTCTTTTAACATAGTTCACCCCAAACAAGGCAGGCCGCCACTGTAGACGTAAGGGGCTACTGAGAAAAAGGGTGAAAGTTTTTTGTTTTTTTATTTGGGGAAGGGGGGAGGTCAACCTAAATTGGGAGCTGTGCAACGAGATTTCTGTTTACATTAGTTTTAAATTTTTGCATGCCAGTACTGCCAGGAAAACAGGGAGCAGGAAGGGAGTTCCAGAGTCCAGCAGCACGAGGAAAGAAGCTTTTGGAGTAGAAAGCTCTTCGGCATCTGGGGACCTCCACAGTGAATGGATGGGATTTGGCAGATTGTCAGGTTGGTCTAGTGAATTTACGTTGTGGGGACACCAGAGCAGCAAGTTCATCGGAGCACAATCCATTGAAGTATTTATAAAACAGGCACAAGGAAACTACATTGCGGCGATGGGACAGGGGCTGGAGCTTGGTGGATAGTGAAGGACCTATTAAGTTGGTGACTTTTTTGGACTTTGTCTAAGAGGGAGAGACTAGTGGATGATGCCCCAGCCCAGATGTGGCAACAATACTCCATGCATGGGCAGATGGTGGCTTTGTAGAGATACAGGATAATGTCAGGTGTGAGAAGTTTACTAGCACGGTAGAGGGAGCCCACCTTCTTTGCAGCAGCTCTGACAATGTTTTTTTCACAGAAGTGGTGTTCTGGGTTTTTTTTTTAAATTATGTGGGTATTTATGAAGGCTGATAGCAATACAGAAAAACCGGAATGGTGAAAAAGAGTATGAACAAAAAGTTTTTGTTTTTTTGTTTTTGTTAAATTGTGTTTTTAATAAACTAAAGACTTTACAATCAATGAAACAACAACTTTTACAGATTATTTTTTCTTTTTTGGTACTGATACAACTTTTAAACCAGACAAATACCGACTAGGTTAGGGTTTTCTCTTTCTTTTTTTCTTATGGAAATCACCCCAGACAAGGCATGAAACCACTTAATGTAAAGAGCTAAAAAAAAAAAAAAAAATACTACTTCAAGGTCAAAAACTAGCCAATGATAAGTGTTAGATGGATAGATTCTGACCTAGAAAACAGCAATTCTTCCGCCCTTTGTCAGAAAAACTGCTCATGGAATGTGAGTACCAAAGGACAAAATAAGAGAAGCGAGAGTTACGAAGCTGCCGAAAGTTAGTTTACGGTTAGGGTTAAAAAAAAGAACAGTTTGGATTTTGTCCAGTTCAAAAGTTGTAGAAGTTTTTTAAATTTTTTTTGCAAGAATTTTTGTTTAATGATTTTCGACAATTTTGCAGATTTTCTTTTGGGGTTAGTGCAGACGTGGGAAGGAGGGTTTCGGCGTTCCTGTTGGGTACTGTCACCAAGAAACCTTCCTTCTCTGCGGAGTCATATCTCCCGAAGACCCAGAGTTGTGGTCTTCTTTTCTTGCCTTCTGATTGGCTTAGCGTTTCAGCATCTTCCGGTTGTTTACGTAAACGGCAGGAAGATTCCAAACAAAAAGTTGGTTTTGTCTGGCTCAAAAGCTGTACCACTATCGTTACAATTGATCAAATTTCAAACAGCTCACAACACCAGATTAGCATAACTGTATTGTATTACTTGCTCAAAAGCAGAACCAAACTTTATATAATTGAGCCGATACTTTCGTTTTTATTGAATTCTGAATTTTTCGTTTTAAAATACGTTATTTTTAGTGTTTATTAGACATGTAAATGAATATCGTGTGTGTACTTTGAAGTAAATTCGAACGTTATAACTATTTAAAAGGAATATCCCTTCAAGCAAAAGGTTTTTTTTTTTTTTTGGGGGGGGGGGGGTCAGCGAGGAGTCCGGGTAAAGTTTTTTTCGTTTTTTGTTTTTTGTAAATTGATTTCAATACCAGGAATCATTTTTTTTTTTTAAGCTTATCCCAACGCTGAAGTAGAGAATTGACTTCTTTTTTTTCCTTTTCTTTTTGTTAACCAACCAGGAGTCCGGATTTTTTGTTTTAGCCAATATCACACCTCTTCTTGCGAGTATCACAATACTTATTTTTCTAGACTATACTAAAACACACATACACACCAGTTTTCCTTTTGCATACTTGATTACATTGTTCCACACACACAGATATATATATATTATATACACACAGACAAAGCTGTTTATACTTCCCCATAGATAAAAGTATCCTAAGACACAGGCTCATCCCTCCCCCCTTCTCGCCCCTTGCTAACCTCTTTGTATCAATTCTTCTTCCTCTCTTTATCTGCTATTTTTTCAATTGTTTGTTCTTGTTGCGGAACCCCCCCCCCCTCCCTCACCCAAGCTTTACTCTTCTTATCCTTATTGTTGGTGTTTCTTCTGAAACAATGATTTTTCTCATGGCTACAAAACAGATAAGGTTAATTACTTCCCCTGCTACATACACCAGCTGTCTGGGGTCTTCCTGTCCTACACAAGATTTGGAGACAACCAACCAAGCTGCTTCCCCCATGCCACCCTCCATCGCCTTCCAAGGCTCCTGGAGTCTCATCAGTTGATTCTTCCACCAGGAGTCATGCAGACTCCAATATAAAATCCTTTGCATTTAGTGTTTCATCCTATCTCCATCCTTTCCCCCATCCCCTCTCCTTCCCACTTTCTTCTTAATTTGGTTTTTACTTATTTATCTCCCCCCCCCCTCCCGCCGCCCCGACTCCCTAGCCACATCCTTTCTACTGTATTTTCTTGTTTATTCTTGTGTACCCTGCAAGGAATATGTAAGTTAGCATCAACAATTTGGCTATTCATCCTGGTAATTAAATTGATCTAAGGAAAAAGGGGGAATTAGGAGAAGAGGAGGCTCGAAAAGGAATATTGATAAGAGAAAGATAGAGATAGAAAGATAGAGAGAGAGAGAGAGAGCGAGACAGAGATAGATAGAGATAAGGACAGAGAGGGAGAGAGAGAGAGGTAGAAAGAGATAGATAGATAGATAGATAAAGATAGATAGATAGATAGATAGAGAAAGATAGATAGAGAAAGATAGATAGATAGAGAAAGATAGATAGATAGATAGAGAGAGAGATAGATAGACAGAGAGAGGTAGAAAGAGATAGAGAAAGATATAGAGATAGAGAAAGAGAGAGAGAGAGAAAGATAGATAGATAGAGAGAGAAATCGATAGATAAAGATAGAAAGAGAAAGTGATTTAAGGGGGGGTGTAGGAGAGGGGAAAGAGATGGGGAGAAAGGGGGATATAGAAGGGATAAAAGTGCGAGAAAGAGAAAGGATGGGGAATGAAAAGTTTGATAAGAAAAGAGTCGAAATAAAGAAACAAAAAAGATAAGGTCTAAGAGACGAAAGAGGAAGATGTTGGCTAGAAAAGAGACTGGTGCAACACAATCTTCTTTTTTTCAGTTTGATATACATTTTACAAAGATTAGAGGTAATTAAAATGAATAGCAAATCCTGGGTTGATAATAGACCAAACACCAAAGTTTAAATAAAGGAGAAAGTCTGTGTATTGATCGTTCAGCAACTTTGGTCTACCGACACTAAAAATAAATCACACTTTTCAGACACACCACTTTGTTCATTTTGTCTCAGCTAGTGTGGCCCAAAGGAGAGTAGAGAGAGAGCAAAAGATAAGAGAGGATTGGAAAGGAAAAACTAATTTTTTAAAAAAAGGAAGGAGAGAGGGAGAGGGAGAGAGAGGGAGAGGGGCTCCATATAGATTATTCTCTCCACTATAAGTGTTTACACTTACTTAGGAAGTGATCAAGTATTTTGAGAACTCTTGATCAAAACATAAAAAACATAAGAGATTTAATGACACCTTGATTTGTCAATTATTAAAATCTCACTGACAAGCATTACCCACTTCTTTTGCCTATTGAGCTCCCTCTCTCGTTTAGAATATTGTGTCATTTCATAATGTCTGCATATATATATATATATATATATATATATATATATATATATATATATATATATAAACACACACACACACACACACACAGGATTCTTATTTTCTTTTAAGTGTATTGAGTGCTCTTATTGAGGACATAAATGTTGAGAAAAGAATTATGCTATTATACTAATCACTAAAATTTCATTTAATATTATAGAAGCATAATGATTACTTCAATGAAAACAAATACATTTTAGTAGGGGTGGGACGTAATGGGTGAAAATTTTAGATTCATGCGAGTAGTATTTTTTGTGTTCATTTATACATAAATAACACTAAACAATCAAACATTTGTGAAAACCCTTTCACAGCCTGAAAATGGTCGTAAATTAAAGTACTATATCAGATTTAACCATCTATATCCATTCATAACTTTTGAGGATGTTTTAGGACCTGTAATGTTGCATGAAACTACTTTTTCACAAAAAATGATGGATTTTGAGTCCCGTGGAGACCTAACGGCTATTTTTGGCCTGCACCTTCTGAATTTTGCGAAATTTTCAAAATGTTTGATTGTTTAGTGTTATTTATGTATAAATGAATACAAAAAAATACTACTCGCATGAATCTCAAATTTTCACCTATTACGTCCCACCCCTTCTGAATTTTGCAAAATGTTCAAAATGTTTGATTGTTTAGTGTTATTTATGTATAAATGAACACAAAAAAATACTACTCGCATGAATCTCAAATTTTCACCCATTACGTCCCACCCCTACTAAAATGTATTTGTTTTCATTGAAGTAATCATTATGCTTCGATGATATTAATGAATTCATTTCGTCTGAATTCTTGTAAGAAGCTAGAGTAGTTTTACTCAGATCAAAATTCAAACAGTAGATTCGTTTATTTTGCTGCTTTCCTATTTCAAGCCATTAACACAAATATATATATATATATATATATATATATATATATATATATATATATATATATATAAAGAAAAACACAAGAGTGAGTATGTGTTGAAGGTGTTTGTATGTTTGCATATGTAAAGTTCATTGAAAAAGGAAACTTTAATAAAACCTTGTCTAGGTACAATCACTGTAAATCATTTTCCTTTCCTCCTCTGTATATGGAGTTAAACAGAATTTCAATGAGCAGAGTTTCTTTCCAAGAACTACTCCTTTGTGGAACACAATACCACTGTGCTGCTTCTCAGCTGACTACAACATGACAGTTTTCAAGTCTAATGTTAACAAATGCTTGTCAAGCCATCCTCTAAAATAATCAAATTCTTCCAACTTTCAACCATCGTCTCCAATCCCCAACGTGTTGTCTCATCATCCACCTGACAAAATCATTAACCCTTATCCTCGAGTGGTCTTTAGGTCTTGATAAACAGTAACTCATTAAGTAAAAAGTAAAAAAATAAAACTGGACCAAGATACTGCTTGTACACCGACCCCATGGGATCTATAGAAAGCCAAAGATTGACCAGCCTTTAAGTGACTTAAACTTTGAAGGACGAACGGGTCAAGGGCCACAAGTCTTCAACAGACAAGACCTTCAGCGAACGCTTGTACTCCCAACGGGAAGCAAGCTTACAACAGAAACTGTCTAGAACTGAATGGCAGGATAGTCGTTGAACTGACTGACTGAATGAACGAAAAACGCCTGCTTATATCCAGCCTAAAATATGATTGATTGGTCAGCAATACTTATTTGCATAATTAGGCGTGTCTAACTTCGTTTTCCCAGATATGTCTTCAACCACTTGTTTGGGATAGCCACTGTCCCTTTTCCACTGCAGACACAGCACACAAGTCGACAGTGAGCAATTCATTGTTCGCATCAGTTCCACTACAGAAACTTTAGTGCACCTACATCCTAACAAAAAAAAAAAATGCCACATTTAATTTTCTTGTTCAGTAAACACCTGATGTACTAGAATGTCTCAGATACTAGCACAGTCGGCCTTCTCCAGGTAATGAATAACGTTTTTATCTGTATTTTTATATCATTAACTAGCATATTGTGATAATGAATATATTGAACAAGATGACATTAGTCAAATTCATACAGCTACATTGCTTAAATAATAACACAGCAGACAAGCGGGGTTTTATTTAGGATGTTTTTTTGTTTTGTTTTTTAATTGGGGGGGGGTCTAGCTAAATGTAGCATTTATTTATTATTATTTATTATTTTTTTATATACTAGCGAGACCCGTGGAAATTCCACAGCTGTATACTTCATCAGTTGTATATTACTGCCGTGCTTAAAAATATTTCCATTCTATGGACGTCCGTCGTGAACGCAGACCCCACAATATTATTGTACCATCTTCGCCCAAAAGGCCATGAAAGTGCATTTTTGCTCGCGTTTCAAATTAACACCCGAGTAGAACTAAAGTCTTAAAGTACACCTCACCCCCACCCAAATAAAAAAAGAGAAATATTTATCTTTATTTTCAACTTCATCCCTAACATTCAACAGTGGGTTGTCTATACGTGCAACTAGCAAGTTTTTCCGGGTAAAATTGAGGAAAGCAAGAAACTCAATCTGGAAAGGACCGGAAACACTCTTTTCACTCAAAATGCTAAGTCCTTATCCACGATATAAAAAATCTTGTAAATAGAAGTATTTGTTATAATAACATGAAAACAATTATTGAATTCGAAAACAATAAGAACTAGAGTGAATTAATAAGATGTCCTTTTGCAAAGCCTTATGCAGATTAGTTAATTTTACGATGTTGATCGCATATGCATGATCAGTATATTAGAAAGCTAATCTTCTATCGTGAATATTATTTGGCATATTAATCTGTTAGTGTGATAAATAATCCAACTTTATAAATACATATGTGCAGAAATAGTTCAATTGTTCGAGTCTGGCAATTCTCCTATCGCAACCACCACTTCTGTAGTGATGTCCTAAAATTCACTCCTAAGGAGTATGGTTCATGTCCTCTTTAAAATGCTAGATGTTGGTAGCTTTATTTTTACAGTACATCCTTTAGAACGGTCGCATGCAGCAAAATCATTTTTTACGGTTGACAAATAGCTTTTATAATCGCTATAACTATTTTATCACATATATTAAGATATGTAATGAAATTATTATAAAAGCTACTTCATCATCTTCATTTAATATATGAAGTAAAGTCAGTCTATTTATTGTTTCTTTGTCATCAATAGCTTTCTTAATATAAAATCAGTATTTGATTCTGGTTAGTCAGTTGTTCTTGTGGATTGTTGTAGCATGTTGTTAAGAATAATAAAATGTAATTTGATTTAATTCCTTCCAGAAAATACTTTATCCGGGTCGGAATTATTTTCAAGTGGCAGCCATCTTGTAACAATGTATGTAACTCTGTATTCGTTAATACAGAGTTACTTCCCTTTGATTGGAACAAAACATATTTTGAAGAATAAACCCAGCATAGCTTTAAAAAACCAAAGTCAAAGAAATTGCAAGTGAATACACTACTGGGCAACACCGGATATGTAGAACTAGTATATTAATAAGATCATGGCATTTAAAAAATTAAAATTAAATTTAAAAATTTTTTTTCTGTAGTTTAGTTTTTAAATTAATATAAAGACTTTTGAATAAGTATCCTATATCTCTATAAGACCACCATGCATGGAGTATTGTTGCCACATTTACGCTGGTGCACCAACAATTAGTTTCTCCCCCTTGCACAGGGTGCAAAAAAAGCCTCTAACCTAATAGGTCATGCACTGTATATTAAGCTCAAGCCTCTGTCCCATCGTCGTAATGTTGGCACCATTGTGCTTGTTTTATAAATGCTTCCACAGAATATGCTCCAAACTTATTGCACTTGTAACCCCTTAACGTAAAAACCCCAGACCAACTTGACTAGAAGCCAAATCACACCCCTTTACTGTAGAGGTCCTCAAATGCCAGAAAACTTTCTACTCAAATAGTTTTTTTTCTTCGGACCACTTGCCTTTGGAATTCCCTACCTACTCCTTATTTCCCTGACTGTACAAAAAATAAAGCGTAAATTCAACATTATACCCATAAATAAAATGTCAAGAAACCTGGGTTTACTTGTAGTTTCATGTAAGTCAAATTTTTAAAGAACTGGGTCTTCATTTATATCCAAATTATTTTGTCTATCGAAATAGAAACCCGTTTTTCTCTTTAATCCTTAAGCTCATTTCAGAGCGGAAGTAAATCTTTCCTGTTAACTTTGTCGATTTGCCAGTTAGTTGCCACAATGCAGGTCAGCAAGGAAATCTCCGAATCAGATCGGCTAACTTGTGTAATTTCAGTAACTGGTTCATAGGAATAAACAAAATGCACATACTTTCAATGTCTTATGCTAACTGCATTCAAGCATAAACTTATATCTGAGAAAACTGAAAAAGGCTCTGGAATTCTGTATTCATATGGAAAGCTTTCTTCATTTACAAAAAAAAAAAAAAAAAAATTCCATGGGAGAAAATTCCATAAAAAATAATTTGTGATGACGATAGAAGAGAAAAGAATCATCTAAGTTTCCGAGAAGAAAAAAATGAAGATGGATGCCAACAGTACAAAAGAATTTTCTTTTACCAAAAAGAATAAACTATAGAATAAATAAAACTTCAAAGTTATAAAAATTGCACTTAACTTTTTTGTGAAATAAACGATATAATAAGTAAACAAGTACATTTTTTTAGGGAGAAAATGTTTTATAAAGATAAGAGAAAAGGGTGGGAGTGGGGTTTGAAAGGGTCAGGTCTTCTAGAAAAGAGAAAGAATCTGCAATGGAAAGAAACTAAAAGTGGAAGGATTGATAGAAACAGATGGAATTGAAAGAAACAAAAAAGGAAATTAATGACCACCACCCACCACACACGCATGCAGATAAGTTTTTCTGCCTCGTTTATGTAGATGGTCATAAAGAAGTATAAAACTTGATTATATATATATATATATACACACAATATACACATATACAATATACACATATATATAAGAAGTATAAAACTTGATTATATATATATATATATATATATATATATATATATATACACACATACACAATATACACATACAATATATATATATATATATACACACACAAACACAAGATATGTTCCATTGTATAAGAGCAACAAAAACTCTAGTTTTCTTTTCATGATTGCTTACTTTTTGTACTGAAAGTTCCTTGAGTGTCTTTTACAAGAAAACATGTCAAAAGAAAGGTTTGCTGCTTAAATATATACACAATGTGAGGAATTATTACACCTTCACACACACTATATATATATATATATATATATATATATATATATATATATATATATATATATGATTTTTAAAAAATGGAAATATTCCAACGTAATCGAAAATGAAAAAAGGAAAACCAAAAATATTATTTATGTATTCATCAACGTTTCGTCTTTATTTCAAGACTTCCTCAGGATGATTGATTTGAAGAAATAACACACAAGTACAAATATTTTAAAAAGTTTGGTCCGTTTGTGCTGTGAAAAGAATGTTTTTGTTCTTTCGTGCAACGAAACATAATGTGTACTGCATCTATGAAATGGAGTGTGTGTTTTTTGTTGTTTTTTTTTCAAACGAAAACAGTCGTTAGAATTCCAAAAATGTGGTGCGACATATGACGTGAAAGGAATGTTTTTTTTGTTTTTGTTTTTTCGAACAAAACAGCCGTTAGAATTTGAAATGTGTAAAATGTTTATGAAAAGAAATGGATGTTTTTATCTATCTATTTATTTATTTTTATTTTGTCTTGTTATTTATTTATTTTATTATCGATATTATGTGTAAAGTACGTTGGGAGTGTGGTATAAAATAGCTAGCCTCGATCTAAATTCAAGTTCTGTTCGGATAGAATAAGTTTTTTGATTAAAGGAAATAAATTGTAGAAGCCATTACATTGTTTAATTGTGTTAAAGTTTATAATGAGTGCTGATTCAAGAAGTCTTCGCCGAGATTTATTTAAAATGAATTTAACCAGTCTATCCTGTTCAAAGTTAAAAGAATGATTGTGTTGTAATGCATGGGAGAAAAGTGCATTCAGAGAATTGTTATTTTTTATATATCTTTTATGTCCACAAAGCCTTTCTGTCACTCTCTCTCTATCTCTCCCTCTCTGTGTTTATTAACAGTCAAAGGTAATAAAAAAGAAAAGAATAAAAAGATTGGAATAGTCCATTATAAACAAAGGGGAATATCACAACAGATAGATAGATAGATAGATAGATAGATAGATAGATAGATAGATAGATAGATAGATAGATAGAGCAAGCAGAAATAAACTAATTTTGTATTTTGTCTTTATTTTATAGCTTTTGCAAATTCACTTTTCTCCCAGATTCAAACAATTCGATCCAAGCTCAAGCTCAATCACTGATCCAATGGGTCACATTTCTTTCTAATATATAAACATCAGCTCCTATGTCAATTGGGAAAGCTTAAAATTAGCTCCTTCTTGCAATATAAATAAAAACTAAATTATTTTTAGAAGAAAAAACCCAAATTATATTATTAGATAAAAAGCAAGAAGTTATATCAAAATGCAGACACAAATATTTATGCTGCTTTGATTAAATAAAAACATACAAGAGGTTCATCTAACTTGTTGCTTAGTTTATGAAAAATAAAATCACTACATGTACTCGTATGTAATGATAAAAAAAACATGTGAAATGTGGCACCACGCATATAAATACGATTATATAGTTTAGATTTTTTTGTGTTCACTTTTAAAGAAATGCCAGACGTTAAACACCACACCAGTTAAGTACACTTCGGTGATGCTGTGAAACTGCAGTAAAGTGTTAAACTAAGTACAATTTTTCATCATTTATAATATATATGATCTCTCACATCTGGCATCACTTGAAAAGCGGAATCGAAGAATTACCAGTATTTATGGGTTGCGTACTGTAGTAAGTGAAATCTTCAGCTACCATTAGCAATATTCCAAATATCTTCATCAATAAACAGAGCACTCTTCAGCAGTTGATATTGTTTATATAAACATTTCCCTTCCTCATGGCTTGTGTTTATTGCATAGCGATTACAATCTCTTACTATCGAAAAAGCGATTGTATTTAGATCCCGGCTTGAAGAACTTGCCTGTCGAGCCACACTAAAGGGATGTGATACAGTATATATATATATATATATATATATATATATACTGTTTCACTGTATCACAGCTCTTCAGTGTGGCTATATATATATATATATATATATATATATATATATGTTAGGTATGTGTACATGCTGATATATTTTTCAATTTCTTTGGAGTATTTTAAAGGGTTTTTAGGGGGCATAATATGAACACAACCTCCCATTTAAAAATTCTAATATTCCAGATTTGCATAAGCAAGCATAAAAGTGATGTAAAACTGTTCTGTTTGGGGAATTACTTTTACCTGTCCCAGGACGGGTATTCTAGTATATATATTTAATGTACACATATACATATACACATTACACATTAGCTGACCGTTGACCCAAGGAAAGTTAATCTATCCATTTGAAGGTCTTGTTTTTAATCTTACTGGTGGAGCGGGGGGGGGGGGGGGGTAGCTACCCTCCTCACTAGTCAAGTCTAGGACAAGCATGACTGAGAAACTAGTTTAGTCACTGATAATCCGATCATGTGGCAGATATTACTGGCTTACAAAGCAATCTCCATCTTCATACTAAGAAAGTGGATTGACAAAGTTCAGTTGGTTTGCAGCTAGAACTAAAACATGTCTGAAAATGTGTAGCCAAACAATGTTTGTATAAATAAAAATCTGTATAACCATTAAACAGCTCTATTTATTATTGAGCACTTTTATATAAACACAGTTAGGAATCTCTGGATTTTTTTTTACTTTGTGGATGCAAATTTTACCTGGATTCCTAGATAGATTTCGGCGATTCAAAATATTTTTCAAAACAAATTCCAAATAAAGAACATACACCAAGGTACTATGGTTGTTTATAGCGGTTTCAAAGCTGTATTTATTTTAAGTCATACAATATATATATATATATATAAATTCCCGAAACAGTGTTTCATGGTAAACAACTGATGATCCCTTAAATAATGTTAGAAGCAAACTAATATAATAACTGTAAAAACTAAATTGACTTACATGAGTGATTTTCCACTGAACGACTTGGGACTTAAGGGTTTTTTTTGTCTTTTTTTTAATTTATTTATTTAAAAAAAAAAATTTTTTTTATAGTTTTAATGGTTGAGAAACTTCCGAAACTATATATATATATATATATATATGAGATAAAAATATAAGAACAGAATGTATAAACAAAATAAAATGGAGAAAAGATAAACTACAAAATATAAGAGAAAATCACATCAAAAAGCCATGCTATGAATTAATATTTCGCTTCCGTTATTTTCTTAGAAGCTTTATCATGAGTGAAGCAAAAAGTACACACAAATAACGAGGCATTGTTACACTAGAAATGTAAAGTGTATGTATGAATCTAATTATGTACAATTATCAAGTGATTCATGTATTGTAACGAGTACAATCTCATGCCAGTAAAAATAAATGTATACCTCCCAAATGTATGTGCGCAAAGACCAGTGTACATAATGCACTGCTTTACATGAACGTCAAACTTAGAGAAGGCAAAAAGAGGGAAAAGTGAAACAAGTAAAAACTTGAAAGGTATGGATGGCGGCAAGGGTGGGGGAGGTAATCAATAGAAGAAAAAAAGTGTGAAGGGAGAAAATGTTTGAGCATCTTGATTAAGGAGTGTTTGCTCACAAACATTCTCCAATACACACACCCGGACATGGCAAACTGGCAACCCATACAGAGAGAACAGAGCCAACACAAGACCAAAGAGAAGAAGGCACCATGGTGGTTGGGGAGGGTTCAAAGTCTTAGACAACATAATTAGATGGTGGTTTGGGGCTGGGAGGTGGCATGCAAAGATTCCATTGATCAAAAAGGAAGTTCCATTTTCATGAAAGAAAAACTTAGAACCCTTCATGCTAACATCATGTATGAAGAAAAACTGATTTTGGTTGAGTTTTTACCTTTTTCAACAATAGTGCACGCAATATAGTTGTGTTGTTGGCATATATATATATATATATATATATATATATATATATATATATATATATATATACACTAGCTGTACCGACCCGGCGTTGATTTAATAAGAACGAAGCAAGACATAAGAAAAACCAATGAATATGCCAATAATCAATCAGTGTCTAAATTACAAATGAACCTTTGATTTTGTTTATGAAGAAAAAAATGAGAAAACGTAAATGTTTGTGAACCTTGAACGAAAAAACAAAAAAACATTTTGGGGAAAAAAAAAAAACAAGAACCGATAACTCGTACAAAAAGAATAAGAGTTATTCGCCTGAGCTGATTTTTCTTTTACGGTGACTATTTAAGAATTTCTACATATTAGAAAACTGCTAAATTGGATTAAGTATCTTTTTTTTTTTAATAACGGGTAGTGAAGTTTGTTAGCTTATTGCAATTAACATGGTACAACAATAACAACTGCTAGTTGGCAGAATCAACGTTTTATTTGTCGGTTTACATGCTATTTGAGCACAACTTTGAAAGTCCGGCTAACATTATATTTATTTATTTATATATATATATATATATATATATATAAAACCTGAAATATTAATAAATTGATTTGAGGTGCCATTCATATTTTCTCTTCTCATTTATTTTTGTTCATCTGTTCCACCTTCCGGTACCTATATCGCATTGCTCCTGCCTCAGATTACGAACTTACATTTCTATTTACGAGCAATGTTTCAAGCAAACTACAATTTCCTTTTATATATATATATATATATATAAAAAAGGAGATTGTAGTTTGCTTGAAGCATTGCTGCTAAATATAAGTGCAGATTAGTAGTCCACTACTGGACTACTAATCTTCACTCATATATATATATATATATATATATATATGGAAGTGGTGCAGTGTAATGATTACAGGCACAGACCATAAGTTTGTTGAAAACTTGTTATTGAATTGATATTTGAATGAAAGTTTGAAGTTTACAGCGGTCACAAAGTAAATTACAAAAAATGAGAAAATTATATAATCGTTTTTTAGGGTTTGGTAGTTTTGTTTTACGGCATATCAACCCTTTTTGGGTTATTTAATGCCGAATCTGGTCATTATAGTAAAAGTTTTTATGCTTCAAGTTCTTTATATCTTCAAATGTTTAATCATCGTTTTTGGTTTGGTAGTTTTGTTTTACGGCATATCAACCCTTTTTGGGTTATTTAATGCCGAATCTGGTCATTATAGTAAAAGTTTTTATGCTTCAAGTTCTTTATATCTTCAAATGTTTAATCATCGTTTTTGGTTTGGTAGTTTTGTTTTACGGCATATCAACCCTTTTTGGATTATTTAATGCCGAATCTGGTCATTATAGTAAAAGTTTTTATGCTTCAAGTTCTTTATATCTTCAAATGTTTAATCATCGTTTTTGGTTTGGTAGTTTTGTTTTACGGCATATCAACCCTTTTTGGGTTATTTAATGCCGAATCTGGTCATTATAGTAAAAGTTTTTATGCTTCAAGTTCTTTATATCTTCAAATGTTTAATCATCGTTTTTGGTTTGGTAGTTTTGTTTTACGGCATATCAACCCTTTTTGGGTTATTTAATGCCGAATCTGGTCATTATAGTAAAAGTTTTTATGCTTCAAGTTCTTTATATCTTCAAATGTTTAATCATCGTTTTTGGTTTGGTAGTTTTGTTTTACGGCATATCAACCCTTTTTGGGTTATTTAATGCCGAATCTGGTCATTATAGTAAAAGATTTATGCTTCAAGTTCTAAAAATAAAATAAAAAAGGGGAGGGAGAAAGGGAGAGGGGCTGTTGTTTTTGTTTTTGGTTTTGTAGAACATAATTAAGTTTTACAAAAAAACAAAACAAAAAAAAAAAACGTCAATGTAGGTGAATTTCGTCTCAGGGAGCCACAGGGCAGCCTGATCTGGTATCACCAGTAATCGTTTTTTAATAAAGACTTAAAAAAACAAAGTAAATATTAATTGATGTGGTTACATTTGGCTTTGAATTAATTTTTTTTTTAAATTTAATAATTTAGATAATTTGATATTTTCCCTCTAAACATAATTTACAGTTTTTACTATTTGAATTAGGTGTTAATTTTAAGATTTCTCAATTAATATTAGTATCCATGTTTTTATTTTTTTATTTTGATATTTAGATGTGTAAACGAGTACATGCGTGTATCATTGACCAACTTTTGTCTCTGGAGACAATGGATAACCCCTGAAAGGTTGCCTGTGCAATCCTTAACTAAACTTCTTACTATGCATGGTCTGTGTCCAGTGGCAAAGAGAACCCCAAGATGGTTGGAATCAACGCTGGGATAAGCAGAGAAAGATTGTTTTTATTTCAGAGTTTTTCTTCTAGACTAGTTGCCCTACCAAAGTTTGAAAATCTTATCTACCCTATTATTTAACCCGTAGCTGGAGAGTGGAGAGCGGGCATTAGTAAAAGTGATGCAGAACTCAAACCATGTATGCTGAGCCCACAGACCACTGCTGTGTGTATAAAATCTTAAACTTGATGAGGTAGGAAGCTCTTCACTATATATTCTTTCCCTTTCTATAAACACACACACACACACACACACACACATTTAGATTGTAATTTTTGCTCTCTTCATTTTAATCATTTCATTCCTCACTTTTCTTTTCTTTTATTTTTTTAATCCTTCAAGTCAGATTTGTTCAGTCATTTGATTCCCAGCCTGCAACTTCTAGGAGTCATTTTTTTTCTCCAAATATCTTTCACTGCAAGCAGCAAGAAATTTAATCCACCTTTGTGATCAGAAAAGATCAAAGATTTCTCACACACACACACGCGCGCACACACACACACACGCACGCACGCACGCACACACACACACACACAAGTCTGCCACCTTTTATCACATACAACTCATGAAGAAGGCCAAAATAGAAAGCAGAAATGTTTTTCCTAAAATAACATCAAAATGAAATTTTCCCTTTGTTTAGATGTCTTATAATCAACAAAATTATCAACTAAAGCACATTAAATAATTTCAAAAATAGTTTTGTTCAGCTAAGTAAAGATGCTAAAGAATGAACAGAGGGTGTAAATATAAGTGATATGTTTTTAATGTTTGTAAGTATATGTAAGCATTTACCTGCATTTCACTGCATCAAGACATTAAGTCAGTTTAGTGGAGGGGAGGTGTAAAAATAGCCAAGAACGGACACTTAGGGGGCATTGTCTGGCAATAAACCAATTCCTCTTCCTGAAGAAGAAAGTAATGTCTGAGATAATGGCCTCCTAAAACCGAACCGATCCATACCTCATTCAAACACATGGGCTAGCATTTGAGCAAGCCAGACTCCAGTGTCAGATTGTTCCAGGATTTTACCCCTGGAGCAGGTAAACATGAATTTCAAGATGGCAGTGTGAGTTTGAAGTAGATTTTATCAAATTAAAAAATAAATAATTCACTTAAAATTTATGACATCATACACAAGAAAAAAAGATATATTTATTATAAATATGTGTAAAAAGAAATTGTCTGTAGGTCTTCCATCTTCTTTCACTGGAATAAAACTGACCCTTATTTTAACTCGTTTTGAATCGTTTTCATTCTTATTTACAACCCTTTACATCTTTACAATGACAATAGTATTTACAACAGATGAGGTGATATTTAAGCTGCATAAATATTTTGTAATCTTAGGTTTAATAAATGTTTGTAAATTTTTACTGTATTATTTTTGTATTATTTTAACTACTGTTCTCATCTTGGTTGTTATATTCACAGCGTTTTGGCCGATCTAATCTGACTTCAGGTGCATCTTTTCCAACTTGTGACTCTTTATGGAATTTCGAACTGAACCTTTAATTAAATACATGCCAGATATTAAGAAAATGTACTTCAGAGAATTCAATCAAGAGTTTTGTTCTACTCAAGCCTTGATGGGGAAACTATTTTATTCTGGAAGCAATACTTCATTTAAATATAAAAAAAAATATTAAGATAATTAACATTATTACAAACACAATTGTTAAATTCTTCTTAAATAATCAATGGCATTGCAGATTTCTAATATATATATATATATATATATATATATATATATATATATATACTAGCTGGCTTGCTATCGTTTTGCAAAAGTTGCTACTTGAAATACTTGAAACATTAATTTAAAATAATAAACATTGCATACATAGTTTTGTTGTAAATTCCCCCCCCCCCCCAAAAAAAATCTTTGTCATTTATTCATATACATAAACCAATATATTTTGGTACAATTTCGATACAAATTTATTCATCTTTTAAATGTGACCATAAAGAAAGGAAAAGGAAGAAGAAATAAATTTTCCTTTGAACTTGCAATTTAGAAATAGATCACAACCCTAAGGAAGCGAATATTTGATTACAGACGCTAAACATTTGAACAGGAAATAAAACAATATTGCAAAGCATAACGATTATATTAAAATTTAAAAGATATTAAATTTAAAAAACCCAATAACAAATAATATTTAATCAAAAATCAATAATTTTCAAAACCAAAATGCAAATTAGTTAACCTTTTGACTGATATTGCATTGACATAAGTTGTATAAAAAATATGGTATGCCAATTGTGTGAATTTGAATTAACATGAAATAGGACGTTTTGAATTTATCGTTAGTGCGAAAAATGGGCTTTACTTCTGCATTTATATATACAGGGTGATTCCTAAGTCACTTCACTTAGCTATTTAAAATGATTACCATATGAAGCACAAACATACTATGAACTTTTGATAATTGTTATCTTACTCTCTAATTACTGCTATTTGTTATTTTAAATTTGTTCGTTTATATATTTGTTTCTGTATATATTTATTTCATAATCAATTAAATATGCTAGAAAGAGTCGTAAATTCCTTGCAAAAAGGAATGGAGCTATGCATGCAGAACGAAGGTGAAAATTTTGAAAATTTGCTGTAATTTTAAACTCCCATAAATGAATTTGTTGAATAAACTTTCTGTTTTGTATTATCGTATTTTTTAACTTTAGAATTTCAAAAATAAATAACTAAGTGACTTATGAATCACCCTGTATATATATATATATATATATATATAGAGAGAGAGATATATATGCAAAAGTAAAACCCATTTTTCGCATATATGTGTATATATATATATATATATATATATATATATATATATATATATATATATATATATATATATATACATACAAGAGCTTGTATGGCATTAGCTAATATGAAAATCTTGCAAGCCATTGGTGATTTTTATTCTCAGTTTTTTAATATTTTTTTAATATTTGGTATTGGTAACCCCCACTAGAAAAAATATACAGCTGCACCAGTAAAAATTTCTTGGTGTCTTCATGATTTTTGTAGAAGACAATATATCATCTAAAGCACACAAAACGTGACATTCTATAGGTACACAAAGTTTCATATGAATCAAACCTATACAAACAGATGCAAGAAAAATGTCCTTATTGTAATGACACTGTGATTCTCTGAAAAAATAAGCCTTAACATTGATATATTGTGCTAATAAACATCTCATGTCTTTGTTAGCCTATTGTCTATAGACCAAAACCGAAATGATATTTCTTTAAACTTTTGTTCAGACTTTCATTGTGACTATCTTCAAAGAATATGAAATTCTTTGATGGAATCTATTGACAATAAGCAATAAACACAAATATCAGTTTGTGATTTTGTGTTTTTGCTTTAAGACGAAAGCTGGATAAATAAAGAAAATATACTTGTTTAAAAGGTTTTGCAAAAAGCAGCAGCCATCTTTGTTTGCTTTTGTTTTTACTGTTTCACTTAGAAAAATCATGCCTGAAAGAAAACAAAATGGATGTACTTTGTTCAAGTAGGCAGAGGAAATATTAATCTGAATACTAAATGATAATCTTGTTCAACTGGAAAAAATGATTTTGCTTCAACTCTGTTTCACATACAAAACTTCAAGAGTCACTCAAATGAACAAGTGAGATTTCATTTGACTACATCAAGTTAAGGAAGTATTGATAATAATGAGTATTGATTTACTCCTCTCCAGGAGTTAGGCACAAGGTCAGTTTTTATCTTACTCCCACAAGTAAGATGTGACCCACGGTCGGGTCGGGAAAGTGGGGTTTAAAAATTGCCTGGGCAGCCCCGTCGGCATTCCCCGGTAGGGGCGCCTCAGGCAGTAAGCAATAAACTTACTCCTCCCCAAAGAGGGGAGGCAAAGCCTGGGAAGATGGACCTCCCAGAACTGCACAGGACAGACCCATTGACTGGCATAAATCAAGACCCGAAGGCCAAGACAACACCAGTATGGGATGCAGTATCCATTGGAACAGATACTACACTTTGATCTTAGCCAAAAGGCCAAGAATAAAAAAAAAAACAAGAAGAGGAGGAGGTGGTCATGTTTGATTAGAGCTGTTGCTTGTCCTACAGAGAGCAAAGTGTGTGAAAAACGATGACGTTATCCAGTGTGCATGGAAGCAAACAAGCAAGACAACAAAATCCCCAGTTTTAATAGGATATGAATAGATTGGAGGATGGTTAGAATTTATGCTTAACATAATTGTTTGTTATTCATTTTGTATGATTGGTAAATTTATTGATTTAGGTTTAAAGTGCTATCTAGACAATTTATTGTTTTAAATTAGGTGTTACGTCTAGTTCTAGCTTATAGTATTTAAGTATTTTAATTAGATATATATACTAGATAAATACCCGTCTCAGAACAGGTAAAATGAATTCTCTGAACAGAACAGTTTTGCACCACTTTTATGCCCCCTTACAAAGATTAAAATCAAGATATGATACTAAACTTTATGTCTAGAATCTTTATTCCAATTTTTATTAAAATCCATTACATGATTTTGATTCTAGAAAATGTCTAAAATTTAAGGCTTAAAGTGTCTTAAAAAGAAATTAAAATTCAGGGAATCTTACTTAATTGGTATCTTAATGACCATGGATCAAATTTAATGCAAATCTGAAAATATTGGAATTTGAAAAAAATGGGAGGTTGTATCCATATTATGCCCCTTAAAATCCCTTTTAAAATAATCCAAAGAAACTGAAATTTGAGGAATATTTATTGATTGTTAAAATTTTACCAAAATCAGACGTATCTGAATTTTCACAAAGGGCTTCCATCCACTTTTTGCTCACTTTGTAAAAGACTAAATTAAACTGTGTTCTAAAATTCATAATGATAAGTTAATTAGTTTAGGAATGAATCATATACACAGAAATATATAAACATATACACATACCTAACTTTATATATATGTACCCCCTAAATGTACCTGTGTTTCCGAGAGTTCCAAAGTTCATAATGATCAATGTATTAATTTAGGAGTTTATCCTGTACAACGAAATATATATATATATATATATATATATATATATATATATATATATATATATATATACACACACACACACACACACACATACCTAATTTTATATAAATGCACCACTTAAATGTTAAAGTTTACCAAAGAAATAATGTGCTCATATTACTCACTGTGTTGCCGAGAATATATCTCGACTTTAAGCACTGGAAGATCTGTGAAACAGCAAAACTGCCTGTCTGGATCACACATACATCTATAAGATTGTGTAATGTGAGTGTTGAAAAGACAGGCTTAGGATGAGAGAGAAAGAGACAGAGGAAGGGGAGAAGAGGAAGGGGGATATATAACAATAATAAATGTGGCTAAGCACTTTACTGCAGTTTCACAGAACATCCGACCATCAGAAGTACACACACACTTTTTCAATTGTGTTTATTGTTGGAACTGAATTAGCCATGCAGACAATCAGATAAGAATGCTGCATATGCAAAGGAAGGCAAAACAAGATTGGTCGAGGCCAGAAAAAGATTATTTTCAAACATTCTCTTTTGGGAAAGGTTTGATGTAATTATAAAAGATGGCGTCCCACTTGATGTATGGGTTTCCTCTTTTGGTAGCAGCCATGTTGGACGCCAGCAAAAGGAACACAGGGGGGCACGGGAGGGGGGGGGGGTCTATTATGTTCAAAAGCCATATTTTAATAGCAGTCTTTCTTTGAAGTGCTATTCAGATGGAGGCATAATAGAGTTTGGTAAGCACCAACAATAACCACATCAATAGCCAAATAAGATGAGTACACTTGCTCTCCCACCCTGCCTTACTCCTCAGTACTAACATATATAGTTGAATGAAAAAACACATGTCCCCACAAATATATATATATATACAGGGTGTCTCAAAAAAATGTACTCACTCGTAGAATGACGAGAAAACATTTATTTATGAACATAGAGTGAAATGAAATAGCATCGAATACATGAGACAGATGTAATTGAAGAATCATGTTCGCAAATGTTCAAACTGATGACCATTATTGTTCAAACAAAGCTGATAACGCGCACCAAGGTAAATAAAGGTTTTCTCGTCATTCTAAGAGTGAGTACATTTTTTTGAGACACCCTGTATATATATATATATACAATTACAATATACACTTGCATATAAACACAGAACCAAACTGATCGTATGCATCTTGACAATCAACATACATACAATCATACATTAAAGTTACACACACACACACGCACACATTGTATTCATGTTAAACTTTAAAGCTCGCATGCAAATACACTCAGAATATAGCTTCCAATTTCATATCATACATGAGGCTTTGGAGAAAGTGACAAACTACCAAGGCCTCATGTATGGACCTTGGGTTCACTTCCTTTATTTTGTTTCTGACATAGGGAAAAGAATTGTTGTTTTCTGGGTTGGAATCTATCCACTTAACACTTATCGTTGGTTGTCTTGACCTTGAAGTAGTATTTTTGTTTTTTAGCTCCTTACATCAAGTGGCGTCATGCCTTGTCTGGAGCGATTTCCATTAAAAAAAAGTTAAAATGATACGATGAGAAACTGGAACCTAAAAACATCAACATCATCCCAGTTATAATAGGAGCTAAAGACCTCATGTAGAATTTTAAAAAGTATGTGGAAAGTATTTCAAGAAAACCAAGTGCGGAAAAAAAAATCTAAATAATTGCATTTAAGGGAACGGCTAAAATCCTTAAAAAAGCACTCAGTTGGAGCCTCTAAATAGCTGGTGATTGTCTGGCATTTGGAAGAATGCCTCTGTATGCTAATGAAAAAAAGAAATAAGAAAAATAAAAAAGAAAGAAATATAAATTGCAAATGATATTATATATGTTCAATTTTTAAACGCGAAGATATATTCTCACGGATGGTTATCTAAATATTTTCCTACATCTATATAGAGTAACCCTCCATTATAATAAAGACCAATGTGTATTTATATATATATATATATATATATATATATGACATCTTTCTAGCCCTGTCGCAACCATTTCAAGTGTTGAGGAGAAGCAAGAAAGCAAACAGCAAGTCAGACAATAGTCACCATCTGAAATTAATTTGAAAAGAAATCCTCCACACTAAACAAAAAGTCAACAGTTGGGTTTTATTTTTCTTTAAGACATCAGAAATGATAATTTATATATGAAAAATGAAATTACTAACATAATTCTATGATTTTATATGAATATTAGTGCGAACACTAGTGGAGCATAATTTTCCCCATCATTTTTGATGAAGAGTGTACACTAATATATAATTGTTATTCACAAACACAAATATATTCTCATGATCCATCCATCCTATCAGTGCTATTTCAAACTTAAGTATTGCAGACCGACTGATCGACTGACTGACGACTGAACTTCTAAAACCATACACATATTGAATAGACAAATGGATTGGTTTGGCCTTCTTGTTATATGGTATATCAACCCTTTTATGTTTATTGTTTTGCTTTTCTTTTCTTTAAACCATGGCGTCTTTTTTGGTTCCAAGCAAAGGGAAGTAAGTCTGTGTGGAGTTACATCCCCTTAAAAAAATAAATTGATAGTAATACCAAAATAATTTCGACACGGTTAAACTATTTTCTGGAAGCAATTAATTTTAATTATATTTAATTATTCTTAACAACATGCTACAACGATAGTAGAAAAAAATTTGGCTAGTTAGAATCGAATATTTATTTGTCAGAATCAAGAATCATAGCTATTGATAACAGAAATCGACAAACTGACTCATCATTCATCATCATATTTGGTTTAACGTCTGTTTTACATGCTGGCATGCGTTGGAAGGCTTTTAAAAATTGATTTCCAAACGAACATATTTCTGGCCAGGTCTTTATGTATCCCTCTTTCTCCCAAGTCCATTCTTATAACTATCTTAACTCTTCTAAATCTACCCATTCTTTTAACGTGGGCATACCATCTCCCTATACTATCCAGATTTAATCTTCCTCTGAGGTCATCAGATCTAAGCCTGCCTTTAAGACTCACATTACACATCCATTGTATCATTCTCATATTATTTCTCTCTATGTAACATGTCCTCAACGTTCTTCACTTCCATTGCATACAAATGCCTGATAAACCCTGCCCTTGGTCGATAATGATAATGTTCTGTTGGTTAGTAATAGCAGAAGTTCCCAGAACTTACTAACTTTACTTTATTATATAGATTAATGATGAAACAATATCTATGACAATAACTCATTAGAAACCAAATTTATGTTACTCCTGGGGGTGAGAGTGGGGATTAGTCGTTCATATCTTCCCCAACCATATTTAGTGTGTAAAAGAACGGAATACATATGACTTGTCAATTTCATAATCTGCACTAGTAATCTATTGCCATATTGCAGAATAAAAAGTGCAGTGGCATAAATAATAATCTTGTCAACATTTTTTTTAAAACTCTGGTGATGTTCTGGAGTCAACCAAAAAACAAGATCCACGCAGTAAAAGAAAGAGAAGCTTAAATAATGGCTACACACGATAAAGAAATATTACTAGTGTTTTCATAAATGGTATCACTATAATTTGGTTATTATGAATGCAGTCGAGATAAAAACTGATTTATAGGAGGTAAGGAACATCAGAACCATCTTGTGTGTTTGATATGAGATCATTTTACGACATGGATTACATCAAGTTTACTTTGTCTGTTTTTAATGGCAAATCAACCCTTTGTTAAAATATTAGTGAAACAGACAGAAAGATAGAAAGAGAAAAAAAAGAGACAAAGAGAGAGAGACAAAGAGAGAGAGAGAGACAAAGAGAGAGAGAGACAAAGAGAGAGAGAGACAAAGAGAGAGAGAGACAAAGAGAGAGAGAGACAGAGAAAGAGAGAGACAAAGAGAGAGAGAGACAAAGAGAGAGAGAGAGACAAAGAGAGAGACAAAGAGAGAGAGAGAGACAAAGAGAGAGAGAGACAAAGAGAGAGAGAGACAAAGAGAGAGAGAGAGAGACAAAGAGAGAGAGAGACAAAGAGAGAGAGAGAGATAAAGAGAGAGAGAGACAAAAGGAGAGAGAGAGACAAAGAGAGAGACAAAGAGAGAGACAAAGAGAGAGACAAAGAGAGAGAGAAGGAGAGAGAGAAGGAGAGAGAGAAGGAGAGAGAGAGAGACAAAGAGAGAGACAAAGAGAGAGAGAAGGAGAGAGAGAGAGAAGGAGAGAGAGAGAGAGAAGGAGAGAGAGAGAAGGAGAGAGAGAGAAGGAGAGAGAGAGAAGGAGAGAGAGAGAAGGGGAGAGAGAATGAGAAGGAGAGAGAGAGAAGGGGAGAGAGAATGAGAAAGAGAGAGAGAGAAGGAGAGAGAGAGAAGGAGAGAGAGAGAGAAGGAGAGAGAGAGAGAGAAGGAGAGAGAGAGAAGGAGAGAGAGAGAGAAGGAGAGAGAGAAGGAGAGAGAGAGAGAAGGAGAGAGAGAGAGAGAAGGAGAGAGAGAGAAGGAGAGAGAGAGAGAGAGAAGGAGAGAGAGAGAGAAGGAGAGAGAGAGAGAGAGAAGGAGAGAGAGAGAGAGAAGGAGAGAGAGAGAGAAGGAGAGAGAGAGAGAAGGAGAGAGAGAGAGAAGGAGAGAGAGAGAGAAGGAGAGAGAGAGAGAAGGAGAGAGAGAGAGAAGGAGAGAGAGAGAGAGAAGGAGAGAGAGAGAGAGAAGGAGAGAGAGAGAGAGAGAGAAGGAGAGAGAGAGAGAGAAGGAGAGAGAGAGAGAGAAGGAGAGAGAGAGAGAGAGAAGGAGAGAGAGAGAGAGAGAAGGAGAGAGAGAGAGAAGGAGAGAGAGAGAGAGAGAGAAGGAGAGAGAGAGAGAGAAGGAGAGAGAGAGAGAGAAGGAGAGAGAGAGAGAAGGAGAGAAAGAGAGAAGGAGAGAGAGAGAGAAGGAGAGAGAGAGAGAGAGAGAAGGAGAGAGAAAGAGAGAGAGAGGAGAGAGAGAGAAGGAGAGAGGAAAGAGAGACGTAGAGAGAAAGAGAAACGTAGAGAGAAAGAGAAACGTAGAGAGAAAGAGAAACGTAGAGAGAAAGAGAAACGTAGAGAAAGAGAAACGTAGAGAAAGAGAGTGTAAGAGAGAGAGAGAGAGAGTAAAAGAGAGAGTAAGAGAGAGGGTAAAAGAGAGAGTAAGAGAGAGAGAGTAAGAGAGAGAGAGAGAGAGAGAGAGAGTAAGAGAGAGAGAAAGTAAGAGAGAGAGAGTAAGAGAGAGAGAAAGTAAGAGAGAGAGAGAGAGAGTAAGAGAGAGAGAGAGAAAATGAGAGAGAGAGAGAAAATGAGAGAGAGAGAGAAAATGAGAGAGAGAGAGAAAATGAGAGAGAGAGAAAATGAGAGAGAGAGAGAGAAAATGAGAGAGAGAGAAAATGAGAGAGAGAGAGAAAATGAGAGAGAGAAAGTGAGAGAAAGGGAGAGAAAGTGAGAGAGAGAGAGAAAAAGCGAGAGAGAGAGAGAGAGAAAGCGAGAGAGAGAGAGAGAGAAAGCGAGAGAGAAAGAGAAAGCGAGAGAGAAAGAGAAAGCGAGAGAGAAAGCGAGAGAGAGGGAGAGAAAGCGAGAGAGAGGGAGAGAAAGAGAGGGAGAGAGAGGGAGAGGGAGAGAAAGAGAGGGGGACAGGGGGAGGGGGAGAGAGAGAGAAAGAAAAAGCATAAATACACTATTTAGTGTATGAGAATGTTTTAAAAAGAGGGGAAAACGAATCACTAAAAGGACATGAACAAAAAGGAAAAACAATCAGCATTTAATGATTCAATTCCTTTGAAGTTTAAAGTTTCACTAAAACCTGTGATTAAATAATACTTAACATCTACATAATTATTTCACCCTCAAACTTACAATACACTTTTTTGTTTCTTAATCAACACTTATCAACACTTATTAATATCTTAATAAAAAGTGATGTCTCATCATGAACTATTAGAATTAAACAGGTTTAGCATTTTTGGTTGAAAAATGTTAATTGGCAAATGATAAGAAAATGTACTTCATGGTATTCAATCAGTTTTGTTCTACTCAAGCCTTGATAGGGAAACTATCTTATTCTGCAAACACTACTTCATTTAATTATCTGAAGCATACATATCGTGTAAGATAATTAACACTAAATTACAAGCATATCTGTAATTTTTTAGGCATTTCCGTCCGTCCGTCCGTCCGGATTTTTCTCCGCAACCATCCATTGAATTTCTCTGAAATTTTGCATGAAGTTGTAACTTTGGTCAGGTTAGAAAGTGACATTCTCTGATTTAAAAAAAAAAAAATCTGGTTAGCCCCACAGGGGGTCAAAAGGCCCCGAAATGGCAAAAAATGACATTTTTTGCCCCATAACTTTTCATCCATCCATTCAATTTCTCTGAAACTTGGCCAAAATGTGGAGGCAATTGTTCCTAATAGAAAATAAGTATCGCTGACCTTGGAAAAAATCTGGTTCGCGCCCCCAGGGGGTTAAAAGCCCCCAAAATGGCAAAAAAATGACCCTTTCCTCCCATAACGTTTGATCCATCCATTCAATTTTTCTGAAACTTGGCCAAAATGTATAGGCAATTGTTCTGGATATAAAATGAGCATCCTTGACCTCAGAAAACTTCTGGTTCTCGCCCCCAGGGGGTCAAAGGGGGGGTCAAAAATGCCCCAAATTGCCCAAATGTATTGTATTTTACACTCGCCACATCGAGTCACATACAGAGGGGGACTACGCATGCGCGGTTTGTTATCTTCAATAATTAACACGGTTGCCAATTGAGATTTTTTTTAATTTCCAAGTTCACGGTGAATATATTTTTTTTTTAAGTTCCACATTAAGAATTCGCAATAATTTTTCAAGAATCAATTGGATAATTGAAAAAACAAAAATCTAATCTAAATTGACAACAATGATCATCTAGATATTTCCTGTATCCTAAGGATAACACTTAATTGTTGATTAAAAAGACATGTTAAAATTTTAACACAATAACCTTCATCTTACTGAATTGTAAACAAATAAGTCTACTTATACTATACAAATATATGCCAACTCCGGTCGCATATTTTTGCTAGGCTGCCGCGTCAGAAATGAACGCTCACGCGTAAACCGATGGAGTCCCAGTCATATTTCTTGGGTGGTTAGACATTGATAATAAAGCTTTACGGTGTATAAGGTGAAGCCGAAACCCTAAGCACACTTCAGGTCGTTAAAAAATGATGATATTGGAAGTTTTTCAAATCGGAGAAATGGTGTACCTAAAATAAAACAGTAAAAAAATCAAATACAGCGAACACGATTAATTATTTAAATGCTCCCGAGGAAAAGTTTACTTTAATTAAATTCATTAGAATGTGTGTGTTTTTTTAAATAGTAATTTTTAAATCAGTGATTATTATTTTAATTAAACAATTTGATTCAATAAATTTGTTGAAATCAACAATTTAAAAATCTAAATACGGCGAACTGTATTTTTCAAATCAGAAGAAAAGGTGTACCTAAAATAAAACAATAAAAATATCAGTACTCTTTTACTGTAGGACCCGCGCTAACTTTGACCATGACCCTAACCCTAACTCTAAACCCTAACCCCTACTTTGACCCTGACCCTAACGACAGGGTCAAAGTTAGTGCGGGTCCTACAGTAAAAAAGCACCAAAAAATCAAATACAGTGAACACGATTAGTTATTTAAGTGCTATCGGAAAGAAAGTTTACGTAAATTAAATTCATTTGAATGTGAGTGTGTTTTGTTAAATTACCTTTTTTTTTTAATTAAACAATTTGATTCTGTAATCAGTTATATAGTTTTCTAGTTCAATGTGTTAATTTTTTTGTTGACAGAAAAGAAAAAAAATCACATCTTTTATTTTAATAAATAAAACAAGGAATAATAAAAATAGTTTGTAAATAAAAGCTTTACAGCGTATAAGGTAAAATCGAAATCATAAACACAGTTAAGGTCGTGGAAAAATGATAATATTGGAAGTTTTTCAAATCAGAAAAGAAGGTGTACGTAAAATGAAAGTATTAAAAAATCAAATACAGTAAACATGAATAGTTTTTTAAATGCTCTCGGAAAAAAAAAGTTTACCTAAACTAAATTCATTATAATGTGCGTGTGTTTTTAAATATTCATTTTTAAATCAATTATTATTTTAGTTAAACAATTTGATTCAATAAATTTGTGTTTTAAAACATAATGGCTAATAAGATTAAGAAAATAAACAAACTCAGAACGTTTTAATACAAAAAATCAGAGTAAAAGTAACACGGTAAATGCCAGCGTTTTGTTTGCATTTGAAATGACGCGCCCGTCTTGCGTCCATACTGAATAATCAGAGGGAGGTAACCGATTCAATGGAGTAATGCCGGCTGTTCAATCAGTTTCACAGTAGGTAAATTAACTACGTAACTCATTTCATGTATGTATATATATAAATAATAAAAGAAATAATTATAATTTATAAGTAAGATTATTAGCAAGCAAAGTAGCGTAAATACATGTGGAAATCTGAAGAAAACAATCATGAGTGTATATTTGTGAATACTAATTTATTAGAAGTTTAAAAGCAATTAATTATGTAAATTAAGAAATGCGCATAGTGTTTATGGCAGTATTTGTAGTAGTATATAAAGAAGCTGGCAGACTAAGTAAATAGTAATATTAGTCTGATGGAGTTTCGGCTTCAGACAGACAGACAGATACATAATCTCCATTATTAATAGATGTATAGATATATTTTTTCAATGAAGAAATAATGTTGCAAGTTGCAGGACAGAGCATATTTCTTGGAAGCAGAATTATAAAATTGTACATATTTACTGATTACACAAGAACGGGTAAAAACAAGAAGCGAAATAGTGAAAATTATTTTAATCTAATTTTGTCAAAAAGTTCTAAATCTAAATAAAAACTTCAGATTTGTCTTGTTTTCCTTTGACAAATAACAGAATTTCAATTATTCGTTGTTTTTTTTTATCACTGGAAAAGTTACCAAACAAGTGATTCTGCCGATTGGGTCCTAGAATCATCATAATTCTAGCTCAAGTTTACATTTTGGAAAGTAAGGGGACACTTTTAAGACCAATATATCAATGCTGATTTTTATTTCTAGAAAGGAATCATTCATTTTTTTTCCCCCATCATACTCATCATTATTTCTAAAAATGTTTTGTCAGTGTATTTCCACCAAATTCTGACCATCTGCATTTCCTAACCTAGATTCATAGACACATCAGAAAAATGTCCACTATTTTCTTATTTATCTCTGATAGATCAGAGAATATTGAGTCAGATTGTTTGTCAATGTATATTTCATCTGATACTTTTAGTTTATGTATTAGTCTATGTCAATACAAGTGTCTGCGGGTAAGTATACAATGTTACACATTTGTGAATAATTGCTTCTTTTTCTGTCACAAATCTTTTAGTATCAACCATGATGATTTGAAATCTACATATGTCAATACATACATATTGCATAGAAAACATACATAGCAACTGGAATTGATATATGTATTTATAAAGCACGCCAACAAGGAGAATTGATCAGACAATACATAAAAATTGCAAAGAAAATGGGATAATAGTCTCAGAACTGAATTTCACCCAACATTTTCCCATGTTTGATGTGCATATGAATTTGTCCTTAAAAAAGTGGGTCAATTCGTCAGTAGCCAGACATGTAGGTCTTCATTAAATTTTCATTTGGAAATTTCACTAAATATTACCCAATCTACAAAAGTCATTTATCAAGTGAATTAAATACATTGAAAAAAGATTATGTAAAAAATATTTGCTCATCCTATTCAGCTTAACGTTCTATTTCACATACTGGCATGCATCGGACAGCTTTTAGAAATTGACTGGTCAAGTCTTTATTTATTCCTCTTAAGTCCATTCTTATCACTTCCTCCCATGTTTTCCCTTGCCTTCCTCTGTGAACTGAACCTGCTACCTCAACTGTTCTACATCAACTAACACAAGAACTGTCATCCATTCTTTTAATGTGGCCCTACCACCGAAGTCTACCCTTCTGCACATATCTCCCTATACTGTTCAGATTTAATCTTCCTCTGAGGTTATCAGATCTAAGCCTGTCTTTAAAACTCACATTACACATTATGTACACCGCCCTGTACAACCTTTTTTTTTAGAAAAAGATGTTATTTATCCCCCCTATGTACAACATTTTTCTTAAAAAAAAAATTTTTTTTTTTTTTTTAAATGAATAAAAATTTTAAAAATCTACTTGTGACAACGACCAAAAATCTTTCTTTTCTTTCTTAAAAATCTTTTTTTCATCTTCCCATTATAAAAAGGTTAGTTTTGGAGCTGGTTTGAGGGGGGGGGGGGGGGGGGGGGGGGGGCACACTGCCGAGGGTGAATAATGGATCACTAAGTCGTAACAGCATCCATCGTATCATTTCTCTCTATGCAATGCACATCCTCAACCCTCACTTGCCAGGTTGCACTTCCATACATCATCACACTTTACTTACTCCATCTACTCCTAACTCTTGCAATCACCCTAGCATCTGCTCCATCCCGTGCTCCAATGGTATCACCAAGGTAACAAAACATTGCTTACTAAAATAAATGTTTTTTAATCATTTGGCGGTAAATATACTGATATACCTACAGATACAATTTTTTTTGTTTCTACTCACATACATAAATAAGGAGAACAAGCGGATGATTTTGAGTACAAGTAACTGTTGATACAAATCGAACAGTAAAAAATGTTAACAATATGAGTACAAACTGACTATTGTTGAAATGTTAGTTGTATGAACAATACTAAAGAACAGTCCTCATAACTAGTGTCACAGTATGTATGCAATGTTTGCTAACATTTCTAGCATTTAAAAAGACAAAGAAGAACTGGGCATTTATCACACGAAAGACGGCAGATTGTAGCAATAAAAAATAAATAATACCCTATGGCAATTTCATGTTCGTACATACATTATCACTCTCTATCTCTCTTTTGAAAGATGGGATTGCTCGATCGCCGAAGATGCAATGTAAAAAAAGTATTTTTTTTTAATTGAGATTCGATTTATTTAGGAAGAGACTATTTATTTAAAAACGATTGAAATTGTAACAATAAATTAAATAAAAACGTTAAAACTTTCGTTTTACTTGTTTAAAAAGAAAATATTTAGCTGACAATTATTTTTTCCGCTAAGAAAGACAATATTTATTGTTTTAAAAAGATATTAATTGTTACAATTTTCAATAAATAAAGAAGAGACATATTCGTTTGATTTATTTAAAGAATTTTTGACTAATAATGGCAAGCAATTATCTTTACAGTAAAAGAAAGAGACAATTTTTGCTTAATATTATTAAATTTTACATAATTGTGTTATTTTAAACGAAATATTATCATTAAAGGTAAGTTATGCAGATAGATGAAGAAACCAAGTGTGAAATTTCTACAGGGTCCCTAAAATAATAATAATAAATAATAATCATAATCATCACAAAGAACTGCTAGAAATTCAATAAAACTGCCCCCCCCCCCACAAAAAAACACTCACACCCACATGGTGGCACTAGCCTCAGCTGGCACCACACAAAATGACTGAAGGGTCAAAGAGGATGGAAAAAACGAAAAGGGAGAGGTAAAAAATGTGCGACTGTTTCCATACCAACTATTTCTAACACTATTTTTTTTTACACATTATTATATGTATAGATGTGCAATACAATTGTCTTTCTTAGATTTTAAGATTACCAACTTTAAAACAATGAATTTACATGAAATTTAATTTCTATCCAATCAATTTATGCAAATAAATACAATTATTTTTTAAGATTTATGAAATTTTAAAATTACTAAATTAACAGCAACTCTTTTTGGCCTTAACAGTACAGCAATCATTAAAATTATCAAAAGAAAAAACGAAAACATTTTTCGACATTCATAAAAAGTAAAAAGTAAAAAATAAAAAAAACTTTTTTTTTTCCATATGTCACTGCAATAATCTAAAATGATCAAAATTCAAGCTGTCAAACAAATTGAAATTAAACTTGAAGATTTAAAAAATGCATTATTAAAATAAGACAAAATCACAAATCAAATATGTCCGAATGCGGCTCAGTGCCGTATGATACAAATTAAAAATCTAGCGAAAGCTATTTCATTTTTATCTCATTCTGGAGAATGGAGACACCAGAAGATCATATGCAAAAAAAAGTTTTAAAAAAGTAAAAAATATGATCAGAAGGAAAAAAGAATGTCATCAAAAAGATAAAAAAAAAACTTTTACTGCTTCATCCTAAAGTTGATTTAATTAACACCACATCAGAGGAAAGAATTCACTGGAGTATTAAAGACATAAAAAACGTATAAATAAAAGAAACTAATAATAAAGTATTTCACCAAAAATTTCCCACCATCCTTACTTCAATCGGATCGAATGTTGATGACAAGTATTGGCAACATCAAAGCTGTTTTAATAAATTCATCAAATTTGATTTTGTAAAATTGAAGAACTAAAAGTTAAAAGAAATACAACTTTATGGAGAATCTTTCTTAAATATAATATCAAATCGATTAGATGAAATCTAGCATTTATTGGCATGGTTGAATAGAAACAAAGAAAATATCAGCATTAAAACAGGGGAGAATTACAATGAGCTGTTGCCACATAATTAGCCGATAAAATAAAAGATAAACAATTTTTAAAATATCTGAAAATTTGTGGCCTGTTTTTTTTTTTTTGGGGGGGGGGGGGGGGGTCTCATTGACAAACAATATCAAAGCACATTCATTAAATTCAGTCCCCAATTCAGGAAGATCACAGCAGATGAGAATGTCTCTTGTTAATTTATCTAAAACATAAAGATCATCATAAATAACATTTATCACACAGCTCTCTAAAAAAAATAGTGGGTATAATAATATTGAAATGAAATATAAGCAACAGGATAATAATAATAAGCCGCGCGTGCGTGCGTGCGTGGTCCCCCTCTGTATGTGGCTCGATGTGGCGAGTGTAAAATGCAATAAATTTGGGCAATTTGGAGCATTTTTGACCCCCCTTTGACCCCCTGTGAGCGCGAACCAGAATTTTTCTGAAGTCAAGGATGCTCATTTTATATCCAGAACAATTGCCTCTACATTTTGGCCAAGTTTCAGAAAAATTGAATGGATGGATGAAAAGTTATGGGGCAAAAAATGTCATTTTTTCATATTTTGGGGACTTTTGACCCCCTGTGGGGCTAACCAGATTTTTTTTTCAAAAATCAGAGAATGTCACTTTCTAAACTGACAAAAGTTACAACTTCATGCAAAATTTCAGAGAAATTCAATGGATGGTTGCGGAGAAAAATCTGGACGGACGGACACATCTCAAAACATAAGTCCCCCGATTTTATAAATCGGGGGGACCAAAAAGTTTATATGTCCCTTTCAGAATATAAGGTGCACCAAAATACCGACTTTGCCATAGAACGTTCAACATGATCTTAAATACTTAACATGCAGACATAAAGTAAAGAAAAAATTCTTGTTATTAAGAAATGAAAATTTACCAGACGAACCAGCCGTAGTAAATACAACATAAAAATTCAACCATAAAATTCTTTATGACCAAGATTTCCTCAAGACAATCCAAAATATTCAATGTCTAACACAAATATGCCAGTAAAAAGTTTGGTATACACAATTCGAGATATTTGCTTTTTCATTGAAACAAAAAAAAAAAAGTAATTAAGCATTGACCAAAAGAAGCTCCATCTCCACTCTTTTCTGCCAACAGAGTTTAATATATAAAAAAACCTTTCAGTCACGAGAAACAATGGACACCCCATGTAAACGGGCTGTGCAGGGAGTCTATAGTGAAGCAAGATTTGTACCTCTCCTGAACCGGTATTGTGAGAGTCCAGTGGCAATAAGAAGTCTGGAAACAATGCCGGGATAAGCAAAGAAAGGTTGATGTTATTTCGGAGTTTTGTTTCTCCTGGAATAATTGCGCAACCAGGGATTGAGAGTCTAGTCTACTCTACTCTTTAACCTATAGCTGGGGGAAGATATATGGATTCATACTTTTCTCACGTGTATCAATGTGATGTAGTAGCCCTGACAGAACCTGAACCCAGCATACCGAGCCCACAGTCCACCATTTCCATAGTGTTAACGTATATATATATATATATATATATATATTAGTAGAATACTCACCCAAGACGGGTATAAGCAATAAATATAGCATTAGTTTTAAATTTTTATGTTTTTTTTTTTCTTGAGGAGAGGATGGTATGGTTTCGGTGGTACCTCCTCTAAATGGTAAAGTTTACAAAAAAAAAAATAAATAAATAATGCACCCACGTTACTTATCTTGTTACCTAAAATACATATTGCATAAGTTCAATAGTCTAGGATTTTACCACGCACATGCATATTATTGACGCTTATGCGCAGACACCAATCCTTTTAAAAATGTATTATTTAATTTAAAATTTGATGTAGCGCAATTCTTTTCTCTATTAAATTATTTTGTATCTAACTTATTTTAAACGTGTTTGAGGGGTGGGTGCAAGTTTTGAGTGGGCACACCCCTAAATAATAAAGTTTACAAAAAAAATAATGTGCATATGTTACTCATTGTGTTGCCTAGAATATATATTCCAAAATTCATAATGCTCCGCTTAGTAGATTACCCTGTATATGTATACACACACACACACATATATATATATATATATATATATATATATACACACATACACAGTTTTTACACTTGTCATATCTGATATATATATTACATATATATATATATATATATATATATATATATATATTATAATGTGTATTGCAGATATGACAAGTGTATAACCCAACAGTGGGAGCATGATCATAAAAGAAGATCCTACTTATGTTGAAAACAGAAGTTAGTTTACATACAAACAGAACAAGTCAGCCATGAGAGTTAGTTGAAGGGGATCAGAAGAGAAAGTGAGTATAAACAGAAGATGTATGTAGAAATGGGAGACAGCGTTGGAGACTCTAGAAATGGTAGGGAATATAAAAGAGGAGAAGAAAGATAAACATGGATGCCACCAAAGAGAAAACCAGTGAGAAAGATTATTAAGGCCCGCAAGTTTTCTTTAATGTCCTCCTTGTTTTAGTGGTCAAATCCCAGCAGCTTTCCAAAACGAAGACACACGGCTACACAAAGGGTGCAAATAATAAAGGGTAAACCCCCTCCCTTTCTGTGGAAAAAAAAACCCCGGATGCTCATCACCAAAATTAAAGTGAGGATGTTCTGAGGGGAGTAAGGGAGGTGATGCACACAAAACAAAGTGGGAAAGGTGAACAATTTGGAAACGGGCAGAGAAGAAGTGGGTGTGAAGTCAGCAGGAATGAATCAGAAAGGCATCCGTTAATAGTTAATCAAGACAAGCATCTTGGCTTTGATGTGAGATTCAAGACTACACAAGAAAGAAAGAAACCTCTTCTCCTGCCATCATTTTAATAGTTTCAACCAAAACACGCACAACCATCCCACTCAGTCCCTATTTACTTGCCTCCCCACAAGTTTGGTTTTTAATGTGGAGAAAATCCAACTCCCCAAAAAGGGTCACTTTGAATTAGGACAAAAATTTAAATTGCCTCAACCTAGAAGGATTTCTGCTTCACTGACCGAAGACAAAAAAGATGAAGTGTAGTATCAGAACAGATACTACACTTTGCTCCTAGCAAAAAAGGTCATGCAACTCAGTCGATCACATTTCTATACTATACTTAAACTAAATCTTCACTTTTGATGCGTATGTCTCAAATATTCTCCTCCTATACATAAGACAGAGGCATATTAAACTCAGGATCCCCTGAGGGCCATGTGGATCAATTTGTGTTGTCATGAGGGTCACATGCGACTAATTGAAGTCGTTTAATAAAATTATTGCAGAATATGTTTCTTATTTAGAAACATATGTATACAAACGATTTTTATTTCCCTGATTCCTTATAGATTTACAGTCTCTTTCTTACAGAAGTACCGTTATTTTTATTGTAGAGGTGCTCGACTGAGCTCTAATCTATGGTTCCCCACTTTAAAACATTCACAACAAAAACTTGTCTATTTACAACCACTGTTAATAATTTTCGTTTCTCCTCTGTGTACCTGAGAAAAGTTTCGGTGTATCTGAGAAGAGCAAGGTTTCTTTCCAAGTACTGATCATCTGTAAAACACAATATCAGAGAACTGCTTTCTATTGAAGTCCAATGTTAACAAATTCTTATTGAGCCGTTCTCTTAAATAATCTAATTCAGACCAATCTCAATCATCGTTATCAATTCCCACGTTGTCTCACTGTCCTCCTGACAAACTCATTAATCCTTATCCTCAAGTGGCTTTTGGGCCTTGATGAGTGATGACTCATTAGTACATTAAAAAAAGTAAAGTTTTCAGGAATTTTAATTTAATATCTTAATGTAAGAAAAACATGAAATTACGGCTCCACCTGCTCCACCAATGCATTTATGAGTTTTTTTTCTGCTTTTGAAATTTATAAAATGGTTATATCGTTTGTTAAGTATAAAAAAACGTTCAAAATAAAGAAAAAGCAGTTTTTCAGTTAACGATGTCCGTTGAACCAGTTTAAATTATAAAACTTTAATTTTGGTTGTTAAATAATGAAATTACAGGATCTTTTATGCGGGTCGCCAGTGTATTTGCAAAGGGCCGTACGCGACTGACGGGCTGTACATTCGACATGTTTTATCATAAATTGCCTTTTTTCTTTACATTGTTTCTTTATCTTTTTCTACTGCTAAATGCAGTCAGAAATACAAGCGTACATACATGTAAAGTTTCTACTAAACTGCATGCAACTGCTGCACACAAACACTTACTAGTGTTTTGCACCCTAATTCTTGCAATCTTTGTTTTTCTCTCACTTTTTTTCAGTGTTTTGATGACATAACTATAAAAAGACACAAAAACGTGTGTTGTCACTCTTGCGACATACACGATGATAGAAAAAGTGGAAAAAGGAGTTTGGGGTGTTCATGATAAAATGTAATGAAAAACAAATCAAAAATAAAAATCTTTCAAGAGGCTGATCACAAATGCAGCCATGTTATAAACAAGACAACACCTTGTCCAAAATGACTACAGCAAGAGCTTTGTCACTATAATGGTGGCAGGCAGACAGGCAACAACAACAAACAATATTTTTGTTGCTTTTTTTTTCTTCTTAAATGAGTGGTTGTGGTTGAGGCAGGCGTGGGTAGCGTTACTTTCACACAAAACTTATCCCTCACTTTTCCACTTCCCCCAGGATTACCAGTGCACTATACAAAAGGCTTGTAACCTTCAAATATGCCAGCTGTGAAGGGTGTTGATTTTTCTCCAGGGCTGGGAAAAACAAGGGAAGTAACTCAGTTTGCCTTTACCAAACATCAAAGAAAAACTTTTTCATTTTTTTTTTTTTTCTATGCAAGATTCTTTCAATAACCTCTCCTCCACCTACCCCTTTCCCTTCTCCCATGTTTCGCATTCCTACATATGCATGCATGTACACATAGAGCTTAATAGAAATTGTCAGAGAAATGAAACTTGACTGAATTTAGATGAGCTAACAAAACTAAATATAAAAAAAAGCTCAGAAAGTCAATGGAAGCCTTTACTCAGACAAAACAAAAAATGAGAAAATAGTTTCTGGAAAGAACAGCCATTTGTCAGTTGTTGTGAACATTAGTCTGTGTACATTAAGACGTACAAGCAAATGTGTTGCAGTGTTTATAGGTAATAAAAATAACACCTGTTTGTGAACAGTATGCACATGTGGATTCTATTTGTTTCATGATGCAACTGTTTTTCATCCATACCAAGTATCTATAAAGAATTACTATTCTGGTAAACCATGAGTAAGTAAATATAAATCAACTGTACGTAAAGAAATTCAAGATGCTTCTGTTCAACCATGAGTTAATAATTTTAAAAAAAAAATTTAATTAAATTTAAAAAAAAAATAAAATAAAAAACAGGAAACAGATCAAAGTGCAGTATATATCCTGTCATCAGTCAGAGGAGGTAAAATACTTCTTGACCGTGGCACTTTTTTTTTGTGTGTGTTTTTGGCCCCTCCAGAGTGTGCCTGTCTGGGAAGTTGCATATCTACCCCATTAAAAACCAATATTGTTCCAACTTTTCCTTTGTTGGGGGGGCAAGTAAATACGGACAGGAAAGAAGTATCAGGTTTATTTTATTACACACCCTATAAAACAGACAGACCCCATGTTACATATTAAGGTGGGTACATTCGTTGGTAGATATATTAGCTAAAAGATATTGCTGAGATGTAAGTTGGAAAGTAGAAAACGGTTAAGACAAGGGTCACAAAAAATGGTCAAATGATTGACCCTGCTTAGAATGTGGCAGGTGCAACTCTTGACCGTTTGGAAAGAGCGGCTGAACTGAGAAAATATTTTAAAGATAGTCTAATAATATGTTAAATAATTAAGCAATGCGTTTAAACTAAAAAGTACCCCCCCCCTCCAATCCTTTGACTTTCAGTTATAAGATTATCACTATTCAAATCAATTATTCTTTTTTAGACCAGCCCATTTAGCATAATGGTTATGCTGTTCACTAATAGGCCAGGAGATTGGGGGTTCAGTAGAGTCATATCAAAGACTTTAAAAAAATGCTACTTGTTGCCCTCTTGCTAAACACTCAGCATTATACGGTGAGTATCAAGGGTAAGTGGAGTAATCCTGAGAAAGGAGTAATGACCTCCCTTACACCTTGGTGCAGTAGCTAATGCAAAAGGAGCCTTCGGGTCATACTCAACTATGGTCGCCCACTTTACATTTTTATTCTTCTAAGAACATATTTTAATTAGCTGCAAGATAATTAATCTAAGAACTAAGCAGCCAACCTTTTATTCTAGCTAACAAAATTAGCCTCAGCTCTTGGAAGAAGACAACATACATGCATACATGATGGTACCGGTCAGAAACAAAGATATGTTAAGTTGATTGAGATATTAATGACTTTTGGAACTAAATGATTACATGGGGTTATTTTGATGATGCCCTATGGCTATGTCACACGAGGTTCCATTGAATACAAACTTTATTTTGAATAGCATCAATAAAGGATTTTGTTTTTTATATTATCTGAAAAAAAAATATATACTTATTTCTTTTGTAGACTAATATTTAAAAAAAGAAAATTATTACTGTATTTTGGATATCTTGTGGATTTTTTAATTAAATATTATTTTAAGAAAAGAATTTTATTCATTTACACTACTACCACTATTACAACACATATACCCATTATTATGTTGAGTTTTTGCAACAAAGAAATTGTAACAATTTTAACGTGTACTTATAAGATAACTCCAATTATGTTTCTTGACCTGCAACACCTAAACATATCTCGAATGTGGACCTTTCAAAAACAAATTTGATGACCCCTAAAGTAAAGTATTCATTAATCTCAAAACCAAATTCATTTTTTTTATGTATGAAAGTAATTTTATACAGCAAATCATTCCGAGCCATTGACATTTTTCCTTTAGTAATTCCTAAATTCATTCGTGCTTCTTAACCTTAGTGTTTGGTATCATTTTCCGCCTTCTCTTACATCTGCTGTACTAGTTGACCCCCAGTTGCAGGCACATTACACTATTAGGGCCACACCAAAAGGAAAGCATGAATACCCATTTATGGTTTTATTTGTAAGCCATAAGAGGGAGAAGGTCTTTTTAAGTCTTCAAAAACTGAAAATATTTTTTATTTTCTTTTTTAATCACAACCAAACAGAATGAGGGCAACAATTATAAAGACAAGTATTGTTCATTCTATCAGATGAGAAAAACATACACATGTTGATATTTACTAAACCTACATCAGCACCACAATCACAAGGCACCCAGTGAGATAAAACTCATTAAATTTAAAAAGGTATAGCAGAATTAACTTCAAGCCATTGCTTTCAGGCAGGTACTTAACATATCTCAAATCAAACTATGCTTTCGTTTGATCGTCCAGCGATACCTGCTGTTTCATGAAAATGCTGGAAACTCAGCAAAAAGCTTAATGTATTAAACCAGAGGATTTTATATATTTGGTTTATCGCCCTTGAATTGGAATTCTTTAGTTTTTTTTTTATTATTTTACTGTAACGGAAGCGACGGTCCGGTATTTCAATGTTTTTATCTGATTTTCAAACTTTAAAATTTATAAAATCCCGTTTTTTGTTCCAATCTTTTGAACATTATTATTTGCTATATATATATATATATATATATATATATATATATATATATATATATTTATTTTAATATATATATACATATTAATATTTGTGCGATAGCTGCCTTGCTGAGACAATCCGATCGTCCTGTAGCTTTTTTTTCAAGAACACTTTTATGGCCCAAGCGACGACACTCTGCGATCATAGTTGAGGCATTATGAAAATGGAGGCATTACCTAGTCGGCCGACATTTTAAATTAATCACAGACCAAAAGTCGGTCTCGTTTATGTTTAACCCGAAAACAACGAGTAAAATAAAAAACGAGAAGACAGCAAGATGGAGAATGGAGCTTTCTTGTTACTAATTCGACGTCACTTACCACCCTGGTAAGGAGAATGCCGCTGTTGAAGATATAAAAAGAATTATGAACTCTTGTCGAATATGCGCAGAAAATAAGCCCAATATTTTTTTCAACTATTAACAAAAGATTAAAATCGCTAACTTGTTTACAAATAAATCGAAATGCATTCTGGTGGATTTAATTTTTTTTACTTAGAGTTTTAAAAAAATATTATTTTAAAATTTTGTTTTATTTTATGCTATTCTATTTATGATTTTAATCTAAAAAATCGATTAAAAGTAATAATTCAATGTGTAATTATCAAATTTACATCAACACGAGAAATACACAGATTCATGAGAAATGGTTACAAAATTTTCTTAATATAAAGTTTAGAAAAAAACAGAAAATCCACAACTGAAAATATGAAAGGTTTAAATAAATATGCAAGCCGTGTGAATTTCTTAGACTTAGTTTGTGTAGGAAATAATAAAATATTAATCCCCATGCCATCAAGTTGTCTAGAGATTATTCGGGCAAACAGGTAGTGAATAGCTGGCACTTTTTATTTCACTCATCATTTGATAGTAAAAGTTCAGAATAAACTTTGCAGCAAGAAATTGTTTGATTTTTTTTCTTTCTTGAGA
>OY744537.1:16764273-16851773 GCA_963556195.1 Sepiola atlantica
ATGTCATCGAAAAGTTCAAAAGGGTGAATACTTATGCAAGCACTGTAAATTATTAGTACTTACAATCATAATGAACCACCAGTTTTTAATTTAAGCCCTGTTCTTATAATTTGCTACAAAATTGTTCTGAAGAATAGCCTCGTAACTCTTGCTTCCTTTATTTTGTCCTTTAGTCCTCACATTCTATGGGCAATTTTTCTGACAAAGGGGAAAAATTGCTGTTTTCTGGGTCAGAATCTATCCATAACACTTGTTTTTGGCTAGTTTTTGACCTTGAAGTAGTATTTTTTTTTTTTAGCTTATTACATCAAGTGGGTTCATGCCTTATCTGGAGCAAAAAAAAAAATAATTTTAAGTTAAATTCATCTCTACTTATCTTGACCAAAGATCACACACATGCACACATATACAAAAATATAGCAAAACGTGCAGTATTAAGCTGTACTAGTTTATCTTTAACAAATGTTTTCTTTTCTTTGGCTAAATTCTTCGAGTTTGACTTTTCTATTAATTATTTCCCAATAATTATGTTCTCAACGCAAAAATAAAAATTTTATACATCTAATTTCATTTGAATTATTAACTACTGTCCCTAACCGACGTTGCCTGGGATTATTTTTTATTTTCATTATTAATTTGCATGACTGAAATGTGAAGTTTTTTTTAAATAATAAAGTTAGTCAAGCAAGGGAAAAGTGGAGTAACTCTGTATTCGTCAATACAAAGTTACTTCCCTTTTTTTCTTGAGATGGCATAATTTTGAAAATTACTTCGGTTGGATAAAATAATTTCTCAAATGAATTAAATCGAATTACATCTTTTTCTTGCTAAGAACATGGACCACTGTTACATAAAAAAACTGACAAACCAGAATCAAACATTGATTCTGTAGGACAAAAGCTATGAAAAATCTATCGATGACCAAAATCTAGAAAACGACTAACCTTACTTTATTATATAGATAACACCAACTTTTGTACCAAGCACTTTAGTGTGTACCTACTTGTAAAATACGTAAGGCTTTACTTAACTGAGAAAAAAGCAAAAACAAAAGTATTCTCCAAAATCCCTTGAGAAATTAAAGCATATGTGATCAAGGTTTAAGTTAACAGAAAAGGGTAATGTAATGGTTAAAAATTCTGAGAAGAGAGTTTCATCAACATTAACAGAATTAAAGTCAGAGAGAGAGAGAGAGAGAGAGAGAAAGAGAGAGAGGGGCGGGGAGGGGAGATGGATGAAGGAAAGAGAGAAATAAAGACAGAGGGGGTGGATAGAGAGAAATAAAGACAGAGGGGGTGGATGGAGGAAAGAAAAGGGAGGTGGATGGAGGAAAGAAAAGGGAGGTGGAGGAAAGGGAGGGGGGGGGGACAAAGCACCAGAAAAATAAAGGAAGCCTGTTTGATCAACTCAAGCTGAAAGAATGAAATGGATATCAACAAGTGTAATTGAGGAGGAATATTGGGATGAAGAAGTGATGATAGTAGTGTGTGTGTGGGGGGGGGGGGGAGAACAAAACTATCCATACAAAGAAATAGATACACTCAGAGACTGGTAACAAAATTGTCCCACAAGGACGCAACGATCCGGGGGGGGGGGGTCTGAGTTAATTATGTGAATACATGTATAGTTAAGCCTTTTCTGAAACTAACAGATTTAAGATTGCCATTATTCAATCCACTTTGGGAAGCCAAGTATCTTCATCTTTGTTTTTAACCTAGCATTTCAGCTCATGCTGCTTTACTCTGTTGCATATGCTGCACTTGACATTGATGATCTCAATTTCAGCAAGTGCACAACAAAACTTAATCTTGTTGTTAAGCGGCGATTGTCATTTCTTTTCATTACTTTTTTACTAAAGAGTCACTACTTATCAAGGCCAGATGCCACTCAGGGATAAAGGTTAATCAGATGGGATGATAGTCAGGATCAGTTTCAAATACTCGTGGGGACGGTTCTAGATAGGAATCTGTTGCCATCGGCTTTGAAGACGACAAAGTTGTAATCTGCAGGGAAGTAGTCCCGTGGCAACGTGTTCCAGACAAAGCTCTTGCAAAGAAGCTCTGTTTATGGAAATTTCGCCTGACACTAAGCACACTGAGGAAGAAAGGAAAGCTTTTCTACGTTGTGTTAGAAAGATGAGTTCTTGTGAATATCTCACAAGGAGGAAACAAAGATTCATATTACATAGTCTGTCTAATGGATGCTATATTACAGAGAGTCAGAGCTGAAGATGTTCTCTTTATCCTTTTCTCAAGATGCTGATATATTCATGAAAACATTAACTATATTTTGTTCACTTAATTAGGAGTTGCTGATGGCCGAGACGTATACTTCACATGGGTAACAAGGGGTCTAAGCATCTCTATTTATGAAAGCATTTAATTATGTTTAGCTGATTAAAAATTCTTTCTGCAACTAAATCTAACTTAAAATCTTTTCCACTGACCATCACCCGTAAATTATACTGTACGACTCATTTCATCTTGGAACCATCTCAACACTTCACCCCAAAAGCACACTGCCGATGAATATGCAACACTTATTTGAACAATGAAAGAAAAAATGAATTATATATATTTTATATGAATAAATGAAAGACAAAAGAATTTTTTTTTTTTAATTCCAGAATAAATTTTTGTTTATAATTATCATAGGCAATCACTTGAGGGTCACAGATTTTACAAATATAAGAAAAAAAACATTTACCGGCACTTATTCTTCTAATTAGTAATATAGTTTACCAATATCAGAACTGAGAAGGGGAATTCTGTTGACCGATCTTTGTATTGTTTAAAGTAATTCTATAATTCTGGATAATTTCCAACGATCTATATGTTTTCCCCTTTCGATATATTTGATATGTCCGATTGATAAAATGGCTCCAAAGATTACAATCTTTATTTGCTTGTTTGACTACTTATAACCTGAATGAATTAGTTCTTAGGATGTAATGGCCACGTTGGTTGTTGGGTTTCATGGCATATCAACCGTTGGTGGGTCATTTTATGTCGAAACCCTACATACATTTTGTTTGTAGATCAATTTGTTTTGCAGACGTATATTTTTTGAATAAATATTCTGTAAACGACATTTTCTATTTAACCCATAGATGGAACACTGACAGGTACTACCACTTCCGGTTATAGTGGACCTGGGAGGAAACTAAGGGGTAACTCCATGCTCTCTAAAGCTCCGAAATTGGGGCTTCACCACCGGATGCACTTTACAGTCATACCCTGAGCGTAATGGCATCACGCATAAAGTGGTTACTTTGTGCTATCCACCTCATTTGAAAGTTACAAGGTGCAAAATAAGGAATGAGCCTTGCCTTGACCTACACTAGAATGTTGAAGATTCTTCTTGCTGTGAATACAAAAAAAAAAAAAAAAAAAAAAAAAAAGACTAGTTACCAGAAACATTTCTATTTTTAATATAGATTGAAAAACGAGACTATTGTGCCCTTTGTAAAAATTGTCTCAGAGTTTGAACTGCTTTCACCAATGTTATTCTCCACAGTGGAGCACCTGTTACTCCACCCATTTATAACAATGGGGCAATACTGTCAGATCAATGCCAAGTGAACCCCACTTCCGCATGAAATACCTTTTGGAGAAAGATGATGCATACTAGTGTATTTTGGTCAGATTAAACAACACAGGGTCATTACTAGTTGGCCATAAAGATAATTCTCAAGGTAAGAGAAAGAAAGAAAAAGAGTGTTGGTGTTCTTTTCCTTATACAAGGAAAAGAACACCAACCCCAAACAAGAACTTAAACACTATGGCAAGTTTTCAGCATGGACTTGGCTCTAAAAAAGGGGGGTGGGCATTTTTTTGCTCCAAAAATAAATACATAAAGAATACATTGCTTTCAATGAAGAACTATCTACAAACAAAGGTGAAATCTGTTAGATGACCTGTCTTGAGTAATCCATCAATTGATGGTGAAATATTCAAAGTTTGTGCACATGATGCAGCTAGAAGCTCCTATCTAGAGGTCAGAGTCCCTTTCCAGAAGAGTCTAGATTGTAATATGAAGCCTCCTAGCCTGTCGCTTGACCTTTGAGGACCACAGAAGCACTTTTCTATATCCTGCTGAGATACATGTTCAAACAGCGCCAAAAGTCGGCGCTGAACAACTGCAGATATGCACGGAACGTAACCATACAGCATTTTATTTACTGCATGGTCTTGTCACGATATGTTGTAGATGACACATAGCATTTCGGTGTTTTATCCAATTCATATAATCTGGAAAGCTGCTATCAAGAATGAGACAAAACTCAAGCTTTCATGGTAGCAGTCAAATCCATCCTACTCTACGGATAAAACTCTTGGACACTAAATGTTGCTCGCTCTAAGAAACATGATGGATCATACACCAAAATGTGAGGTGAACTGAAGCTAAGACCTCATAAATACTCAGAGTCGAGTACTTGAAAGATTTACCAAAGAAGAATGAGAGATTTCCCAAAAGATGCGTCATACACCAGATGGTTGCAGTTCGTCATTCTGCAAAGATGATGATGATACACAATTTAAAACTAACAATCACGGTGGAGGAGTCAAATAATTTTGAGCTGGTAACTATTGTGATTTGTGAAATAATTTTGCTTATGTGTGTAAAATAACCTAAGCTTCTTAAATAGAACTGGAGTGAACAATTTAAACTATTTAAACAGACATAACAATGGAAAATTTATCTCTATAATATAAAGTTGATCCATTTATTGCACTAATAGTGAGATTAAAATTCCAAATTCATATTCACAATAGAAGAACAATAGCTTTCTAATATACTGATCACGTGTATGCAATCAACATCGTAAGATTAATTTTCATATTGTTTTGCAAAAGGACATCTCGTTAATATTTTTATTATTTTCTAATGTAATGATTGTTTTCATTTTACTATAACACATAGTTGGATTTCAAAATATTTTTTTATATCGTGGATCAGGACTTAGCATTTTTGGTAAAAAAATAAGAGTTTTTCTGATCATTTCTTGGTTTTCTCAACTTTTCCAGACAACGCCGGGACAATAGACCACTAGTTTTAAATATTACAAAGAGAACAAGCAATTTGATCGCTCACCTCAATAAACAGAGATGTTTTGGTTCACAAAAAATAGTGTCAAGAATGCAATTTGTGTAAATAGTTTTGGATTTTTTTTTTAGATGAGGATTGAGGATTGATAATATGTTATTTAGACTACTGTTCTCAACTTGGATGTTATTCTCAAAACGTTTCAATTGATGTAACCTCCTACCTTCTCCAGGTGTGCTTTTTTAAACTTGGGAATCTGCACGGAATTTTTAACAGAACCACAAGGACTCATAGTGTAACGGATAAAAGTGCTAAATAATAATCACTTCTAAGTGACAGTCTTCTGGAGGTTAAAGTTTCAATTCTCAGTATGGGCGATGCTAAAAATACAATTACAAATTACTTAAAACTTCTTCCTGGTCATGGCTGATGAAACGAGGGCAATCTATCCAGTGGATTAAATAAAGGGTTCGGTTCAGGATTCTGTACAGATTCACGGGTTCGACAAGACGCAACTGAAGGTGGTCGGAGGTTACATCAGCCGAAACGTTGTGAGAATAACATCCCAGATGAGAAGAGTAGTTTGAATAATCCAAATAATAGATAGTGTAAATAGTTTTGAAAATTATATGAATACAATTATGATTAAAGTATGAAAAATGGATTGTATAGGAGCTTTCAGATGAAATTTTTAAAAGAATATGAACTTACTAGAAGTATTACAAAAAATAAAATTGGAAGTGATCCCCTCCTTTTCCCATAGTCTTTTTACCAGGGTTACGGAGACGGAAGGTATAAGGTCTGACTCGGACTCTTAGGATTCCAAAATTTCGACTCAGACTCCTTATTTTAAAGTCTCCCAATATTCAAACTGCCTGTTGATTCTTCGGAGATGAAAAAATCCGGTTCCAACCATGACTCCTAATATTCTTATGACTGACTCCTTCCAAAACATTTAACTAACTCTGCAACCCTACTTTTTACTGAGATGTCCAAATAAACAACACTTGTAAAATAAATTGAAAAGAAATAAATCTTCATTGTGGCTAATAATGTTGTCTTCAATTGTAGGCCAAAATGTGTTTTCCTTAACTAGATTCAAGAGAATGTTTAAGATTATAAATATTCATGGAGTTTGTTAGAAAAGAGAAGGCATAGCTTTAGTGCAATCCAAGATTGAATGGTTTTCGTTTTGTTGACTGACTGGTCACATGGCATTCAGATAAAAAAAAAAAAGAAAAAAAGAAAGAAAGAAACATGTATAAATCAGCATCCAAACAGAACTGGTAAGGTATATCGAAATGTAAATAAATCTAAGCAGTCGACAATTGACCAACGAAAAAGGCATCGTATTCTTGTCATTCCTCGTATTTCATCTGGACAGAAAAAAAAAGAGTCTCTGTAGAAATACCAAATAACAGCCAGAATATGCATTCTCACTCCCAATCAGAAATAACAATGTAAAAAATAAGAGGTTCAGATAGTTTGGTTGATCATTGTGTATCGTAGGAATATATAGATAAGGAAGGCTCTGTAGACTGGCTGAAAAGAGGATCTCTTCACTATGATCAGGAGAGAATAATAATGGCTGCTCAAGATCAAGGCTTGGTGACCAATGCCTTTAAAAAGATGAGTGGTCTCAGTAACAATAACAAGTGCAGGTTCTGCCACACCTGACATCCAGTTGTAAGGTTCTCCTGGGGGATGGCTATTATACAATGCAACACAACGGAGTGTGTAAATATCTTCACTGGACTATTTGGAAAAAGTTGAATATCCAGTGTAGGAGCAAGTCCTGGGAGCATATACCAGAAAGAACAGTTGGAAATAATTTATACATCTATTATGACTATGCAATCCCTACAGCTACAGATCTAGAAAACGGAGCTGTTAAACCTGACATCGTAATATGGGACAAAAGGAAGAAAGTAGCAACCCTAGTTGAAGTCAGTGTCCCTAATGATGCAGGATTGAACAGAGCAGAAAGGTAAAAGATTACGAAATACCAAGATCTTATGTACGACATGAAAAGAAACTGGAATCTTAGGAAAATCTCCATCATACCAGTAATTATAGGAGCAACAGGACTAATGAAGAAAAATTTCAAGAGCTATCTGGCGAGTATACCCGGTGAACCGAGTGCAAGAGAAATACAAACAACTGCACTTAAAGGGACGGTTAGAATCTTAAAACGATCTCTAGGCTGGAGTGTCTGAAATAGCCGGTGAATGTCTGGCATCCGGTAGGATGCCCCATATCCAGCAAAAACAGAAAGAAAAAGAAAAAAGAAAAAAGTGAAAAAATATATATATATATAAAAATAAAGAGAGAGAGAGAGAATTTATGAGAGGCAATTCAAATGCAGAGATGTAATGGACATAAGCGGATTAAAAGCAAAGACATACAAAAATGAAAGTGAAACTAGTTTTTCGTTGTTTGTCCCTATTATTATGATGATGATGATGATGATGATGATGATTTTTTTTAATTACAAATCTTACTGACTCTCAATGTCACTTGATGTAGGGTTCTGTATAACATATTTCAGGAAAAATTCCTGTCTTCACACAGATGTGGATTTCAACTGTTTTTAAAAGGTGCAAAAGATGACCATTGGAATCAATTCTGCGGTGAATAAATTTTTTGAGTTTAATAATATTAAACTTGCTGGTTTTTAATTGTTGATATGCTTTTCTTTATTTTTAGTATTGCTATTATTTTTTTCTTACTTTTTATTCATATTTTGTCATTTTTTTTATTTTATTATATATTGTTTTATTTTGTATTAATTAAATAAATGTAAAAAAATAACGTCAACGCCTCACCAGATTATTGATTTGTAACATTTAAGCACAAGAATTATCTTAAAAATAAAAAAAACTAACACAAAGCTATGATAGTCTTTTTACCAGGGTTGCAGAATGTTTATTAATAGCTATTGTTAGCTAATTCTGTTAGCGTCAGGAGTTCTATCTGTTAGTGTCAATTAACACACGGGTGGGGGGGGGGAGGGGGTGTTAGCAGCAATTAGCGTACAGAAGAGTGAGTCTGTTAGCTTCAATTAGTATACAGATAGAACCCTGTACAACTTACATATCTTCAGAAATTGCTGATTCTCAAGTCTGAGGTGAGGCGGCAGCTGAAAATTCTGACTCCCAACTCTGGAGTTTTTTTTTTTTTTTTTTTTTTTTAATCCAACTCATAAAAATTGCTGACCCACCTCCTCCCATACTCAGTTGTTTTCCTTCTCTTTCTTAAGTAAAATATAGCAAATTAAAATTCCAGCTACCATTTGAACTGTAGCTAGACTAGCTTTGGTTAAAAGAAGAAAAAAAAAGTAAGTAGACAGTGCTTTACTCCAGAGAGAGAGAGAGAGAGAGAGAGAGAGCGAGAGAGAGAGAGAGAGAGAGAGAGAGAGAGAAAGAGAGAGAGAGAGAAAGAGAAAGAGAGAGAGGGGGGGGAGAAGGAGAGGAAGAGAGAGAGGGTGAAGGAAAATGGGAGGGAGGTTATATCAGAAGAAAGATGAAATGGAAGGGTCAGTTAGCATCCAGTGATTGTGCATGAAACATCCTTACTCAACAATTCAAACAGATGTTTCATTAGACTTGAGACTATTCCACCCATAAAGTGTGTATTCTACCTACCTTTCCCCATATTTGATTTTTCGAGAGAATAATGGCGAGGGGGGGGGGGCGTGAGTTTGAGAGAGAGAGAGAGAGAGAGAGAGAGAGAGAGAGAGAGAGTAAGAGAAAAAGAGTAAGAGAAAGAGAGAAAGAAAGATAGAGAGAGAGAGAGAAAGAAAGATAATAGAGAAAGAAAGATAAAAAGAGAGAAAGAAAGATAAAGAGAGAGAAAGAAAGATAAAGAGAGAGAAAGAAAGATAAAGAGAGAGAAAGAAAGATAAAGAGAGAGAAAGAAAGATAGAGAGAGAGAAAGAAAGATAGAGAGAGAGAGAAAGAGAGAGAGAGAGAGAGAGAAAGAGAGAGAGAGAGAAAGATAAAAAGAGAGAAAGAAAGATAAAGAGAGAGAGAGAAAGAAAGATAAAAAGAGAGAAGGAAAGAGAGAAAGAGAGAGAGAGAGAGAGAGAGAGAGAGAAGGAAAGAGAGAGAGAGAAGGAAAGAGAGAGAGAAGGAAAGCGAGAGAGAGAAGGAAAGAGAGAGAGAGATAGAGAGAGAATGTACCCCCCCCCCCCCAATTTTTTTCTAAGTGAAGAGCAGAAACTATTGTATCCCAAAATTCAGATTGATTTTTCATTTCTCATTATTCTCTTACTTGATAAGGAAAACAAGAACATTTAAGAATAGAGAATTCTGCTTAGGTGAGAAATAAACAAAGATATTTATCTTAAGCAGAGTAAACAAACAAAAAAGCGATTTTTTTTTTCGTTTTTCTTTTAAATTATTTCCATTATTTATTTTGGTGTTTTCTTCAAATTATCATAAGTCAACAATTTGTGTTTGCATCTATATTACAAATGGCATAGGTATATAGTTTTTAGAGTAAACTTTTTTTTTAAGGATACCTCAAACAGGATTTAAGAATAGAAACTGCTTTAAGCTAGCTAGAACGTCCACAAAATGAGGAAGGCACCATTTGACCTTTACTAATCCTAAGATCCTCCATAGTGAAGAGTTAAAGATGATGTTGGCTTACTATTCTTCAACACAAGTTCGAATCGTGTCAGAGTCTCGTTTTTCTTTGTGGATTTTCCAGCTCTGGCGATAATTAGTATCTCTTTTATATAATACAGAATTTATCTGCACAAAACATAGGTATCCTTTCTAAAAAAACAATAAAAATAAAAATAAACCCTGTTTACGCTAAACATATTCTGTCGGATTTGAATTTACTTAATTCATATATATATATATATATTATTTCATGTATCCACAAAATATTATAAGGAGATATAATCTTTTATGTATCGATTTTCAGTATTTAGCTAGGTAGTAAGTTTATATATATATATATATATATATATATATATATATATATATATATATATATATATATGAGTATATGAAAGGATAAAAATAATCCGACGGTATGAAATTAAAAATGGAAAAGCGGAAGACCTTTTCGCTCAACGTTTCGCCCAAATTTCACGTGGGCTTTGTCAAGAGCGGACGAAGAATACGTCTTTTGTCATTTTTGTATTCTTCGTCCGCTCTTGACAAAGCCCACGTGAAATTTGGGCGAAACGTTGAGCGAAAAGGTCTTCCGCTTTTCCATTTTTAATTTCATATATATATATATATATATATATATATAATTTAAATTCCTTTAAATTATCACAAAAAAGTGGACTTAAAAAAAAATGTTTTCAGTTTAATTCATCCCAAACAAAGATTGTCACTGAAACATAAGGGGCTACTGTGGATTTATAGGGGCATCCTAAGTGGGGAGTTGTGCAGCAGAGAGATGCTTGTTTACATTACATTTGAATTTCTGCATGTTGGTGCAGTCAGGGAAACAGAGAGCAGGGACGGAATTCCAAAGGTTACTACAGTAGAAAGTCCTTCGGCATCTGCTGACCTCCACAGTGAATGAATGGGGTTTAGCTGATTCCCGGGTTTGTCGGTGTATTTACGTCGAGGGGGCACCAGAGAAGCAAGTTCGTCGGAGCACATTCCATTGAAATACTTGTAAAACAAGCACAAGGATGCAACATTGCGGCGATGGGACAGAGGCTGGAGTTTGGTAAATAGTGTGGGACCTATTAGATTACAGACTCTTTTTTAAGTGGGAGAGCCTAGTTGATGGTGTACCAGCCCAGATGTGACAACAATACTTCATGCCTGGGCAGATGGTGGCCTTGTAGAGATATAGGATACTGGCAGGTGTGAGAAGTTTTCTAGAACGGTAGAGAGAACCTAATTTCTTTACAGCAGCCGTGGCAGTATCTTCTATGTATCTGTTCCTACTCATGTTATCTATGAATGTTAGGCTGAGGAGTTTAAATGTTCGACTCTCAGGTAGGGTACTATTTGCCATGGCAATCGGTGCTCAAAGAGGATTCTTATAATTGTTAAAGGAAAGGAGCTTTGTCTTAGAATTAAATGTTATCATCCATTTATGTCCCCATCCAATTAGAGTGGAGGTCATTGTCTAAGGATTCAATCATTGCCTTGGATATGTGCGCATTCGTTTTACCCACATGTCGAGAGTAGAGCATGGTGTTATCAGCAAACATACCTATCTCGGACATAATTTTATCAGGGAGGTCATTTATGAAAATCAGGAACAATAAAGGTTCAAGGATTGACCCCTGCGGTACACTTGCATTAATGTCATGTTGTCTGGATGTACGGACATCAAGGACAACCTGGATCTTTCTTTTGTCTAGGAAGGATCTGATTATATTAAATATTGGTCTAGAAATGCCATATGAATTAATTTTCATGAGACCGTCATGTCAGACATTTTCAAAGGCTTTAGATATACCCAGCGCTACCACCCTATCTTCTCCTGCCTTGTCCAGGGATGATCGTTAGGATATCCGCAGCAGTAGAACGGGTTTGCCTAAATCTATACTGATGCCCAGAAAGAAAGTTTAGCATTAAGGGGGTGGCTAGATTGATTAAAGATTCAAAGATTAGAATGGAAGTAGACTGATGGGGTAATAATTTGGGGATCAGTTCTTACACCAGAATTCTTGAACACTGGTACAACAGGTAATTTTCCAGCTGTCTGGGAAGCAAGATTCAGCTAGGCATTTGTTGAAGAGTTTAGAGAGGACAGGAGTCAGTTCAGAACATTTTTTTTTATTACTATAACTGGGATAAGATCAGGCCCACATGCTTTGGACTTGGGTAGGGGTGATAAACAGGTCATCAAGTGTGGCTTCAGTCCACAATGGGAAATTTTGGAGGGAGTGGTTTATTCAGAAAATTGTTTCTGCCCATTTAAAAACACATTTTTTTTTCTTGATAATTTTTTCTGAAGATATATTTTCAATCAAATTAAACAGTCAACCTCAAAATGGTTCTCTTTCTTTATTTCACTTAATTATCTTTTTCAAAGCAAACCAACCAATGCATTTTAAAATTGTTTGCATAGTTTTTGGCATTCGATAGTGTGATCAACAAAAGTAATTAATTACTTTTGTTGGTCAAAATGTCCCCTGATGATTCGGTCACATTTGATATTTTTAACCCTGCCGGTTGAGTTTCCATGAAACCAAAGAAGATCAAGCTAATGTATAATTTCCATTGAATAAAATATATATATATATATATATATATATATATATATATATATATATATATATATATATATATATATTATAATACAATTATTAGAAGCATTTAACAATGCAAATTTTCCGGAAAATATTCCATATCCTCAGAGATATTTTCATCTTCTGTAGTCTTTTTTTTTCTTTTTGGCTGTTATTGACCGTGGAGTCGTAATGGATAAAACGGCTTCTAATAATTTTATAATTTCAAATTAAACAATGCTTCTTAAATGAACAACTTTATTATTCTTATATCAAGGAAGGCGATAGCGCTCTATCCCTTAATAGACTTCAAAAACGACCTATGCTAGAAATCTCATTTCTTTGATCAGTCATAACTCAAAAACCAATAAACCAAATTAGTTAAAACTTTGCACACAATTTTCATTTGATAGGTTCTATAAGTGTGTAGAATTTCAGCATCATTAATCAAGGCAACCCAGTGATCCAGAAAGGTCAGGAGTGATTTTGTGTTATCCATGTGCCACCCTGTATCTCATCAACTATTTGATGGATTCAGCTGAATTTTGGCAGAGATAGAGGTTCTAGGGTCTAGTTGATGGCATTTTAATTTCAGTTTACCATATACCTTAGTTTTCCAGAAAATTCAAAAAAACCTTAAAAATTACCATTGTCTTGAGGCATAGCCTTTACAAAAGTAGTGACATTCCATGATAAATGCTAGTATACTGAAATCATATGCCCTTAATAGGGTTAAGATAAAAATTCATATACACTAAATGTACAAAAGCAAGGAAATTCCCAAATTTTTACACTTTATTGTCATTAAGGATATGACTACATATCAACCAAACCATTTCATTATCACATCACTACAGTATAAATATCTATGCGTGAGTGGATGAAGTGTGTGAGGTGCGCTGAAGAAAAATTCCTACAAGTAAAATACATAGCTCTGTTGTGCTCGCATACCCTTAATGACAATAAAAGTGTACAAATTTGGGAATTTCCTTGCTTTTGTACATTTAGTGTATATGAATTTTTCTCTTAAACCCTATTAAGGGCATATGATTTCAGTATACTGGCATTTATCATGGAATATATATATATATACTTTAATGAGAAATAATGTAAGCCGACTAATTTAAGCTAAAAATGCAAATTTCTTTCTACATGATTTATTGAACACTGTTAAGAAGGCTGACTTAATTTATATATATATATATATATATATATATATATATAAAAAAGTTTTTTTTATATTCCTCATTTAAATTAATTGATGATCTCAAATATTGTATTTATCCAATTTTCATCATTCATTTTCTTATATTACTGCTCTATCTTGTATATCGAGCATGGTGGGCTTTTGTCCGCACACCTTATATATATATATATATATATATATATATATATATATATATATATATATATATATATATATATATATATATATATATATATATATATATATATATATATATATATATATATATATATATATATATATATATATATATATATATATATATATATATATATATATATATATATATATATATATATATATATATATATATATATATATATATAATATATATATATATTTATTTATATTTTCAAACTCATGAAAAGTATTTCACCTTAGTTTTCTCTATTTGTTTCAATGAAATAAGCAAAGTAGAAGTCAACATGATAGAGGGGGGGGGGGGGCATCTTAAGTAGTTTTTACTAATTAAAGAAATTCGGTTGAAAATTTAATTTCTAAAACAAAAAAAGCATCTATTATAGTAAACCCGAGTTTATCAACGTTTGTTGCCACAAAGATTTGTTCTTTTATATATTTCAATCACATAAAATACATGCTAAAATATTCCCTAGTTTTGGGAGTTGAGTTATGTTTGTAAAAATCCATTTTAATTGTTCTTAGTAGCCTTAATTTATCTATTACTAAGTTTCTGTCTATTAACATCTTTCTCTGTCACTGTATGTTGCCCCCCCCCCCCTCTAATTTTATAGTTTTATCACTCTCCCTCTCATCCCCCCACACAGGTTAACAGTCAAAGGTAATAAAGAAAGGATTGAAATAGCCCATTATAAATAAAAGTAGTGAAAATTTTTAACCCTTAGCTAAGAATGAAAAAGAGTGGTTATATAGTGAGTAGAAAATGACTAATTTGGGGTTTTGACTTTTTAGTTTTTATATCTAGCTGTTTTTGCAAACCCACTTTTTCCTGATTCAAACAATTTAATGGGTGACACAACAAGTCACATTTCTTTCTCAGTGTCTTTATAAAATGATACATAAATGGTATAATAAGTACAAGGGACACAAAAATACTTCACAATCGGCATTGGTAGAGGATCATTCCTATAGGAATATAGGATTGCAAAGTTTTCAACAAATAGAAATTAAAAAATTAAAAAAATTAAAAGGATTGGGAAACCCTTGTCTTAATAGTTGTCCCAGAAAAAAATCTTGCATGGTATCCACTATAATAAATGGATGCACACGATCTTGTGGTCATAAAATGGACTCCTGTTTGCAAATCTACTTCAGCATATGAGAAAGGCAAAGAAGAAAAAGAAAAAAGGTTTTTGGATTTTATTAGGGTTAAAGGGTGACTTCTCTTAAATAAGTAGCTTGTCTGTTAATGTTTTCACAGGGACAGAAGCAGGTTTTCACAGGGACAGATCAACTGGCTGAACGACAACAGAGATAATGTTGCCCTGTGGATTTTGCTGTAAAAAGTAACCATTGACAAACAGCAGGAGCGTAGAAGAAACATTCTTGACTTGTATCTCCCCCTCCCCTCCTCCCCCTCTTTCTCTCTTTCTGTTTGACAAAGGAAAGGCAGATTGTGTAAAGTCACCAGATATGCCGTGCAGAAACATCAAATGTAATAATGATGCAGAATCTGTCATAAGTTGTTAGATACAACAGAGAGAGAGGGGGGGGGGGCATGTGTTTGTTTCCATGAGAGAGTTTTAATGAGTTGGCCAGAGGTGTGCAAAAAACATGTGGAATTCATCAGAAGACATCAAACAGGGACACTGGGGACATATAAAACAAAAGTGCACAGCAACAAATAATTATTATTAGTAAAATAATAATAATAATAATAATAATAATAATAATAATAATAATAACGAGTGGGACCCGTGGAAATTCCACAGTATTTTTTTTACATCACTGTATAATTTACTGTTAAAAATAATATTCCTTTCGAACTGATGAATGTCTGTCAGGAAAAATAGTATTAAGACGAAATGGCTCTTCTTTCATAAAAATAATTGTTATTGTCAGCGAAACATTCTTTAAATAAATAAAATAAATATGTCTGTTTATTTCTTTATTTATTATGAATATGTTATGTTTATGAATATATTATGAATATGTCTGTTTATTTCTTTATTTTAAACTATAACACTTTAATTCTGTTTAAAACAACAAATATTCTGTCTTCTTACCGTAAAAATAATTGTCAGCTAAATATTCTTCAAATCAATAAAACTAATGCCACTTTTTAAAATGTATTTATTGAAAATTGTACTGTTTCAGTCGCTGGGACAACATCATCTGTTTTTTTGTTTTTTTTTTTGGAACAATTCATTTTAAAATGGGTAAAGCGACATCATATTAATCACCAATTACCATCTTTGCTGATCGGACGATCTAATTTTTTTTTTAATGTGGGTGAAAGATGATAACGTACATACATGAAATGTCTTAACGCATTATAATAAATAATAATAACAATAATTACAATAAATTATAGACGGAGCATTAAATGAAATAAAAAATAAAAAAACGAACGAAAAACGAGTTGCATATTCTCTCAAATTTCAGCCCAGGGTGCAGCTGTTCCGTTATAAAAACACATGAGTGGATCAGCAAATTATACAGAAGTACTTGCTAAAGGCATCTTCAGGGCCGTATTTATTTACTTGTTTTGTTTGTTTTTTTTTTTTGGGGGGGGGGGCTTCGCCGTCTTCCCACATACAGCGCCTGGTATTTCCAAATGGTCACCCATTTGATACGCAACGTTGCTTAACTTTGGTGTATCAACATGATTATGCCACATATGAAACAACCAGGCTAAATATTAAAAAAATAAATAAACAATAAAAAAAAAAAAACACGATGACACTAACATCGATTAGTAGAACAGAAAATGGTTGTGAAGGGTTAAAAAGGATGGATAAAACGAGGGAGAGCACCATCCAGACCTCCATTGGAATGGCATGGAGAGTGCTGGAATCGAGGGGGGGGGGGGGCTTATTGCCACTCAAAATCCAGAGAAAGCCAACACCCGTTATCAGTGAGAAATCAATGGTAAAGTGATTTTCAACAGTTATCAAAAGAAGTGGAGAGTACTGGAAATCTGTGGAGACTTGTTGTCATTCAGACTCCAGAGAACACCACCTGTTGTTGCTAGTGAGCGATCACTGATAATGACTCGTGTGAAAACTCCCAGTGAGTAAATAATAATGACGCCAACAACAACAACGATAAAACTTAAGTAGCATTTTTTAAAAAAAACAAAAAAAAACTAAGTGTTAAAGGTTCGGGCATAAAACTTTGAACAAGTTCATTAGGGATTAATCCTAAAGAAGAGAAAATGGCGCCCCACCACATCTAAGTTCTACTTCCAAAAGATTAACACCATCTGCTATCCTCTCATCTTAAACTAATGAATTATGGAAAATATGCAAACCACTCGACACAGACACAGACACACACACACACACACACACACACACACACACACACACACACACACACACACACAAAACAATTTGAAAGAGAGAGGGAGGAGAAAAGAGAGAGAGAGAGTGCGAGAGTGAGGAGGATACTACAAAAAATAAAAAATAAAGAAAGATAAATGAGAGACGTACAACAGCGGCTCAAACTAATTCTACCAAGTACCAAAAATGTACCCATACACGAGGACTTTTATTTAGTTTATGTCAAACCATTGATATGTGATGAGGACAGCTACTTCAAAAAATTTAAACAAAAATTGAACCCCCAAAAATTAGTCTAAATGTAGCACTTATTTTCTTGAGTAACTGATAATGATCTGTGATCTTTACAATTAAATCAAAGGCAATTTTTACATATTTCAAAAATGGCTACATATAGTCAGCACATTTCTAATGCAGTGATACATATTGTAGAAGTATATATGGTTTGATCTATACATGAGACTGATTTTAACATGAATGGTAACCATGATAGAAAACGAATTGATCAATGCTGATAACGAGAATATGCGAAAATATTCAGTTCATATTTTCTTTTAACAATTCATAAAGTTTGTATTCTTGCAAAAAGATTTTGGTTAAGTATATGACAAAATCAGTTTTCTAACTTTCTGAGTTTTATGTATCAAGAACGCCAGAAGTGCATATAGCCGCATCTCTGAATAACCATAAAAAGTCAAATTGAATATTTGGTCATCATTCTATCAGATCCAAATATTATTCAAAATAGATTTTATTGAAGGTGCTTCAAAACTAACTTGAGTTAAAGTGTTATTACCGTTTTGATTTTTAAAAGAACTTAACATTGCAAATTTATTAAAGTTAACTAAATCAGTCAGCAGGCCTGAAACAGGAGGAGGAGGGCATGTATCCAATGAAGTTCAAATCAATTATAATAGTCAAATTACGTGAAACTAGTTTACTCTATTTTTGTATTTTACTTAACTAGCCGAACACCATGGAAATATCTGTTGTATATTGCTGGCATGCTGAAAAGTAGTCTGTGACATTTCTATTCTATGGACGTCCGGCGAAAACACAGACCCCACAATATTATTGCACAACTTTTGTTCTAACTGAAACATACTTATTTAACTACTCTGGTTAATGTAGTTTAAAAATATATCAGGTTATGGGGGGATATATCCCAAACCCTTGTAAGAATTTATATATTTTTTGAATAATAAAAATAAAAATAAAAAATAAATAAATAAAATAGAATAGAATAAATAGAAAGAGCAACAAGAAGTGTGTGTAACATCCATCTCTCTCTTTCTCTTTCACACCAAAGGTCCATGGAAAAAATATTCCCCCCACCCCACCCCGATAAATTCCGTTCCTGTTGACCCCCAAAAGAATGAATATTACAAAAAATGTGTCCATATTCTGTCCTAAGCAATATATCAGCTTTGTGGATGTGTCTTGTGTAGTTTCTGACTTTTAGGTGGACACACACAGCTGTCCTTTATATAAAATATATAATTTAATGTTGCATGTTTGTTTTTTGTTTTTTGTTTTTTTTAAGTAGCTTGATTTTGATAGACAAAAATGTTTGTACAGCTATTGTTAGGTTTTGTGGCATGTCAACAATCTTTGAGTCATTTTATGCCAAAATCTTGTTCTTTGTATGCAACTGATTTGTAGATTAATTTGTATTTGAAGAGATGTCTGCTACTTTCAGTACCTGGTATTCCCAAATGGTCACCCATTTAGTACTTGCCAAAATTACTTTGGTGATCTAACAGGAATCAGTGTGTAAACAAGACTATAGCCATATACAACCATTAGGAGCAGATAATTCAGTGTTATTCACTCTGGTATGAGTTTGAAGTGGAAAATGAACAACAAATCTATATAATAAAATTGTCAGACGAGTTATTGCCTGTCTGGTCATTCACATTCAAAACACAACTTTCTAAATTAACGTTTCTAAATGTAATGTTATAATTTTACATAATTTTATTCAATTAATGTAATTATAAAACAATACCATAAGTAATTCAATTAAACTTCACAAAAATGTAATTTTAAAAAAAAGAAAAGGAAAAAAGAAACCATCGTACAACAACAATTAACAAAGATATATATTTAGTACTGTGTGTATTTCGTCGTTACAAGAAAAACAAATTCGAAAGTATTCATGGGATTTAAATTTTAACATTTTGATTTTATTGCAAAAACGATAGTTTTAATGACAGATTTCATCATTGAATTATCTTTCCAAAATGCAAAAGGATTGGTGGTGGTTAAAAATTAAAGTAAAACTATCCGCAACACTAGGTAAATACACCTAGGATACATTAAAGTTATATTGTTTTAAAATTTTTTTTAAATAAATTCACTTTTTTGCCAAAAGTAAATAAAAAAATCATTAACTGGTATTGCATACATGAATATTCTTTTTAGATATCATACAAATAAAACTGTTGCCAACTGGGATTTTTAAAACCTGCTTGACCGATTTTAACTTTTCAGGTATCCATATAAAAATATTACGAATATACATAATATTTCGTGTTTTCTATATTTTAATTTTTTATTTTAATGTTATTTAAATTGTTATTTGTCACTTTAATGGTGTTTGTATCTAATTTAAATGTAAAAAAAACAACAACAACAACAACAAAGGATGTAATTAATGAACAAGTGACAAATCAAGAAATGTAAAGTTTAATAAAATATTTATAAAGTCATGGTGAATTAGGGTTTATAGGGTCGGGATATTCAAGGGATTTTTAAATATTGAAATATTTTGTTGAAATGGACAACTACTACTGGTCTGCATATATCATGTATGGGAAATAGCTTAAGAAATAATCGGTACTTGTGCAGTTTAGTAAACAGGGGCAGATAATTCACAGGAAGTAACGGCCAATAGATTAAAACATTTTAATAAATTTATTTATTCAATAAAATATACTTTTTGAAAGAAGAACATTGTAATAAAATATAGTTTTATTATTATGTTCGTTTTATAACATTTTAAATTATATTTTTAAAAATCAGTCAATTTCAGAAACTATATTTTAGTACGTTTTGGCCAAAATGTTAATTATTGAAAATAAAACGATATTTTATTACAATGTTTTTCTTTCAGAAACTATATTTTATTAAATAAATCTATTAAAATGTTTTAATCAATTGGTTGTTACTTCCTGTAGATTATCTGCCCCTGTTTACTAAACTACACAAGTGCCAAATAATCTCATATGATGACTAGAGAAAATCAGTAGGTCAACTGAAATCTGAAATTGCTGTCTTGTTAATGATGAATTTCATCTATTTTCCTTCTTTATAAAAACAATTTCATACTCTTATTATCTTCTTTCCTTTTTTATTCGTTGAAGACCATAAATAAAATATCAATTAGAAATATGCAAGATCATAACAAATGAAAACTCAAGATTTTACCCCCCCCATCCCTTCAAATTTTACTAGCTTGATTTCAAACTCTAGATCCAGCAACTCAACAATACTGAACAAAACTTAGCAGGAAGTGTACAGGAGATTCATTTTATTTGAAATTCCTTTTGACTGGGCAATGTCTGAAAGCTCTAGAAAACATCTTTTTTATATAGTATAATAAAAGAAGCTACCAATTAAAAAGATAACACTCCAAATGTTTTGGACTGGAAAGAAGTCCAACCTCTCCTTGGTTTTATTTCATCTATTTTCCTTCTCCTTAATAAAAACAATTTCATACTCTTATTATCTTTTTCCCCTTTTTATTTATTGAAGACCATAAATAAAATATCAATTACCAAAATATGTGAGATCTTAAGAATTGTATATTATTTTTTCTAAAGGAACAAGTAGGGTAACTTTGCCCCCATGATGGTCATAAAAAAAATCTAACAGAAGAGATGAGATATCAAAGAATGGTAGGAAATGGTATGAGGGGAGAGATAGGAGGCCCCTTATGTTCAGGGACTCCTCTGAGAAAAAGCATAAGAAAAAGGCACAGCATTCACTCCTTTGATCTGCAGACTTCTCCCTTCTTATCAACCCCGGTTTTATGGTCCTTTTGGGTTGGCTTTTATGGTTATGATCCACCCAAACCCCCCAAGTACCAGCAACCCTTGGATCTATGGAAGTTTTATGGTTTGATGGTTGGTTGACAAGAAGGGTTACATGCAGACTAGAGGCCTGGTTTAAGTACACACAATCTAGGAACTGGAGAAAGGGTTAGGTTTTTTTGTTTTTTCTTTTTTACTAAAAACAGATATCTGGACTGCCTGTAAATATATATGGCTTCTCTCTCTTTCTTTCACTCACACACACACACCCACACTCACACACACTAATGACCCACCCTTCAATTTTCTCAAGATAAAATGTTTTTTTTGTGAGCTCCAGGGTAGTTTTATAGATCCTTTTCTGAAACTGGCTTAGGTACCACCATATTCACTCTTGTAACCAGTGGTAATGGAGTGGCATGGTGAATCCATTTAGCTACCAATTAAATAGTAGGGTAGACCGGACTCTCAAGCCTTGGTTGTGCAACTAGTCTAGAAGAAGGAAACTCTAAAATAACATCTGTCATTATCTGCATATCCCGGAATTGTTTTGAATGAGAATGAAGCTTCAAGAGATGTGGAGTAGTAGATTACACAACCGTTGCTTCATTATAGCCAATAGTGCAGGCATCCTGAAGTAACCACACTTGTTAGCTCAGAGCCAATCAATCAGTTTTTAAAATTAAGTAGGTAAGGGAACTGAATAACTGATTCTGTGAACTTTTGTAATAGGTCTGAGCATCCCTTGAATCCTATCATTGATTGCCTTTAGACTGATTCTATTTCAATCTGTCTATGACAAAAAGACCAAAGTAGAAACGGTGCCGTTTTGGCTTGTTATCTACAAGGAAAAAATATCGACACCATACGCCTATCATTTTTTTTCTTCAATTTTTTTTTCCAATATATGAATCTTTGCATGAAGTCATGATCTTTCAATTCTTTGTGTATGTGCTCCGGTATTCGGATTGACAAAATTTAGCCGCTGATTTACAGAAAAATTATGAAAATTGAGTTGATTTAATTTAGCTAAAGCTCTTCATTCATCTGAATAGATTACCAAGTCTTCAGTGATTTCTCATTGAATAATTGGTCTCTTCTTTGAATGTTAGGTTAGAGGTAGGGTTCCAGTCTCTCTAACCACACATTCTCTTGAAACCAATTAGGAGAAGCGTTTTCCTTGTTCTTGTACCATGTTGATCGCAATATGAAGTGTAGATCATGAATTTAGGTAAAAATGGCAAAAGTGGATAAATAGGAAAAAATGTCAGAAGTGAAAAATCAAGATAAAAATTATCAAAATCTTCGATACAATACATAATGGGAAAATATTAAGTTTGTCAAATAAAAAGAAATTATATATATCTAAAAGTAGATGAGGATCTCCAGCTACCCCTCCCCACAAAAAAATTTAGATTCTACTTTTTTTTTTTCTTTTTTTTTTTTTTAATTTTTTTTATAGTATTACATGTGAACACCCTGAAAAAAAATTCTTTTAGAATTTGAAGTGGAGGATTAGTTTTGCATATACATTTAAGTAAAATGATCCCCCATTACCGGAACATTCTAACCTTTTAGGGCATAACTAATTCTTTTTATCTCAAACCTAAGTCTTGACTACAATGGCCTTGAAATGGAGGATCATCTTACATTAAATTGGGCAGCACTTTTTATGCCCACCACCAATCACAATCAAGGATTTGTTTTTTCGTCTGCTCTGAATATTTAAAAATGAAAACTGTTTTATGACTAAATATTTGCCGATTTTACATTTGGTTTCTTTTTCGGTTTATTTATTTTTTACTTTTCAAAATAGAATTAACGTTTAAGTGTAGTATCTGTTCTAATACTATACCTTATTTTTTCTGTCCTCGGTCAGTGAAAGAGTAATCCTTCAGACTGAGGCAATTTTAATTTTTGTCCTAATCAAGAGTACCCCTTTTTGCCGGAGTTCGATTTTCCCCATGTTAAAAACCGACCTTGTATCTAACTCTGCCCTCATGGGCAAGTAAATATTATATTTGTTTTTTTTTTATGTGGAAAGCTTTCTTACATTTTTAAAAAGTTTGCTCAAAAATAAATTCAATAAACCTTTTAAATAAAATACCCATGTTTTAGTTAAGTAAAACTCCTGTAGCAGTGTGAACAGTAGCTTCACTAAGCTGTTGACATTTGTTACACGTCTTAGAACAGGTGCTAAGATCCACTCTGACAATTAAATGTAATAATAAATAAGTAAACTGTTAACTATTCTGCACTTTTACCAAGTGGGTAAATACTTATTTTAAAATATGGGAGGAGGGGGGGGGGGGGCTAGCCCCTAGTAAAAACTAGAGCCAAAAACCTCCCATCCCCCCAAAAAAAATACTGTAAACAAAAAGCAACAAAATAAATTTTTAAATAAATTTTTTAAATATATTTATTTTAAAATGGGGGGGGGGGTTAGCTCCTATATAAAACTAGGAGTGAGAGACCGCCCCCCCCCCCAAAAAAAGAACAACACAAAAAAGTCGATTTTATTTACTTCAAAAGTGAGTAAATACTGATTTTAAAATATTGGGGCAGAGGTGGGGCATAGCCCATATTAAAAACTAAAGGGGAAGGAGCCTAGCCTGCCCCCTAACTTGCGCCTCCTAATTTTCCTTTACCAAACTGTTCTTGTTTTGTGCCATTTTACAGAGGACCAAGATCAATATCATATCACCATTAAAATTTTACTCAAAAAATTGTTTATATAGAGCTTTGTTTTAAATTGTACCCCAAGGCAGAAAGACATAAGCATCATATTTTTTGCTTATGATAGATTCAGTAGAAACATTTCTTTTAATAAAAAAGAAGATTTTGTATTGCTTGCATTTTTACTGACATCCTCAGTTCGGTTATTCTATAAATAGATAAAAAATATAAATAGAGAGGGGGGGGGGCAATAGATTATCTCTGCAGGATGCATTTTACTGAGACATCTAGTCTAGACATTAAATGCAACGATTTTTTTACAGTATTAGATAAGTTGGTCTTTTAATTAGTTTACAAAACATCTCCTGTATTATAATTTCAATACATATATCATTTATCTCTCTTGTGTGCTTTTTCCAATACATTTTCTTAAATAATTCACTTCATTTTGCCACCAAATCCCTTCAATTCCAAGTAACAAACTATGACAACACCCAAAGAAGCCTAATATAAATCATAATTCCTCATCTCAGAAATTTAGAACAAAATGTAGATATGACTCATGTTTAGTTTGACAATAAAGGGCAGATTAATTCTTAAATGTGCTTTCAAAATTTGAAATAAAGAAAACAAAAAAGTAATAAAAATCAGTTTTTAAATAAACATTAACAGTAGAAATCTTAATCTGTAAATATTCAATACATTGCATGGACGGCGGCACGGGGGGGGGGGGGGGGGGGATTAATCTCCCACCCCCCCCCCACCCCCCCCCACCCCCCCACCCCACTTTTTAGGAGAGAACCCCAACTTTTATAACTGTCCTACCGGTCCTGCATTGTCTGTCTTGCACACAAAAAAAAGTTATGAGTAAAAGCTTGTCGTTGCTTAATCAATCAAATAGACTATTTTGAAAGTCTTGGGAAGTTAAGGACACCAGAGTTATTTTGCTTATTAGTAGTATTGGCTCAATATATTCAGAGTTATATCCCTTGAACCGTATTCAAGTTATCTCCCCTGAGTTATACTGGCAACAACAAAATGAACTCTCTAATTCTATGAACCAAAAACATATCTAAATTCGTCCATGTGCAAAATTAGAACTGGATATTGTCTTTTTCTAGCTTTGGCTTGAAGCTAATTGGTCATGTTCTGGGCTTAGCTCTAAATTTGTACATGGTTTTACACCGTTGGTGCCATGTCATCAGATCTAGCTTCTGATTAGCTTATAAAACGTTCTAACACATACATGTTGTATATGTAGATTTTATTTTGACTACACTCAATTAAGTCTAATACACTCCAGGAAGACTAAGATCAAAGTGTAGTATGCTGAAAGTGCTTGGATGAATGGGTTAAATAAAATATATCTAATTAACAGTAGGATAGACTAGAGATGATCCCCCCTACTCCCACACTTTTGATGGCCTTGTGTCTAATTTGTAAAAATTCCTTTCTTTGCAAATAAATAATTCAAGTGTTCTCTCTTCAGTCAGAGTAGGTGAAATACTTTTGTCTCAATTCAGTGTCCTTTTGAGGGAACTGGATTTCTCCCCAGATTAAAAAGCAGGATCTATGTCGAACTTTGCCCTCAAATGGAGGCAAGTAGGGAGGAACAATTATGCATATAATAATCAGAGAAACAAAAACACTTGGATCTTAATTACTTGACTTGGAAACTAAATTATGTTTTAGTTATATTTAAACTAAAAACAATTGGGGGGGGGGGGGCATTAATCTTTATTTCTTATATGAAGAATAGCTGTACTTCTTGCCATTACAACCCACCACTAAAAATGTTTAAATAAAATTATAATGTTGTTATACATATTTGTTGTAGTGACAACAATTATTCCAAGTTTGAGTGAAAACAAAAGTAGATTTTTATCATTCATTCTTTTATTTCTTTTTAACGATTTTCAAATTTCTTAACTTCTGACGCTCATAAGGCACAGACCTTACGGGTCAATTGTTCAGCACTTTAACAATCAAAGTGTAGTATCCGTTCCTGCCTGATTCATTCTGGCATGGGTCTGGCTTCCTGAAGGTATGGCCTTTGGTTCATAATGATGGTTCAGGTCGGTTCTTATCCCAGAAAAGGGGATTGGTTTATCTCCGGTCAGATCATAACACATTTTTCACCTGTCCAGAGTGCCGCCAATATGGAGGAGTTGCAGCACAAACGTTGAACTGACTGCATTTCTAACCTTGCAGTGAGAAGTGGCTAAACAACCTCATAAGATACAGACTAAACTGCCATATGATCTGAACAGAAGGCAAAGACGAATTTAGGGTTGAGGCATGGCCATCCCTACTACAGGCCAGGCAATCGTGCAACTGGGGTCTTTTACTGGGGGCCATGTGAATTTTCTTAAATATTCGATATAGAAGTTGCAAACAAAGGTAAAATTCCTCTGTGAGATTAGTTTGATGTTTTTATGTGTTTTACATACCAAATAATAAGAACCACAATGAGCTAATTGATAAATTTGACAATTGACAAATTCCTATAAATGAAGAGACAGGTAATTTTGAATAAACAAAGGCAAATGCATATTTCGATGAAGAATTTTTATTTCAATGTTGGATTTTTTTTTAGAGATGTTGTACTTATATCAAAAGATCATTACTTGTATATTGTGGTTAAAAAGAAAAAAAGGATCCGCACCAGTTGATATAGTTTGCAACTTCTATATCGAATATTTAAGAAAATTCACATGGCCCCCAGTAAAAGACCCCAGTTGCACGATTGCCTGGCCTGTAGTAGGGATGGCCATGGGTTGAGGTTAATGAAAGCCATGTTTTTGTCCTCTTCACTGTCAAGTAAATTCCAGAATAATGAGTAGTGGTAACAGAGTTGTCTTCTCTTGCCAAATTATCGTCAAAATGGCTACCATTGAACTCGTATCCAAAAGTTAATATTTGGAAATCTTAAATTAAAAAAAACCTATTTGTACGAAGAATAAATATATACATAATAAGTGATGTTTTTGGTGTGCTCCAAATAACATGTATTGTTTACAGGAAAATTTTTAAAAAAAGAAAAGTTTACCAATAACTTTATGCTACTATTTACCAAAAACACCTAAAATTAAATCAGAGATTTAGTTTTAATTTCAGTTTTTAAATGTTTATATTGTCAAAACCGAGTAATATAGTCGATAAATTTATCAGTTTTGAAAATATAAACATCATAAAACTTAAATGAAAAATTAGTTTAAGTTTTTTGAAGGTGCACTGTTAGATTATATAGGATTATTAAAAAAAAAAAATACAGATGACATTTTTTTGATAAAATATACACTTTGTTATAATTACACATCCATAACTATGTTGTGTAGAATTCTTCAGAAAGGCTTGCTAAAAACTATTATTCTAAACTAGCGGGACTTGTGTCCAGGCGTTACCCAGAAAATTGAGGAAACCAAGAATCGTAACTCCCAGAAATTAATTGACTGGATAAATCCTGAAAGACTCTTTTCAACCAAAATGTTAAGCTTTTATTCACCATGTAAAAAATATCCGTAAATAAAACCGTCTTATATTAAAATCAAAACACTCATTGAATTAGAAAACAACAAAAACGAATAGTTAATTAATGAGATGTCCTTTTGCAAAGCAATATGAAAATTAGTTACATTTACCAGGCCAATTGTATAGATATATGATCACTATACCAGAAAGTCATTGTTCTTCTAATGTGAATCTGAACTTGTCGTTTAAATCTCACTGCTAGTGGCCCAACTTAATGCACTAACCAACTGATAATTAATAACAAAATAACTTCTTTTTGGACAGATAGGATAAAAAAAAGTTGAATGCTACAAACAAAACTGGTTGGGTGCAGCGATGGGAGATGAAGGGGGAGGGGACCAAAGAATGGAATTGGTCAGTTTTGAAGTTGGAGAAAAGTAATTAAATAAATTCAACTTTAGAAGATAAAGTTTGTTTCTTCTTAGATATGACTTTAAATCATATAAATTATGTATGAGAAGATTAAAAAGAAAACAACTTGAAGGAGTTCGTTTGTTTTTTTTTTGTTGCTTTTTTTTTCTTTTTTCCCCACTTCCAATTAATTCGGTTTTGCAACATCAAAGGGCCGAATAAATAAACTAAATTAATTGCTCAAAATGTTATTTCTTTCAAGCAGTAAACTAAATGAATCACTCCCTGCCCATGGATATCCCCCACACAACAAGTAGATGAGAGAAAGGTTGAAGAAATTAAAAATCTCAATAAACAACCAAAGATAAATAAACTAAAAACAATCAGTGATGCTTGTATGTGTCATGACGAAATAAAGAAAAATACACTTTAAAAAAAAAAATGTTTTGATGACGATAAAATTGAAATTAAATATAAGTTTAGAAAAAGAAATGTGGAAATGATATTACACAAACGATTTCTCCTTAGGCTTGATCCTCATTTCTAACTATATGGGGGAAAAAGTTTGCTTTAAAGTTAGTAATAGCTAGAAAAGAGGAAATGACTTTTCTTTGAAGATATGACTGAATAAATAAGCATTAAAAAAAAAAAATTATATAGATTGAAAGAGAGAGAGAGGGGGGGCAGAGAGAGAGAGAGAGGGCCAGGCGAGAGAGAGAGAGAGAGAGTGTCAGAGAGAGAGAGACAGAGAGATAGGGTCAGAGAGAGAGAGAGAGTGTCAGAGAGAGAGAGAGAGAGAGTGTCAGAGAGAGAGAGAGAGAGTGTCAGAGAGAGAGAGAGAGAGAGAGTGTCAGAGAGAGAGTATCAGAGAGAGAGAGAGAGAGAGTGTGTGTGTCAGAGAGAGAGAGAGAGTGTCAGAGAGAGAATCACAGAGAGCCAGAGGGAGAGAGAGAGAGGGGGGGTTAAAGGGTGAAATTAATATAAGATGTTGATTCGAAAATATCAGTTTGCTAACTTAAACTACAAGGAAAGACGGGGGGGGGGAGCAATTGAAGAAGGCAAAATGCTTGGTGGAGCTGGGTGGGGTGGAGGGCATAGTAAGTATCAAAGGCAAATAGCGGCAAGGGATGAAAGATCAAATAAAAATAAATAAAAAAGAAATGAAGGAAAAGTTGGGTAAAGAAAAAAGTAGAAAAATAAGCAGGGGAAAAGAGATTCAAATGGAGGAAGTCAAGTAGTGTGTGAGAGAGAGAGAGAGAGAGAGAGAAGCTAGTTAAAAGAGACCGCTGTATCAAAAATAAACAGTATCAGTTCGGCAGACATTCAGCCCCCCCCCCCCTCTCTCTTTAGTACAGGGAAGGGATGGTAATGGATCAGCGAAGAAATGGGTGTTACTGTTTTGAGACAGAGAGCAGTTAAAGGTAGCACGGGCACAGTTAACTCATAAGCTACACAGCCCATTGAGTTTGTCCATTAGCTGTGAATGTGACCTCCAGCTAGCCCCTATTAAAAGAAAAAGCCTATCAAACTTCCTTATCACTGAATAGGATTTTTTTTTTTTATTACAGGACCTACTCAGATCTTTGCAGTTGAAAATGAGTTATGGGTGACTTCTGGGGGTTGGCCTGTAAACCTCAAGCCGATATATTCTCAACTTTAAAGTCCAGGGAAAACATCAACAAAGTAGCTGTTGCCGGCAGGACGACGACAGCGACCCGGCCAGTATCTGGTCAAACAAAACAATTGAAGTTAGTTTGTTAACGCCGCCCCCCCCCACCCCCACCCAACTTCTGTTACTATCCTATCCTTCCTTAGTTTAAGTGCTAACAAACTACAAAGTCATTTACAAGTTTTATTAAAAATGCTTCAAAGTAATAAAGAACATTTGTACAAAACGGCGGTCATGGAATAAAAAGAAACAAAAAAAGGGTTTGATTCCCGGGAGGGGGGGGGGACATGTATAAATGAAACTCAAGAAAGAAAGAATCAAATTGAAAGCTTAAAAACCCCTTGGCCTTTTTGGCTAGGAGCAAAGTTTTCCTGTACTCGGTCAGGGAAGGAGAAATCCTTCTAGACTGAGGCAACTGTTCCTTTTTGTCCCAATTCAGAAAGTCTCTCTTTGGGAGGCTTGGGAAAGCTAGATTCCCCAAGTTAAAAAAAAAACAAAACAAAAAAACACCCAGTCTTTTGTGAGAAATAAGTGTAAATATCAAATTGAATTGAATAAATGGATAATTACTGAGAAGGAGTCTTAAAAAAATAAATAGTATTGTAATGAATAATTACGAGTAACTTTCCTTACTCTGACTTATCTCCCCTTTGGAGAACTCTCCTGCTTCTACTAACCACTATAAATAGTAGCACTAATACTGTACCGACATTGTGTGCTGAATAAAGCTTTCCCAAGTTACGTCTGTTCTCGTTAGTCATTACAAGTATCTTTGTTGCTTTGGGTGTTTTGTTTGTGTTTAGACATTAGAAATAAAATATCTGCTAATGAATGATAATAATCAACAAAAATACTAAGGCATTCCATTCTTAGAGATATTTTAAACACACTATTATTGTAAATAGTCCCCCCCCCCCAATTAGAACTTCTATAAAATTTCCGGCAATAGTGTATTATAGTTAACAAAGCAAAAACGGAGGGGAAAAATATACAACAAATAACTATTACAAAAAGCAAGAAAATTTATTTTTCTACCTACCTGCATAAGTTTCAAGTGTGAATATTGATTGTAAGATTTATTATCTATGAATTTGTTACTGTTTTAATCCATCGTTAGAGTCATCTTCCAAAATGGCGGTCGATTTTTTTGAGAATCGGTTGCTAAGTTCAGGCTTATAATTAAAAAAAAAAAAAAAAGAAGCTTACCCATATCTGACTGGCAACCACCCCCGGACTTGGGTTTACGGTGTGTTCCACTAACCCTTTTTTTGTTGTTTTTTTTTTTTTTTACTATATTTTAAGCTCGAGATTAGCGACCACCTCGCCAAACAATCGACCGCAATCTTGGAAGATGACTCTAATGATAGATGTTAACACTTTTCGACAAATTTCCTTTTAACTAATTCAAGAATAAAGTCTATTCATGTTGTATTATTGAAAAGGGTTACAATATACAACTCAAGGAAGGAACAGCGAACAGGATAATAGAATGAAGAAAGGTTTATTGTAATAGGGAGTACAATGAATGGGTAGACAGATTAGTAAGAGAAGATAGCAGTGAATGCTGTGCTCACTATGTATAGTTCTATGTATTAGTAGGTCTACATAGGAAAGAGTGTGTGTAGAATATTCTATTACACAAATGGATTGCTGATGTCCACACAAATGGTTAATGATTATTTACTCTCTTCCCACTCCTTTTGGCTAAGATCAAAGTGTAGTATCTGTTCCGATGGATACTACACCCTATAGACCGGTGTTGTCTTGGCCTTCGGGCACGATTCCGCCGGTCTATGGGTCTGTCCTGTGCAGTTCTAGGAGGTTCACCCTCCCAGGCTTTGCCTCCCCTCTTTGGGGAGGAGTAAGTTTATAGCTTACTGCCTGAGGAGCCCCTACCGGGGAATGCCGACGGGGCTGCCCAGGCAATTTTTAAACCCCACTTTCCCGACCCGACTTTGGGTCCCATCTTACTTGTGGGAGTAAGATAAAAACTGGCCTTGTGCCTAACTCCTGGAGAGGAGTAAATCAATACTCTCTTCCCACTGTAGCAAGATTAAACATGAAGTCAGTTTAATGTGGATGGAAAAATCAGCTCTTAAATATGGGGGGAGGAGCTCTAGATGTGTGCAGAATTTGCCATGATTGGACCTGTCAGCATTCTCAGGTATTGTGTCTCAGCCCCTCAAAGAAGGGGGAGGATGATCTCTTAGGACCGAACAGAACCATCATCCCAGACCCCTGTGCCAGAATGGGTCAGACAGCAACAGCTACTACACTTTGATCATTATAAGTGCTCAGAAACTGGCCCGCGGGGCACAAAATTGACTGATTGACAAATGGTACAATACCTGAATTGTACATTTTCTGGAAAAATGATACACAAGAAACGCATCAAGTAATAGTAATTTCATTTTCAGTAAATATTTCAAACATGAGTACAAATGCTTATTTTTACTCAAAAATAAGTTGTTTCTTTATCGTAGGTAATGGTTAGAATGTAGTGAATGAAAAAAAGTGAGCAAGTTAATTTACAAAATTAAAAACAAAAATTCACACCTTCAATTTCAGTGTCTGACTCATTCTTTATCTTTTTTTCTGAGGAGGGGGGGGGGGGTCTGGTGCTAACATACTTATAAGTCAACTTGCATTCTGTTGTTGTTTTGTAAATTATCTTTGAAAATTAAAAGAAAAGATACTTTAGTACTTGTAAGGAATATGCACCCAGTGCATTTCAATTCTTATAGAGTCAGTTCAGAGTATTGACAGACACATCTTTCAAATCGTAAACTGCTTTGTGCATTTACAGGACTGACCCAGGATTCTCCATCAATATTTGGGATTGACTATATAAGTACTGAAATCCTCTGGGTGCCCATTCCTTAGAAGTACCCAAAATTTTCTAAATAGAACAGATTACTCAGTTATTCTGAGACATGTGTTGCTTTGTAATAAATAGTTGTTTGTGTTTTGATTAAATCGACCTTGTCAATTGAAACAGACTCTTGTTTTCAATAAATAAATACTTTATTTATAAGTCGTTTGGGATTGATTTTTTTTTTAATAGAAAACATTTGGGATGAAGTTAATTTGAAAATGCATGTTTTTCTTTCTTTTTTACGTCACTGTCAATTATGCTTGCATGCTAAAGCGGTTCCTTTCAGCTGTTAGTATAATTGGGGTGCTGAAAATACACTTGGTCTAAATGTTCAAAAGCGAGAGAAGCAAGGTAAGTGAAGAAACCTGTATTAATAAAAAGAACTAATAAGTACTCATGATTTTCAATCCTCTCATAATATTCTTCATCATTCAACCGGCAATTAATACATCTTATTAATCTTTAGTGGCTTTTGGCCTTTATAAGTGGGGATCCATTAGTAAAAAAGAAATATATTATATATATATATATATATTATAATATAAAATGAAGTAATAAAATAAGGTGTCAATCAAATTTTATTAGAATTCAAAGTTCATGCAAAGCATCCTTAAGTCCTTAGCTCATGAGTTTTCAAAGATAATTCTTCTCTTCAGAGGACCATTACTGCAGTTATACTACTACAGGCAATAAAATTACGCTTTGAAAATATATAAAATTATATACACAAATATATAAAAATACATAACATCAAACATATCAATCCAAAAACATACTTTTGTTGAATCCATACAGTCCATCCAGGTCATACAAGTTGAGAAGCATAGAAGCGACTGGATAACTTTGCCGGCCCCTTCAATTTCACATATTTGGACTGCTATTTGTATCTTGGAGTAATGTCCTTCCTGATTATGCTTCTCAACTTGTATGACCTGGATGGACTGTATGGATTCAACAAAAGTATGTTTTTGGATTGATATGTTTGATGTTATGTATTTTTATATATTTGTGTATATAATTTTATATATTTTCAAAGCGTAATTTTATTGCCTGTAGTAGTATAACTGCAGTAATGGTCCTCTGAAGAGAAGAATTATCTTTGAAAACTCATGAGCTAAGGACTTAAGGATGCTTTGCATGAACTTTGAATTCTAATAAAATTTGATTGACACCTTATTTTATTACTTCATTTTATATTATAATATTAATGCTCTATCCAGTATATTGAGCTTCAGTTTTTTTATCCGGATGTTTCACTAATTATAAGATATTAGTTGACGCTTATATCTTTTGTTGGATTGCTTCATATATATATATATATATATATATATATATAAATAAATAAATATAAACTTACCATCAGTGAGGTTCCTTCCAGGATTAAAAGCTCCATGCGGAAGGTTAGGAGGCAATAGATCACAGCTATTTCGGATGGAGATCTTGCAACGATATTGCGACTGAGGTCTGTAAAAAATACAAAAGCAAAGGCCATGAATAAGTGTCATTTGCATTGCTTGTCCATGGCATATGGCAAATGCAAGCAATTATAAAACGATTTATAGATTCCGAGATTATAAATTTACAATGGTTATTCAAATTGATGCTATTTCATAACAGCGAAAAGTTTTTTGTTAGTATTATGGACGTTTGAAGTGTTGCTTAAAAGGTTTCGTTTTATGGACACCAGTCTTTTTCATCTTATATTTTTATACTCAATTGGATAGAAAGTTCAAATGTTTCATTTGGTCAAACAATAAATTAGTTATTATTATTTTATATCTTTTTCAGCATCTCTTATTTTAATATTTCAACTTTAAATAAAATATTTTTTTTTTTACACATACATACACACAAACACATAACTAACAGGAGAACCGGACATTGCTTGGGATTTAATGAGAAAAGCTTAAATTTTTTTAAAACTTTTTCAATTAGTGTCATACATATGGCTTAAATTTCATTAAAATTGGATATATGTCTTTGAACTTTTAAGGGGTTTCTGCACCAATGGCTCATTTGTTTTTGGAGTGGGGGGGGGGGGCAGATAGAGGGAAACCTAGAGATTTGGGACTACTTCCCTTATCTCCCCAAACATTTTACATAAGAATATACTTTTCTTCTTATAGGGAACATACACATTATATATCTCGAGGTAAATAAATTTATGACATCCATTTACATATGTTCTAAGAATTCAACATAAACAGTTTCCTGTACGATCGTTTCCAAGACAATATGGATTTTTTATTGATATCAAGCCTCTTCATTGGCACAGGGTATAAACACTAAGTTCGAAGTTAAAATATAACATCAAGACTAGATTACAGATAATTCTCAGTTATACAGCAATTCAGGTTGAGGGAGGGTTAGGGTTAGAGTTAAGGTATGATAATTACAATCCACTTCAAATAGCATGAAAAGAAATTGAATCGAACATACAAAGAGACACAATAAGGGGAATGAAGACTGTACAGTAGAGGTACAGAAAAGCATACAATAGAAAACGGATTTTTTTTTTACAATTAGAATTTTTTTTCCAAGAGAAAAATACAAAAATATGAGAACCTATAGTTAAAAAATTAACCGGTAAATTCGCCATTAATTAAATTGAAGAGATATTCTTTTCATAGAACTAATTCAAAAAACATTACCTTAAAACATATCTTAATAAAAAAAAAGTTTTAAAAAAAACCCAAAAAAACAGTAATATAATTTACAGTTTAACAATTGCACTAAGTAGAAGTTTTAAGATAATTATAAATAGATAAAATGATAAACTTGAATAAAAATAAAAGTAATAATAATAATAATATTCTTAATAATAATGATAATAAAAATTAAATAAATATGTAATGAAATCAAATCAAATGAATAAACTAATAAAATAGAAAAAATAATAGTAAGAGATTTTTTTAAAAATGCATAAATTAAAAATTAAATAAATTAAAAATATTTTTTTTAACTACATGTTAATTTTTAAGAAAATACCATTTTTTAGAAATAATTATCCATAGCATTTGTTCACAAACCGGTTAGAACCCAGTGTGTGTTAACTAAAAATATTATACAAAAAATAAGAAAGTCTTTTGAAGTGTAGGCAAACCATGTGTGTGTGTGTGTGTGTGTGAGAAGTTATATTGAAAAGAAATCAATAAAGTGCTCGATCACAGAAGAGTGAGAGCTAATACAAATAATTTATTTGAAAACTGTTACATATTTTAGAATCGTATGGTGGGTTTCATTCAGATGGGTTGACTTTTTTACATTTTAAAAAGTCTATACCCATACTCTTGGGTATAGACTTTTTAAAATGTAAAATTTCAACCCATCTGGATTAAACCACCATACAATTCTAAAATATGTAACAGTTTTCAAATAAATTCATATATATATATATATATATATATATATATATATATATACACAAAGTTATAAATATTTTTTGATTCTTGTGTTTCATCCTTTTCTGGGAATCATCAGTGTGGAGGATGACTGTTCTGCTAATTGCACGATTCGAACTCCAGACCTAAGTCACCTTTTAACTTTCAAGTCTGAACCTTTATCAATGCGACCCACCAAACAACCATGGGGAAAGAAGAGAATTAAAGTCTATTTATGTCTATAGAAGCAGACATAAGCCCACTTTCTTAGGTTGAGCACTGTCATTATTGATATTGCCTTCTACTATTTAGCGTAATGAAAAGCTCTTTGCAAATAAAGAAATGGAGCACTGTCAAGTAGCAGTCAATGTTTATATAAAAAACATTGAGATATCATTTACCAACGGCGGCCGACTCGTAATCAGGTGGTTAGGTTCGATCTCTGGCTTGGGATGGGTGCTATTCTAGTTACACTGAAGAGCTGTGATACAGCGAAACTGTCTGTGAATGAGATTATATTAGGTATCCCAAACCAAAATTTTATTTTCATCATATTCCAAAACTTGTAACACGGGCACGTAGATCTTTGCAAAACAAACAATGGTACCAAATTTATTTTGGTAGCTCAATTAACCACCAAATTATGACGGTTCAAAATTTATTGAAAATTAGAAAATTTAAGTACAACTTTGACTGTTTATATAAGATTCATTTCAACAGCTAACAGATTGAATCTTCATAATATGATTCATAGAACATCTTCTAAATTTTATTAAAATAACTGAAAAAATAAATGAGTTATCACAAGTTGAAATTGAAAGGCATTTTACTATATTTACCCATTAAACTAAAATGGCTAGTTTATGATTATATGCACTCATCTGCAGTAATCAGTACATTTTGTATAGACACAATAAATGACTGAAATGTAATATGTTGACCCTTCACAGAAACATGTAATCTATTGACAGGAGAAATGTTTACCATTCACAGAGACATGTAAGTAATCTATTGACAGGAGAAATGTTGACCATCCACAGAGAGATGTAATCTATTGACAGGAGAAATATTGACCATCCACAGAGACATGTATTCTATCGACAGGAGAAATATTGACCATCCACAGAGAGATGTAATCTATTGACAGGAGAAATATTGACCATCCACAGAGACATGTATTCTATCGACAGGAGAAATATTGACCATCCACAGAGACATGTATTCTATCGACAGGAGAAATATTGACCATCCATAGAGACATGTATTCTATCGACAGGAGAAATATTGACCATCCACAGAGACATGTATTCTATCGACAGGAGAAATATTGACCATCCACAGAGACATGTATTCTATCGACAGGAGAAATGTTGACCATCCACAGAGACATGTAATCTATTGACAGGAGAAATATTGACCATCCACAGAGAGATGTAATCTATTGACAGGAGAAATATTGACCATCCACAGAATCTATTGACAGGAGAAATATTGACCATCCACAGAGACATGTATTCTATCGACAGGAGAAATATTAACCATCCACAGAGACATGTAATCTATTGACAGGAGAAATATTAACCATCCACAGAGACATGTAATCTATTGACAGGAGAAATATTAACCATCCACAGAGACATGTAATCTATTGACAGGAGAAATATTAACCATCCACAGAGACATGTAATCTATTGACAGGAGAAATATTGACCATCCACAGAGACATGTAATCTATTGACAGGAGAAATATTGACCATCCACAGAGACATGTAATCTATTGACAGGAGAAATATTAACCATCCACAGAGACATGTAATCTATTGACAGGAGAAATATTGACCATCCACAGAGACATGTAATCTATTGACAGGAGAAATATTAACCATCCACAGAGACATGTAATCTATTGACAGGAGAAATATTGACCATCCACAGAGACATGTAATCTATTGACAGGAGAAATATTAACCATCCACAGAGACATGTAATCTATTGACAGGAGAAATATTAACCATCCACAGAGACATGTAATCTATTGACAGGAGAAATATTAACCATCCACAGAGACATGTAATCTATTGACAGGAGAAATATTGACCATCCACAGAGACATGTAATCTATCGACAGGAGAAATATTGACCATCCACAGAGACATGTATTCTATCGACAGGAGAAATATTGACCATCCACAGAGACATGTAATCAATTGACAGGAGAAATATTAACCATCCACAGAGACATGTAATCTATTGACAGGAGAAATATTGACCATCCACAGAGACATGTAATCTATTGACAGGAGAAATATTAACCATCCACAGAGACATGTAATCTATTGACAGGAGAAATATTGACCATCCACAGAGACATGTAATCTATTGACAGGAGAAATATTAACCATCCACAGAGACATGTAATCAATTGACAGGAGAATGATGATATTGCCCTCTCCAATAAAATTCTTATGTTTCTTTACTTTTGTTTTCATTTTTACAATTTTTATTTGTATGAGAATTTTATTTACAAATTTCATTTTGACATTTTTTTTACATTATTGTATAATTTTATCGAAACAACAAAATTGAAGATTTCCAAATGATTATCATTAAACACTTAGTACCTTAAGCAAAACTTAATCATATTTAGTTATTTTTGTTTTCCAGCAAATTTATTGAAAAATATTTCTTGAACTAGTGGGACCCGTGGAAATTCCATACTAGCTTTCTTCATCTATCTGCATAATTTACTTTTAATGATAATATGTCATTTTAAATAATACATTTATATTATTAAGCAAAAATTGTTTCTTCTCCCGCAAAAATAATTGAGATTGTCAGTTAAATTTTCTTGAAATAAAACAAATAATGCTTTTTATTTACTGAAAATTATAATTTATATCGTTGTAAATCTCTATATATATATAAAATAGAGTTGGTTTTCCCCCTCCAAAATCATTAGAGCAGACAATAAAATTAACGCATCAGTCGCCTAGAAACAGATCACTTCATTCAACTACTACCTTCGACCGTGTTTCCAGAAAGATTAAGTTATTTTTAAAACCTAAACCAAAAACATTATTATGAGTCCCCCCTGTAAGCCTCTCCCAACTAAGTAAACCAAAGAGAAGGTAGCAAATTATATTCCCGCTAAGAATTAAGTTCTCCCACAAAACTCAAAACACTGCCGAGCATAGCTGAGCTATTATTTCACAAAGAACAAACTACGTAAACACCGGTTTCAGAATTCGCAAACCAGTCAATCATCGCTCACTAAACAACATTCATAATACCGCGGAACGCTTTGATATTTTTATAACTTTGACTTAATTTATTAAAATACATATTACCCGTAAGTACTTACGTATTTTCTTCAAACCTTATTTATACAAGTAAAAAAAAAAATTACGTTTAAAACGCAAAGTAAAATACACTTTTCGGATGTTGTCGGCAGCCAGCCAATAGCCTCCCACTCACACACCCTTAATGATTAAAAGGGAGGTAGGAGGGAGACTCTCCCACTTACAACCCTCTTCCTACACCTCTTGCAACCGTAATGATTATATTTCGTAATTAGGTATGTGTACATCTCTTTATATTTTTATGTGCAGGATTCACTCCTAAACTAATTAACCAATCATTATGAATTTTTGAACCCAACTGCTAGACATAAAGAGTCCAAATGTGGGCTCTACTTAGTTCATTTTACTTTTATCCGAAGGGGGGGGGGGAAAGGAGACGAAACCCTTCATGAACATTCAGATACCTCTGATATTTTGTGATATTTCAACACAAGATCATATTTACATTTTCAAAATCATACACCTTTAACACGCATATTATAGAAAACTTGCCCAAATCCAGTCATTTTCATCATCTACAAATGACATAAACCGTGTCATTGTTGAATCTTAACATAACACGCTTGCCCATAATCCAGCTTAGCTAATTGACCTATTTTTCACAGGAATTTTTAACTCGAAACAGTGGCGCAGTGGTTAGGAAGGCAGGTTTCATGATCGCCAGTTTCAGCGTTCGATCCCATTCTACTCTACCACTTCTTTCTTTTTTTCTTTTTAATTTATAGCATTCGCCAACACGGTAGAAGGAGGGGGGGGGGACAACAATAGGCCGTTTCTTTTTTTTTATTCGACGTCATGCAATAGGTAGTACTTTCTCCTGTGCAACGCCAGGTTCCGCTAGTATATATATATATATATATATATATATATATATATATATATATATAAGAGAGAGAGAGAGAGAGAGAGAGAGAAAGAGAGAGAGATAAAGAGAGAGAAAGAGAAAGAAAGAGAGAGAGAAAGAGAGAGAGAAAGAGAGAGAGAGAGAGAGAGAGAGAGAAAGAGAGAGAGAGAGAAAGAGAGAGAGAGAGAAAGAGAGAGAGAGAGAAAGAGAGAGAGAGAGAGAGAGAGAGAGAGAGAAAGAGAGAGAGAGAGAGAGAGAGAGAAAGAGAGAGAGAGAGAGAGAAAGAGAGAGAGAAAGAGAGAGAGAGAAAGAGAGAAGAGAGAGAGAGAGAGAGAGAGAGAAAGAGAGAGAGAGAGAGAGAAAGAGAGAGAGAAAGAAGAGAGAGAGAAAGAGAGAGAGAGAGAGAGAGAGAAAGAGAGAGAGAGAAAGAGAGAGAGAGAGAGAGAAAGAGAGAGAGAGAGAGAGAGAGAAAGAGAGAGAGAGAGAAGAGAGAGAGAGAGAGAGAGAGAGAAAGAGAGAGAGAGAAAGAGAGAGAGAGAAAGAGAGAGAGAGAAAAAAGAGAGAGAAAGAGAGAGAGAGAGAAAAAGAGAGAGAGAGAGAGAGAAAGAGAGAGAGAGAGAGAGAGAGAGAGAGAGAGAGAGAGAGATCGCTTGCTCATTTGATAAAGACTGATTCCTTAAGGCAAAAAAGAGAAATCAGAATGACAGGGGGTAGGGGAGGGGAGAGAGTAGATAAGAATGCTCAAAGATTTTTATATCTTTTGAGATTTGACTTTGCAGCAAGTTAAATGCACACAGAAGGCAGCGGCACCACATCAAAGGAAAGATGTTATGCCAAATCAATAATCTCTGCGGTGGTGGTGTGGAGAAGAGATTGGCTTGAAGAAGGAAAGCCATTAGATAACGCACGATGATTTAATAAATGTCTTTATATAAAAAAAAGAAAAATGAAGAAATTTTTTTAAAAAGAGTTGTCTGATTTTTTTTCCCCCTCCCAAAAGAGTTTTGGTTTTTACCATTAATCCCAAATTTTATTAAAGATTTATTTGAATTCCATTTCATTTTACCAGAACTTTTTTTGGTAAATGGAAAGAGGGCAGTCAGAAGTAAAATTCAAACTTTGTTAAAAAAATATACATTAGTTTAGCTACCGATGAAGCAAATATCTTTTTTGATAACTCTGATAAACAGATTTTAAATTTTAGAGAGAACAGACTTTAAATCAACAAACATTTTAAAAAGACAAGCAATCTACTATGTATTTGGTTATGTTCAATAATAAACATATCATGAAAGATTTCTTTTCTAGTCTCTTTCATTCTTTAGTGACGTCATTCACAGTGCATGATTATCCCACATCTGTTTTAATGGATGACCTCACAAAACAATGAGGCCATCCACTCTGGGGATAAGCAAACAAAATCAACACACACATAGATATGTGTATGCACGTAAGTCAACTTTAGTGTTTTATATATCTATTTATATATTACTAAAACTTTGGATCTTGCTTGCTTGTTTACATTGCTTGTCCTCGTACAATATATAAAATCCTCTTAACATACAATTTGTCGTACTGATAAAATGCAGTATTTATACTTCTCATTCATAAAACAAAATCGTGTGACGCATGGATATAGATAAGTGTCGGGTTATCAGATCCAAGATTTATGGTTCAAACCGTGAGGCCAGTTTGTATATAGCCACATTGATGAGTCTTTAAGATGAAACGAGCGTTATATATATATATATATATATATATATATAACTCAGAATACAAAATTTATGACATAATATTTTGTAAGCATGCGCCAAAAATTCAACATATACAAATATTATTGTGTACATATGTTTCAGAGATTTTTAATCGTCCATAATTTCATCTTCAGATAAATTGAAGAAGCTGTAACATTGTATAATTGTGTCAGAGTTTATAATACGTGCTGATTCACAAAGTCTTCAGCGAGATTTATTCAAAATGAATTTAATGAGTCTAGTTTGTTTAGAGTTTAAGAATGATTATGTTCTTATGCATGAGAGAGTAGTGCATTTAGGGAATTGTTATTTTTATATCTCTTTATGTTCACGTTGAGTTTCACCAACTTATTACTGCATGGAACAATATATATCAAGGCTAGCTATTTTACACCACATCCACAACAAAATTTTGTACATAACATCAATATTAACAATTAAAAGCAACATTTTAAATTTTAAAAAAAGACACATTCATTCCCCTTCATAAACGCACCACATATTTTGAATTCTAACGTTTATGCTTCACCCGAAAAACAAAAACATTCTTTTCACATCATGGATGCACCACGAATTTTCAAATATTGACTTTTACGTTTTTCTTCAAATCAGTCATTTTTGAGAAACATTTGAAATAAAGACGATATGGTGATGAATATATAAACAATTTTCGATTTTCCTTTTTTCATATATATATATATATATATATATATATATATATATATATCACAAGAGAGGGAGAAAGGTGGAGGGAAGCCAATTCTCAAGTTGATTAATGTCTAAGCGAAACAATTATTTTTCTAATTTTGTGATATTTTCTAAGCTTAGATCAAGGGCAAAATAAAAAGAAATAAAAGGTGGAAAGAGTGGAGGATATCAAACACCCAATCAAGAAAAAGCACAACTCTAAAAATCAGCATTTTAAATCCTAGCTTGCTTCACCAAAATCCTAAAAAAACTTTTGGAACTCAGAGGAGAAACATAATTATCTCAGAATGGAAGTATATAAACATACATTGATCGCAATTTTTTTATTTTTAATTGATTTTCCACAAAACTAAGAGTTTTCCTGTGATCATCAGTACTTGAATCATGTAAATAATTATTTATCAACTTTTGGTAGATTTAGGAGAAATATTTTGCTATCATATTTTTTGTCTTCTTTTCTAAAAGTGTTGTTTTTTTTTTATTCAACATCCCAAAATTAGACTAAATCAGTTTTGGGCAATTTTATGACATTTTTTAACGACATGCACTCTTTTTTTCATTTGAGAGGGGAAGGAGAGGTCAATTCTCTGGGGCAAACTAGAGCTTGGGGGGGGGGGGGGAGTACTTAATCTACATGAATAAATATTAATACTAACTTTCTGTGAATTTTGAGATACATTTCAGTATAATACCCAAAGAAAGTCCTCTCGACCTAAACTGGAGGTCATATGGCGCAAAACGAGTCAACATTTCAAATAACTGCATACAGCAACTAAATACATCATTGTAATATTAGTAAATTTGACATGTAGGCCAAAATGTATAAACAAAAATATGCGTTCCAGCAACCAGCAATATCAAAATAACTCCCATCAAATTCTTACTTTAATCTTTCAAATTCATTACTTCTTTTATATATACATTGAAAGTAAAACATCTCAGTGATTAAATATGCAACACACAGTTTTATAAAGATTGGCCTATTATATATATATATATATATTTTTCATTTTTTTGCTTTCAAATTTCAGACAAATTTGTCAAATCATATTCCGAAAAAAATATTTGTGAATTTAAAAATGCATAAAGAACAGTTCAGAAGGAAACGTTTTCAGAATCAGTTAAATTGGATGAAAGAGCTTCCATTTTTTTAATTTTTTTAATTTTTTTTTTTTTTTTTAAATTTTTTTTTTTACTTACATTAATTCATTAAAGGGCAAATTGCAGCAGTTTAATCTTCGAGTGACAGGTTGCTTCACGTGGAATTTGTAAAGATGCTCCACAGTGATCTTGTTGGTCCCAAGAACTTTTATATAGTTATCAAAACGTTCTCTTAATCTGTCGGCAATCTGAAACAAAACAAGAATAACAAATCATTAAAAACATTGCTTTTTTTTTTGTTGTTTCTCTTTTAATCATTATATCCTTTCATGTATACTGTTGTACAACAACAAACAGAAAAGTTGTCATAAATTATCATAAATTTTTGATTTGACCAATTATATTTGTTTTTGTGAAAGTCAGGGACATCGAGGAATAGGTTTTGATTTCATTATTAGTCGTTACGCTTGAAGACACGTGGTTCAAGAACAAGTCAGATCAGGTACATAGAATTTGTACAAAAAAAATAATGCATGAAAGGGATATTTAACTGAAAGAAAAATAAAAAAAATTATCCTAAATATTTTTCTAACCATTGCATAGGTAATAAGAAAAACATTAATTACAAATTTATAAATTAGAATCATAACTCATTAGGAAAATGGGAGGTGGCAGAGTGAAGTGGATACTAACAGATACTGACGACCTGGGTGTGCTAGGTTCGAATCCTGTCAGTTTCATAGAACCACTTTCACTATGGATGTCGACAACCTTCGTGTGGTCCTTTCTGTAAGTATCTGATTCTAGAAAGAATGGGGAAACGCACGCCAACAACAGCCGAAGAGTCAGACCGGTCAAAAGCTGCATCATGCCAATTCATACAAGTTTATTTATTAAAAAAATCTGTCAAATTACCAAAATTAAAACATTTTTCTTATTACTATTCATTAAAAAAAAATGATGTTACAATTATGAACATGAAAAATAATATTGCAGTTTAGTTAATATGGCCGAGGAAGCCGAACTTAAAGTCGCAGCTGAAACATGTATTCACATAGGTAGCCAAAATGTTTGTATAAATAAAAAAAAAGTATATATGTGTACATACATATATGTGTGGGTGTGTACATACATATGTATGTATATACAAGGCCTGTCTAAAAAGTATCTGACCTTTATTTTTTTCCCGTGCGAAATAGAGATTATAGGGGGGCGCCACTCTACACAGTGAAGGAAGACACCTTCATGTGCATATGTGAATTGTATCATCGTCTCCTTGAACGTTAGTCGCTGTCTGTTGGTTGCTAAGTGAGGTGCTACACAACGTGTTCGTCGGATTACCGATTATCTTGAGATGTCAAAAGCTTGGTGATTCTCAAAGCAAAACAATTTGTTAGATTCAGCAGGTGTTTGGAGAAGATGCGATGGGTGTAACAGAAATTAATTAGTGGTTCAACCGATTCAAAAATGGTCGCACATCAGCGGAAAGTGACCAGCGTTCTGGCAGGCCCCAAACTGCTCCAAGTGTAGTTGTTGTTGAGAGTGTGCGGAATTTAGTGATGGAAGATCATCGTTCAACCGTGCGGGAGGACACCCAAGAGGTTGGAGTGAGTAAAGATTCCACACATGCAATTTTGTGTGATGATTTGAACATGCACGTAGTAGCTGCGAAATTTGTGCCGAAGTTGTTGTCGCAAGAACAAAAGGTTTCAAGTTGCACAGAACCTTCTGGAAACGGCCAACACTGATCCTGGGTTTCTGAACACCGTGATAACTGGAGATGAGTCATGGATGTACAGGTACGACTCAGAAACAAAAAGACAGTCGTCGCAATGGAAGCATCCAGAGTCTCCAAGGAAAAAAAAAGTGCGACAGGTGCGATGCTAAATCAAGATAATGCTGACTGTCTTTGATATCTGTTGAATTGTGTATCCCGAATACGCACCGGAAGGACAAACAGTGACAAAGGAGTACTATCAAGATGTTCTCCAGCGTCTCTGTAACGCAGTTTGGCGCAAAAGACCAGACATGTGGACGGCGAAAAACTGGCAACTGCATCACGACAATGCCCCCGCACATCATCCCAATTGATCCAACATTTCTTGGCCAAACATGGAATTCCAGTCGTTCACCAACCTTCCTACTCTACAGACATGGCTCCTTGCGACTTCTGGTTGTTTTGAAAATTGAAGACACCACTGAAAGGTTCCCGTTTTCAGGTAAGAGAAAAGATAAGGGGAACGCGACGGCGGAGATAAACACCATTTCAAAAGAAGACTTCCAGAGGTGTTTCCGGCAGTGGATTGATCAGTGGGCTAAGTGTGTACAAGCACAAGGGGCCTACTTTGAAGGGGATAAAGGTCTTAACCCTGTCAGGTATTTAAAATATTTTTTCTGGCCTAAAGTCGGGTACTTTTTGTACGTGTGTGTGTGTATACACATATAGGTATGTATACATACACACACACATTATATATATATATATATATATATATATTATATATATATATATATTATATATATATATATATATATATATATATATATATATTGTTCCATTTTACTTCAGTCAAAGTTCTCAGAAATCAAAGGAGTCCCATCTTGGAACTAACACTTGCTCTCTATACATAGATAATCGAATATTCTATTAAATTCTCCTTTACCTGTCAAACGTTGAGTTAGTAAAGAAGTTAAGAATATTATTTCTTTCCCCAATTGACCAGTTAACTGTGTTGTGGACTGATCCGGATTTACTCATAGTAACAGGATGAATTCGTCAGGTCACTATAAAGTCGACACTTTTCCTAACTAAAGGGGAACCACTTATAGCACATCTGCCTAGCGCCTGTATTTGCGACTGACTTGATACATTATTCCTGTCTTGTGTTCTTATGTATTTATTGTTATTACTACGATATAACACTATGGTGTAGTATATTTTTTTTGTGGTCTCTTGATCTTACCGGATTCCAGGACAAGAATTCAACTAGTCTGGTGGAGTACTCAGTTACGTGCTGTTACTTGAGGTAACATTGCACTATTTTTTATATGAGCCAGTGTATAGCCGTGTCGAGGGGATATTATTTGGGCTTCGAATACTATGTTATTTTGAATAGTTGGTCAACATTTACTTGTAGGGGGAAGTATCCTCATGTCAGGTTGTCCTGACAAACCCTTTTACAGAGAGACCGAAGACACCCGAGGGTGATGTCTAGTAGGTAATTTAAACTCTCGTTTATATATATATATATATAAAGAGTTTGAACGCAAAACGCGATAAATCCAATTCGTTTACATTGAGACCTTACACAATAAAAACACAAATATATTAAATGTAGACTTCGAATAAAAGCTGATTTTAATTGAAATCAAAATAAAAATTATTTCGGTATCATATTAATGTAACACGGTTTTGGGGTGTCGTCGCGTGTTCAAATGCAACACATTTTGTAGGGGCAGTTTTGTGATTTTGAAAATGGTGTTTATCGCGTTTTGCATTTGACATCTTCATATATATATATACATATATATATATATATAAGAAACAAGGTTTAGAATCATTAATGTTCTATACAAATAAATGAAACTAACTACAAAACAAAAAATAAAATAAATTTATTTATTATGAGAGAAAAGGCATTTCTAAAAATCGTGTTTCATGTTTCTGCATATTCTGAGAAAGATGTAACACTAAAAAGTATATGGTCATATATAGACTTATAGATGATACATTATCTGTCATTATATAGAGGCGTTTGTGTATGCACGCAAGAGAGGAATCATTTTTCCATATTTTAACAGCTGTGTGACAGTCTGACCAAACAATTGTAATATATATTGTGTCTGTGTGAGTGCATAATGTTATATTTACAAAGAACGCAAAACATGTTTCTTCAATTAAAAAAAAAAAAATACATCGTAACTGATGAATAAGGATAACATTGATGTTATTATTTGTTTAATTTGTCCATTATGTTATGCTCGTTTATGAAAGAATTCTAACTGTCTGTTAGGAGACAAATTTAATAAACATTGTTATTTTAAATTATATACATACATTTTTGTTATATAACAAAAATAATTAGAAATTAGATATCATCTGCTATATAATAATACTTTTGAAAATAATTTGAAATTAAAAGGAAACTTTCAAAAGGGATGCTTTTAAGAAAAAGAGTATAGATATTATTACTTACCACATCTAGCTTTTTCTCATCATTTCTCATTGTTGTCATATAAGGCAGGGAGTCATAAATTGCCTAAAATTAAATAAAAAGAACAATGCTTTAAGAAAACTGATATATGAATAGATATATTCATAAGGGAAAACAATATAAAATTGGATAGTGGAAATTGAAATTCAGGAGAGGGGGGGGGGTCCTCAAACTCTTCTGCAGTAAATTCCAAATTCATACGAAGAGGCATAAACCTTTTTCAAATCAATTGCTTGAATTTTTTGAAAAATACATTAAACTGTTTACTGATAATAATCAAAACAGATAAGGAATACATAAATATTTGAACTGCAGGTTTTTCTTCCAAATAAATTTTTGCTATGGATATTTCAGTTCAAGTACAAAGCGATAGGAAACCTGTTCATTTTCTCGATTATTGAATTAAAATTATTCTGAAAAACATCAAAAGGCAATCAAATAAGTGAGTGACAGAAAATTGTATTTTAATTAAATGCCTCTGATGATTTGAAAGAAATGAAGCAAGGAATAACTCTAAAGTAAAAAGAATAAAGTTAGTGAATTCTTTCTATGATATATGCACCCTGGTATGCCAGGTGTTGTGGGGAGGGTCACACACAAGAACTAAAATATGTACAAATAAATATATTTAGGCTTCTTGTCCATGTTATTCATGGAAAGAAATTCTCAACAAATCAGTCAAATCATTACATTCTTAATCATTTTTAATTAAAATATATGTCATTTATATAAATGTTGCAGATAGCATATCAATTCTAATAGATTTAAAACATGATACACAAGTTGATTCTAAGAATCTTTCGCAAAAATATTTAAAATATTTATAATTGAAACCCTTGACACCCAAAAAGTAAGAAATCCTTTCACCTTCCTTTATTCCTAATCCCATTACAAGTACTAGTCTTAGAGAAGGGTGATGATAATCATCATCAAGCTTTTCAAATATATACACTTCACCAGTTGACCCTAACAAAGTTGGCCCTGAAACTATTGAGGATCTGAGAATCTCCAAAAGAAAGTACACAAAAGCATTCTACCGATCATTCAGTAAAAGATGTAAATTTGTATGAATCGACATGGCATGCCTTTTGACCGACTTGCTTCTGCTGTTGGTATAGGTATCCCTAATTCATTTTAGAATCAGGTAATTACAGAAGGAACCACATGGAGGTTGCCAGCATCCATATTGAAAGTGGTATTATAGAACTGGCATAATTCGAAATTGGTATGCCCAGGCTGTCAGTTCACATCGGTATCAACTTCACCGCAGCCACATTATTCACTCAAACAAATGAGTATAATCTTCACTGAATTTCGTATACGACTTACTTCAGTCTAGTTTTCTTTCATTTTTTTTTTTTTGCAACTAAATCTATTGACAAGACTAATAAAACCTAATCAATATTAAAAACAACACGCATGAAACATCATAGCTGTACATTTCAAACTTGTTATTTTTGTTACGGTTTCAGGAACATCCAAGAACTTACAGGCCCATGAATGGTTCTCTGTGTTACATAGTGCTAGGTTGAACTTTCATCTCAATTTACTTGAGGCGATTATCATTAACGCCTCTTGATTTAGTTTATGTAGACAGAGAGAGTTGAAACAGACGCTGCAGATATTGTATGATTTGAATCCATCTGTCAAGAGATTTTTTTTTACTTCCCAATTATCTGAGGCAATGGCTGAATCCTTAGAAAGTGACCTCCAGTCTGTAGTGGAATGGGGGCAGAAATGGATGATAACATTTAAAGCTCCTTTCCTGCAACAACTACAAAAAAAAACTCTTCAACCACCAATTGACATGGCAAATAACACCCTACCTGAGAGTCCAACATTCAAACTCCTCGGCCTAACATTCACAGGTAACATGAATTGGACCAAATACATAGAAGACATTGCCAAAGCTGCGCAAAGAAAGTAGGCTCCCTCTACCGTGCTAGAAAATTTCTCACACCTGACGGTATCGTATATCTCTACAAAGCCACCATCTGCCCATGCATGGAGTATTGTTGTCACATCTGAGCTGGTGCAGCATCCACTAGTCTCTCCCTCTTAGACAAGGGCCGAAAAAGAGTCTCTAATCTGATACGTCCCTCACTATCCACCAAGCTCCAGCCCCTGTCCTATCACTTCAATGTTGCATCCTTGTGCTTGTTTTACAAGTACTTCAATGGCTCTGGTGCCCCCTCAACGTAAATACACTCGACTAACCCGACAATTAGCTTAATCTCATCCATTCACTGTTGAGGTCCATAGATGCCAGACAGCCTTCTACTCAAATAGCTTCTTTCCTCGTGCTGCCGGCCTTTAGAACTCCCTCCCTGCTTTCTGTTTCCCCGACTGTATAGACATGTAAAAATTTAAAACTAATGTGAACAAACTTTCACCTTAATTCTCAGTAACCCCATTTACTCTACAGTGGCAACTTGCCTTGTTTGGGGTGAACTATGTTAAAAAAAAAAAAAAAAAATTTTTTTTTTTTTAAAAAACATTAAAAAAAAACATTGTGGTCATAACAACCAAGTAATACTTACACTATTTACAGTTAGAGACTATAAAGAACTAACTAAACTACTTTCTCATGGTTGTCATTAGTTGAAGAGGAATTTTTTTTTTGAAAGTCATGAGTATCTCTGTACAAAATAAATGTTAATATAAAAAACAATTATTAGAAAACCTAAGAAATGTGCCTGGCCCCTTTAATTAAGAGCCCAAGGGTGTCTTCTCAATGAAAGGTCCAGAAAAGTTTACCCATACTAGAGATGGTATACTCACTAACTGAGCATCAACCTAAGAAACATCAAAGGGAGACATAAGTCTGGTATTAACCAACAGCAGTCAAGCTATGCAGATCTACAGAACACATTTATTGACATCTCGTTTTATCTATCGGCTATTTTGGCTTTGCCTCAGAGAAAAGGATTCTTTTCTTTTCTTTTTTTTACATAAAAATATCTATTTATATATTTCTTAAATATATTTTGTAAATCTGAAAATTTGGTATATCATCCTGTGATAAGTTTGATGTTTTTTTTTATTAATATTGAATAAAAAGTTAGAAGGGAGCATAGGGAAATGTTTGGGGGGGAAAAAAAAAAAAAAAAAAAAAAAAAAAAAAAATTGATCAGTGGATTTGGTGAATCAACCAAAAGATAATGGAAGTGAGGGCAAGAATAGAAGGTGCCCCCTCCCCCTGGAAAGAAGGCAATTAATATGCATGCAGAAGGAGAAAAAAAAAAAAAAAAAGAAGAAGAGTCTATTCTAACAACAACTGAAACCTTCTCGGTTGGGTGCTACCAGTTACAAGGGGGAAAGAGGTTAGAGACACATCAATGGATAATATTAAGACATTCCAAGAAATGAAATATGTGGAATGAATTTTCTGGAGTTGGAGAGAAAGCCAAAGGATATTATTTACTCCTTCCCAGGAGTTAGGCACAAGGCCAGTTTTATCTTACTCCCACAAGTAAGATGTGACCCAAGATCGGGTCGGGAAAGTGGGGTTTGAAAAGCCAGCGCCCGAGAAGTGAGCACTCTGGCCATTAAAAATTGCCTGGGCAGCCCCGTCGGCATTCCCCGGTAGGGGCGCCTCAGACAGTAAGCAATAAACTTACTCCTCCCCAAAGAGGGGAGGCAAAGCCTGGGAGGGTGGACCTCCTAGAACTGCACAGGACAGACCCATTGACCGGCGTAAATCAAGCCCCGAAGGACAAGACAATACTAGTATGGGGTGCAGTATCAGCGGAACACTAAGCCAAAGGATGGATATATATGTCTAAATCTGCCCTTTTGGATGAAACCGCGGTACATTGCTGAAATATGTAATATACAGTATCTAAATAAATATATATATATATATATATATATATATATATATATATATAGCAGCATTATTGTGGACATTCATGTTTGTGTAGAGAGTGCCATTATTAAATGAAGTGATTAATTTATCTATGGGGCTGGGAACAGAAAATCTGTCAACGGAGAAATAAGATCTGAACAAATTTTGACAGACACAGTACTTAGTATAATAAGGATTGAGGAATAACATTTATGGACATATTTTCAAAGCTTTGCCAGAGTTAGTGGGGGATAACAGCACATGCAATAGTATAGTAAAGATTAGGGAGTAATTTTATGAGTATATTTATTTTGAAAGGGTGAGTTCTGTCCCCCTTTGCTCCTCTCAAAAAATAAATGAAGCCTAACTCATCAGACTGTCTTTTATGTCTACTATCTATGTTGCAAATTCCATAAATATCTGCCCAGTAATATTTTGAATCCTTGTGTGCATTCATTTCAATTTTTTTTTTTTTTTTTTTTTTTTTTAGTGCTTAGCCAAAGACAATTGTGTTACACATTCTTTCACAGAAAGCTGAGCTGCCTGGAGCAAAACCTTCAAATTCCTGACTGTGTCCAAATGGAGGTGATCTCCATTTGAACACTGATCCTGACAAGAAATACATAAATATTTTAACTGCAGGTTTTTTTCTTCAAAATAAATATTTCCTATGCATATTTCAGTCCAAGTACAAAACGATAAAAAAAAAAAATTTTTTTTTAAAAACCTGTTCATTTTCTTGATCATAATAAACTAAAATTATTCTGAAAAATATCAATGGGCAACTAAATAAGTGAGTAACAGAAAAAGTATTAAATATTGACAGTTAATCCAAAGATATACAGCTGAAGTATATATATATATATATATATATATATATATATATATATATATATATATATATATTACTTTTATATTATACACTTATAAAATAATATATTGTGCATATATATTAGTTTCTGTATTTACTTCAACAGTGCTCAATAAATCAGTCGAGCTTAGTAGTAGTATAAACATATACTTATGGCAAGCAAGCAACACAGTAACCTTCCTGTTTCATTAATATATTAAGGTTTCTTTTATACTCAAATAATATTTAGATTAACCTTAACATCAGGGAGGGGTGTGAGTATTTCTATCTAGTAGGCAATAAGCTTTAATTAGTGGGAGGTGGTTGCTTTATTTGCTTATGATTTCATCCTTGAAGTGAAACAAAAAAAGTGTCTGTGTTGCTTGCTTGTCATAAGGATATTTTTTTTAATACATATACTAGCAGGATTACCCGACATTGCCTGGGTTAAGGGAAGGGCAATATCATATGCCCCAGTAAGGACCAAGGGGTAATTTTTTTATGTATAGGATGTTCTCAGTTTCATAAAAATCTGTCAATTAAGCAAACCTAGCTCATTACACTCCCTATAACGTCTATGTTCCAAATTTCAGAAGATCTGTTGAGTAGTTTTTTTCTGTCTCTGGATGCAGAGTCACTCACAGACACACGGATCTTCATTTTTATTACATGCTAGCAGGGTTACCTGTCTTGGCAAGGATAACACCACATGCAGCAGTATAATAAGGACCGAGGAATAACATTTATGGACATATTCATTTTCAAAGGCTGTTTTGTAGTCCCTTTGCTCCCCCTAAGAAATAACTCAACATAGCTAATTTTCACAAAACTAATCATCATCATCATCATCAACCGGTTTATTTGTTGAATCAGGCCACAATTAATCCTCTGATGAGGGTGGGGCCTGATTGTCTAGTCTCGAAATCTAAGTCTTCCTCTCCACTCCTGTCTTTGGCAAGGTTTGATGGAATCCATACCCATGGCCTTCCTATCACGTTTGACTACGTCCTCCCAAGTCAACTTGGGTCTGCCAGTGGTGATGTTCTCTGCTGGCATTTGTAATCAGCAGGTTACTCAGGATGTTTTATTCATAGTTTGCATATATTTTGAGAGGGGGCGGGGGGGGGGGGGGTATCTCCGATCAGTATTAAATTTAAACCATAGATATGAGAGACTAATTAACTGATTTAAGTTATAAAAACAACTCAAAGATAAAATAATCTTTTTTTTTTCTTCTTTTGCTTCTCTTGGGAGGAAAAAAAAAAAAGCATGAAGCCTCCTTGAATTGTCAGGTGTATCATGGAGGTTATATATTACTACTACTAATATTACTGCTAAGACTAAAAAAAAACACCTATAGTTTAAAACGATTCAACAGAATCGCACAAAATTTGGTGCAGAGTATCCTTGAGTTACGGGGGGGGGGGGGGGTTGCTCAACTACTACAATTAAGATATTATACAGCTCTGTCCAGTTTTTTGTTTTCTTTTTGAAAATGATTAAAGTTTCTACCATTCCGAACCTTTAAATATTTAGCAGTAAGTCCACCATTTTACAATTTACTACCTTTATATTTTAAAATTTTTGAAATATAAATAAATTGATCCGAGATTAATACACCTATACCGTCTCTTATTTATTTTTGTTCATCCCATTTTCCACCTTCCGGTTTCAACATTGCGTTGCCCCTGCCTCAGAATTGTTATCTTCATTATATATATATATATATATATATATATATATATATATATATAAAATGTGAAAAAAACAAAAAAAACTGGCGAAGATGGAATCTAATTCGACACATGTATTGAAGGGGAGGACGTTTTTCTGTAAATAATATCCGAAGTGAGTCGTTTTCTTTCTTGTAAATCTGAAAATTTATTTGCCGATAAAATTTGGACTTTGTTTTTTATAATGTCCCGTTTATATTGGTTATGGAGAAACAGCTGTAGTTCTTTTTAAGTGTTACAAGGACTTGTTTTTGTTGGAAAATATCTCATATATATATATATATATATATATATATATATATATATATATATATATAGAGAGAGAGAGAGAGAGAGATAGATTATATATATATATATATATATATATATATATATATATATATATAGATATATATATATATATATATACTTGCTGGCTTTGCCGGCTCGCTATTGCTTCGCAAAGTTCGGTATTTGAAACATTATCTTAAAATAACATTTCATTCATAACACGAACCAAAATCGTTCCCATTTATTCATATAGATAAACATTAACATTTTGTTAATTTCGATACAAATTTATTTATCTTTTAAATGTGACTGAAAAGAAAGAATAAATAAAAAAAGAAGCCTTTTCACTTGTAATTTATAAATAAATCACAACTTGTTGAAAATCAAGTTGGTTCTTATGAAGAAAGAAACACAAATACTAAATATTTGTCCATGAAATAAAACAATATTGCGAAATGGAACTATTTATTATATTAAAATCAAAATAATTATTCAATTAAAAAAGCAATAAAAAATGCAAATTAGTTAACCTTGCGGCTGATATCACATATACATAAGCAGTATATAAAAAAAGATGGTGCATCTATTGTATAAAGTTGATTTAACTTGAAATAACCCTCATTGCGAAAAATGGGCTCAACTTTTGCATTTATTTATATATATATATATATATATATATATTACACACACAAAGACTCATTTGCCTGTCTAAGTAAATATACCTACATTCAAGTGGGCATAGAGGAATACACAAGAATTGGGATTTGTGTTCTACAAGAATGATTGATCATTCCATTTTAGGTGGTCATGCCCAGCGAATAGTGGAAATGTAGAAGTGTGTCAAATGGGAAAACCAAGAATAAGAATACAGAGAGAGAGGGGGAGGCATAACTATAGCATATGCATGCAAAACCCGTTCAACTGATTTGTTATTGCGGCAATAAACCATCACCTTGAATTCTCCTCAGTATCATTCACTGTACACATCCCTGGCAAGGCACATTTGTAAAATTAATCAAAACAAGCTGCACACTTGATCCATCCCAATGTCTACTGATTAAGAAAAAAAAAAAAAATATATATATATTTTTTTTTAAGAAGGTGGGAGGCAGGGTGTATATATATATATATATATATATATATATACACCCTTTTTAACTCACTGAAGCCATGAGATATTTTCGGTTTCTTCAATGGGTTTTCTTATTGCTTATTCTACTACTGCCCCACCCACCCCCCACACACATTGGAGTGATGAAGTGACTATCCTCACACATTGTGAAATCAAGTTAAAGTTCTCTTTATAGTAATAACTTATTCAAATCTATGAATCCATCCCTTAAACTACAAGTCAAATGAGAGAGAAAGAGAGATAATTTATAGAGTATTCCTTCGTCTAAGCACATTTGGTTATGTTCAATTTGTGACTTCGTATTTTAGTTGAGATCCTTCAAGTTTTTTTGTTTCAGGTAGAAACCGAGTGATAAATTCACCATGATTATAATTCCAAGTACTTTCGACCTAATCACTTGAGGGAGTTATGTGTATTACAAAGGTTTTCAACAATTTAAATATTTATTTCAGAAAATTTGGTGGGAGAATGATGTAACTTCGGTGGTTAAAATTAATAGGACTGTCCATTAGAGATGTGCAGTTTTCCGGTTGTACTTGTACACCGAAAACATCGGCAAAACTGAAATCGTTTGGTGTAGTTCTCCCCACCTTCCCGAAAATAAATGTAACAATGGATTAAAAAAACTACTGTACAGAATTTTGGAAATTTGGAACATAATTGTTTATTATTTTTGCAATACACATAACTCCCCGAAGATGGTCTGCGCTTAGACCAATAGTGAATATATCAGCCAGTTTTCACCTAAGACAAAGACTCAGCAGGAAACTTGAACGGATCAATCAGTATATGCAGGCAAAAAATTGTACATAATATTTAACCAAATTGTGTGTGTGTGTGTGTGTGTGTGATTCTACTTTTCTAGACATGTTCCAATATGTGCACATACCTAACAACATGCTTATAAACATTCTGCCAAAGATATCTGAAAGCTTTTTATTTCAAACATGCAGCCCACAGGACTGTATAGTCGAGAAGTTAGAGTCAAAGTTAGGGCAAATTCATTGCTTCCGGCACTAGAGTGGGATCTTTTAAATTTTCAGGAGTCAGAATCATAATCAAGCAGACGACTCCACGGCACATATCACTTCAAAAAAAAAAAAAAAAAAAAATTTCAATCCTTTAGTTTGTTTTTAATAAACAAAATCTAACAAAAAATGCTGAATTCACAGAGCCTTGAAAAACAGCGATCCTCTTTAAAATCAAAGCGCTAGTATATATACATCATTACTAGTGGAGGAAGAATATTTCTTAGTTTTTTAGGAGTTAGAGTCAAGAGTTTGAGCCACCGACTCCACATCCGGAGAGTTCAGAAAAAAAGTTTAGGAATCTTATGAGTTTGGTCATAAAAGCCGCAATTGAAAATTTTGTTTTCAAATATGGTTGTACATTAAGAGAAATAAAAAGCAAATGTTGTTTTGGGAGAGAGTGAGAATTTTGAAGCTTTCCACCAAGAAAAAAACTTGATTTGTTAGAAAAGGGGAATTAGAAGGGTTGTGAAGTGACATGTTTGTTAATTTATGGATAAGATAAAATCGCTGTAAGTTGGACATATTTGGAAACGTGGCAAGCAAAGAGATAAAAATAATGCAAAATCAAACTACTCCAGTGACACGTAGCGAATAAGCTGATAAAATCTTTCTCTTTTTTCTGAATTTGAAACAGCATTCTCGCCCCTTATGGGGGAGGATAATACATGAGGGTATTATGTATGCATACTGTAAAAAAAAAACCCAAAAAACTGAAAGAATTGCTAAACTCCAAATGATTGAGTACTCTCATTAATCACTGTTACAAACGTTGCTATTTATGTGAAAAAAAAGAAAGAAAAAAGACGGCGGCTGCAACAAAAGGAAAAAGACTAACACCACTGCAATGCCTACTACTGCTATGTGTTATCTACACAACAAGACTCCAGCTGTTTACATGATGAGCTACCATCCAGATAATCTGAAGTCAAAGAATTGATCCACTGAAGTGGGTTAGTTCTAATTTATTTTTTGGGGTTATTTTTGCGGCTAAAGCATTGGACAAGATGTTATAGGTTTAGAGTGTGAATGTATAGAAGGCATATTGCTAATTTAGCGTTGCAATGATATTGCTAATTTATCGTTGCAATGATATTGCTAATTTATCATTGCAATGTAAAATCATGGTAGATAGGGGCAATTAGGTCCCTCGTCCCACACTCCCAGTGAAGATAGTTCAGAAGCAACTCTTAGTTTAGGAAATGGATATCCATAGCCACTAGATAAGTAAATAAAATATATTATAGCCTGCCTACCAGAAAAGGATCTTCAAGTACATAGTCATTCCCTGGCTAATGAAAGGCAGACAACAGCATAGTCCTCATCAACAATAGAATGAAAGAATCGGCCATCGGTTAGTTTTAAGGTCTATACCCGTCAGCACCAAAAGTAATTTTTTTCCTCCTCACATTTTGTGTGATTGTAGAGGGAAAGAGGATAGTATAGTCTAGAGAATGGAGAGGATATGTTAAAGAGTGAGGAGTAAAAAAAAGTGTTATGCAAACTTTCTTTTCTTAATCCGAAATAATCATCCATTTATTTTTTGATCCGTCTTAGGTGGTTCAGCCATGTACAGCGTGCCGCTCCATAATGTGCCTGGGTATCTGGTTCAAGTGTGCAAGAAGCGATATGATTGTATGCAACCTGATTGACGTCAGACCATTGAATCTCATTGCATGGAAAGCAGGAAGCATGAGGCATTGTCTGGTGTTACCCACCACAAAGTCGAGGACACTCTTGATTTAGTGAAATTATATAAATAAATTTTAGCGATTATAATTATAACCGTTCACCGAGCTTAGATAAAGTGAACCTTGGGTTTACTTTCAGCAGCCTTGTAACTCTCACTTCCCTATTTTGTCCTTTAGTCCTCACATCCAATGACCGATGTTTCTGACAAAGGGAAAAGAATGGCTGTTTTCTAGGTTGGAATCTATCCAGATAACACTTATTGTTGGCTAGTTTTTAACCTTGAAGTAGTATTTTTTTTTTTTTTAGCTCCTTACATCAAGTGGTTTCATGCCTTGTCTGGAGGGATTTCCATAAAAAAAATATATTTTCATAAAGAAATGAAATAACTTAAATTTCTTTGTATATGAAGAATTAAAAATTAAAAGGCAACTTTTTGACAATATGATCATTATAATAACATAATTGATAAGGGTGAAAAATGGACTCACTTCATACAATTATTTTTATTAATAAAATACTAATTGTATAGTCTTACTACGTACCGTGTTATACAGTTATATATCGATTTAGGCCTGACTACAAATGTAGTTAAGAGAGGCATTAGATGGCGTCAAATCATGAATCAATTATTTGACACATGGGATCAAAGCCAAAGAAAAGTGTTGTGTTGCCAGTGGTGTAACCGCAAACCAGACATTCAGCGCACTCTCTAATTATTAAATTGTTTCACGTTTCAATCAGGAATGTGAAGTCGATAGCATAAATGCTTGCCTCAGACTCTTGAAATTTTAAAAAGGTCCGACGAACTGCAAAAATTTTTTTTACTCAATAATTTATATATACAATATATTATTTATAGACGAACTGCAAAAATTTTTTTTACTCAATAATTTATATATACAATATATTAGTTATAGACGAACTGCAGAAATTTTTTTACTCAATAATTTATACAGGGTGGACCAAAATAAGGGTCCTATCTTTAAATTTGAATAATTTGAATAACTTCCACAAAATAAAAGTTAAACTCACCAAACTTTATGTGTGTGTAGACTGACCCTTCCGAGATTTTTTGAAATAAACAAAACAAATTTTAGCCGAAAAACACTTCTTAAAACTTACAAACACTAAAGTATTGTTTTTTACACTGTTTTGAGTTTTTTAAGCAAAAATAATGTTTTCTAAATGAGAGTACGTTCCTTAGGGCTAATACGGCTCATGCTTGCTTCGGAAGGGGTCCTTTACTTATTCTAAAAAAAAAAACTTTTAAAAAAACTAATAAATAAAAAAGTTATGAATTTTTAAAAATAGGACCCTTATTTTTGCCCACCCTGTATATACAATATATTATTTATAGTGTTTTGATTTTCAAGTGGAGGGTCATGTTTTCAAGGCTCAGATTTTTTGTTTTTACTCGAGTTATCACTTATCAAGGGCCACTCGAGGAGAAGAGTTAATGACTTATGAAAACGGTTCATGACAAGTGTTTATTGACATTAGATCTGAAGAGGACCATATTGTAGCCCTCAAGGAAGCAATCTTGTGGCAACGTGTTCCATATATGGGAAGTGTATTAAAAAAACGAAAACACATTGAATTCACAGTCTCGAATAACATGCACATCCACTTTAAAATAAAAATGCTATAAATAATATCTAGTATATATAAATTACTATGGTCCTGTGCAGTTTTAGGAGGTCCATCCTCCCAGGCTTTACCTTCTCACCCTTTGAGGAGGGGTTAGTTTATTGCTAATCGTCTGAGGTGCCCCTACCGGAAAATGTCGGCGGAGCTGCCCAGGCAATTGTTTTTTGTTTTTTTTTACTCGGCCAGGTGCTCTTTCTCTAGGGTGCTGGCTTCAAATCCCACTTTCCCGACCTTTGAGTCATATGTTCCTGTCGTGGGATGGAGATAAATAATATAAATTATTATGAGTGTAAGAAGAAGAGTTCTTAGGTGAGAGTCGAATCTTTTAAAATTTCAAGAGCCGAAACCAAGCATTTTGGCTCATAACCACACGGCCTCGAAATATAGAAATATGACATTCTATGTAGTTTAGTGATATTTATCATTACTTACTATCATTTATTTATATGTATGATTTTTATAAGCACTGTGAAGTACTGTACATCACAGTAAACATATTTATTGTATTTATGTTGAACAATACTGATATTTCATTTTACTCTATTAACTTTTACAAGCATCTATTCATGAAACCAGTTCATTTTATAGAGAAATAACCTATGAACATGTATATATTTTCCAGCTCTCCTGAACACTAGCCCAGTCTAATACAAAACCAGCAGTAACAATACATATACTCTCAATGTCGTATTGTAGCACTACAGCGGACAAATTCTTTAATTACAGACTGTAACAAAATATCTCTTTAGTACACAGCGGAAGTTGTTGCTCAGTGGATAGTGATGTCTCGGTTTCTTTCTGTTTCTTTTTGTTGCAATTGTTTCTTTCTTCTTAATAACAGCGATTGTAAAAGTTACTAAGTATGACAGCACAGAAACCACCGGGGGTTTAACGATGCTTTCAGGGTTTTATTTTATACAGTATACATACATAATGCTCCCAACCCATCCCTTATAGGGTAATTGGAGTAGCTCTCCCAAACACCCTTTCTCTCTTTCAAGAAAAAAAGAGAAAGATTTGATCAGTGACTTCTATCATGACACACAGCCTTAATTCTAGACTTTTCACTATTAATAGAATTTTCCACTACTCTAAACTTATGTGGAAAATACCGTTTTTAACATTTTTTTCTCACTCAGTCTTATTACGCTATCTTAGTATTGTCCACACATTCCTTTTCACAGTTGTTCTTCGATCATTTTCGTGGTTTCTTCTTGACATTTTTTTTTAAAAAAAAGAGTTTATCTGTTTTTCTATCAAATGCATTTATGGTTTCCTGTCTTAAACATCACTTATTGAGATCTATATTTCTATGCCTATAATCCCATTGTCACGGCTGATTTAATATTATGAGACTGATAGTATTCAGGGGAGATAGATTATTTGGGCCGTCTGTAACTATGTCTGATTTTAATAAATGCTTGTATGGTAGGATTAGGGTTGTATCCACATGTTACATAATACTTAGCAGTATTATGCTTTTGGAGTTCAGTGTAGATATAGATATAAGATTACTTAAGTATGATTTACAAAGTTTAACCCCAGATTCACCTATCGCACGATATAAGGGTAGATAGCAGATTGGTTGGCTTATGTGATATACAGGGTGTCTCAAAAAAATGTACTCACTCTTAGAATGACATAGAGAGAAATGAAATAGCTTCAAATACATGAAACTTTGTTTGAACAATAATGGTCATCAGTTTGAACATTTGCGAACATGATTCTTCAATTACATCTGTCTCATGTATTCGATGCTATTTCATTTCACTCTATGTTCATAAATAAAAGTTTTCTCGTCATTCTACGAGTGAGTACATTTTTTTGAGACACCCTGTAGAATGGATTTGAAGTGAGATATCAGTTGCTGGAGATACTTTAGTGAGAATGCATGTGTAGTGTAAAATTCAGACAGATAGGGGAGGAGGTTACATCACTTTGAGGATGATCCAGCTAGAATCAACTCATAGTTACAGAAAATGGATCCAGAGTTAAGTGTAATAAACTTAGTTTTAACATGAACTGGTCACGTGTGAACATATTCTAGCTACTTGTCACCACAGCCACCTCCCATTTAATCCATGACTTGTAACTTGGATCAATGTAAGATATATAAGATTTATAAAAACCGAGCAGGGACATTTGGTGTTGGCCAGGAATGAATCAAGATCTATGTGTACTCATGCTCTCAGTCCTGGATAGAAGTTTAAGATTTTTATTCTTATTCTTTCATTTCTCAAAGTAAAACGTTGTTTTTGTTGTTTATACAGGGTGGGCAAAAATAAGGGTCCTATTTTAAAAAATTCATAACTTTTTTATTTATTGATTTTTTTTTTATTGATTTTTTTTAGAATAAGTAAAGGACCCCTTCCGAAGCAAGCATGAGCCGTATTAGCCCTAAGGAACGTACCCTCATTTAGAAAACATTATTTTTGCTTAAAAAACTCAAAACAGTGTAAAAAACAATACTTTAGTTTTTGTAAGTTTTAAGAAGTGTTTTTCGGCTAAAATTTGTTTTGTTTATTTCAAAAAATCTCGGAAGGGTCAGTCTACACACACAAAGTTTGGTGAGTTTAACTTTTATTTTGTGGAAGTTATTCAAATTCAAGTTATTCAAATTTAAAGATAGGACCCTTATTTTGGCCCACCCTGTAGATGCCCCCCACAAAAGTATTGTAAAACCTCTTGATACAAAACTAATACCGCCATTGGATTCCTCGAAAAAATGTTTACTCTACAAAAGTTGCGTTTGGTCTTTGTATAGAGCTTTGTTTTCAATTGCATCGGCAGACAGACAAAAATATAGAGACAGCACACTTATAGATAAGGAGAAATAAAAAGTCAACTTCTGAACAAGAAATAAAATGAATAATCACTTTGAAATTTAGTGGGGGATGATCTCTTCTGTTCATTACAGCCCCTTTCTCACAGAATAGGCGTTGTTAGTCTCTTTCTACTCCATCGTTATTTCCACGAAAGATGTTTTTGACTGAGTTCCATTCTTTGGTTCCTCTTTATAAGCCCTTGACAGTAAGAACTCGTTATTCTACCACAATGAAAGAAAAAAAATTCCTTTTTTCCTTCTGTGATTAGGAATTTCTACAAACAGAGCTTCTTCACAAGGGCTTCCTCCTGTCTGTGAAACATTACCACGGGACTGCTTCCCTGTAGATTACAACATGGTCGTCTTCAAATCCAATGTCAACAGACTCTTGCCATAAACAGTTCTCATAAGTAATCAAACTTATTCTATTAATCATTTTCAATCCTCTCATAAGTTTCTTAATCTCTCAACTGATAATCATTCCATCTCATTAACTCTTATCCTCAAGTGGCTTTTTGACCTTGATAAGTGATGACACATTAAAAAAAAATCCAGCCAATTTGTTGAATGAATAGACATTTTATTGCAAGGATATTCAAGATTCTAAGAAGACCTCATAGAATATTATACTCAATATTGGGCATCGGGATTGGAAATATATGAAAATTCGGTGTACAAAGAAAAGAGACTAAATTAATAAAATAAATAAAAATATTTCAATTATAAAAATAGCTTAAAATAATTAGGTTTAACTACTTTATTAGAGAGAAAAATGAGGGGGGGGGTCAAGACCTTCAAAATAAATAATGGGATTTCTAAATATGAAACTTAGTTTTTAAATACCTACCTTCACACTGGAAATTTATTGGAAAGAAAGATTTCAAAAATTAATCTACCACAAAATTAAGATTTATTTCTAATAAAATAATATTATTTGGAACAAGTTGCCTAATAAGGTTAAAAACAGTGTCAATGTAGAAAATTCTAAGAATAAACTGGATGAATTAAAAAAAATAATGGTAAAAGAATGAATTTACAAGGACATCTTTGGGTCCATCACATGAAATATTTATAAGAATTTGATCCATATATTCATATTATATATTCTGTGAGATTGTGGGCATGTATCTGTTTATGGGCTCGCCGTGCCGGGTTCAAGTTCTGTTAGGAGCTATTGCACTTATTTGACTAATACCCTTGGAAAAGCTATGGATCCATATATCCTTCTTCCAGATATAGATTTAATAGTAGGGTAGATTAGACTCGCAAGCCCTAGTTGCACAACTAGTTTACGAGAAGGAAAACTCTGAAATAACAAGTCTTTCTCGGATTATCTGGATATTGTTGCTAGTCATTCTGGACTTCTTGCCACTAGATTTAAGCAATGCCGGTTTAGAAGAGGTGAGGTTGGAGATTATGGACCTCTTGCTTCACTCTCCCACCCGAGCATTCTTACAAAGGATACCCACTGTCTCTAGAGACTGAAAAGAGGGGAAAAAATCTCTCTCATATATATATATATATATATATATATATATATATATATATATATAGTAATCCAGACAGACTGTTTCGCTGTATCACAGCTCTTCAGTGCGACTAGACTAGCACCAGCTATATATATATATATATATATATATATATATATATATCTTTTTGTGCAAAAATCAAAAAAATAAATGAATCAATGTTCCATAAGTATCTCTAGCATTTTTGATTCTTTGTTGAAGCATCTTCAGGTGACAAAAAAAAAAAAAATGAACAAAAAGATCGAGAGAAAAAAGAGTATTTTAAAAAAACAACTGAGAACGTCACATGTGAAGTAGTTAGACATCAAAACAACAAACCGGTGCAGTTTCAGAAGAACGTTTATTATTTAAATTCCATATATATGGACAAAGTATATCTGGATGGTGAAGCTATTGAAGTTGTCCAGAAGTTTTGTTACTTTGGTGATACCATTGGAGCACAAGGTGGAGCAGGTGTGATTGCAAGAATTAGGAGTGGATGGACGAAGTTCAGGGGATTACTAACCAGCAGAGAATCACAACTGTCGACCAAAGAGTCTGTCAGGCATGTGTACGCAATATGATGATGTTTCGAAGCGAAACCTGGCAAATGAAGGTTGAGGAAATGATATGAGAATGATACGATAGATGTGTAATGTGAGTCTTAAAGACAGGCTTAGTTCTGATGACCTCAGAGGAAGTAAAATCTAGACAGTATAGAGAGATGTGTGCAGAACAGGATATTTCGGTGGTATGGCCATGTTGAAAGAATGGATGAGAGTTTCTGGTTAGTAGATGTAGAACAGTTGAGGTAGCAGGTAGTTCACAGGGGAAGACCAAGGAAAACATGGGAGAAAGTGATAAAAATGAGGGGAAAGAGGGATAAATGAATAATAAAGACCTGGCCAAAGATAGGTTACTTTGGAAGTCAATTTCTTAAGTCTGTCCAACGCATGCCGGCATATAAAACGAACGGTAAACATGATGATAGATAGATAGATAGATAGATAGATAGATAGATAGATAGATAGATAGATAGATAGATAGATAGATAGATAATACGAGTTGAAATGGGATCATAGAAAAAGAGGTATAACAAATGAGAATATAAAAATACATTTGATATTTTCCCCACAGTTTTTCAAATACTTGTAAAATATTAAGCTAAGATCTCTGCCGACCAGCCCCCCAAACCTGCCAAATGACAACTACTGCTACTGTTGGCCGGTGCTTTTCAGTTTTAGAAGGGGGGGGTAAATATCTCGGACCAGGCAAAGCTGGGGCGGCGACAGCGTCGTCGTCTTAGCGGATCAATATTTTTACCACAGATGAGTATCTGTGAGGAAACACACATTGGAGGCAAAGAAGATATTGATACGCAGATCATGCTGGTCAGACAAAAGCAGCCAGCCAGGGGACGAGTAAGATACACTTGAGAAAATAAGAAAATAATAGTAAACATTAGAGAAAGACACCGAGAGAGAGAGAGAGAGAAAAAAAAAAAAAAAAAAACGATGGCAAGATTATGATAACGGCTGGAAAAGTGATCTATCAGAATTGTTGTAGCACGGTTTTCTGAGGAAACAGAAAAGGAGCTATTCCTGTGTCTTATGCTTTATTTATATCAGTCACTGTCCCGTTTGCCCACCACTCCAAGGTTTTAGCTGGCTAGCCGGATTGTATGGTGTGCACGCGCACACACACACCTTATACAGTATTATCGGGTTCGAGTACTGTCTGGGGCTACTGCATAACTTTCACTAATACCCTCGGGAAAGGTATGAATCTGTATATCGTTCCTTTAAGCTTTGGTTGTGCAACTAGTCTAGAAGAAAAACTCAGAAATAATACCAGTCTTTCTCTGCTTATTCTAGTATCGTTTTCAGTTGTCCTGAACTTCTCTTTGCCACTCAATTCAACCAATGCTGGTTCAAGAGAGGTGTGGTTGGTTTTGTGCAACCCTTGCTTCGCTAGACTCACTGAACAGACACTCTTATAGCAGGTATCCATTGTCTTTTCAGACTGAAAGAAAGCAGGCAGACACACGCACAAACTAACAGACACTTCATTTGGGGATGTGTGTTCGTACCTTCCACATTCGTTGTATTACATGGCTGCAAGGGATAAATATTGTTAGATCAGATACAATTCATGTGGAGGCTGACAAATTTGAGAAATAAAAAAATTTATTCCTGATTAAATAAATCATTAAAAAAGAAAAAAGAAAAGAAATAACTGATTTTATTAAATTGCTTTCTCATGTGTAGTCATCAATGGGAAGCCAGGGTGAAGTATTATTCTTATCCTTACACCCTCTGTACAAAATATTATTACATTTGTAAGAGGTTTAATTTTTTCCCTTTTTGCTTTAACTTTTTTTTTTCATACAAAAAAAAGCAAGATCATTGGAAAAAAAAAAAAAAAAATTCAACGAACAGTAGAAACAAAACTTGCTCCGCTGAGGTTCATTATAATTTAAATGTTATATAAAATCAAAGAATAATTTAATAAAGCTGTTTCATTTTTTACTTGCTATGCTTACTTCAAAGTAAATCGATATATTAGAAAATAATTGGGGGGGGGGGGGACAAACAATAAACTTTTATTTTGAGGAATAAGACATTATGTTATCACTCAAATCCCTCCCAGTGTATTTTGTTAGCTTAATTATTGTTAAACTTGGATGAACTCCTACATACTACTCATTTTTTTAAATTTCCATCCACCCACATCGCATTAAAAATAATTTGATCTAATTAAAAAAAATAAATAAAAATAAAGTCTGAGTAGAAATTAAACTTTTGAAAAATTTATGCTTTGGAATTTTTTTTTTTAGATGAGGATTGATAAACTACTATTCTCATCTGGGTTGTTATTTTCAAAACGTTTCGACCGATGTAACCTCCAAACTTCAAGGAAAAATCTTTCATACATGGGGATATTTTAAAACTAAACCCCTTATTTTATCCACTGGAGTAGATTGTCCTCATTAACTAACACTTCTACCAGGTCATGAATGATGAAACGAGAACAATATACTTCCTGTGGCTTAAATAATGGGTTCAGTTGTCAATTTTGTATAGGTTTTCAAGTTCGACATAAAGATTCCCAACTTCACAAAGAGGCACCTGAAGAAGGTCGGAGGTTATATCGGCCGAGACGTTGTGAAAATAACAACCCAGATGAGAATAATAGTTTGAATACTACAATACAAAAATTTACATGGTTAATTATTAATCTGACAGCTCAGTTCTATCAACCGGTTACAGTGCGATTAGCCCATTTTGAGGAAATGTCAAATGCTTTCAAGCAATAATTTTAACATTGCAATATTGAATATTTAAAGGATGCCGGGATGAAACAAAACAAGTTTATCTGTAAAGATGCACTGAAGTATTGGATCAGGAACTCAAAGAAATAAAAGAAAATATATGGAAACCACTGAGCATACATTATAAACAAAAGATGTCATATCCTGAAACTTGCAGGATAAGCTAAAAAGAAACAAAAAAATCTAGACAGACTTGAAACCATATGTTCAGATGAAAAAGCTTAGAATTGTTGGCAGACGTTAATCAAATTTGCGATGATGATGATGATGAGTCTTCTCGGTGTTTAACGTACAAAAATTATTTTTCTTTTTTGTTTTTTTTTCTTTTCGACAAATTATTTTATAATAAATTGGTGCTCAATCAATATAATTCTAAAATTTTCGAAAATATTAGATAACAAAAATTTGAACAAGTGGTGAAAAAAAAGTATTTGTGAAATATCAACTCCATTGAGATTATTTTACATTAAAAATTACATAGCAAATTGAACTCTGCCACACACACCTAAAAATTGAACAAGTCGGTTTAAGAAAAAAAAAAATTATGATCTGAAAATCAATAGTAATAAGATTTTTTTGTTTTCATGAATAACAAAAAATTTAATGGATAAGTGGATGCAACTGATAAGTTTACCCAACTATTTATTATTTTGTTTATCAATCTCTATAATTTTTTAAACATATATTTAACTTGATTGAATAAATGTATTAAACATTGACACTGGTTTTGTTTATTTTAGGCATCTTGTGAATTTGTAACATTTTTAGGAGGGTTCAGCTTGCTTAGTTAAAATCTAATAAAATGAATAAACAGTACAATTCATCCAATGGAAAACATTTTTGTTAGGTTGTCTTCTGAAACTACTTGAAGATTTCAATAAAATAACTTCCTGTTCCTAACTTCTATTAATCGAATAGAATTTGAAAATTTTGCTTTCTAAGTCTACATAAACACCTTTCCCTGTCGTTAAAAATCAGTTTAAATTACTATTTAGTCAATGTAAAATATCTGTAATATATAGATAGACAGATTTATACACCAAAACATGTGCATATATGTGCTAGTATATAAAATGCTTGTTAAAATTGAACTAAAAAGTGGTGTAGTAATCAATAACACAAAAAGTGGACAACATTTTTAAATAAATACAGAAATCCTATCATTGATCTTATTAGTTCCATTATTTTTATTCTTTTTTAAATCTTGATGATGCTAACCCTGTTTCATTCTTTAAATGTAAAGGTTCAGTAATTCTTGGAGAAGACTAGCACATTTTGAGAGTAAGAAGATTTCTAAGATGTCATGGTTCAAAGATTATACATGATTTTCTTTTTTTTTTTTTTACTAATGTGTCACCACTTATAAAGGCTAAAAGTGACTTGAGGATAAGGGTTGATGAGATGGATGGATTGTCAGTTGGATGATGAAGACTATTATGAGAGGATTGAAAATGATGAATGGAATAGACAAAATTTGAATTCTGATGAGTCTGGACTTTCCCATCTGTAGAGCACATTACCATGGGACTCTTGCAGACTACAACATGGATATCTTCAAATATTTGCCATAAATGGTAATGTGCTCCACAGATGGGAAAGTCCAGACTCAACATTTATTTATAATTTACTATAAACAATGATGAAAAGAATTTTTTTTAAAGATTTGCCCAAGAATTGTCGAAAAACTGAAAATACTAAGAAACGGGTGTTTCGTCCAAGTAAAGCATTCATTGTAGAAGAAAGACCCTAAAAAAGGGTAGAGAAAAAACTCCATTTTTGTACTGAAAGATCGTGGGGCATCTGAGTCAGGAGTCAGCAATTTGGGCCAGAGGTGGATTTTAAAAAAATTTTTTTAAAATCAACTCCGGGGTAAGGAGACAAATGTTTTCCCCTTGAGTTTTTGGACCGATTCTATGATTGTGAATCAGTTTCTGTCATGCATTATAATGCAAGCAATGGATTTACGGTGTTACGTAAAAGATTAAACTTTCTGCCTTTTTAATTCAAGTGATGATAAAAAATAATTAGTTGGCTTAATTTTAAAAGAATTAAATTAGATTTCTTTTTAATTAATTTTTTTAAAAGAACGAAAAGAAATTTTGAAGGAAAAAATATGAAACTGTTTGAAAAATAGAAAAAAATATGATTTCTGATTAATTGAATGTTAACGATAAATACATTTGAATGAAATACATTGTTAGTCAAATAGAAATAATCAATTTAAAGTCATTTAATTCTAACAGCCTTCATTTCAAAATTCTGTCCATTATCGCATTCATTATTCAAGACAACTTTGACAAGATTTTGTCAAGTGGTCTCTTCTTTAATTTAAAAATAAATTGCAGTGCTTGTTGTCATTAAAATCCTCTTAAACTGAAGAGATTAATTTTCTCTTTAGTTATGTGTCCAGAAATATCCAATAAAAAACTAACCAAGGACAATGTTTCTTTCTTGGCAATCCAATTTCTATCTAACCTAATACGTCCTGCACTGGCGACCAAACTCCAGCCCCTGTCTCATTGCTGCAATGTTGCATCCCTGTGCTTGTTTTACAAGTACTTTCACGGAATGTGCTCCAACGAAGTTATGCACTTGTACCCCCTCAACGTAAATACCCCCAACTAACCTGACTAGCAGCAAAATCCTACCCCTTCATTGTAGAGGTCCCTAGATGCCGGAAAACTTTCTACTTTTATAGCTTCTTTCCTCAGACCACTTGTCTTTGGAATTCCTCACTGTTTCCAAGACTGTACCAGTATGCAGAAATTTAAATGTAATGTGAACAAACATCGTCGGATGCCCTCTTTAAATCTGGTCCCTAATCACGGCAACTCCTTATGTCTCAGTAAAAAATATACATTGTTTGGGGAGAATATATATATATATATATATATATATATATATATATATATATGAGAGAGAGGATTTAAAAAAGAAGGTTCCCCACTAACACACTTTTAAATTAAGCTCCTATAGCCAATGTTTTTTTTGTAATTCGTTTTTACAAAAGCATTTTAAATTAAAATCAACCTTTTGAGAAACTTCCTCACACATTGGATTAGTTCAGAAAGGTGTTGTCAAGTATTATCTAACTAAGGAGAGTGATCTCTCATTTGGCGAACCTATATTTTACAAACTCCAGTTATGGTAATCCTGACAGAGTTGAAGAGAATCACACAATTAGAAATAATTCTTCTCAATCAATTCTTTTAGTTATTTCATTCAGTGAGAGGCAGCTTGAGGGCTTTTGGTTTGAGATATATATTCACTAAAGAAGTTTTGACATATGAATAAAAAAACCCAAGGCAGACAAAATGTAGGACTAAGCAGAGAATATGATAAATGAAAGCATTTTTGAGGCGGGGGGGGGGGGGGGGGCCAGAGAGAAAAAGAGATAGATTTATATAACTTAAGAAAGATAACATAACATGAACAAAATAGAATACGTGATCAGGACATGGAGAAAGAATAGGTAAAAAAAGAAAGAAAATAGGAGAGAAAAAATAAAACTGTGAATGTGATTATATATATAGCCACACTGATGAGTCGTAGACGACGAAACAGTTGTTTGTGGATAGATAGAGATCAAAGAAATGTGTCATCCAGTACAAGTTAAAAAAAAAAAAAAAAAAGACAACTGCTTCAACTCAATTATGGAAACACCAAGAAGAAAATGATGATGGTGAGTGTGATCAAAGAAAAGTGAACAGTTGTGGATAGGGATGGGGTACATTCTGAAGAAGCAATTAGTAGAAACACTTGAAAAATGATTTCTAGCCTTGTAAATGCATGTAGACAAAAAAATAAAAATAAATAAACGAGATAGGCAAGAACTTTTTTTTTCTTCTTTTATTATCATTATCAAAAAAAAAAAAAAAAAAAAAAAAAATTTTTTTAAATTTTAAATGTAAAAAGATGTTCAACATTTTGAGCTCACACTGGAAATCTTTTGAGTGGAAGTGTGAACAGATTCGTGATCCCCCTAAAAAGAACATGGCCATCATTTTAAAGTTTTATGGAGTTTAAAAAAAAAAAATTAAAAAAAAAAAAAAAACGAAGATCAGGAGTCGGCTTAAAAAAAGGAAAAGAAAAAGAAAGATTACTACCCTACTTTAAAAAATAAAATAAAAATTTGACTCCTGCTAATTGCGACTCCACATTTCAGTGGTGAAAAATCTGTTGTTTTTTCTTGAACAGTGTCTCATGGTACACATCAAATTATCATCTGACTGTATGATTACATGACTTCCTAGTGTATACACATTTTAATACTTAAAAATGTAATCAATATCATCACAAAAACAATATCAAATAAAATGGGGAAAAAAAGATTTTTTTCTTTTTTAAATAGTAAATAAAATAAAATTAGTTTAAGAATTAAATATTTCCTTTTTTTCTTTATGAATAAATTTATTTTTCTATTTTACATGTATAATTCATGTAATGATTTGCCAAATAGGCAGTTTATTGCTTTAACACTTGTCGCACGGCTCAAGGATTATTATTTTTCATGCAAAGTTAACATTTTTTTAAAAATATTCAATGGATTCATTTTATTTATGAGAGAAAGAGAGAGGAGAGAGAAAGGGGGAGATGGAAAGAGGAGAGGGAAAGGGGGAGAGGGAAAGGGGGAGAGGGAAAGGGGGAGATAGGGCAAGGGAGAAAAAAAAGAATGCACTTTTAATAGACTCTCTTGTAATTCTCATTCCACATACAACCATTAACTTTTTGTCCTTTATTATTCAAGGTGTCAAATTTGGGGGCACAGTTTAATGAATTCTCAGTAACCACAAAAGCCTGTTCTTATAATTGCCTAAGACTGCAAATTCATTCTTCCAAACGACATTTTTACAACTTAGAAACGTGGAATAAAATGTCCATCAATGTATGAAGACAAGCTTCAACACATTTTAACAAATGCACATTTTTTGGAGCTTCTGTTTATAGTATCAACGTTTTTTTTTGTTTTTTTTTACTTTTTCAAAGAAACTAACAAAATTGTTTTAAATGAAAGGAGTCATTCTTTTTTTATTATTCATTTTCAGTAGCAGTTTTTAGAATTTTACAATCTCTAATAAAATCCTAGAAAAAATAGTTTGTAAAATTTTAGCATACTGATTATGATGTTTCGTAAGAATTTAATAAATTTAAACACGTTAAATAATATAAAAGAACTGGTTTGCAGATTTTGATAGTGAACTATTTGCATATGCATTTCATATCTTAGTATTCCCATTATTATTTTTAACAGATCGTTTATGCTGCAGCACTGAACAATCTTCCTAAAGTTGATAATTCTTGAACTAGTGACGGCATTCACTGTGTCCCGAATGAAGGTTGACCACGTACAGTGGTCAACTGCTTATGTTGAAACAAGCGACAGTCAGTCTTGATTCTACCCACGAATACCGTAGATACGTGGATGGATAATCAGTTCTGCATCCTGCTTCACCGTTCTGAACCACGTTTTGAGTCGGCCATAATGCTGCTGCTTCTTCCAGCCTCGGATTGATGGCTTTTCTGATGAATTCACCTTGTTGACACTGAAGAGCATGACCAAACCAGTGAAGATGCCTTGCAAAAACAGCTTGGATAATTCATATTTAATTGAACAGTCACCAACTTTACAGAAAGATGTTGATTATTGAATCGACAAACTAAGCTCAAACACCACCTGATCTATTGTGTAATTATAGTTTTATGAATCATTTAGAATAGGCAGGTATGACTGCGAAAAAGGAAAGTGTGCATTGCCAGTGTCTTTAAAAAACAAGTCATGTCAAAAACAAGGTTTGTTTTTCATAGTTATATATGAAAAAATTCAACGAAACCTGAAAATCTATTTCACACATACTTGTTTCGTTTTCAAAAAAAATGTAGCTTTAATTGTACCTTTTTCACTACTGATTTATATACCATTCAAAAGTGATGAGAGAATACCTTTGGAATTAAAATTGTGCAATTAATTTTTAAAAATCGATTTCTTATTGGTTCTTAGTCAATACAAAAAAAATTTTTATTTAAAAAAAAATTTTCATCAATTTTCGAAGTTTTAATATTAATAAGTTTTTTTTTAACTAATAAACAACATCAATTTTGCAAATTATATTTTAAAAAATGTCTTTTGCCCTCATTTTTTGTTAATCTAAGAAAACAATGCAAGTTGAACACACACACTATATTACTTATCCACATTCATAGTAGTGTCTTTGTTTCAATTCCTATAACAATTGGTCTCCAATCGATTTGGTAAAAATTAACTTTTTTTTTTTAAATAAGAACCTAGAAATTGAAAGCTAATTGTCGAAATCCAAAAGACGCATCTAAAACCATAGTTAAAAAAGTAGATTTATTGAACAAAATTTTTAATTTTGGGGAGGAAGTAAAAAATTTCAAGTGAAAAAATATCTAGATAAAATTAAAATTTTCCCCACTATTGAACTTTTTTAAAAACTAATTTTGATTAATTTCTTTTAAAGATTCAAATTATTGGATGGAATGCTCCTTAAATTATTCCATTCCACATTTATTCAAAAGACAATGAAAAATATAAGCCTAAATGATAGGTTTCACATGCAAATTTGCAAACGAAACTGAATTTTTAGGATTTTTCTTTACAATTAATTTATACAACGAAATATGAAGCTATCATTTTGTAATTTTAAGGATTTTGTAGATGTTAGCACCACAAAAGAGATTAAAAGATACTCTTAAATGGTCTTATCTGCCAGTGTATACATCCTAATAGACCACATGAAACAAGTGCCAGCATCAGTTGATCTGGGGATAAAACCTAAACACTCATGTTGCTATCTTTCATTTCTAGTGTTTCTGCTGACAACCACACACGGCCAGTGTTTACGTTTATAGAAGATAGGCATAAAACAACTGGAGACTCATGTGTACACATGTTGAAAACTTGATGCCTACAACAAAAACACTAATGTTTTTTTGCTTTATTTTTAATCCTAAAAGCAGCAATCGTGGCTTCTATGCAAACAAAAGACACCAATTTTAATGTTATGGCAAATAAAATTTAAAAAACACAATTTTAAAAAAATAAAAGGCTCAATCTAAATAATTATCAAAATTATCACAATGTCTACATAAAATTAAATTTTACTGAAAAGTCTTTGAAAAAAAATCATACTGAATTTAAGGAACAAATATTTTATTATTAAATTAAATGACTTTAGAATTAAAAAAAAATTGTTTTTTTAATTGTTAACATTACAGATTTATATTTTATTTAGTGTAATAATTTAATCTAATTTAATATTTGCATCATTGCAAATTTATTAATTGTTTTTTTTTTTCATCAAAATAAATAAAGTATGTTCAGTAGAAAGTTTCAAGTAAGACAAGAAAAATTCTTTTTTTTTTACTCCAAAAATCTATTTTCTCATAAAATATCCCAAAAGATAAAAACTAAAAAGGTGTATAATTTGGACAATTCGAATTACTATTCTTATTTTGGTTGTTTTCCTCAATGTTTCGGCTGATGTAATCCCCCAACCATCGTCAGATGTATCTTTTTCGAACTTAGAGTCTTTGTTAAACAAGGGTAGATTGTTCTTGTTTCGTCAACCATGACCTTGTAGAAGTGTTAATTATGTTATTCTTAGTTATTGTTTGTAGTACCTGATTCTAAAAAGGAATCAAGGGAAACAGATGCTAACAACAAAATCAAGTAAGTAGGTCAAAACAAAACAAAATATGCTAATTCATACAAAAAAAGTTAGCATATAATTAAAATAACTTTTTAATTTTTTTTTTTTTTAATTAAAATTTTTTATTTTTTTTTTTTTAAATTTTTATTCAAGACTAAAATTAGCTTACTTAAAATATTTCTAGAGTGCCTCTATTGAAGGAGTTAGATAAACCCCCTAAAACCCCGACCTTGTGTCTAACGTTGCCCTTGTGTGGAGGCAAGTAAATGGGACTCCAATAAATGAATATTTCATTAAAAACTGTATTACAGTAAGTTGAATAAAATGCAATAAAAGTCAATTCTCTTATGTTTAAATTTATCCATTACGAAAGTTAATTAATTCCTTTGATATTTCTAAATGATCAAACCACAATTAAAATTTCCCAGCATGCTTTATCAAATAGGAGACTGATCTATTTAATCTAAATGTCACAAACCTCATGATCGCACCCTTCATCCTTGCAGAAACTTTCAAAGATTAACAGAAATGAATTTACATAAATGTCAAGAGCTCATCACACAAAGTGATAGTCAATCACTTTATTACTCGGATGACAAACTAGATCCAATGGAGATAAATCTAACATCAAACCATTATAAACATGAATATAACAAAGATATTTTGAGAGGAGCATTGTTTGATTGGGGCACACAATGTGCCAATTCAATGAAATGAAAGCGCTTTGACATCGTTCTTAATGTATTATTAATTAGTTGAATGATTAATTATGAAGAGTCTCTTGATGTTTCTACACAGAGCATTTCCCTTTTAAAACTGGCTTTGTTGGAACAGCACTTTTGAATGAATTTCTAACAGTTATGAAATTAAATATTCAGAATTTTGCCGTTTAGTTTTATTGTTATTTTGTTCATCTAAGCTGAGAACATTAAGAATTCCTTTCTGGCAGATGATGCGAAAGATAATCATAAATTATGTATTGAAAGAGAATTTGCTGTTGACACCTACACCTACAATTATTGAGTTATTTCAAAAAGAGATATAGAATTTGTGATAATGGCGCCCCGAAGAATAATTAATGCTGAGTTCTAAAAGATGTGAGAACTAAGTGTGTGTAGGTGTGGTGGGCAGTAAATTTGCCTTATTTCAAGAGTTCAATCCCCAAAAGTAGCAAATTAAATTTTTTTAGATATATATAAAAATGAGGACAGTTAGGCATTGTAAGTTCAGAGTTCTACAGGGTGATTTTAAATTAACTCCCTATTATTAAGTGCTCGTAATTTATTACTGGAATATAATTATTACAAGAAATTAATATAATAAGAAAGTATACAGCATAAGGTTTTATTTAGAATTCAATGTGGGCAGCAGCATTTGCCACCAGCTTCTCAAGGTGCCTGGGAACCGCATCAACTGATTTTTTTTAGTCAACTTATTAAGGCTAAAGAACCACTCAGGGATAAGGGTTAATGAGATTAATAGATTAACAGTTGAATGATAATGAATACTATGCGAGGAATCCAACTTTTACATAAATTAAAAAATTAGAGAAGCTTTTAGAATTAAGTTCATGAAGAACCCCGTTGTCAAAGAGTGACGTTTATTTTATGCTCTTGTAGTCTAATACAGAGGCATACAACCTGGCTGAAACATTTAAACATTTTTTAAATAAATAATGTAAACTACTCCAGTCTTTTGTAGAACAGCTCCACCATTAATGGAAAAATGAGTTTTGCACAAAAATAAAATAGAATTTTTAAACATTAAAAATAACCCTGTTAGTCGTGCACACATGACCTACTTTTGTGAGTCCTGTCGAGACATGTGTTAGGTTAGAGTTAGGCTATACAGAATGCAGAATAAACGCCCCTGTAGCACGCATCGTGGAATAGTGGGTAGCTATCTGTTTACGTTTATGTGGAGGCAGAATTTTTATGTAAATACTCAATGATGTGAATGGATTCCATCCTCTTGAGTACATAACCCGCATTTTGTCTGTTTTGGGAAATGGCAGGGTATTTGGGTGGGGATAGAGGCTTTTTTGCCAAAGATCCAACTATTTGTTATTGAAATGCAGTTTCTCAACGTTTGTGACGATTGGAGTCACCATGCCAAAAGAAGAAGCTACACACTCTTTCTAATCAAAGGAAAAGGATGAGAGTTCAAATGAGCCAATAAATAGTAACATTCTTTGATTGCCACAAACCATTACCATCCCCAAAAGATTCTCTTAGCAATACCAACAAGCCCCCACCCTCCAAACACTTGGAATCAATACCTTTTCATTCCTAGAGTCTCTTCAGCATGCTGCCATAGCTGAAACAATGGAATTGGAAATGCTAAAATTAAAATACAAAAGAATTCCAAACAAGAAGACATTCTTTCCTTTAAGTAGCTGGATAATAATGACTTGAAGATTCCAAGGGAAAGGGATAACCTCAGCCCTCTACCTCGGCTGGTCATGGCATATCAGCATCCTTACAGACCAGCATCATATTTGATGAAGACATAACTGCTGCTGCTGCTGCTGCTGTTAATAACGATCTCAACCAACCAGGTTGGAACAGTAGAAAAAAAAAATGGTTTTGTTTAAATATAAAAACAAAAGAAACAACAACAAAAAAAAAAAAACCCACCTATAATTACAGACCTACTCAAGAATGCAACATCATTGCCACTTTTGAAAAAAAAAAGGGGGGGGGGGGGGGTACAATAAAATAAAGGGAGAAAACAATAACAAACAGTTCAAATTGGAACAATCTTTGGTTCATGATAGAGCTATTGTGTCAGATCAAACATGTAGAAGAGAAAGCAGCAAACTGTAATAGAATATCCCTTGCCCACGGGTGGGGGGGTGGGGGGGATGAAGGGGGAGGAGAAAAGACTTTAGCCCCTTAAGGCATAAGAGTTAAGTAGCAGTTTCCTCTAACTTGTCCCATTCCACCCTTATTCACACTTAGCCTATTTCCACTCCAATTTCTTCCTGGCCCCTCTCTAGCAGGGGCTGATATCAGGTAAAAGGGAGACAGAGAGACAGAGACAGAAAGAGAGAGAGACAGAGAGAGAGAGTGAGGGACAGAGAGTGAGGGATTATGTATAAGATGTTTGTACCTTAGCCTCCTTTTCTTTTTTTCCCTACCTCATTCACCAAATCTACTGCTCCAATTTCCCTGCTATTTCACTGAACCTAAGTTAGATAAAGTTGAGACATAATTGTATTTCAGCACAGGTGAATGGGGTCAAGTCTAATGATCATGCATGTTGAGTGTAACCTCCCCCCCCCCCCGTTCCACCCACGGCTGCGCTCATTCTAACCCTCACTCCCAGTTACATAGATTAGATTTTAACACAACAAATTAGAAAAACCTACCCTGCCTACCCAGCTCTGGATGATGGGTCTCTAATTGGGAAGAGCTATAGGATTGGGTGGATGGGATAACCATGAGTGTGGCAGAATTGCAAAAATGGATGGAAATAACCAAACTCTTCTTCTAGTATGGTTATAGCCTTTGGAGACGGAAGGGTTGGGAGGGGGGGGGGGCTGCGCATGTCAATGCTCCTTTCTCTAAGCATTAGTAATGGTGACAGGCATTTAGAAAAGAAGTTGTTGAAGGTTAGCATGGTTACTGTTGGTGAAGGTTCTGGAGAAATCTGCATTGAAGAACACAACAAGCAACTGTAGGAGTCTTTTTAGCTTTATCTTATGTAAAATCAGTATCCGTCACCCTCCCTCTTATCAGCAGGTTGCAAAAAATACCAATGATTGATATAATTTAAAATCAGTTTCTCAGCATTTTCACCATCGAAATACAACCAGCAAGATTTTTTTTTTATATTCAAGCAAATTATACTACATATAAAAATTAAAAAAAAAAAAAAAACAATTAAAAAAAAAATCAGTATATAATAATCTAAGAAGCATAGACAAATTTGGATCCAAACAAATGATACAGAATCAAGAATTAAGAAATCGAACTAACCATAAACCATAGAAAATATAGAAAATGGAAAGCAGAACAAGAACAGTCTGCTTCATGTAGATGTTTATTGGGAGCTGGTCTTCATTGATGGTGGTTCCTAGTTATGTCGCACATTTTGATGGATACAAAAGTCCAACGGCCAAGATTTGGTGAAAATCAAAACCAAAATTCATTATACCATTTACTAGCTGGCTTGCTATCGCTTTGCAAAGTTCACTATTTTAAACGTTAATGTCAAATAATAAACATTTCATTCATAACTTTATGGTAAACATGAAATAAAATCTTTCTCATTTATTCATCTTTTGACTGTGACCGTAAAGAAACAAAAAGAAAGAAATTAATTTGCCTATTCACTTGCAATATAAAAATAGACCACAACTTTTTGATAATCAAGTCGGAACCCTTAAATATTTGTCCAGGGAATAAAACAATATTGCAAAACAGAACTATTTCTTATATTCAAATTAAAACAATAATCGAATTAAAAAATCATTGAATTAAAAAAACAATAACAAATAATAGTTAATAAATAAAATATCTTTTTTTTAAAAATAACATGCAAATTAGTTAACCTTGCGACTGATATTTCATATGCATAAGCAGTATATAAAAAAATATGTGTCTTTTGTGTAAAGTACAATTAACTTGAAAGAGAACGTTTTGACCTTACAGTTAGTGCAAGAAATCGGTCCAGCATTTATTCATTAAGATTTGATAAGGAATAAGATTTTTCAAATTTAATATTGTAGTGATTTGTCAAGAAATTTAAGTTTGAGCTCGTAATTTTATAAATTTTTTTAATGTTACTTTTATAAAGGACTCTATATAATTTTATGTTTTAAGTTTACCCGAAGAAGTCGAATGAATTAAAAAAAATAATGTGGTTGTAATAGGGGGATAGAATTATTAAACTTTTTTTTTTTTTTTTTTTTAATTCTTTTACTAATGGGTCACGACCATGGCCATCCCTACTACAGGCCAGGCAATCGTGCAACTGGGGTCTTTTACTGGGGGCCATGTGAATTTTCTTAAATATTCGATATAGAGCTGTTTACATGTAAATAAAACGTTTAAAACATGTGTAATATATTTCCTAAGAATATAGAAAAGATTTGAAATTAAGATTTATTGACAAATTCTCAAAGACGTTACTATTTTTAAACTTAAAAAAAGGAAAAGTTGTGTCGTCAATGAACAGAGCTGTTTACATGTAAATAAAACAAAATTAAATTCTGACTTTTAACACTATACTCACAAACTTATAATCCAAATGTAAATAATTATAAAATAACAGAACCTCAGCTGAAATAAATTTGATGAGTTAAAAATTTATTTTGGGAATGAAATTTTCTTGGAGCAGTGAAAACGAAGTGCTACTAGCTAAAAGTTTATCTGCTGACTGACTGCTGACCGGCCCCCAGTTAAACAGTCAGACGTGCGTTTAGCCGGCCTGTTATGGGTATGGCCATGGTCACGACCTATCAAGGCTCAGGGAGGGATGCAGTCATCGCCATCAATATCCTGTCCATTTTCCAGGAATGGGTCAGCAGACAGAGGGCTGATGTTTGCTAAATTAATGCTGTGAAAGAAAGATGTCACCTGACACCTTTATCTGGCTGCATATAAGAATGTCCTCATTGAGCTGTCAGGCGTTTCTCTGCACCTGCGAGCAGATGGTACCAGCCTGAGTCACAACATAAACACGATTCTAGCATGCATCAAGTCATTGCAAACAGCTCTAGGTACAGCTGGATGCAGTTTGCTGGATGGACAGTGCAAGTGCAGATGTGAGGAGGAATGCAAGTGCACTAAGGAACATGAAGCGAGTCTGAATGATGTACAAAAGGTGGATGATTGCTTCAGAAAGAGATTTCAACCATTAAAATAAAAGTGAAAAAAAAAGGGGATACTGCCTTTCTTCTAAATGACAAGGAAAACAAATCAAAAAGCGCCATGATCCTTGGGATTCTAAAAAAAACAAAACAAAAAAAAACACTTAGCCAAACCGTTGCCATTTGGCACACATATATATCTATACCCACACACATATATATATAGTCTCGGAAGTTTCTCAACCATTAAAAAATAAATAAATAAATAAATAAAAGAAAAAAAAAAAAACTCTTAAGTCCCAAGTCGTTCAGTGGAAAATCACTCATGTAAGTCAATTTAGTTTTTACAGTTATTATATTAGTTTGCTTCTAACATTATTTAAGGGATCATCAGTTGTTTACCATGAAAAACTGTTTCGGGAATTTATGTATATATATATATATGTATGTATATATATATACATATACATACATGATAATGTTGATTTGCTGCATCTTCAGATTTTTTTTTTATGAAGCCACTTGATGTAAGGAGCTAACAAGAACGAAATATAATTATTGTAAAGACAGGAGATGCCTATTGGCCTTAGTCTTGAAAAGACCAAGGCTATAGGTAGAAAGAAAACAGTCAGCAGGAGGAGAGTTCCACAAGCCTGCAGTTCTTGGAAAGAAGCTACTGGAATAGGAAGCTGTATTACAATGAGGTATCAAAACAGAGAATTGGTGGAGACCACTAGACCAACGAGTTAACCGAGCTGGAACAAAAGAAGCAGAGAATAGATGACACAATTCTGAAGAACACATGCCATAATAGTATTTATAGAAAAGACTGAGACTAGCAGCAACATGTCTGTGAGAGAGAGGGTGTAGAGAAGAAACGGTGGGTCAAATTATAGATACGTTTCTGCACCTTATCAAGAACCCTCAAATGGAACAGATTCACCAGCCCAAATATGACAACAGTATTCCTTCCGTACATGGCCTGATAGTAGATTTGTAGAGATAGAGAATAGTCTCAGGTGTGAGAAAGTGTTTACAGCAATAGAGAGAACCGACTTTACGAGAAGCAGAAAGAGCAATGGATCTAATGTATGAACATCTTTTTTCTGTCAAAATACACTGTTAGTCACAGAAAGCGAACCAGTATTTTATGTAACAGACAATTTTTAGTACACCTTTTCTAGCACTCTATTAGACAGCTGGGTAAGCAGTGCTCTCCTAAACAGAGCTAATATCAGTCACAAAAACCACCATCGAAGATAGTCTCTGTCAAAATGAAGACATAACAACGATGTTACGATAAGATTCCTGCTGTCTATGTGCAGAATTCTAACTGCGTGCTGCCAACAAGTTATATTTGCACACTTTGTCATTCCTACATCGCCATAGGACGTTAAGTACGTTCGGGCAATAGTGACAAACGCTTGTACAACACGAACTCCATTCTTTGACCTTCCATTATTATAACCTGGTGACATGCCATGGTATGATGCTTTGTAATCACTTTGGCCACAGGTTTTTAGATCAGTTTTCTGTAACTCAACTTTTTTTCTTTTCTCGTTGAGGAGTGAGAAATTTCGGTGATCCTATCACCTTTATCAACGAATAGCGAAAGTACAGTAGAGATGTCATCGTTATTTTGAAACACATACAAGAGTTAAGTTGATATCGTTTAAAAATTGGTCTCAACTGTTTTTTTGTCCATGTAAAGTTGAAAATACGTTTTTATAATGCATGTATACATGCTTCGGTTATATATAAACATACATATGATACATAGTATATTTTTCTTGTTTTTAAATCGAGTGAATTAGAATAAAAAGTTCACATACAAAAAAAAAAAAAAACTGCCATACGAATTGATTTCAAGTGTTTAGGGGAAAGAAGACCCGCCGTCTGAAATGAATTTGGAAAAAAATCCTTCACTATTTTAATAATGAGACGTTTTCTTTCCGTTCTCTATCGATTGATACATTTTTTTTCTTTTTTAAACTTTCCAGTTTGAGACTTTTTTTTTTAATTTTTTTTTTTTTAATTTCACCACTTGAGGTATTATTTTATATGAATATTAGTATCAACATTAGCGAGGCATATGTTTTTGTCATTTTTTACGGAGGGTGTACACTCGTATCATAAATATTCTACATAGCCCATAGCCAACTATCTTGTTCAGCCACAAATATGAAATCAAAGATATGAAATCTGATTTGTATTGAAAGTAATGTAAAATTGCATACACTCATCCTATATGTAAAATAGTAATACGGATTCACTTAACTCATTTATTCGGTTCACATTTATGGAGAGGAGAAAAAAAAATTAAAATCACACAGAAGTTTGCTACTGTCTAAACTAAATATACAGACCTAGATTTTAGTAGATAAACTTTACTTACACGCATTGTAAGTCAAACCATCACCTAACTAAGCACTTAACTACCTGATGTAGATAATACATTCTAGATTTGATCAAATGCCAATAAAAGAAGGGGCAGATAAATCAGTAAAAGTGGCAGAAGCCCAAGTGGGTAAGAGGAATTAGGAGACTTGCCAAATGTTGACCAGCTGACCATTCTCAAGTAGATGCAACTGAATTCAGTGCTCATCAGCAGCTATTCATTCAATGAATGGCAGTTTGATCCAGTGTGCATTTTGAGTCAATATTCACGCTGAAGTCTTTTGATCAATTTAGTCATGCCCTTACAGCCGGCTAATAAATGCAACTTTGATGGTCAATATGATAAAATAGCCATTAATTATTCTAAAAACCTTCTCAACTAAGAATCACAACTCAGGTGGGCACCTTCAAAGCTTAATGCTCCTTAGACATTTAAACTACATATATCTAGAAAAGTTTTTTTATGGATGAAAACAAAGGAGATTCAAGTTATATGATTTGCAGTTAAATACACATATAATGCAACATAACTCTTGCATGTGTTTCTAAATAATAGGCACATTTCCACTGCTTTTTATCAGTTTGTATTTGGTTAACAAAGGCAGTAGAAATTGCCGAAAATTCCCCCCATGGGAAAAGAAGAGAAAAAAAACTATTGATTTAACAATATATCAAACATACTTATAAAAACAAAAAAAAAAAACAAAAAAAACAACAACAAATATGCCAGATGGATTTTTAAAAAGAAGACAAAACAAAACAGTGAATTATAGTGATCTGTAATTTGTTTTTTTTATTTTATTTATTTATTTCATTATATAAGATACCCCTTTTAAACTAATTTCAAATCCTACAATTGTTTCAAGGCCAATTTATTTCAGGTGTTAGACAAAATAATAGAAAAAAACTGAGCAGCATAATTTTGAAATATCTATAAAATCATCAAAAATTCGTTTATTTTTTTTTATGTTTTTTTTTAAATTTATTATTAGTGTTGCTACATATGTTTTGCTAAGATTACAGTTTCTTTTCAGATATCATCAGGTTAAGGTAATTAAAATTCATTAAAATGACAGATGTGGACTTTCAAAGAGATTAAATTGTTGGGGCTAGTATATGGCACGTGCTGGCATAAGGAAACCAACTGAAATGTTTGGTATATCAAGAAATACAATCTCAAAACCTTTAGAGAGGTTCCATTTAACTCTTATGCAAATAGTTAGAAGGAATCACAAAACTACAGTACTCCAAATTACTGCAGAGCTTAATGACCACCCCAGGAATCCAGTTTCCTTAAAACGTGTAAAAAGCCGGATTACACAGGGCAACTGCAATCAGAAAACCACTACCTTAAAAAAAAAACAAATGTTGCAAAGCGTTTAGAGTTGAGTAAAAACCTACAGAATTAGTCTCTAGAGCAGTGGAAAAATTTTATTTTTTTAGATGAGTCATCCATTACCTTATTTCCAACACCTGCCTTCTTGGCCTTTTGGCTAAGATCAAAGTGTAGTATCTGTTCCGATGGATACTGCACGCCTGTCCTGTGCAGTTCTAGGAGGTCCCCCCTCCCAGGCTTTGCCTTCCCTCTTTGGGGAGGAGTAAGTTTATTGCTTACTGTCTGAGGCGCCCCTACCGGGGAATGCCGACGGGGCTGCCCAGGCAATTTTTAAATGGCCAGAGTGCTCACCTCTCGAGCGCTGGCTTTTCAAACCCCACTTTCTCGACCCGATCTTGGGTCACATCTTACTTGTGGGAGTAAGATAAAACTGGCCTTGTGCCTAACTCCTGGGGAGGAGTAAATAAAACCTTATTTCCAACTATCACCTGAGTATACACTTTTGGTCCAGACTGCCTTCTTCCAACTGTTAGACATAGATGATGGGGGGGGGGGGGGCTATATCTTGGAAATATGCCGACTCAATGGTTTCCTTTCATGGCAGAATTAATACTAGACTATGTGTTTGATAAAAATAGTTGCAGAACAGTTTTGGAAAGGAAACACACTCTTTCAGGATGATAATGCACCAATTCACACAAGTTGTTACTGTATGGCAAAAACGGACATTAACTTTAACAATATCTGATCTGGCTACCACAGTCTCCAGATCAATATTATTGAACATTTATAGTGCATTTTAGAAAAGCAAGTAAGGAGTTGATATCTTATGCCATCATCACTACAAAAATGAAGACTTAGTTGAAGAATGGGCAAAAATTCACACTTTGTGAGAGTCCATAACTCGTAGAATTAAAGCTGTAATTACTGCCAAAGGTGGTCGTAGACAATATTAAAATAAATTTTGTTGTTCGAAATGTTAAAGTGTTCCCATTATTTTATTCAACCCCTGTGTACATAGTGTCATACTAAATCAGAGTTAATCAACGCCCGTTTCCCTCAATTTTAATCACACAATTCTAAAATATTCCTCAGTTTTGGGATTGAGTTACATTTGGAAAAACTTCCATTTTAATTGTTCTAATTAGCCGCAATTTGCAATGAACGCACCAAGTAACATATTTTTTACTAAGTTTCTATCTATAACTCTCTGTCGCTCTATGTTGTTTAAGCCCCCGTTACTCTTATTTTATATGGTATCTATCACTCTTGCTTCTGTCACTCTCACTCTTTATTAACAATGGTAATTAAAAAAAAAACAGAAAAAAAAAAAAAAAGATTGGAATAGTCCATTATAAACAAAAACGTATATCACCAAAGATAGTAATATTATTTAACCCATAGCTGTAGAGAGAAAAAGAGGGGGTGAGAGGTAGCAAGCAAAAAGAGGCTAATTTTGTATTTTGTCTTTTTTTAATTTTTAACTGACTTTGCAAACTCATTTTTCCTGATTTAAGCATTCTAACGCTAGTTCAATGGGTGACCCAACAGGTCACATTTTTCTATATATATATATATATATATATATATATATATGATGATGATGATGATGATGATGATGATAGTGGCCACTTCTTTAATGAAGAACACCATCCCTTCAAAGTTGCAATATCCGGTTATGGGCACACAGATGGCTCAACAGGCCTGACTTATTTTTACAAGTTTTACTGTATGAACAGCCGCACACGTCATTTCTTTATCGCTGTGGGTCTTGTAGAGATATCTGTACATGTAGATGGCCATGCTGTGTGCTTGAACGACAAGCAGAGTGTGCTCTCTCTCTCTCTCTCTACAAAGCCTGGTTTCAGTGACAAGCCGAAGCAAGATAACTGAGAGACGATATAGAGCGCAGGTTTTATATCAGAGTTTCCGTTTCCGTTTCCTAGATGGATGATCTAACAAAATTTGGATGTTTGTTGTTTTTTGTTTTTTAAGTAAAAACAAGTCTCCAATCAAAAAATCCCACGAAAATTAATATTATTTCCTCATGCTTGCAAATGTTTCACAAATTATGGTTTAGTTTTCTTTTAGTGTAAGAACTTTATCTGAACTTCTTTTCTTTTTTTTTTGCTTTCTTTTTTTACCCGTTTTTTAATTTAAAAAAAATCTCAATAAAAATGATGAGAGAGAGGGGGAGAAAGAGAGAGAGAGAGGGGGAGGGAGAGGGGCGGGGGGCAAAGCTATACTGAATCCTAAACAAAGAAAAAATACTGTGCATTTGCATATTGAACCCGGCTTGCTGCTGCTGATTGAGAGGTTCCAAGTACAAATATGGACTTGAGAAACGAAAGTTTCAAAACAGTTTCTAATATGTGACCAATTGGCTCAAATGTTGTTGATAAACAAAATGGGGATTAAATGGATTATAAGGCCACAAAACTGTTCATCTGTCTGGAAATGAGCTCATGGATTAAACAAATTTTGCAGCAAAACAGATTCTCAAAATAACCCAAGTGGAATAAGAAAACCAACCACTTTCAATGTATCTTGGAAATGGAATCATGTTATTGTAGCAAATTGAAGTTTGCAGCTAAACATTTTAACACTAATTCTGCTAAAAGCAAGTGGAAGTTCGACGGAATTTAATTTTGGGCCAGATTACCGCACATGTGCAGTAATGTTATTTGTTTTGTTTTTAATGTTGCTACTGTTGGAAGCAACTCTATAATTGTTTCCCCACACCAAACATTTCCACATAAATTTTTGAAATTGTAATTACAAATTATTGAACTCACTTATTTTAAATTTGTTTTCTCTTATGCTATTGCACCCCCCCCCCCCCCCGCAATAGATTATTAGTAAATTACTAAGTCACATAGAGGCGAGAAACAAGCAGACACAAGAGAAGTTTTATCATCTTTATTAATGGAG
>OY744537.1:16856773-16869273 GCA_963556195.1 Sepiola atlantica
ATTGACGAACTAAAGGCTCGAGTAACGGCAGTTGTGGGAACCATTGACGTCAAGATGCTGGAACGCGTTTGGCAGGAAATGGACTATCGACTAGATGTCTGCCGTGTGACGAATGGTGCTCATATTGAGCAACTTTGAAGATTCCCCACAAAACTTGAAACTTTAACCTTTCCAACGGTACCAATTTCATTTTTCAACTCCTAATAGTTTTTGAGTTATTAAAAATCGTTATGTTCCCAAGACTTTTGAAACACCCTGTATATAATCATTAAAAGACATCTATAAAAGATGCTACTGGTACCACATAACCCAGTACTAACTGTTGCGGTTTGGGTCAGTGACGAGTAAAACCGACACCTCTACTGGACTTCGGCCCAGTATGAAGGGTGGTGTAGGCACCTAACAGGACTAAAAACAAAACTTGCAAAAGGGGATGAGCTCTATTGAGCCAACGGCCACCTACACACACATCTAGCTATGGACAAATAGCATCGCCAACAAGCAGTGCCTATCGTAGCTACTATGGCATAATCCCCTGAATGACAGACCCCCCCCCTCCAAAAAAAAGGTGGAAAGAAACCAGGGAGGGACTTTTTTTTTTAGTCGATTAACTGTAAATCTGTGTTAAAACTAAAAAGAAAAGAATTTTAGACTTTAGAGTGGGGATCAGTTTCGCATATAAATATAAGAAAAAAAAATGATTACCAAGTTCTAGACCAAGTAGGGTTTTTAATGACATGTAATCAAATCTTTTTTCTTTGAACATATGCAAGGTTTGGTTTAAAAGCTATAATGGTCAATGAAATGGGTGAAAATTCACTTTACTTTATATATAAGAAACAAATATAAACGAAAGCATAAAACAAAATAGTTGGAAGATGGCAGTCTCATATTAAAGCTTCTACGTTCAGAACATCAATGTCTTTATTTTTCATCATTAATAACATCAAACAGAATGGAATTTTTTCTCCAAAAAATTTAATAAATTCAACTGATTTAAGCATTAACGGATTTAGGAATTAACGGATTAATATAAAAAAAATTATATGTTAATTCCTTAGAATCAATAATTTTCTTGAAAAAGAAAGTTAAAACAACTTCGAGTCGATAATACTCATTGCTTCATTAAAGCATCTCATGCGGTATTTCGTATACATATCAATATTGGATTTCAATCTGTACAATATATAATACCATTGCACACACATTATTTATAAATCTAAGGACATTTCAATACAAACGACAGCTGTGACATATTTCAGATGACACAAAGTCTACATGTCGTTTTAATAAAAAAAAACAAAAAACACTTTAAATTCCAGAAAAAAGAAAGGAAAACAAAAGAAGAGTCATCATCATCATATTTGGTTTAATGTTCGTTTTACATGTTGGCATGTGTTGGACGGCTTTAAGAAATTGACTTACAGTGCCTATCTCTGACCAGGTCTTTATTCCTTTTTTTCTCAAGTCTATCATTATCACTTTCTCCCAGATATTTCCCTGCCAATTAAACCTGCTACATCTATGAACCCAAGAACTCTCATCCATTCTTTCAACATGGCAATGCCATTGAAGTCTATTGTTCTGGACACATCTCCCTGTAATATCCAAATTTAATCTTTCTCTGAGGTCATCAGATCTAAGCCTGTCTTTAACCCTTAAATTGTTTTTTGTTTCAAATATGACATATACCAACAAAATGCCTATTTAACATAATATTCAACGAAAATGTGTCAATCAGCAACGAGCCTGTTGGCAAGTGTGAGTAGGTATTAGTATAATGTTGCATCAGCACCCCTGCTAAATAGGTAATCCGTATCTTCGATAATTTTTTTAAAACCAATACAAAAACTAAAGCATTTTATAGGGTTAAAACTCATATCACACATCCATAATATCATTCTCATATCATTTCTCTCCATGCAACACATGTCCTCAACCCTTACTGCCAGGTTTCATTTTCATACATCACACTGCATGCACATGTCTGACAGACTCTTCCCTTTGTCGACAATGGTAATGCTTTGCTGGTTAGTAATGGCAGAAGTTCCTTGCACTTACTCCATCAACTCCTAACTCTTGCAATCAAACTAGAACCTGCTATTTCTGAACAACCTCAATAGCCTCGCCATCCAATACTTTCTCCACATTGTGTCTAATCTCATACAACACCAAATAACAAACAAAAATCTTGCCTCTCTTTATAAAGTTGGGCCGCTTATCACACTTATAATTACATTACACCCTAATTCATATACAAAATAGAAGAACCTCAGCTTTATAACAGATCACTTACTTGAGCTGACTAATTTGCATATTGATGTGCAACATGACATCTCATTAATCCAATATTCATTTTATTATTATGCAGAGTTCTATTTACACATTGATCAGCATCTGAAGTCAAGAGTTTTTTTGACTCTTCTTTCAGGTCAATTTACTTCTGGGAGTTTTGATCTAGTTTGACATTGTAATTTATAAACAAAGCCATCCCTCCCTAAACAATACACATGCACGCACACCAAAAAAAAAAACAAGTCAGTTAGTACCCCCGCCACACACACACTAATGTCATCATAAAATTAGATTCTTTCATAATGCATTTCCATATACAAGTCAGACATTTTATTCTTTTGTTTAAAAATTGTAAATTAAATTCAAAGTCCTCCAACACATTCCACGGACAAGCAGATAAGTCGGTGAGTACCCACTTTCAATTTGTTTTTAATATCCTGGATAAGGGCTTAGTATTTTGTGTGAAAAGAGTCTTTCGAGACAATTTACTTCTGAGGGTTTTGATTCTTGGTTTCCTCAATTTTCCCAGGGAAACGCCAGGTAATGGGCCAAGCTAGTTTTAAATAAAAAGATTATTTTCAATAAAAAGTGCATTTATTTTTAACCAATGGTTAAAGGCAGTAACTAGGGACAAGCAATGGAACTGGACAATGAGAAAGTCTGCCAAAAGCAATTTCGCTGCTCCCAAATATGATGATATCTATTCATTTGATGATATTCTATGTTGATACTGAGTTTCAATCTGCACAAGATCACACAAAGCCAATTAACCAATATTTGGAAGCAAAATACTGACAATAATAAGACCCAACTCTCAATGGGATTTCTTTTGTTTGGTAAGGTTATATTTTTTCTCTCAGGTCAAAAAAAATAAATAAAACATTAAACAAATTAGCAATTAACCCCAGGGGAAACATTTCCTCATAAATTCTGACAGAAGCAACACACATTTTTTCCAAGCTCAAAAATCAATGTTTTGAGGGATTTTTTTTTCTTCTATTTATTTTGTAGTTTTAAGGAACTTTTTTATGCATATGGATAACTAGAGGAAAAGAGAGTAGAAAAATGCTTACAAATTCACACATACTAAAGCAAATTTAATTCGCTCACTAATTTTATTCTCTACCGAAAAAAAAAAAAAAATGGATAGGATATCCAAGATAAAAATATGAAATCAATATTGACAACTCGTCGGGAGTTTAATTTTTTTATTTTTAAATATCTAGAGATATTTTAAATTTTCAGGCCCATCATAATATTGGCACAAGGCCGTATTTCACTCATTACTGCTGATGACTATAAAATATCAGTGTTACTAAATAAATTCTTGAGAACAAAAAACAAAGTTCTAAAAATATTGACTGTTTAAACAATTATACCGGTTTACAAAAGAACTGAGGCAAGCATAAAAGCAGGCAATCCAGCGGCACCAACTTGACGATCAAATTGGGGGCCACTAGGTCTGCCTGCAATGGTGGGAGCATCAGGAGACTACAATATCAACATTGCTGTTGCTGTCAATCTATCCTGTGGTCAATCCTCCTCTATGGCCGCAAGAAATGGAAAATGAGGAAGTTGAAAGTCTTTGACAATGACTGCCTCCGCCACATCCTGCATTGCCGGCGGGCCGACTGAGTCTCAACTGCTGTTCTCTGCCAATGCCTCAATCTGAAGTCTTTGTTGTTCATCTTCAATGGTTCAGGTATGCAGCTCGTTACCCCGAGGGGGGGAATTAATGCGTGACATAATCCTCTCTACCTTTTTGTGTGGGTGGCGTTGGTGTATGGTGACATGTGAGACAATCATCGGGAAAGACTTGGTTGAGCTCTCAAGTCCACAAGTAGTTGGTCTTCAATGGTGAAATCGTGATTAATTAACCATCTCGAGCTCAGGACCGTCACGCATGGTTTACAATGGTTTGGGACGTAGTGTAGACCAAGAAAGAAGGCGGCCCCACCGGGCCAGGGTGAACACCGTTGCAACAACAATAGTAGGCGCTCAAACTTAATTTGGGATGTGGATTTCAGACATGATATCCATTTTCTCTCACTGTCACTAATTTATTTTAGATATGCATACAGACATGACCCCAATAGATTTCAATGGTGTTGATATTTTTTATGTTTTTATTTCGTGGCTTTTCTGGCAATGATGTGCATTCTATCACAAATTCAAACCTGTAAATGCATCTGTAGACATTGAACATATTCTTCACACTGAATACCCAAATGTGGATACTGATAATATTTCATCACCGTTTGAATCAAGTTAAAATTTGCTAGTAAAAGAATGAAGAAAAGCCTGCCAAGAAAACACCAATCCCACCCCCTTAGTGACGATTAAAGGATACAATGGGGGAGGGGGTTATAAGGCTGCTGAAAGTAAACCCAAGGTCCACTTTCTACTCATTAAAATGGAAACCGTTTATTATTATCATCATCATCATCATCAATGTGTGAAAAAAAAATAAAGATAAATCATGAAAATATTTGCAATCCTTTGGTACAAACATTTGAGTAAGAAAAACGAACACTTAAATTATCAACTGGCTCAAATGTTGATATCCTCAAATGCATCGGTGGGGTAGAGAGTCTGAGTTGAGTTTTGTAAAACCTACATTGGAATCAGTTCTTTTTTTTTTTCATTCAACTCCCCACATCTGCTCAAATGTTTAATCATTTCGATACAAAGCAAACACATTAGTAATCTTGCTTGAGCACCATTAAGAAAGTGATAAGAATGCATATACGACGAAAAGGTATAGATTTGGAAGGAAAATCATACTATTAATATGAAAAACTAATTACCTATATGAGATAGATGTATAGATTACTGGAGTAATAAAATAGATAAGCATTTACACATCCATTATTGGTATAGAGTATAATATCCGATTGCATACAACATCTGCAGAAATAATCAGACAAAATATTTTGCAAGTGTATACATGGATTTGTATGAAAACAGATATTATATGTCAGGAGATATAGACATAATTAAAGACACAAAAGTGGGTGTGTATGTATGCATGTATGTATGTATGTATGTGTTATTTCCATAGTAATGTTGGCACACAGACAAAGAATTCAAGCATAAAAAATGAGTATAGAAATGTATATAACATACATTTACATGGAATGCTTTCTTTATCTTTGGTTTCAGGTCCTTTATTACACCGAGAGCAAAATTGAGATGGGGGGGGGGGGTCTTCAATTTTTCACAGGAATAGAGTTAGTTTTTTTTTGTTTTTTTTTTAAATTTAGCCAGGAGTGTGAGGGTTATTTAAGCTTATTCCCAACTCTTGAGAAACTAGCCTGAGAAGTCAGCAATTCTTTTTGTTTTTATAACAGATTCAGAGTCGTTTTGATTTTTTTGTTTTCAGTCAACTTCACAACTCTGCTGCAAAGTATTATTTATTAAAACCAAGTGTAACCATAGCTCTAACCCTAATAATGCTATTAGTGCCAATTGCAGCCCTCTATCAATTATTCAGCAAATATGATAAAAAAAAATGTTTCAACCCGTAACAATTCTTTTCTATCTTATGGGCAATATTTTAAAATAAATTATTATTTTCACCAAGTGTATAAAATTCTACACACAAAAGAAAAATGTAGGAATTTTATGGAGATGCAAAACATACATAGACAAAGAAGGACAAACATACACAAGCACATAATGATCCTCAGTGTGAAAAAAAAAAGAGATTGAAAAATTGAGAAGAGGAAGTAGGGGAAGGAGTAGGAGAAAGAACAATAAGAGGAAGAAGAGGGAGAAGAAAGGGAAGTTGAAGCCGACGACTTGTAAATCATTTGTTTGTCATTCCATAAGAAAAGGCATCTTGGAATAAACAGACATTTTTATTGGTGAGATGCAGCAGAAGGAGAACACAAATAATCAGGAAATCAACAGCGATGATGAGATTTATTGCAAATGGGCAGAAATTGCCAAGACCAACACCAGCTAAAAATTGTTGTTTTCTTTTTTAGGATGGACAAGTCTTGGAAACACATGTGTAAATCAAAACACAGAGAAAAGTGAGAGTGAGAGATAAGAAGAGATAGAAAGGGGAGCAAGAGGGGATATCTGGCTTATCCATAATCCTTAGATTGGTACGAAGGATTTAAGACAACCTCTGTCATTTGAAAAAAGAAGTTATATATGTTGCAATGATCAAAAAGATTTATCATAGAAAAACAACTGAGAAGAATCAGAAGTGAATGTTAATGTGAGTGCAATATATGGATATTTGAAGCAAGGGCTATGTTGCAGGGGAAAAAAAATTTGAAGAACCTTGACATGATATAAATTTGTTATCTAAGTTAATGGCAATGGTTTGTACATTGATGTTCCAAATAATAGTATAACTCCACCTCCTATGAGTGATCCAATAATGAAGTACGGAGTCAAGCCAAGCTAAATTAAAGTAGCTGAAAAAGTCATCTAGTAATATATATATATATATATATATATATATATTATACTAAAGCAGAGTTAACGTTTCTTTCTTAAAGACTTTTTCCCTTATATACTTTAATCACACAAAATAGATGCTAAAATATTTAGTTCTAGGATTGAGTTATGTTTGAAAAAAAAAAAAAAAAAAGATCGATTTTAATTCTTCTAATGAACCGTAATTTGTAATGAACTGAACAAGTTACACATATCTCACAGAGTTATCTATGTATTTTTCTCACCGTCTCTCATTGAATGTTGATCCAGCCACTCTCTAATGTAATGTCCTCGTGAGCATTTAGAAAAAGAGTGAATAATTTTTCAGTTAATGTACATAGTGTGTTTGCAAACCTATTAGATATCAAAAGAATAGGACTTTTCTACTTCCATATTAGCCTTATGGATAATATAGGAATAAAAAGACTTATTATTTTTAGTTATGCAAGAAGAATTTCTTAAAAGATGAAATCAAAGTGGAACAAATAGTGGTAATGACCCAACGGGTCACGAATAATATCTCTCTCATATATATATATATATATATATATATATATATATATATATCAGCATCTAATGCAGAATTAAAATCAGACTAATTATAAATAATTGTGTCCTGGGAACTGTTTTTAACAAAGAAAGATTTGAACCAAAACATACTTCTCGCCATGGCATTGATTGATTTTCAAGCTAAACACTGGATCAATCAAGAGATGAGACAGATAACTTTTTTTTTTCTAAACTGTATGCAGGAAATAAATTTAAAAGAGGAAATAAATATTAACAAATGCTAGATTTTTCATATTAAAATTTGTAAATATATTTTATGGTTCAATGTGATATACTGAAAACGTCTAATTAGAAATATAAAAAAAATAACGCACACCATTTTTGTTGCTAATACACAAAAGTTATTTCAAACCGCCAACTGCAATAACCTGGCTTTTAATTTCAGCAGAAACATTTGAGAAGCCCAGCACATAGACGGCTACTCCAGCTCGGTCTATAGATATTTTAAAGACTTGACTCCAAATATATTATTTTTTTAAAAAACGCCAATGGAATTGAAAATTCCGTGCTTATTTAGAATAGGCTCCCTGCAGAAAATTATTTTCATGTAAAAATCATTATTTTATATCGCCCTTATGGAAATGGAAAAATCGTTCTAATTAAAGTTCTGTTTGATATTTTTAAATTCTTTTTCGTGCCGTGAGTGAGAAACTATGATTGAGTAAGTACAAAATAATGATTTTACATGAAAATAATTTTCTGCAGGGAGCCTATTCTAAATAAGCACTGAAAATTCAGTTCTCTAAACGATGTTTACTTACTATGAAGTTTCTTAGCCGGTTCATCTTTACTCACAATTTGTATTTCTATGAGATTTCCAGAGGGTAAAATGGTCCACTAGATTTTTTCTGATCTCTAGGCCGACCTCTCACTTTTACAAAGATGTAGTTAATATATCTAGATGTAGTTAATATATCTAGATGTAGTTAATATATCTAGATGTAGTTAATATATCTAGATGTAGTTAATATATCTAAATGTAGTTAATATATCTAGATGAATAAATGCGAACGTTGGGTCCGTTTTTCGCACTAACAGTAAAGTTAAAACGCCCTATATTAAGTTCATTTAACATTACATAATAGATGCACCATCTTTTTTATACATTTCTTAATGTATATGCGATATCAGCCGCAACGTTAACTAATTTGCATATTGGTTTTGAAAAAGTTAATATTTTTATTATTATTTATTCAATGTTTTTATTTTAATATAACAAATAGTTCTGTTTCGCAATATTGTTTTATTTCCTGGATAAATATTTAGCATATTTATGTTCAAATGTTCCTTTCAAGCGAAACGGTAAATTGATTTCTTTTCTTTTCTTTTCCTTCCTTTACGGTCATATTTAAAAGATAAATAAATTTGTATCGAAATTGCAAAAAATGTAAGTGTTGATCTATTTATATGAATAAATGAGAAAGATTTTGTTTCGTGTTTTCAACAAATCAATCGTTTCAAATTAATGTTTCAAGTATTTTAAGTAGCGAACTTTGCAAAGCGATAGTGATACAGCTATTTTAAAATTGAAATAAAACCTCTTTGAAATAATCATAACTACTTACAAAATTATTAAAATAGACTTCATAACTGAACCGTAAAAATGAGAGAAATCAATTATTAAGAACTGTATGCCACAGGAACAACAGGCGATTGAATACTGCCACCACATCTAACATGTACATAAACTATGCGTTTTTACCTGCAATGGTAACAGATTCAGCTTAAATAAATGAGAAAGACAAAGTTATGAATAAAATCTTTATTTTAAATTAATGTTTCAAAGTATTTCAAGTAGCAAATTTTGCAAAGCGATAGAGAGCCGACAAAGCCAGCTAGTATTTTAATAATCTTAGATTTTCCATGTAAAAAATGACAAGTATCCATGTTGTAAAACTGGCACACGCTAGGAAGTAAGTGTAGTATCTGTTCCGATGGATACTGCACCCCTATAGACGGGTGTCGTCTTGTCCTTCGGGACTTGATTCCACCTGTCTGTGGGTTTGTCCTGTGCAGTTCTAGGAGGTCCACCCTCCCAGGCTTCGCCTCCCCTCTTTGGGGAGGAGTAAGTTTATTGCTTACTGCTTGAGGCGCCCCTACCGGGGAATGCCGACGGGGCTGCCCAGGCAATTTTTAAATGGCCAGAGTGCTCACCTCTCGAGCGCTGGCTTTTAACCCCACTTACTCGACCCAAGCTGTGGTCACATCTTACTTGTGGGAGTAAGATAAAACTGGCCTTGTGCCTAACTCCTGCAGAGGAGTAAATAAATATCCATGTTGTAAAAATATTCTTTGTAGAGTTTAAACATTGCTGCCACTTTTATTGTAATAGTATTGCGATCCAAATGTTTTTGTATGGATAACCAGAAACATTCACGACTCTAAAATATGTCAAAATGAGAACTGCTTCATTATGTCATGACATTTTATTTGATTTGATGAAGAATTAGAGTTTTTTTTTTTAAATTGTGTAAATCAACTAAGTACATTTTTTAAATGAAAAAAATTCTTCAAGCCTTTCAATCTCAAGAGACAATGGGTACCACCTATGAGGGTGTCTATACTGAGAGTTTATAGTGAAGCAAGGATTGCATAATTTCCAACCGTACATCTTGACCAGCATTGACGGAGTCCAGTAAGAAGTTCAGGTGTTATTTTAGAGCTTTTATTTCTCCTAGGCTAGTTGTGAAACTAAGGCTTGAAAGTCTAGTCGACCCTACTATTTAATCCATAACTGGAGGGACAATATATGGATTCATACCTTTGTCAATTGTGGAATTAATGCAGCAGCTATGGTAGAACTCTAACCCAGTATGCTGAGCCCACAGTTCGCATCTATAACCATTACATCACACCACTAATATATAGAATATCACCTATCAAGTAAAGTATATATAGAGATCTATATTTTAAACTGAAATTATTAATAAATGTATATACATTTACTAAGGGGTTGGACTGGTTGTACCATGAGTAAAATATTTGAAGCATAGTAATATCTTCTTCCTCTACTTGGCATTCCCAATTGAATTTTTTTTTTAATTCTAAATTATTGTTATTTAATCACAGTAGTTATAAAGAGTTCAGTAAATGGGGTGCAAAACTGTTTAAATCATGCAAATATTCCTAGTGGTTTAAAAGTTATAAGAATTTAAAGCTAAAAAAAGTATGGGTTCAAAATTGACATTATATGGAAAAAATACTTGAAATCACGGACTAATTCACAACAAGAAATTCATTAATCTCTTCACAATTTCTCTAGTTTTGGAGTAATTTTGATATAAATTTGTCATTCTTATGTAAATACCGTTTTAATTCGCTGTAAAAATAATTCAATGAATAAAAACACATACAAATTACATATTCGAAAAGATTATTTTATTTTAAACCATATATATATATATTTTAAATTGGCCCAGAAATAGCGAAAAATTACGAATCGAACGAATTAAGGTACAAATTAGTCAATGTTGTACAATTACCGCTGATAGGTTGGTGCTACTCTACTTCTAATCCCTCTTGAGTAGGACAAGTATAAAGTTAGAACACAACATGGAACCAATGAGAAGATAATCTCAGGTAAATAATTGCAATATAAATAAAAGTAAAGAAAATGAAGAAGATGAAGGTAAAAACGAAGAAGACAAAAGTGAAGACGAAGATGAAAGTGAACAACAATTTAAACATGGCTGCCAGCTAATCAATGTTTTAATTAAAATTCAGTTTAAGCTGTCAATTACAATTTTATTTCAGGACTAAAAATGTGCACAAAAACCAAGTGAAATACTGAGAATTTCCACTGTCCAAGTGACTGTATTGTTTTCGTTTCACAAACGATCACCACACATACAGTATTATTTATTTACGCGTGCGCATATAAGTGAGTTTTAAAAGCTTATACTAAGTAGCAAAGCGGAAATGGTCCCTCCGCCTCTCTTTATTGAAGCTAAAGTGGATATCTCATGTCAGCATTCAAAGTTACCCCTCCATATAATCCATAAGTTTTTTGTTTTTTTTGGGTTTTTTTCAAATAATGACTGCATATTTCAACCAATCACATTATTTAGGCGCAAAATCCCTATTTCTAGCATGTTTTATGATCTTTCAATATAAAAGTTAGAATTGCAACAGTCATAGCAAATCGACAATTTTATTTTTAAAGGCACATACTAATTTTCTACCATTGTTAACCAGTAGAACGTTACCACTGTCGATCAAGGGAAAAGTCTATCAGACATGTATAAGAAATGAGATGATGTTTGAAAAGTGAAACATTGCCAGTGAGTGTTGAGGACATACGTTGCATGGATGGGAATGATACGATAACTGTAATGTAAGTCTTAAAACAGGCTTGGATTAAACCTAGACAGTATAGGGAGATGTGTGCAGAATAGGAGACTTTGATGGTTTGGTCACGGTTAAAGAATGGATAAGAGTTCTTCGGTCAATAGCTGTTGAGGTAACAGAGTCAGTTGGCAAAGAAAAACAAGAGGAAGAAAGAGTGATGCATAAAGACCTGTCCAGAGATAAAATAGATTTCCAAACTAAAAGAGCCAGCATGTAAAATAGACGTTAAACCGAATATGATGTCGTCAATGAGTTGTTTTGGTGTCTATGGCATGTATGGAATGCAATTTTGGGGGATATTGAGGTTACTGATCATTTTTAAAAGTACGATAGGGTCAGTAAAAGTTTTTATTTAAGTTACAATAAGTCCAATAAAGACCCGTCTTCCACATACCCCACCTTCGACCTTGCGCCACATTTTTTTTTTCATCATTTTAAATGCAAATAAATATTTATTGACAAAATGCTTCACACAATCCTAAAATCCATGTGGGATAATCAAGCATTCTTCCTGTATGGCGACCCCCCCCCCTAAAAAAAGCAACAATCTCATATTGAAAACTAACAGTTACACTCGAAGAAAGAAAAAAAAAGCACAACCTCTAAAATGAACAATCTGCCTGCAACAATTATCAGTAGCAACCTTTGCCCTATTGATGCAAGTATTTAATATTAATTTCTTTTAGTTTTTGAAGTGCTAAAACTATAAGCCTACTGAGGACATATTGAACTTTTTTCACTCAGTTATTTCTCTTATACAAACTAAACTTGACACTTACAAAAATCTTGTTTTTTTGTTGTTTTTTTTTATCATTCTGTTTGCATGAACTGTTCTG
>OY744537.1:16874273-16881773 GCA_963556195.1 Sepiola atlantica
TATAGTTTTATAACAATTTGGTTCAATTACCAAAAACATCAATTTAATTCAGAAAATAGTTTCACTATTTATTTTTCTCGTTGGGGTTTTACAGTAATATCGTGGGGTTTGCGTTCGTGTCGGGCATCCATAAACAGCAAAGAAAAAGTTTTATTTACTTTTACTTATTTGAAAATTGATATTTAAAGAACGTACAAAGTTCGAATAAAATTAATAATATGAGGTTCAGGGGTGGAAGCAGGTGTTTCTTGGTTTTCTCAAATTTTCCAGGCAACACTGAGACACGGATCCCGCGAGTAGATAATAAATCTCTCCTCACGCAAGATAAAATAAACTGGCCCTTACACATACGAATATATGAAGAAGTTTGACGAGAAACTCACGATACAACTCATATGTAATATCAATTCCGTGTGTCAAGTAGAAAGAAATACATAGAAGTGTTTCCTCGCAAGAAGATTATCAATCGATCGCCCAGTTCGAAAAATATGAAAAGTCAGCTATTGGGTCGAAAGCATTGAAAATTGTAGTCAAAGCTGCGAGCAAAAATTGCACTCAAGCCGAAGTAATAATGGGTGTATTGCGTGTTATACCTGGCGACTTCAGAGGGTGAAAAAGTAGATAAGAGAGAGGCCGGCCGGCCAGTTGTGGCTCTGTTACAGATGGTTGTAGCCCCACCTGGCCCTCTTTCCCCACATTTGTGCTGATGCCACATACAAGGAGGTCCCTCAAAATAATGGCTTCATAGAAACTGAATGGCAAGCACTCAAGTGTGGCAGCCAGTTGAGCTAAGGTAATTCAAAAGAAAGTAAAATGCACCCAAATACTTGGCACACGTACACACGAACAGAGAATGAATAAGAGTCTATTAACCCCGAATTACTAAACCATATATCCCAATATTGGAAACATTACAAACAGGAGCAGATATGTTCCGACCAAACTGAAGATTTAGAACCGAGCCATGGTGTTAGTGTTGGTAGAATTCTCTTTGTCTCTTTGTTCTCCCTCTCTCTCATTTTGGGATAAATAATGTTTCTTGAATAAAAATGCTAGGTTTGTAGTCATCTATTTAGCGAGGAGCACTATGTTAAGATCTTCAGCCAGAAATGTTTTCCCTCCGAAATGTTCAATGCTGGTCCTGGCACAAAAAGCCTTGCACTTTTTCTTTCTTTCTGTTAATTCAACCAGTAGTATAATTCTGCACATTGGATTAGTACCAACGTCAAGAGGCATCACTTGAGAGAGAATGTGATGAAAACATTTCTGGTAAACTCAATATTCTTATACAAAAAAGTATCCACTTTTTTCTTTTTTTTATTTATTTTTTTAATTATTTTTGGCTAAGATCAAAGTGTAGTATCTGTTCCGATGGATACTGCACCCCATAGACTGGTATTGTCTTGGCCTTCGGGGCTTTATTTACGCCGGTCTATGGGTCTGTCCTGTGCAGTTCTAGGAGGTCCACCCTCCCAAGCTTCGCCTCCCCTCTTTGGGGAGTAAGTTTATTGCTTACTGCCTGAGGCGCCCCTAGCGAGGAATGCCGACGGGGCTGCCCAGGCAATTTTTAAACCCCACTTTCCCGACCCGACCTTGGGTCACATCTTACTTGTGGGAGTAAGATAAAACTGGCCTTGTGCCTAACTCCTGGAGAGGAGTAAATCAATACTCCTACCATTTCTCTCTTATAAAACTCGATACTTATGCATATTTTTAAATATTTAAAAAATCAAAGCTCAAAATAAAGTAAAAAAAAAAAAATGTAACTCTCTCCTAATAAGGTAAAGCAATCTCACAAAAGCTAATTACTGCTCTGATAATATTAATTCTGATGTTAAGCCTACCGAATATTTTCTTTTGGGGAGTTAATTATGTGAGAAGATGAAGAGAAGAAAATTCGGAGAGAAATGTCATTTAAATAATTTCAAATTGTGTTATGTAAGTCAAAATGTAGAAATATACATGGAGAGATGTCACTCATTTTATAAAGAAAAATAATTTAAATCGATCTTATGTTAATACTAGCAAAACCTACCTCCCCTCCGGTCAGCAATTAATTGGGGGGGGGGGGGTATAATTAACTAATATATTTGTAACACTAACCCTAACTTGACTGGCACGTAATCGCCTAAAAAAGTGGACCCCTGCCACACGAAAAAAAAAAATAACGCACAGAATAACGTACAATTTAAGTCAAATATATATGAAACTGATCCATCACTCTAAATTCTAAAATATGTTTTCCTTCTTTCCATTTTCCACGGTGTTCACACGTAATCGCCTAAAAAAAAAACAAAAAAAAAAACAATATATTTATTTTGGTGGGAGGGGGGGGGGGGGTAGCAGAGTGTGTTAATCTGCAAATTTACCCATATTTTATTTTTTAAATCTTATATTTTTTAACTGTACGCCCCTTTTTTTATTTTAATTTTAAGCAATTGAGTTTAGTGGTGTTATTTTTTCACGTGAAAATTAAATAGCTTCTTTAAAATTATCTAAATAATTAAATACCTTATTTTCCATGTATAAATAAAAAATATTAAAAGTTTTGGTATTATTGTAGATAAACACCCTCGGCTCCCCCCCCCCCCCCAATAAATACTATTCTACTTTTTTAGGCGATTACGTGTTGATACCCAGAAAATCCTGGCGGCAGTAAAAAAAAAACAACAAAAACATATTTTAGAATGTAGAGTTAGACATCAGTGTTGCATATAAATTTAACTTAAAATGATCCTCTATATCTGGGCCATTCTAGGGTTTTATGGCAATTAACCATATTTTTTTTGCTATTGGAGATAAATTCTGTGCGTTATTTTTTTTTGGGGGGGGGGGGCACTCTTTTCGGCGATTGCGTGTGGTTTTACGACCTTGCCAGTCGGACTTAGGATTAGTGTTTAAAATATATTAGCTAACTGCCCTAATAAGCTAGAATGATGCTAAAAAGTAAAATCACATTGTTTAAACTTAGCTGAGAGCGTTAATGTACAAATTTATAAAAGTTTGTTGTTAAAATTATGGAAGTCTCTGAGTAAAAACATTGTTTTAACCTATACCCATCCTCAATTAATTGGTGTCTTGGATAAATGGAAAAAAAACTTTCGCATTTATTCATTTAGAAGACAGCAAAAAAAAAAAGTTTTTCAAAAATATGAATCTATTTTCTTTTTATTATTTAAAAAGCTGAGAGGGGGAGAAAGATTTCTTTTTTCTTTATTATAGCAAATATAATCATGTTTTCGACGACGACTATTCAGCCGTCGTCGTTGTTGTTGAAAACGACAGCAAATTTAATTTTAAAGATATATCTAAAGAAAAACTTTGTTAGTTTTGCGTTCAATGCGGAGTGTAATTTTTTTTTAATAAATTATTCCAGGTCATCTAAGTTGTTGATTCATGTAAACACACGCATACTTAAAATGTGATCGGAAATTATTCGAATTTCAAAATAATCATTTCGAACGTTAAATGGTTTTCATAAAATCGTTGAAATTAATATTACTACTACTACTAATAATACTAATACTAATACTAATAATAATAATAATAATAATAATATTAACAACACTTTTGAATATATATAAGAAAACTGTAAAACGAAAACAGTTATGAATTGTTCAGAATATCAATTTATTAGAAGGTGTTTATAAAAAGTTAAAAACTATTACTAATGAAGCATCGGGATGAATGTGTTTACACAGCGTTCTTTTAAGGTATATATAATGTATCTATTTGAACATGTATAGTTTAAATTAAATAAACGTAACGTGTTTTGATAAACATATTTAGGATAAATAGAAAAATATTTCGCATTTATTCATTTAGATACTACCCTCATCTTCGCAATGCAACTATTGAGAAATTAGTCATTTCCTTTGTAATAATTTATTCACTACAGTAAAATTGAAAAAAAAAAGGATGTTTGCGCAAAGAGTCTATCGTGGAGCAAGGGTTGCATAATACCCCAACCATACCTCTAATGAACTGGTATCACTGGAGTTCAGTAGCAAGAAGTCCAGGATGACTGGAAACAATGACGGGATAAGCAGAGAAAGACTGGTGTTTTAGCTTTCCTTCTTCTAGGCTAGTTGCACAACCAAGGCTTGAGAGCCTAGTCTACCCTAGTATTTAATCCGTAATTGGAGGAAGGATATATGGATTCATACTTTTTGCAACAGTATTAGTGAAAGTGATTCAGTAGCCCAAACAGAATTCGAACCCGGCATGCTGAGACCATAGTTACAATTACAAATTATACCTTTTATTATTTTGCATGCGGAAAATTTGAAATAAACTTGCAAATTCATTTGAGAAGAATTCTTCAAATAAAAGATTATAGATAATTATCATTTACTTTTTAAATTAGGACAAAAAAGACATGATTATCTACCTGATCAACTTTAGCTTTTAATGACAAGATAACTTACATGTTACTAGTTTTTTTTTTATATACTTTTTGTTTAAAAGAAAAAAGAAACAAGCCGCGCATGCGTGGTCCCCCTCTGTATGTGACTCGATGTGGCGAGTGTAAAATGCAATAAATTTGGGAAATTTGGGGCATTTTAAACCCCCTGGGGGCGAGAACCAGAATTTTTCTGAGGTCAAGGATGCTCATTTTATATCCAGAACAATTGCCTCTACATTTTGGCCAAGTTTCAGAAAAATTGAATGGATGGATCAAACGTTATGGTAGAAAAGGGCAATTTTTGCCATTTTAGGGGGCTTTTGACACCCTGGGGGCGCGAACCAGATTTTTTCCAAGGTCAGCGATACTTATTTTCTATTAGGAACAATTGCCTCCACATTTTGGTCAAGTTTCAGAGAAATTGAATGGATGGATGAAAAGTTATGGGGGCAAAAAATGTCATTTTTTGCCATTTCGAAGTCTTTTGACCCCCCGGGGGGGGGGGGCAGTTTTTTTTTGTTTTTTTTTAATCGGAGAATGTCACTTTCTAACCTGACCAAAGTTACAACTTCCTGCAAAATTTCAGAGAAATTCAATGGATGGTTGCGGAGAAAAATCCGGACGGACACACATGCCTCAAAACATAGGTCTCCCGATTTTATAAATCGGGGGACCAAAAAAAGAAGAAAAAAGTGCAACACACCTTTTTAATCTGTCCTCACACTGGAAATATATTAGCAAGACAGATCTTAAAAACTAAATCGATCACACAATTAGATTTTGATTTCTCAAATAGAATAATATATTTTTAGAATAAATTGCCTAATCAGGTTAAAAATCGCTCTAATGTAAATCAAAGAATAAACTGAATGAATTCAGAAATAGTGGTAAAAAATGAATTCAGAAATAGTGGTAAAAAATGAATTCAGAAATAGTGGTAAAAAATGAATTCAGAAACAGTGATAAAAAATGAATTCAGAAACAGTGGTAAAAAATGAATTCAGAAACAGTGGTAAAAAATGAATTCAGAAACAGTGGTAAAAAATGAATTCAGAAATAGTGGTAAAAAATGAATTCAGAAACAGTGGTAAAAAATGAATTCAGAAACAGTGGTAAAAAATGAATTCAGAAACAGTGGTAAAAAATGAATTCAGAAACAGTGGTAAAAAATGAATTCAGAAACAGTGGTAAAAAATGAATTCAGAAACAGTGGTAAAAAATGAATTCAGAAACAGTGGTAAAAAATGAATTCAGAAACAGTGGTAAAAAATGAATTCAGAAACAGTGGTAAAAAATGAATTCAGAAACAGTGGTAAAAAATGAATTCAGAAACAGTGGTAAAAAATGAATTCAGAAACAGTGGTAAAAAATGAATTCAGAAATAGTGGTAAAAAATGAATTCAGAAATAGTGGTAAAAAATGAATTCACAAGGAGATTATTTATGTCTGTCTGATGAAATATTTAAAAGAATTTTTTTTAATGGGATTATTAATTAAAATAAAAGATGTCCAAAGAAATGTCCACATAATAAATAAATGATATATATATATATATATATATATATATATATATATATTAAAATTTCAATATAGGGAATTTCTAATTAGAATATTTATATTTTTCCTATATTGATATATAAACGACAGAGTTGGAGAAACATGATGGAATAGAAGATTTTATCTCCCCAATCAATGTCCCTGATTTTTCTAAGTTTTCTGTAATGAGTACTGCTGCTGAATATGAAAGCAGGTATGTCGAGTTCAATTATGCACTAATACTGTTGGGAAATGAATGAAACCACAATTTCCTCTCCGTTTTGGGTAAAATAGCAACTTGTGTTCAATTAATCATATACGGTGAATCTTTTAAAATAGGGTTGTCACAATAAAAGAATTTTATCTCCAATAGTAAAAGGCTTTCGATACTACTTTCAATACCACAGAAAAAAGTTGTATACTAACAACACTGGTAAATGACACCATTGCATATTACATTCCTTTAAACAAGACAGAAATGAAGATATATATGTAGAATTTGGTATATTCTGACTACTGTTCTCATCTTGGGTGTTTTTATCACAACGTTTCGGCCGATGTAACCTCCGACCCTCTTCAGGTGTACCTTGTCGAACTTGGGAATCTTTCTGTCGAACTTAGGAATCCCGAGTAAGACAGAAGGTCAGAGGTTACATCGGCCGAAACGTTGTGATAAAACCGAATATACCAAATTCTACAAATTATCAACCCCCATCTAAAAAATTTCGAAACACGAGAGAGAGAGAGAGAGAGAGAGAGAAGGGGGGGGGGATTAGAAAGTAATGACCCCAGTGCAACAGCTAGGTCAAAATCCGGTGAGGAAAAGGGGCAAAAGATTGCATCGATAACCAGAAAACAAGTACAAAAAGACAAACAAACAAAAAAGCAAAAAAAAAAGAGGAATACAATTTGAATAGTAAAATATTAAGCAATTTCATTTTAATATTTTAATTTCGTCGAATTGTCACATTATAATTTTATAAGTCTTTGGCATCAAACATATAAAAGAATGCATATTGAACTGTTTTAAAAGACAAACACTTTTGACAACTCGAATAGGTATTGTGTCTCAGCATTCAATAATGCTAAAACAGTTGATATGCCATAAAACAGTGAAACCAACCACCTGAGAATCGAGTGCAACATTGAATGTTAGAGAAAAGAGAAACGTTAAGAGACATTCACTCGGACTTTAGTGATGCTATTTTATGGACCAAGAGAAGAAATCGTGCAGAAGCAACATTCACATCATTAAGCAAAGTTTGTTTTATCTTTAGAAACCTTTTTCTTTCATTTTTTTAAAAACTTTTCTTTGATTTCATAATCTTAAAAAAAACACACACGTGGGAGAGAACAACAAAAGAATGAGTCAAGACAAAAAACGAGAACAACCAAAGTAAGAAAATGGACGTTTTTTTATTTGTTTTCGAAAAGGAACCGAAGATTTATGTAGATGTTTTAGTTAGGCAGACAAGATAAGTAAAGAAGAGAGATCAAAGGGCAGAGATAATCAAGTGAATAATCAAAAGACATCTTCTTGGAACATCAACAGCTGGAAT
>OY744537.1:16886773-17029273 GCA_963556195.1 Sepiola atlantica
ATAAATGAAAAAAAAAACTTTCTCATTTATTCACTTGGATTAGAAGACCGGTCACAGGACGAGTAAAATTAATTCTGCGAACAGAACAGTTTTGCACCACTTTTATGTTCATTTACGAAGATTAAAATCAACATATAATGCTACTAAACCGTATATCCAGAATCCTTATTCTAATTTTGATCAAAATCCATTACATGATTTTGATTTAAAAAAATGTCTAAGCTTAAGAAAAAATTAAAATTCAGGGAATCTTGCTTAATTGGCGTCTACTGATTATGGATAAAATTCAATGCAAATCTGAAATATTTTAATTTTTACATGGGAGTTTGTACAAATATCATGCCTCTAAAAACCCTTTAAAATACTACAAAGAAACTGAAATTTGGGGAATACTTGTTGTTAAAATTTCACAAAAATTGGAGGTATCTGAATTTACACGAAAGACTTTCAGTCCCTGATTACCCCCTTTGCATAAAACTAAATATAGCACACATTACCCACCCTTATGCTTAGCAGCAGTGTTCCAAAATTCATAACGATTGGTTAATTAGTTTAGGAGTTTATCCCTTACATAGAAATATATAAACATATACACATACTGAACTTTATGTATATAAAGATTATATTAAAAGATTTGAAAAAATATGTAATTATAAGACAATGTAGATTGAGTCTACTATTATTCTAACACTCAATGTCATGTTCATCGCATCTATAAATAAGAGAACGATATTCGTCTGCTGCTGAATGAATAGCAATAATGCAAGGGTCTGACAAATATTGGACCGTGTAGAGTTCTATTTAGTCTGAAAGAACAATGCTCTCAACATTTCAGACAGCGACAGGATTTAGATCAGAATCTCAGATGGTTTAAGAGCAGCAGCAAACAAGGTTACAAAACTGGCACACACATGGGTGTGTGCGTTGTGCATGTAACAACGATAGCCATTTCCATTGATTAACATCCAGCATTTGGAGGTTAGTGAAAGGAATTTGGCCAACTGCCCAGCATTATACAAATCAAAACAAATGTGAGGTGAAGATGAGAAAAACTGTTCGCCATTTGAAAAAGCAACTGACAAAAGTATGATCAGCAGTTAGGGCAGTGGTAACGTATGAAAATAAGTCCAAACCGTCTGTCCAGTCATTGAAGCAAGTGATAGAAATTAGGATATAAAAATACGTAAGGGATAAAATAATATATAAATTAGAAAGAGAGGAGAAAGCGAGAGGGGAGAGAAGAGAGACGTGAGAAGAGAGAGAGAAGAGGATAAAAGAGAAGAGAAGAGGATAAAAGAGAAGAGAAGACGCAGGATAAAAAAGAGAAGAGAAGACGCAGGATAAAAGAGAGAAGAGAAGACGCAGGATAAAAGAGAGAAGAGAAGACGCAGGATAAAAGAGAGGAGAAGACGCAGGATAAAAGAGAAAGAAAAGAAGAGAGAAGAGTGAAGATAAGAGATAGGAGAGAAGAGCGAAGAAAAGAGAACGAAAAGAGCGAAGAAAAGAGAACGAGGAAAGAAGAGGGAGAAAAAGAAGGAGAAAGAGGAAAAGAGGGAGAGTAAAGCTCATTATAGAGAAAGAAAAAAAGGTGAAGGCTGGAAAGCAAATTATGGTTTAGGAGGTAAGGATTGAAACCATGCAGGGTGGGGGTTGGGGGGAGTTAGAGGGTTTGCATGATGAAACAAATAAGGCAATTATTTCAAGTATCTGCCATGTTGTATTTTGAGGGCTGTATCAAATACTCATTTTTGCCTAGGGCCCTGGAAGACTTTCTAGCATGTTCATAGTCTATTGGCCTCCTGCCAGCCTTTCTTGCTTGTGGGTCAGTCAAATCCCTTCGCCTATAACCCCCCCCCCCTCCACCTAGTCCCATGAATCATGTGAAGGTGTCCAGTATGTGAAGCATGGAACAGGAAGACATGTGTTGTGAGACAAACGACCAGCTAGCCAGAATTGGACAATACTTCTTACCTCTGCAGGGTGTGTGTGTGTGTGGGGGGGGGGGGGGTAGAAGAAAATAATAAATTCCAATGATAATCAACTTTTGCTAGAAAAAAATATAAACAAAAAAAGTGAAACATTTTCTTTGCACTCCCACCCCCGCCCACCTTGCTGGATAATTGTTATCTTCCTCATTTCAAATAGAAACAAAAAGACTAATAAAAACATCATCACTATCATCATCTGCTGGCACGTGTTGGAAGCAAGGCGATTTATATTGGAAGGCTTTTAAAAATGGACTTCTAAACAAACCTATCTCTGACCAGGTCTTTATTTATTCCTTCTTTCTCTCAAAAACAAAATGTCTTTAAGCAATTTTAGCACAGGTTTCATTTATTTTATACTAGGAAAAACATGCAAACAAAGGATACCATTTTCCCAGTCTAGAAAAAATATGTTCCCTCCATTCGTATATTTTTTCTAGGCTGGGAAGATGATATGGTGAACGAACATAATACACTGACCCCCCCCCCCCCCCAAAGGAGTACGTAATGACCGAGAGGATGATATGATGAATGAACACTACTCCCCCACCTAAAAAAACGAGGAGTTAATGTCTGGAGGAGGATATCATGAAAACAGAAGAGATACTACATCCTCCCCCTCCCCCAAAGGAGGATGAAATATCTGGGAGGATTAGCCCCACACTCTTAAAAAGGAGGAGGTAATTCCTGGAAGGACGGTCTTGTAACAAAAGAACTGATACAAAATGTGTAAATTGGTATAGAAAGCAAAAAAAAAAATGTCTCATTATGGAAATAGATTTGTGTTCTCCCTTCGTCGGGCAGACTTTAGTGTGACAAGGATGGATATATATTTACAAATGAATACACATCCCTCTTTATTATAGAGGGACGGATTATTGAACATGTCTTAATTTCTTTTTTAAACTCATGGAATTTACCGAACTGAAATCAAATACGATGGTTTAAAGACACAATTTCATACTCAAGTAATTCCTGAACTCACGTTGGCCTGAAGTTATGGCTGTCTTTCTCTTATTTGTACTTACTTGTGAGAGGGAAACTTATCTTCAACTTTCTGTTCCTTCTGAAGTATACAGTAAACTTATATATATATATATATATATATATAATTTTTTTTTGTTTCTTTTTAACCTGCGGGGCTTGAAAATACACGACTAGTACACGGGCACAAGCTATTTTCCTCTCTCGGTGTATTGGACCCGTATGACCTTGTCAGGCCATCCATCTAAGAGAAGGAAATCTCTGATAATAAAACCTTGCTACCAACTACTTACGTCGTGGCAGCAGACCATTGGGGAGGGAGGCCTCCTTAGTCCTGATCGACAACCTTCCTAGAGCTGGAATCTCAAACAAAATATCCGGTTTGCAAGCCTATAATTGCTTAAGGAGTAGATAGTTTCTGCCTATCGCCAGCCTTTGTGCTCCTTCTCTGTCTATTATACAGGCGCAGAGGTACCAGCGCTGGGACGCATAAAAAAACCTAGTGCCTGGCCTTGTTTCCTTACTAGGACAATGAATATCGTTTCTCTTTCTCTCTATTTGGGCAACTTGGGGAAAGTTTTTTCATCACTAAGTCTTACATGACCAGTCTGGGTCGCTCTTGTTCCGACAGGTAAAGGTTAGACAGCTTGTCTGGCTGCTGTTTCCGACTGACAGAACAGGAGCCCAACCGCTTGGGTAGCGCTAAGAACGGCTGCTCCATCATCAATTGCATAATACCATGGGTAGTTGTACGTGCCATGTCGCGCATGGAAAGGGACCCTACAGTTATCTCCAGTGGGCTTTCCTGAACCCACAACCCCCCAAGGACCAGGTCGTGACTAATAGACTGGTTGTGTGAGCTTATTGGCACCTAACAAGCACCAACCTTGCCCACCCCACTCTATATCAAAACAAGCATAGCATTGCAAAAAAAATCAAATCAAACCTAAACCAGACACCCAACAAAAAACACCTTTGCCTCCGCCCTTGAGGCTTGCAGTCACAAATATCCGGGGACTTTGAACCAACATCAACGACGTAGAAACTTTTCTCCTGACAAACTCCCTGGATATCCTAGCACTAAGTGAAACAAACCTTCAATCCTCAATCTCCTCTCACCACTTTAACATGACTGACTACCTTCCACTCTACCGTAAAGACTGACAAATATATGCATGGGCTAGGAGTTTATGTTCGGAACACCTTCCCCCTGACTAGAGAGCATAGGTTAGAATCAGATGACCAAGACTACATGTGCTTTAGATTGACTTTACATAACATTAGTTACTTATATTTCTGATACTATTCACCTTCCACCCAGGACTGTACCATGCTAAACTGTCTCTGAAAGCATAGAGCACTCACTTGACTCGCATGCCCAGATACATGTATTTAGGGATTTTAATGCACACCACCGTGACTGGTTGTGATTCTCCAGACTTACTGACGCAGCCGACAACTCTACGTATAATTTCTCCTTAGCTCACTCCTCTCTCTCAGACTGTTGATTCCCCGACCCGCATCTCCGATCAAGTAGACCAGCAAGCCTCACTTTTAGACCTGTTCTGGACCTCAATGCTCGAGGCTTGTGTGACAAAAGCTCATAGCCCACTCGGGAATGCTGATCACATTGAACTAATGATTTATATCACCCTAAAAAGTCGCCCAAAAGCTGATGAGTCATTGCTCAAAACAATGAGATACTATGAACAGGTTGATTTTGAGTCCATCAGAGATCACATCAGCGACGCGCCATGGAGGGAAACCTCAGTGTGCAAACGAGTTAACTGAATGGGTCAAAGCAGGCATTGCAGCCTATGTCCTCATGCAAAAATTCTTTAGCAAGTCCCACCCTCCCCAATGGTTTACCTCGGAATGTGCAGCTGCCATTGCTGAGAGGCAGCAAGCATTCCGTAAATTCGGCCGCCATAAGTAAGCTACTAATAGACAGAAATTTATAGAGTCACAAAATAATTGTATGGCCGTGATAGGTGTAGCAAAGAGAAGGTATACAGAGATAACCAAAAAACGCATTCAGTCACAGAAACTAGGCACTCACGATTTCTGGAAAATCTACAATAGTGTGGTGAACAATTGTCAATCAACCATTCCCCCACTATGAAACCACAATGTCATTTGCACGGCAACTGATAAGGCTGAACTACTTGCCCAACATTTCGCCTCAAACTCCACTTTGGACTCAGAAAATTACCCCCTCCCTAAATTCCCATTGCGGACCGAAGCCACACTTGAAAACCTGGTTATCACCCCATCCTAGAGACATCATAAAAAACCTTGAAACCTCCAAAGCTTGTGGGCCTGATCTTATACCTGTAATAGTAATAAAGAAATGCTCTGCTGAACTGAACCCTGTCCTCTACAAACTCTACAACAAATGCCTAGCTGAATCTTGCTTTCCCGATAGCTGAAAATTGTCTCTGTGGTACCAGTCTTCAAGAATTCTGGGGATAGAACTGATCCTCAGAACTACCGCCCAATCAATCTACTCCCAGTCTTTGCTAAAAATCTTTGAATCCTTAATCAATCTAGCGATAGTCCGGCTCTTAGTAAATGCTAAACTTCTTTCTGACTGCCAGTACTGATTTAGACAAGCATGATCTACTGCGGACATCCTAACGGTCATCTCTGAACGCATGTATCATACACTCGACAAGGCAGGTGAAGGTAGGGCAGTAGCTCTTGATATATCCAAGGCTTTTGACAGGGTATCTCCTGAAAATATGCTCATATGGTATTATTGGGCAAATATTTAATATCATTAGATCCTTCCTAACCAAAAGAAAGATCCAGGTTGTCCTCGATGGCTCTTCATCTAAGCAGCATGACATAAATGCTGGTGTACCCCAGGAATCTATTCTTGGACCTTTATTGTTCCTGATCTTCATAAACGATCTCCCTGATGACATCGAGTCTGAGATTGGTATATTTGCTGACACCACGCTTTACTCTCATCATGTGGGTAAAACGGACGCGATCATATCCAAAGCAATGGCTGAATCCATAGAAAATGACCTCCAGACTAGTGGATTGGGGTCATAAATGGCTGGTAACTTTTAATGCCGCAAAGACAATAACTACAAGAAACCTTTCCAACCACCGATTGTCATGGCAAATAACACCCTACCTGAGAGTTCAACATTCAAACTCCTCGGCCTAACCTTCACAGGTAACATGAATTGGAACAAATACATTGAAGACATTGCCAAGGCTGTCGCAAAGAAGGTTGGCTCCCTCTACCATGCTAGTAAACTCCTCACACCTGACATTATCCTGTATCTCTACAAAGCCACCATCCGTCCATGCATGGAGTACTGTTGCCACATCTGGGCTGGTGCATCATCCACTAGTCTCTCCCTCTTAGACAAGGTCCAAAAAAGAGTCGCCAACCCAATAGGTCCCTCACTATCAACCAAGCTCCAGCTACTGTCCATTCGCCGCAATGTTGCATTCTTGTGCTTGTTTTACAAATACTTCAATGGATTGTGTTCCAATAAATTAGCTACTCTGGTGCCCCCCCCCCCTCGACGTAAATACACTAGACCAACTCGACAATCAGCTAAATCCCATCCATTCACTGTGGAGCTCCCCAGATGCTGGAGAGCCTTCTACTCCAATAGCTTCTTTTCGCGTGCTGCTGGCCTCTGGAACTCTCTCCCTGCTCCCTGTTTCCCCAACAGTACCGACATGCAGAGCTTTAAAACTAATGTAAACAGACATCTCGCTACATTGCTCCCAACTTGGGATGACACCCAAAACCTACACTCTAATTCTCAGTAACCCTTTACGTCTACAGTGACGGCCTGCCTTGTTTGGGGTGAGATATATAATAGATTAAATCAGGGTTTGTTTTCTATCATTTATAAATACCTAGTCATAAAGAAACATTTTTTATAGTCCCTTAGCCTTTTGGCTAAGATCAAAGGGTAGTATCTGTTCTCAGTATCCCAACGATATCAGACATTTCACTATCTATAAAACTAATGTGTATATATAAAAAATTATGACAATGCAAATTACAAATGTATATTACAGAATATTAATTTATTAAAAACTGTTTATAAAAAAAACATGTAAATTAGGAATACTTAAAACTGTTTGTGGGTGTTTGCAAATTACACAAAATCTTATGATGTATCATTGAATTTTTATTCAGATACATTGATACCAGTCGAGGATACATCTGACAGAATGCGAGTTGTTGTGGTTTCTTCTGGCCCTGTTCTGGGTAGTCCTAGGTGGTCCACACTTCCAGGATTTACCTTCTCTCTTCGAGAAGGAGTTGGTTTATGGCCAATTGCCTGAGGCACCCCTACTGGGGAATGCGGACGGGGCTGCTTAGGCATTTATGGGGGAGGCAGAGTGTGCTACTTCTTGTGTGTTCGTCTACTATCCCCACTTTCCAGCCTTGTGCCACATCTTACCGCAGTGGGAGGGAGGTAGATACTTGTTGTATCATAGAATTAAGTAAGCATAACCTGTTTTGATGTTAATATAGTTAAGATAAGAATCAGAGAATTGAATTGCAGTATCAGTGAATGGAGATGAGAATTCCACCAAAAGAAATTGTCTAACAATGCAATCACAATGGTAGCTTCTTTAGAGGCGTAAGATTATTGGTCAACATGGCTCATCTGATCAGCAGCTGACATGTTTTTCATTCTGCCATAATTGAAATATTTTCAGCTTAGATTCGAATTCAAAATCCCTGATTAATATCTGAGTGAAAAATCTTCACTTCCTGTTGTAATAGACCAATTATATAATTGGTAAAATTCTAAATATTAGTCATTTTATACAAGTGCATTTGCAGAAAAAATGTAAACCAAGATGTTCTTACTGACTTTCTGGTTCTTTTTAGTAGCACTGGATTTCTGAAAGAAAAGCTTTTTTTTCCAATCTCTTGAAATAATTCAAGAGGAAATTTTTTTTTCAGAAATTCAATGTTCCCCAAAATAATGGCATTCTGATTTTGCATTGATAGTTTGGGTATGAAGCCTCATGCCTTGACAACTATTAATTTTATTAGAATTAAGTATTTAATTGTGTAATTATAATAAATTACAGTTTATTCTCACTAATGAACAAATTCACGCTGATTATTCGATAACCATCTAAAAATATAATCTTATGTGAAATTAACACTGATCAGTTTATGAAGAAATAGATAGCAGCTCTTCTTGACTAGCATCATCATCCTTGTTGTGTTTATCAAAATCTTTCAGACGACAAGTTTGAAAATGAATTCTTTACTTTATCCTGGACATGGCTATGTTTCCTCTTTATATCTAGGAGTCAGAACTATAGAACAATTAGACCGACAATATGTCCCTTGTTTATTACAAAATTCACTAAAAATTACTGAACATGGAATTCACCTTAATATATATAACCCGAGAGTACACGGGCCAAAAATTGATACAAAAAAATAAAAGATAGGAATGCTAATCTGACAGTATTACTAAATGGTAACAATAGAGATTTTTCCAAATCCAGATGAGAAATAGTCATTTCCAGGAGAGCTTTGATATTCTGGGAACGGCCGATAAAAATCAGGAGAAAAAAAAAAAATAACAAAATAGAATTTTTTTTAAAACTTTAGTGTCTTCTCTACTAAACTGTGACTGCCAATCATTCTGGTCAACACCATCATCATCAACATAATCCACACCATCATCATCAACATAATCCACACCATTTCGTTTCTTCCACATGACCTTGGGAAGGGATGATAGCTATTTTGGCAATCGGATTGGTTAATTTCTCATTCAATATAGACGAATTTGTTTTTTTGTTTGTTTTTTACTGCAGAATCAGCACTTATCAAGGCCAACAGCTACTCAAGGATAAGTATTAATGACTTATTAGTATGATTTATGACAAGTATTTACTGACATTAGATTTGAAGAGGACCTCGTTATAGCCCGCAGGGAAGCAGTATTCTGGCAACATGTTCCACATATGAGAATTTTATCCGAAAACTATTCATCAAACGAGATATTACTATTTTTTTTCAAAGTCTGTTAACACTGTCCATAATTATTTCTTATTTTATTGATGTAAATGTTATATTTCTGACTAAAATATTTACAACCAAAAAGATCCCCCCCACATCCCTCAGATATAGATATCGATCAATACGTTAAGCTGATTAAGTACCACAGCATAAGTATGTGGCACACAGTAGAAATCAAACTCACTAACATAGTCATTGTCTGTGAGGTTCCATTGCTCACCACGGCTCAAAATTAAAATGCCCATGGTTGCAATAGATCATGAATGAGGGTCAACAGTAGAAATCAAACTCACTAACATAGTCATTGTCTGTGAGGTTCCATTGCTCACCACGGCTCAAAATTAAAATGCCCATGGTTGCAATAGATCATGAATGAGGGTCAACAGTGAAAATCAAACTCACTAACATAGTCATTGTCTGTGAGGTTCCATTGCTCACCACGGCTCAAAATTAAAATGCCCATGGTTGCAATAGATCATGAATGAGGGTCAACAGTGAAAATCAAACTCACTAACATAGTCATTGTCTGTGAGGTTCCATTGCTCACCACGGCTCAAAATTAAAATGCCCATGGTTGCAATAGATCATGAATGAGGGTCAACAGTGAAAAGCAAATGATTTAGTTTCTTTGAATGTTTGTGTTTATATATTCTGCATGGAGTGTAAATCAATCGTCAGGTCAAGATTTCATTCTGGCTCATATTTAAAATAGTGAAGACTTATTGCACGTCTAAGATTTAAGGCTTTCTTAATAGAATGATGGAATCGATAGTAAATATTTCACGGAGTCATAGTAATAAATTTGTTCATGCTTGGTCAATTCAGAATGTAGATAACAGTTTGTTGACTTGTAGAATATTGGATTCACACTTAACTCTCATTCTAAGAATATACAGAAGTTATTTATAGAAAGAAAATAAAAATTGTATGTTGGTGCAACTGGCTTATTATACGATAGTAACAAAAATCAACTGCTCTTTTGTTAAAATATGAAACAGCCGAAATAATTATCCGAAATAAAATCATTACTTTGTTAAGTCTTAAATTTCCATTATGGAATACATTTTATTTAAATTTATTTATGATTATTAATTTCATTTTTTTATTTTATTAACGAGTCATCGCTTATCAAGGCTAAAAAGCATTCGAGGATAAAGGTTAATGAGATAAAATATTGACAGATGATGATGAATACTATGAGAGGATTGACAATCTCCACATACCAACTCAAAACAGCCGATTCAGAAAACGGCAATTGTTCCTCCTTTGTCAGAAACATCGCTCATGGAATGTGAGGATTAATGGACAAAATAGGAAGGGGGGCAATAGTTATGAGGCGGCCGAAAGTAAAACAAACGTCCACTTTCTGCTCTTCATAAAATAGAAACTGTTTATTATTGTTATCAATGGGCGACTGTTTAATAGCAATAAAGCACAAATAACATTAAGAAAAACCATGAAAGTTTTCATCATTTAATTCGAAAGTTACCAAAATGTTGTTAATATAACTTTTTTATGAAGAAATGAAATGTACTTCACACATTAATCTATTTTATGTGGATAATAATAATGATAAGAAGAGATGGGCTGTTTTACTGAAAAATCAGAGTTTTCCGGTTTCAGTTGAACACCGGAAACTGCACCTATTTATTTATTTATTTTTTTTTTACAAAACCAATGTAGTGCTATTATTACCAAACAGCCATATACAAGTTAACGTACAAGATTTTAATAAAATTAAATTTTACCAACATCTGTACTATTAGTAAGCGGAAAGATTGAACAAAAATGTATAAAAATGTAATAGCTTTCTTTTATTAGAATAGAAAATAATGTATGCGTTTACATTTTAGTATAGACTATTTTAAATGTCAGAAAATGTATTTCTTTCATCCAATTCAAAATTTTTAAGGAATTTTGTGAACTATTTCAGTTTGAGAGCATAGAGGCTAAGGGTAACGAAATCCCAATATTTTTATTTAAAAATAGCTTACAACTTTTTAATGTTATTTTAAAATAAATTGTACAATAATTAAAAATAAATAAATAAATAAATAAAAATAAAAAACTAAGAATTTAAAAAAATTAAAAAAGCATATAAAAAAGTGCATGGTTAATTTACTTCAAAGTCTGAACCTCATGGCTTTCATTATTTTCTGCTGTTTAGGTACCAGACACACACAAAGCATACCAAAATAAAGGAGGTTAAAGAATTAGAACAGAATAAAGATTCAAAGTTTTATCATAAATCTTCATGAAATCTTTCGTCATGGTCACTGTTTTAATGAGTTTTTGAACTATCGAAAATGAACCATAGAAGTCTGATTCTAACATTTAACTACATAAATGAATTAAGTCAAAGTTGACTACCTCCTTATTGAACCAGTGGCATAAGTCACCGAAACATGGAATAATAACTAACCATCACATGATAGAATGAATAATTTCTTTACAAAGAAAAAAAATACTAAAAACGAAACCGAAACTGAAGTATGAAACAAAAAGAAAAGAAACGAAATCGAAAAAAAAATTTTCATCTCACTCTACAAAACTTTAAAAAGTACAAAAAGTCATAAATTATCTCATCTATAGTGTTTATCTGTTATGTATGTTTCATGGCTCAATCTTCAAACAGGAATTTTTATAAATAATTTTTATGCTTTTTTTGTGGTTCAATGATTTCTCTAGTTGAGAAATCTAAATCTTTAAATATTGAACACTTTCTTCTAAAACGAACATATGTTGTGAAAGTCTTTCAACCTTTAAAACTATATAAAAAATGTTTTTAGAAAAAACAAAAGAACTTTTAGTCCCAAGCCCTTCGTTGGAAAATTCCCTTACTTTGTAAGTCAGTCAATCTTTTGTAATCACTGTATAAGTTAACTCCCCAGAATGTATGCGAGTCTTCATATTTTTGTAGCGATCATCAGTTGCTTACCATGAAAAACTGTTTCGCGATTTAAAGACAAAGCAGTAATTTTTCTCATGGCTCCCCAGCAGTGTTGATCAGACCACCTCCCTTAAAAACAAAAACGTTCCAGATATCAGATCTAGTTTGTTTTGTTTTTTGCTCCAGATTAATTTTTTCCTAACATTGTTATTAATATTATAACATTGTTATATCTATATAGCACACACACACACACTAGAAAAAAATGTGACTCGTTGGATCACCCATGTTTGAATCAGCTAAAGGTGAGTTTGCAAAGCTAGTTATGAATATTAAAAAAAAAAAAAATAAAGACCAAATCAAAAATGAGTCTTTCTCTCTCCAGCTACAGATTAAACAGAAATACTACTTGTGGTGATATCACATTTTTTATTATAATGAACTACTCTAATCTTATCGTTTCCTTTTTTGATTACTTTAGACTTAATAAGTAGAGATAGAATGTGATAGATATGGTTTAAATAAGAGCGCCAGGTCAAACGACATACAGTGAGAGAAAGTGAGAGTGATAGGTATAAACTTAGTAAGAGATGGGTCACTTAGTGAGTTAATTGCAAATTACGGCTAATTAGAACAATTAAAATAGAAGTTTGCTTCAAACATAACTCAATCGCAAAACTAAGTAATATTTTAGCATGTTTTTTTTGTGATAAAAATATATGAAAAAAAAAAAGCCTTAAGGAAAACAAACGTTGATTTGCTCAGCTCTAGTATAATAATAATAAATAATCTCTATATTAATATAATTATGCAAATTTCTTGTGTGCGTATGTTTCTCAATTCTACATGACTATTATATATAATGGTGTCTGTAGGTAAATATAATTTAATATTTATTTATGGATATTATTATAGCCTTTAAGAAAATTTAAGTTGAGTACTGTTGAGAGATATTAAAAAACAGACATTTACTTAAGCTACAAAGCAAGACTCCAATTAGATTCGTAGAGTCTGAAATCATCACTTCCCTGCACTGATGAGAGCCAAAGCTCGAAACAACATCGTCTGTAGGTAACTATAATTTAATATTTATTTATGAATATTTTATATATATATATATATATATATATTATATATATATATATCAATAAAATGTACTATTAATCGAATATTTATTTAAATCAAAAATGCAATAATATAAAATTAAACAAAATCTTAAAATACTACTAAAAAAAAAAAAAAAAAAAATTTCTCTTGGATACAAAAAATTCCCAGGCAACACCGGGTAGGTACATACATATATATATATATATATATATATATATATATATATATATCACCCACATTTTATTTTAATTTTCTTCATTAGAATAAAATCTGTATTTAGAAATAGCGTTTGTTTTGTCTGTTTTATGGCATATCAACCCTTTTTGGGTTATTAAACCCAAAACTAAATATGTAAACAATGCATGGATTGAAAAATGATCTGAGTCCTGTTACTCATTGTGATCAGTATTTTTATTCACCCCATTTGCAGGAGGTGAGACATAAGGTCAGGTGAGGTTTTGAAAAGCCAGTGCACTAGGTGAAGTGCACTCTGGCCTACAAAAAGTGCCAGAGCAGCCCCATCAGCATTCCCCGGTACAGGCACCTCAAGTGATTATCCCTTTTCAGAGAGAAGACTGGGAAGGTGGATCTCCTCGGACTGAACAGACCATACCACAGCTCGACAGTAAACAAACCCACTGTTGGCCTGATTGTCGAGGACGTATCCTGAACTGATCTAATCGGATTTGAATGCAGTTTGCTGATTTTATAACCATGATTACTGATGCAAACTACAGAGGGTTGCAGCAAAATCCGACACTTGACAAAAAGTAAACGAAATACCAGGAGGTGTTGAAGAGCGTGGTGAAGCCCTGGATGGACGAGATTGCCGCCGGACGCCCCTATGTCTTTCAGCAGAACTCCGCTTGTGCACACAAGGCCAAGACGACCCAGGCACGGCTGCTCAACAATGTTCCTCACGACTGGTCGCCGTACTTGTGGCCACCCTCCACACCCAACTGCAACCCTCTTGACTATTTTTTCTGGTGTTTGATCAACGTCAAGACTAACAAGCACAGCCACAACACGGTCGATTCTCTGACGGCTGCCATCGTGGAGGTGTTTGCCACTATAGACAAGGGCATGGTCGCCAAAGCGTGTGACTCATTTTGCATCCACTTTCAGATGGTCGTCTCTGCCGGTGGCGGTTACATTGAAAAATAATGCAGTATGTAACTCCAACTGTTGCTAAATAAACTGTCGGGTCTCTGCATATACAACTTTTGTTTTTATTGCCTATTTCGTTTTCTTGTCGTCAAGTGTTGGAGTTTGCTGTAACACCCTGTATATTTGAATGAAATTCGTTTTTGAATATTCCCAGATTAAAATACTGATATTTCAATGTTCCGAGCAACTCTCCACTCTCCCCCTCTCAAACATGAAATAGAAATAGAAATATAAAAGGGAAAATTCCTTTAGTTGAAAATAAAATAAAAATGTAAAACAAAAAGTCACCAATTCTAGTCATTAGAATGTTATCAACAATTTGGAGACTTCAAAAGCTGCAATATTTTATTATTCTTTTATCAGCCAGACAGAGTGATGAATAAAATTGGAGAGAAAACAAAGGGAATAAAATAAAAAAAAAAGATGATAATGAAATGTCATTTTTTCTTTGATGTTGCTTTTAATAAAAGATGCCGGCAGGATGAAGAGTGAACGACAAAAGGATGGAAATACCAATTGTTATGATGTCAAATGAAATGTCTCTTCCCCCCTCCTCCTCCTCGAATAATTATTTTAAAAGTGGCGCCAAAAGGTATTAAATAATTATTGAGAAATAAAACGAAAAGGATCATAAAGATGTTCAAGACAAGTGTCAAGTCTAAGTGTTCTTAATAAATTGGTTAGGGGAGGGGGGGGGGGGGGGTTACATGCAAATTGATTTATGTAATGCACTTTTCAGTACAAGTACTGCAGGCCCTCAGTCAGGTTGCTAAAATGATTACATCTACATTTATAGGTATTGGCACAAGCTAGCAACAAAATAAAGCGATTGCACACAGACACATACACGCATTTCTTAAGACGAGCTTTGCTGAGTGAATGATGTGGATAAGTATTAACTTGTAACCTTGCCGTATTAAGATGAACTTTAGTTTCGAAATGTCCATTTTCAAGAAGGCTTTCACTCCATGTGGAAGATTAGTGCAACACAATCCCCTAATCACTTTCATTAATTATTCACGAAGGTGTGTGGGGGGGGGGGTGAAAAGCAGTGATTCCTCGTTCGGTTTAAAAAAGAAAAGAAAAAAAAAAAAAACGATTCAGACATGAATATAAAAATTACCGACTTCCAAACTCCGATCCCAGAGACTGAATCCAGTAAATCTTATCTCATACAAAAACTAATATTGGTCGGATTTTCAAGGTGGACCTAATTAACAAATTAAACTGATTCTGACTAACGGACTTTCATTTGTTATGGTTATACCATGTTATTTGAAATAATGTACTTCGTTATCATTTATTCAAAAAAATACTTAATCTGATCTTGCAGTTTTCTAATATGCAGAAATTCTTAGAGTCACCTTAAAAAAAAACATCAATTAAGGAGAATAACTCTTATTTATTTAGTAAGAGTTAACAATGACCAAATAAGTCTCTTTACTTCCAATATAAGAATAACATAATAATAATAATACTATAGAAATAAAGAAACTTATTATTTTTGTCTTGAAAGATATGTCACGGTTTATGAATTTTCAAAGGAAATCGAAAAAAAAAAAAAAAAATCAATCAATCAATCAATCAATCAATCAACATCATCATCATCATCATCATCAGGTTTTGGCATTTACGGTGCCGTGAGTGTCCCGGATTCAGGGGTGGACAACACTGACGCATGCTCTCCATGCGGACCGATACAAAGTGGTGACATCAGTTATGCTACATGCAGTCAAATGACTTCTTATGCACTCAAACAACGTCTTTCTCTGCCTAAAACGCTTCCTCATGCCTGGAACATCTAGGCATGTTACAAACCACCCGAGATACCGAGCGCATACAGTACCTACATAATGCCACCAATACCAAGTTTCTAATGAAGCACAGTTGAAGGGATCCTATTCTACAGTTTGCAGCCACACATCCACCTGATCATGGCACAGTCATTGCGGATCAGAAGTGTTTAGGGTCCATGTCTCATTGCCATGCAAGCAATCAAAGTAGAATAAATAGTGGTCACACTTACGTCTAGTATGTTATAGAAGCAACTTACGTCTAGTATGTTATAGAAGCAACTTACGTCTAGTATGTTATAGAAGCAACTTACGTCTAGTATGTTATAGAAGCAACTTACGTCTAGTATGTTATAGAAGCAACTTACGTCTAGTATGTTATAGAAGCAACTTACGTCTAGTATGTTATAGAAGCAACTTACGTCTAGTATGTTATAGAAGCAACTTACGTCTAGTATGTTATAGAAGCAACTTACGTCTAGTATGTTATAGAAGCAACTTACGTCTAGTATGTTATAGAAGCAACTTACGTCTAGTATGTTATAGAAGCAACACTTAAAATTATAAAATCATTCAAAACTGGATCTGAATTTTTTTATTTGAGAAACAATTTTGTGAAATCCTGCACAAACTAGATTAACCCGATCACTGTTGATGACTTTCAAGTGATTGTATATATATATATATATATATATATATATATATATATATATATGTATATACAGGGTGGGCCAAAATAAGGGTCCTATCTTTAAATTTGAATAACTTGAATTTGAATAACTTCCACAAAATAAAAGTTAAACTCACCAAACTTTATGTGTGTGTAAACTGACCCTTCCGAGATTTTTTGAAATAAACAAAACAAATTTTAGCCGAAAAACACTTCTTAAAACTTACAAAAACTAAAGTATTGTTTTTTACACTGTTTTGAGTTTTTTAAGCAAAAATAATGTTTTCTAAATGAGGGTACGTTCCTTAGGGCTAATACGGCTCATGCTTGCTTCGGAAGGGGTCCTTTACTTATTCTAAAAAAAAATTTTTTTTTAAATCAATAAATAAAAAAGTTATGAATTTTTAAAAATAGGACTCTTATTTTTGCCCACCCTGTATATATATTTATAGATGGTGTACAAACACTCTAGTCTAATCAAATGAGTGTAATATCTATAATAATAATTTTAAAAATATTATTATTGTGTCTATTTCCTTTTTTTAATTTAAATTTTTTTAAAATATTCTATGTAGAGTAAACACAGCCGACAATATATATTCAAGTAAATGTACACCAAAATGTGTTTGTTCAGTTCAATGTCCAATACATGCAGATTTGTTCTATGCCCACACATCCGGTCTGAATGATGGCGGTTATCAGTTTGCCTGCATGATTGTTTTTATATAGAACTATACCACCAGTGACCCGTTGAGTCAGTATTTATATATATATATATATATATATATATATATAATTTAACGTTGACATTGGTTAATAATCATGTTTTTTTTTACAAGAATTACAAAGTCAATGGATTTCACAAAGTCAGAATACATTGTGGATGTCACAATACCCCTTTTTTCTCTTTTTAAATTATTTACATCATTCCATTCCTCTAATCACTTTTATCATTCACTCTTTGTTTGTTATTCGCCCGCCCCCCCCCCCACCCCACCATCTAAAATATTCATGTACAGATGAAGTGAGCACCGCGATAAACAAGATAAACAGTTTTAGTGATAGACAGATCTCGAGTTCAAATCCTATTCACAGAAGGAAAATCCCAACTGAATCAAAGTAGAAAGTAAATGACACATGATTTGATCATATTCTTTTGATCACAAAAACATTTAGCACCACTTGTTAGCCGATTAGTTTGAATGAGTGACAGTAAAGTCTGATTCCCAATAAAAAATACTTGACTATAAACAGCTTCTCACAGTTTAAATCTTATTGCAAAATAGAGATATTTTGCCGGCCAACAATCTAAACACATGGAGACTCATGCATACTCCCAACTTCAAAAGAATAATTGTATCGCGCATTTTTAAACTGCAGATAGAGAGGAGGGGGGTACGATTTTCTTTAGAAACAAAAAATTGTTGAGATGAAACAACAATTGCTGAAACGAAAAAGTTATTTCAAGCTTAAAACGAAAGGGGAGCGTCCACCTGTTTTCAGGGTGCAAAACAGTTATACCCCATTCTATAATAAAGGGCAATATGTATTTATTTGTAAATATATATCCGTCACTTCACACAAAAGTTGACCCGACGAATAAGAGAAGGGAAAACGAAAATCTATTTCCATTATGAGCCGTTTCCTTTTTTTCCTTTCTATTCTAGATCGATTTATACGTTTTTTTCTTTTCCTATTTTTCCTTTTAAACTTTTCATGTATTCTTTCTTTCATATTTATTTATGTTGGCGACGATTGTGTTTTTTATTTTTTTCAATTTCATTTTTAACCGTTTCACTGCATTATTAAAAGGTCTAAATTAGGAAATCTTAACATCAATTTGTAATATGAACACTTAACTTGGTTACAACTCAAACAGCAAAGTATCAAAATTGCATTATTCTTTTAACTTCAAAATTATTAATTTCAATTTTTCCTTTGACATTCCATTAAAAAAATGAGTTATAAGAGAATAGATTTATTGAAATTATTTTTTATTTGGTTAATTAAACACGCACGCACGTAGATCGTTCAACTTAAATATTCTTAAAGGTTAGTATATCTTTACTTCAAGATAGGCATGTTGGATTAGCAAGAAGCGAATATTCAGAGTAGACGGGGGGGGGGGGGGTTAAGCAAAAGATAAGCAACTAAACAACTGACAAAATATAACCTTGCTTTTCTTTATTTTTACAGTTTCAAATGATCTATCAAGATACACAGTAAAGCTAATTATATATCACAGTTACCCCCCCCCCACACACACACACACAAATATAAATAAATAATTTAATTTCGGTAAATCTAACAAGAACCATTTCATAAAAAATAAAGAAATTTAAAAAAATAATAATAATTTTATTCCATTTGCTACGGCGACATTGATATTTATTGTGGCATAACAACATTACCGGTCCACACGAATTTCAAGATATTTGAAACACCTACCATTTGATAAAGAGGTCTTTCCTCGAAATATATTATGGAACACGGTCACACACATTAGATCATTGTGTAGAAGTCTTGACTAATCAAGTAAGATTTACTATATTAAAAAAAAATGTTTTGTTTTTGTCTTCCTTCTAAACACCGATATATTTCTATTTATTGTCTTGTGATAGCCTTCTAATACTCCTCTATAATATATATATATATATATATATATATATATATATATATATATATATATATATAATCCAGGTAGGGTAGAAATCCAAAGGGAATCAAACCGGGCTTATAAAAGAGTGCTCAATAAAATTATAGAGCTGTATTGTGAATGTTTTTTTATTCAAACATGTACAAAGTCTGCTACACTGGCATGTCGATGTTATCGATCTACAGCTATCAAGAGCTGAGGTCTCATCAGGCAGAAGGTTTTTTTTTTGTCATCCAACCCGGTCGATGAAATCCAGGAAGAATGGAGCTAAGCAAAAAGAATGAGGAATAATAGTCATGTGACCAATTATTTCAAAAGATTGGCCGTTAGAAAAGTTTAATTTTACAATAATTCATATTTTTATTTTATTTAAAAAAAAATTTTTTTTTATTCAACGCTAAGCTGGGACAGAGGGGGGGGGGAGGAAAAGAAGGGAGAAGAGAAAGAAAAAGTATATATATATATATATATATATATATATATATATATATATATATATAAAGTATTAAGTTCCAACGTGTCTATATGTGACCACTCAGACGTGGTATCAATAACAAAGTAAAAATTATTCTTAAATAACTGTTTAGAATTTTATTTTGTTAACAAGCAACCGTATGTATGAAGGGAATTTGAGAAAGAGAATCGACCACTCTTTGTAAAAATCAGAATTTTATTTTCAATATGGGTAAATTTTATTTAAGCAAGGTGATAATCGAAACGTTTAAAAATAACATTTGTAGTTTTATAAAAATTTCGGTAAATCTTACCCGATATTATTCATTTACAAAATTGTAACATCTACATACAGACAAATACAACCTTTATATCATAGATAAACTTTTATTTAGCATTTTTTTTTTTTTAAATCGACATTTCAAAGGCAAGAATATATATATGAATAAAATAATAGGTAAAATAAATCTGGTGACATGGTTTGAGGCAGAGGTGTTGGCTAGACAAAGTCTGATCTTGTCTAACTTGGCATCGTTAATGGAAAATGAGAAATGTATGCATCAAAAGAAAACGTTTTATAAAGAGTATGAAAGAAGTTTATGAACATGAGAAGCAGTGAAAGTAAAGAATCCATCATCTTAACAGGTCGGGGCTCCCAAGTGAGCGATATCTGATAAAATTGTTGACTTTTCGTTTATGTAGAGAGAAAAAGAAATCTTTAGCAGTATGAACAAATATGAATGCATTTGAGAGTGTAGGTATAAGAATTCCCATGTCAGATAACTGCGTAGATGCATTCATTATCGCCTAGTTTACTCATGCCATCAAAAAAGATGGTAGTATGAATGGAGACATTTTGCACACATTCAAATTATAAAAACGCAAATAAAACTTTACACTTATGTTCACTATTTCTTTTAAACCGATGACACACATAAGCAGACCTGATAAATAGTCTATTAAAATTATTTAGTGTAAATGTAAAAATAATCGAGGAAACGATGAAAATAATTTAACACATAAATAAATTATACCATTTTGTTATGTTTGAAGTAACAGAAAATGTTATTTCTCTACATAGCAAGAGAATCCAATAATCCATAATTAATCTGTTGGAATCAGTCTGAGAATTGCAAAAGCATGTTGTATGAGACTGGCATGGGATATCTATAAAATATCACACCATATATATATAAATATATTATCAATGTACACACTAGGAATGTCAATATTTTTTTTTGATATCACATCTTGTGAAATTGAAATGATACATATGTTCGCCACCAAAGCCATATAATGTTCAAATTTTCATCCTCTTTCTTCTTTTCCTTTGTACTTTGTTTTTTGGTTACCCATTGATATGTTGATCTCTCCTCCCTGTCTCATGACCGGATTTTTTTTTTTACTTAACTGTTGGCCGTGATAAAAAGACTGACCTCATCAACGACCACCTGTTGCCTCATCCCCTTCTACTGCACTAGATTTCACCTTCGATTTTGTATCACTCTATTGCTCTCTCTCCCTCTATTTATAGTTGGTCTTTCTCTTTTGCTTACTGTTGGTTTTAACGATCTGTAACATAACTTATGAGACTATTTACTAGTATTATTATAAGACTTTTTTTTCATTGGTCAATTAACATTTTGGTTTTGTGACAACCCTAGAATAGAATTTCCATGGTGATTAACAGTTTCTTGTCCAAAATGATCTATCCACGGAATCCAATTATATTTATTAATAATAAATGAGGAGCATGAAAATATGATTTTGGTTCCACACTAAATCGTTGAGGTCATGAATTGACTGACATGTTCTCTCATCTTTAGTCTTTTCTACAGCTGCAACCATTGAGAAAGATAAACATTACGTAGAGGATAACCTCTATTTGTAGTTGTCGGTTTGCAAGCCTTGACAATGTTAGTGTTTACAGTGAAGGCCTTGCGAAAGCGGTGGCGGCGGCCTCCCGTATACAGCACTTGGTAGTCCCAAATGGTCACCTATCTAGTACTGATCAGGCTCAACGTCGCTGTAGTCATTTTTTTTTCTTCTTCAAAAACTCCCCACTGGTTTCAGTTAATTAAATACTTTTGGAACATAATCTCTATTCATATAAAATTAGGTATGTGCATATGTTTATAGATTTCTATGTATAGGATTCACTGCTAAACTAATTAACCGATCATTATGAATTTTGACTCACAGCTACGATGCATAAGGGTGGGTTATATTTAGTTTTGTGCAAAGACAACAAAGATACCGCCGATTTGTGTGAAATGTTAACAGGTATTAGACACCAATTAATAAATATTCCCCAAATTTCAGTTTCTTTGGAGTATTTTAAAGGGTTTTTAGGTAGCATAACATGGGCACAAGCTCCCATTTAAAAATTCAAATTTGCATTAAATTTGATCCACGTCTTCTTATGACGCCTTAAGCTTAAACTTTAAATTTTAGACATTTTCTAGAATCAAAATCATGTAATGGATTTTGATCAAAATTGAAATAAGAGTTCTATATATAAGGTTTAGTATCATTACATCTTTATTTTAATCTTCATAAGGGGGGACTTAAAAGTGGTTCAAAATTGTTCTGTTCGAGCAATTAATTTTACCTGTCCCGTGACAGATATTCTTCTAGTGATATATATATGCACATACATGTGCAAACCGTGTTATAGAATAATCATGTGCATCTGATCAGAATTGTGTGTGTTCCCCCACTCCTCATCTCTCCCGTAACTTTGTCAGCCGCGACTCAAGGAAAACTCACATATTCTTTCATCTTTATGCTTCTTTGCGTCTTGCAATAAGCATTTAAATAATTTAATAAGCATTTAAATACATAAAAAGATACTTTGATTGATGAAAAATTTTAAGTGGTTACTAGTAATTTAACAACAGACAGCCTCATCATTATTTTACTAGCTTAACTTCATTCTAAATGTTTAATTGCGCTAAAGATTTGACCAAGATCAAAAATCTATTACAAGATGTGCCTAGCATTAGGCGGAATTTCTATGGACAGAACTCCTTTACAAGGGCTTTCCACCTGTGTAACACGTTACTGCAGGACTGCTTCCCTGCTCATTAGAACTTGGTCAGCTTCAAATTCAATGCCAATAAACTTGTCATAGACTGCCTCATAAGTAGTTAAACGCAGTTCATAAGATTGATCAATGTCAGCACCCCCCATAGTGTTCCTCATCTGGCAATCATTCCTGTCTCATTAATACTTATCCTTTAGTGGCCCTTGATCTTGATAACCAGTGATCCCAATAGTAAAAAAAAAAAAAAAAAAAATAATATACTATACAAAACGGTTTGGGCCTTTAAAAAAGTTGAAAAATGAAAAAAGAGCAACCACTAATATTTACATCTAGAAAGTGCGTCTCTCCTCTTCTCTTCCTAACCACAGACGTGTGCACACAGCCATATTGACTCAATTAAGCTTAGGAATTGGAGACACAGCAGAGAAAGAGGGATTATGGAAATAGGAAAAGTTTTTCTTTTCTTTCTTTCTACTCCTACCCACCCAGCATACACAGCCCCAAGATGAAAAACTATATTTGTTTATCTACCAGAGATAAACAGAGGGTACAAAGTCAATTACATGGTCTGGATATTTTCAAATGGTAACAAACTTACAACCAGCTCATATCTGCTCAACAAAATTAGCTACTTGTTTGTAAGCCTAAGTAACTTGATCTTTCCCCTACGATGTGCATGCACAAGCCTGCACAAATATAGGCTTACTTATTATACATATTTATCCACTTTAATGGGTGTTCTATGCGTCCTTCCTAAACTGCTGGTACAACTTCATTTTCGTGGCCTCCAGCTTTTTACAAATGAAAACATCCCCGAATGTGTCTAATTTCAAACCAACTGCCAAACACCACGATACATTCTTAATTGCCTCGCACTCTGCAGTGCGTGCCGACAACTTTCTATCTCCCAATGAGAAATCATGAACTTTTGAAAAATTCTACAAATTGAAAGGGTAGACTTTGTCAGTCAAGTCTTCCTTCGCTACTGGGCTCTTGAAGGGCTTACTTTTTTGGCTAGCCTGTTTGGAGTCCATGAGATTCAACGCTGGTGGTGGAATTTCTTTCAGGCTTGGTTTGTCTTGAAGTGATTCTACTTTCCTCTGCCTTTTTATCATCATGATTAGCTCCTTACATCAAGTGGCTTCACGCCTTGTCTGGAGCAATTTGCATCAAAATTTAAAATATAAGGTGCTTGTGCACTATAGCAACAAACAACATTTTCTTTTCGAAACGAGAAATAATTCGATTTGTTTTCTTCCGAGAAACCGTAACACAGATGGAGAAGTAAGAGAATTTGTAAGAAGATACATTCAAAAAACAGTATATTTGTAAGAAGATACATAAAAAAAACAGTATATTTGTAAGAAGATACATAAAAAAAAACAGTATATTTGTAAGAAGATACATAAAAAAACAGTATATTTGTAAGATACATTAAGAAACGGTATTAAAATGGAAATAAATTAGATTTATTTAAGTAACTTTAACATCACATAAAATATAAAAATATAAAGTACATATTTGAAAAAGGTTTTATACTAGGTACAATTTAACTATCTGGGAGAGAATACTTCCAATATAAAGTACATATTTGTAAAAAAATCTAATTTTGCCTTATCTCTAGTTCGATACAGAATGTCTTGAAGATTTAACGCATTAACATCCATTTTCGGAAAATTAAGAAAAGAAGTAAGACAGTTTGAATTATCTCCCCTCCCCCCAAAAAATTCAAATTATCTCCCCTTTCGATTCACTCTCTTAGAAATAAGGAAGGAAATTTGGTTCGTTGCCATAATGCACAAGCACCAAAAAAAATTTTTTTTTTAAATGCACTTCAAAATATTTTCTACAAAGCAAGAAATTTTGGACAAATATCTTTTTTATTTATACTAAACCGTCAGTGACCTGTTGGCTCAGTTTCAACTTTAACATTAGCTCATAATTATAAGGATTACAAAGTCAACGGATTTTATAAAATCAGAATACATTGTGATGTCATAATAGCTCCCCACTCTCTATTAATTATTTACATCATTCCATTCCTCTCACCGCTTCTCTTATTTACCTTTTATTTACATTATCCTTAAACCATCTAAAACTTTCATTTACAGGTCAAGTGTGCACAGTGACAAGCATGCATACCCGGAATTGCTTGGGTGGGGGGAATAGCAACACATGCAAGAGTCTAGTATGGACCAAGGAGTAAGGACAGTATTCTTCAATATTCTTTGTCTGGATCTAACATATAAAGCTATCTTGTTGGGTTTTCAAAGTCAGATCCAAATAGCATTTAACCCTGAAATGCTTTTTTTTTGTTTCAAATATGACACATTCCAACAAAATGCCTATTTAATATAATATTCAACGAAAATGTGTCAAACGGTAACTTGTTTCCCATCTGCAACGAGCCTGTGTGAGTAGGTATTAGTATGATGTTGCATCAGCACACCTGCTAAATAGGTAATCAGTATCTCCGATGTCAAACCAATATAAACAACAAAGCATTTAAGGGTTAAGCTGAGAAATCAAACTTTGCTTTGTACTAGACAATTTTCGTGTTAATGTTCTACCGTATTATTGGCAATATAATAACGTTCTGCGCTACAATTTATACCCTAACCAGACAACTGGTAATATGGAACAGTTTTCAATAACCACCTAAAAATAAAAAAAATAGGCAAGAGGCTAACTCATATTTGTAATTGAAGAATATAATAGTTGTCTACCTTACAAGCAAAATTTTATTTCTTTTTCTGTATAAGTTTAAAAATGTGCAAATAAATGAATAAAAATTAAAGACTACTTCATCCCGGGCAACACAGCTAGTAAATAATTGTGTTTCATTGTTAAACCCTAACCTGGGGCAGGTATTCCGGCTAGTATGGTGTAACAGATACTAAACATGACTATATTTTTTTTTAATTATTTTTCTCTAAATCCTTTACCCAGGCAAATACAGCTACCGAATAATAAATACTGTCTTTGATACTGTGGCCTTGTGCCGCAACTAAGCAAAGCTAATTTATTCAAGAGTGCACACCCTCTGTTAAAAAAATTGATTCACTAGTGTTCACAGTAATATTCATATTAAATAATGTCTCAATCGGTGAAGTAAAAAAAAAAAAACAGAAAGAGAAAAGAAAACGTTTCAAATTGGAAAATTAAAAAAAAACGTATCAATCAGTATAGAAAGAAAAGGGGAAAAAAGTGTCTCGTTATGGAAATAGAGTGAATCCTTTCTTTTTGAATTGATTTTAAACATCAGAGGGAAGGTAGGTAGGACTTGTTATTAGCTTTCTCTCTTCCCCTAAACACTTGAAATGGTTTAGTCTAGAAGTTTTGTTTATTTTACTCCGGAATGTTTTTTGAGTGACAGGATGGATATATATATATATCTATATACAAATAAGTCTTTATTATAGAGTGGGGGATTATTTAAATGGAAATAATGTGTGTGATATGAAGGGAGGGTAGATAAAAAGTAGACAGCAAATAAAATGGAAACATTTACTTTTTTTTTTTTTTACAAATTCTGACTGTAGGTAGAAAAAAATCCACTTGACAATCGAATGTGTCTGAAGCAAGGCGATCCTTAATACTTAATTAAGTATCACCCCGGACGTCTGAAGCAGAAGGTGAAAGGGACAGTATCGGTAACCAAGTGGTTATAGCCATTAACAAAAGGAAGGGGTTGGTCATCTGTCATGGGTAAAGCTGAATTGAATGGATACCATTGCTGGAAGTGGCTATCTCTACTTAATTGGTTTGAGATAAGGAAAAGAAAAGATGAAAGCTTGCTGTCAAACCAAAAGAAATCCAAACAATAAACTGAATGAACAATGAAGAGAATAATTATAGTTATATTACCAGCGTTATTCAATTATAATTTTATAATTATTGTTTTTTCTTTTGTCTTGCATTGCAAGCATTAAAATTAGTTATATTATTACTAGCAAATATATGCTCCTTCAGGCATATTTTGCTGGCCTAGGTGGATGGTACCATGACGAACAAACATATATTACATTGACCCTACCCAAAGGAGGAGGTAATGGCTGAGAGGATAATCTCATGACAACAGAACAGATACTACACCACCACACCTCACTAAGAGGAAGTAATGCCTCGGAGGATGTTCTCATGACAGCAGAACAAATACTACACTACCACCCCCAAAAGGAGGAGGTAATGCCTGGGTGGATGGGATCATGACAACAGAACAGATACTACACTAACACCCTCCCCTGGATTGAATATTGAAAAGTAATATACGATTTGATTAAATAAATATAATACTAACTTTACTTATATAAGTGAATGAATGAATTTATAACAAAATTTACATTCATAAAATTTGTAAACCATTAGAAACATATGATAAATGGGTAAATTTATAGAAGTGCACCTCTCGTATTTCGACCCCCTAAAAAAAAAAAAAAAGTTTCTACTTTTTGGGGCAAATTACATGCAAACAGCCATAAAAAATATCCGTTATGAAAAAAAATTATGAAAAATTTTATTATTTTAGATGTTAGGAGGAACCCTAACCCTAAACTCAACCCTCTGTTTACATGTAATTTGCCAAAAAAAAAGTAGAATTTTTATTTATTTAGAGGGAAAAATGTGAGGGGTGAGATTCCGTGGCCAAGAAATGCGTGCTCACTTTACGTATAACTTATATAGGAAAGTGATCCCCCACCCCTCCTAACATCTAAAATAATAAAAATTTTCATAATTTTTTTCTTACCGGATATTTGTTGAGGCTGTTTACATGTAATTTGCCCCAAAAAGTAGAAACTTTTTTTTTTTAGGGGGCGAAATACGAAAGGTGCACTTCTATAAATTTACCGATAAATGTATGTAGTAATGGTTGTAATAGTGTTCTAAACAGTAAAACTATGTTTTCATTTTTTCCGTAAAGAGTAAATGTTATTCAGCCGATTTTGGCTTGCAATAATGCAATCATTAAGTTTCAATAATTTCCGTTATTATAATGCAGATGACCGATTCTTCCAGTAATATTCAGTGAATTTAACTTTATCATTTATTATTATCTACTTTTTTTAGTCAAAGTTTTGCGTCATTACTATTCTTCAAGCCTTATCGATGAAATTATTTATTTATAATTACATATATTAAAAAGAAAAAAAAAACATTAGAAATGATTACTATAAGTAGTATGTTTATTAGAGTTTCAAATTATAATATTAATTAGCATTCACTCTGAACCAGGAGTTTGCTGTATATATATATTTAAAAAGTGGTATAAAAATAAGACATAAATTTCTTGTTGAATATTAACAATTTGAAAATTAAATTATCTAAAATGACAGGAAAATCTTTGTGTAATATGACAAAGTTATAACTGTGATACCAGCTGCAACTGTTGTAATAACTTATTTCAATATGCCTATGTATTACTGATAGTGTGACACAAAACGAAATTACAAGCGTATTATATAATGTTTTAGTAATAACAGGTTTCAACTTTTACGATATTTAAAATTAAAATATTAGAGTTACATTTTTTTTTTCACTAGAGAAATTAGAATCTATATGTTGTTACATAGTCACAGTCAGATTTGAACCAATCTTATTTAAATAACTGACCTCCTGTCTTGAAAGACAATGGATACTCTTTGAAAAGGGTTGGCCTTTTGGCTAAGATCAAAGTGTAGTATCTGTTCCGATGGATACTGCACCCCATAGACTGGTATTGTCTTGGCCTGCGGGGCTTGATTTACGCCGGTCTATGGGTCTGTCCTGTGCAGTTCTAGGAGGTCCACCCTCCCAGGCTTCGCCTCCCCTCTTTAGGGAGGAGTAAGTTTATTGCTTACTGCCTGAGGCGCCCCTACCGGGGAATGCCGACGGGGCTGCCCAGGCAATTTTTAAACCCCACTTTCCCGACCTTGGGTCACATCTTACTTCTTACATCTTACAAAAACTGGCCTTGTGCCTAACTCCTGGAGAGGAGTAAATCAATACTCTTTGAAAAGGGTATATATGCGATGAGTTGCTTATATTGAAGTAAGGGTTGTCTGACCCCTTTACGGCACTTCCGGCGCGGTTATTGCCCAAGTCCAGTGGCAGGGAGCAATCCAAAACGAACTGAAGCAATGCTGAGATAGACAGAGATTTATTTAAATACTAATGTACACCCTCCGTCAAAAATTATAAAAAGAAAAAAAAATGCTTAGCCAGTGTTCGCATTTGCTATTTATCCAGATATATTACAAAAACATTCATATAAAATCATATTATATTAGATATATTACTAAAATATTCATATAAAATAAAATTATGCCAGCACAGAGCCATAAAAAATTGTTGTTTTTTTTTGCTCACAAAAGCCAAGCCTTTACACACAATTCATAATCTTTTGTCAATTTTCTCCAGAGAATGTCAACTCACACTTTTTTGAGCCAGTAATTTAATTTTTCATATATAAATTATTATAATCAAGAAATAAATAAAAACACCCACCATTAACTTTTTTTTTTTATGGAATGGAGGATTTCTTTCCAAATTAATTTCAGGTTGTTTTCTCATTTCCTTCATCAATTGAAAATAGTTTTGTGACAGGATGGAAGTAATATATATATATATATATATATATAACAAAAATACTCCTTGGTCTTTATTATAGAGTGGAGGATTCTATCTAAATATACACACAGCACAGATAAAACAACTGTCCAAACAGGTTACATTATTTGTATTTAATGGTTGGTTGTAAAATGCTGGAGGGTTTTTTTTTATTATTATTTTAAAGAAAATTTTTAAGGGGGGAAAAAATGAAGATTTAAGAAAATCAGAAATATATTTGATATTATGACCTCGTGCAAAAAATACTAAAGGATGCCAGAAAATTCATTATTATAATCATCGTTTTGGCATGTTTTTTTTTGGCTTACTAATCATTACCCATATCATTCTTATTAGTTGAAATGTTTTTTTTTTAATTTCCATTATTCCTTCCATTTTAAATATGCTTGAAGGACAGAATCCATTGAAATAATTTGGAGTGTATTTGCATATTTACACACTTCAATTTAAGTTGTCATAAATCAATTCTTTTTTTTTTTTATTCTAGTTTCAAATGACAATATTTTAAATACCCCCCCCCCCCCTCGAAATAATCTAGTACATAAAGCAAAGTTGGGTTTTGGGTGTCAGAAACGACAGAGGGAGAAAGAGAGAGAGGGGGAGAGAAGGGGAGGGGAGAGAGAGGGGGGAGAGGGGGAGAGAGAAGGGGGAGAGGGGGAGAGAAGGGGAGGGGAGAGAGAGAAAGGGGGGTTGAAAAAGAAAATTATTTCTAATTCTTATCTGCTCAAAAAAAAAAAAAAGCCAAAAGTAAAATACTTGTCTTTCTTTCTTCCTTTCTGTAAGTTTGAAAGAGAGATGTTACAAACACTTTTAACTATTCTATTTTCCTTCCCAGTACCCGAGTTGTCCATATTATTAGTGATATGAATTTTATCAAAATTTCAAATTGAATAAAACGCATCTTTCTCTCTAACTTTTCAACCTGGGTGTTTTGAAATGTGGCCCAAGCAAAACCATAAAAAAATTTTTTTTCTTCTTCTTGCTCACAACTCATATTCTTTTATCCAAAGAATTTGTCAACTCATAGACTCTACTTTTATTTTTTAAACAATGGGATGTTTGAGCCTAAAAGATTTTTGGAGAAATATAACCATGGGCAGTTAGAAAATTGAGGAAAGAAAAAGAGCATTCCTAAAAAATTATTTTTTAATTACAGAAAAAAATAAAAGATGGGGAAGAGAAAAGAAAAGAACAGGTTTGAGTGACAGCAGGGAATTTAATTTGGGATTTAGATTTGAAATTGCCCCCACCCCACAAAAAGAAAATTGCTTAGAAACTTGTTCTTTTGCTGCTGTTGTAGGTTGACCTCAAAATATTAAAATACAAAATGCAATAAAATGAAAAATCGTTGGGAATTTAAAATGGGGGAAAGAGAGGAAGAACTTTATTGGAATTTTTACATTTGTCATTATGGAGTCTGTCAAACAAAAAGGGGGGGGGGACAAAAGAGCTATATTGGTTAGAGGAGAACAATTTAGCAAGAATAAATTTGATAAAAATAAGCTTTGCAAAAGAAGGAGGAGGAGGGGGGGGGGTCATATCCTGTACCAGCATAACAGACCAAAAACATGTCAATCTGGTAGAGATGTGAATCATAGAAAGATCTACATCAAGTTAACAGACAATTGAGCCGATATTTACAATTTGGTATTACAATTCTTAACGATTTAAAATAAGCCATGCTTGGAGAAATTGTTCAGATACAGGGTGACACAAATTAAATGCCACCTACCCATGGAATCGTTAATAAAGTTCATGGTCCTCTCGATAATCCAACCATATTTGGTACAAATAAACGTCAGTCTATGTCTAACTTGTCCACAAAGATTCAGTTAAAGGGAATCTTTTACAATGATCAGCAGAGTAAAAACGCTCAAAAAACAAATATTCAACAAATAAAATTAACTGTAGGCGATAAAAGTTATTTTCAAACTTACCTGTGTCTTTTCCAACTATTAAAATGATTTGTAGCCCGTTTTAATTGCTATTTATTTGAAATTTAAGTATTCGGCACACGATCATCGAACAAAACAAAATGGCTGCTGTGGGTGGTGGGATGTAATGACAAAGAGGAAGGCCGGCCATTTTTTTTTTTTTTGCCAAATTGTATGCACAAAAAAACAAGTTTTTTTTACATCTAATAAAAACCCATGTATACTACGTAAAAATACAAACAAATTACATAGGTAAGTAGAAAAATGTCTATTCTCGACGTAGGTCAACTTTACTCGTTGCAAATTTATGTTTTTAACCCTTTCTCGTTCTTTTTTTGGACCCCGTTCGCGACTCTGCTGATCATTGTAAAAGATTCCCACATTTTTTTTTTTTTTCCGGAATTTTTTTAAATGAAAATTAATTTGTACTATTTGGACTACTATTCTCATCTTGGTTGTTATTTTCACAATATTTTGGCCAATGGACTTGTGGTGCAACGGATAAAGGTGTTGATTAATAATTCTAAGTGAGTATTCTGGAGGTTGAAGATTCAATCCTTACTAGCAAGATGAGAATAATCCAAATAATACTTACTGTCATTATTGTAGTCATCCTTTTATGTAATTTCATAGATAAATCAATTACAAAAAACATTGTTTTATTATTTCAAACTCTTTTCAGATCAACATACACTGTACGTATTATAACAACTATAAAGTTCTAACTGGGAGATTGTTTCCGTTGGCCTCAGCAGCCTACGACTTTGTCTATCCTTTTAATATTCTAACTCCTCTGTTATGCATTGAACAGTGTCACCAATATCATATTTCAAAACATTTTAAATAAATGGAAAATGAATTTATGAATGAAATTAATTGTACACACAAAGAATAACAGCAATAAATAATAAAATGCCTCATTTAAAAACATAAAATAATGATTATCAACCCTTTGAATAATAAGATGAATACATTCCTTCAATCTTCATATAGACATATGCTTGAGCACTGCAGAGACTTTTTGTCACTTGTGTTCTGGTAAATACCTGCATTCTGTTAGTGTGAAAACTACAGTAAAGGTAGATTTGTAAATACCGAACATGACATTTGTCTGAAAGTAGAAGCTTGAAAGCGCCATTTTGGTATTATTATTATTATTATTATTATTAGCAATAACATATGCTCCCCCTCCAGTCGCATAGTTTTGCTAGTATATATAATGTGTTGATTTTGTTAATGAACAGCCGATTGTGACAATTTCTTGTTGACAAATGCTACCCCCCTTACCCAAGGAGGAGGCAATACTTGAGAGTATGGCAACAGAACAGATACTACCGTACTCCCACCCAAAAAGGAAGGAGGTAATGCCTGAGAGGATGGTATCATGGCAACAGAACAGATACTAGATTACCCGCTCCCTCTCCAACAAAATGGAGAAGCTAATTCTTGGGAGGATGGTATCATGATCACAAAGCAGATGCTATACTACCCACCCTGAAGTGAGCATTAAATGATAGTACAATAGAAGTAATAGTATAGTTACGGCTAAAGACAGACAGGTATCAAATCTCCATTAGTAATACAAATAGTATAGTAAACTGAACTAAGCATTCAAAAATAGTACAATTTTTAAAAGTATATTTTTAACTTCAGACAGATATATATATACATACCAAATCTCCATTAGTAATAAATCATTATTATTATTATTGAAGAATCTGGTTTCAAAGAAATTCTGACAATGAACAAAGAAACTTAAGATTTCGGGGGGGGGGGGGGTTGTACTGAGAATAAAAAGGAACTATCCAAAGCCATTGTACAAATAAACACATCATTGTGAACATCAGTTTATAAAGGTTAGCATTTCAAGTGGAGAAAAGTTGTCAGTTCAAAGAGTTTCGTTTTCTTTCTTATAGACTTGTGTTTTGACATTCACTCTCTTTTTCAGTCAACAGTTTGCATCCAATTTACAAACATTTTCAAAGAAAAAGATAAAAAAAAAAATTATGTGTCTATTTTGTCTGGCGATCATTCTTACCAAAATTCGAACAAATAAAAACTTAAAATAAAATAAAAAGTCAGATTGCAAAGTAAATAATAACCTTTGGAAAACTTACAATCTGACTTTGTAGAATTTTGACAAGAATGATCACCTGACCAAATAGACACATATCTTATTCAATTAAATTTTTAATCGCCCTGAATTATTTATATTGATACAATATCTCTTTAATTAGATTAAATTTCAAATTAAATAAACCAAAACAATATTTACACTTAACCATAGTTTAATTAAACTATTATTTTTACAAAAATGCAATTAATAGTTTTTAATCTGTATTTTTAGCAAATAGTATTTATATTTATTATGTCTGTGTTTGTATTACTATTAAAATATTATTAGTATCTATTTATTTACATATGTATTTTGTATTTGTAAATGAAAACTTGTACATCTATAGAGATTTTATTTATTAAAATCTTTATATATAGAAATGTCACTGTGTGTGTTTCCCTATAGAAAGAAAGGTTAAAGAATCTACATAAAGCTAAAAGTGTATTCATATGTAAACTTTTCTAGGGAATACAATAGAAGTGGTTCCAGATCTCTAAGTGCCCTCTTAAGGGAGCTATGAGGGCTTCACCTCCCTTAAAACTTGAAATTTATCCTTATTTAATGAAATTTAAATCATGTATAAAATTCTCCGGGGAAAACAATGGAAGTGGTCCTCGAATCTATATGTACCCTTTAATGGTCCGTACCTCTGTATGCACTCTAAAAGGACAGAATCCCTTAAAACTTCAAATACATATTTCCAATTTTAATGAAATTTGAACCATATGCATAAGACACTAATTCAAGGAATTTTCCAAAGTTTCAGTTTTTTCTGAATATATTAGGGGACGAAACGAAGGGTGTGGGGGATAAAAACAACAAACAAACAAACAAAAGTAATATTGTAGTGTTCTTTGTTCAATTCATGCTAGTAATTAATTTTTTTTTTAATTAAATTAATTTCAAATTAAATAAACAAAAACAATATCTACAACATCAATGAAACTATATTATTTGAAAATTATGACAAAGTTTATTTTTCTTAACTTTTATGTCCAAACTGAATCTCATCACAAAATCGAAGCTGTTATTCAAAGAAAAATTCAGAGCTAAATTTAAATCATTTTTTTCTAATGTAAAACAAATTTTTTTAACTTAGTAAAAATAGGTTTTTTTGAGGAAAAGTGCTTTTTTCTTTCAATTTTCTACTCCCAATTGCTCTCACACACACCCACACATTATTTTTTTCTGGTTAGAAAACACTTTGACCTAATTTGACAGGGCTGTTCAGAACATCAGAAAGAGAGGAGGAATGGGGGAATAAATTTGTATTGCTCAAGATAGTCAAACATTAAAGATTTGCTTCTTTTTTTTTTTAAGACAAAATAGTGCTCCATGTCAGTTATTCATGGGGAAATTAAAGTGTGCACAGAGTTTAATGCATCCTAGAATATATCTATTATTATACAAAAGCTGAGTTAATCAACGTTTGTTTCCCCAAGGCTTTTTTCCTATATACTTTAATAACACAAAATCAATGCTAAAATATTCCTCAATTTTTGGATTGAGCTCTGTTTGGAACAACTTCCATTTGAATTGTTCTAATTAGCCACAATTTGCAATTAATTCATCAAGTGATCCATGCCTTACTCACTTTCTATCTAGAAGAACTCTCACTGGATAGTGTTTGTCTCACCCTCACCGCACTCTTATTATATATGTAAAGCCGTACCCGGTCCAGAACATTAGGTCAGACACTCTACTTGAGAAATTGGCCATTCCAAAACTTGATGTCCTAATAAGGGCAAACCGTCTTCGCTGGTTTGGGCATGTTGAAAGAAGCAAGGGGTATATCAGCACTTAAATAGACCTAAGGCTGGGCGCCCTAGGAAAACATGGAAAGAAATCATCAGGCAAGACTGTAAACAGCGGCAAATGGACACAGTCAATCCTCACAATCGTGATGACTGGAGACTTAGTATAAGGACAGCCATACAATGTCGGACCTCTTGTCAAAGGGAACATAGCCGATAACCCTGGATAGTGAGTGAGCAAGTGATCTATCACTTTCGCTTCTGTTATTCTCTTTGTTTATAAGCAGTCTAAAGTAATAAAGAAAAGAATAAAGATTGGAATAGTCCATTATAAACTAAAGGGAATATCATAGCTAGTAGTAATACTATTTAACCGGTAACTGTAGTGGGAACGAGAAAGAGATATAGAGAGCAGAAAGAAACTAATTTTGAATTTTGTCTTTTTTTAATATTTAACTGGCTTTAAAAATTCATTTTTTTTCTCCTGATTCAAAGAATTTAATCCGCGCTCAAAGTTTCTTTTTTTTCTCTCTCTCTCTCTCTCTCTATACTAGTATACATGGATTCAAATAGAAATTTTAAAAATTAAAAAGTGGTTATCCATTTTTGAGGTTTCAGGTAAAGATATCAATAAACACAAAAGGTTAGACAGGATGAATAACTCTGGTGTAAATTCTATTTACTGGGAAAAAATAAACAATCACTTGACAACATTCTTAATTCCATCTTTTTTTTTTTTCAGGTGTGACCCAGGATGTTTCTTTGATGTCTCAGACATTGTGGAGCCGTCCATTTGAACAGGGTTTTAAGATGGGAGGCATTGGCATAAAGGTGTTAAAAAGGATTTGGGCTTGATGAATCTGGGTTCAGGGATAAGGAGGTGGATTTAGAATTCCACATGTCAGTGGCAAAACACCAGAGGGTGGTAAATTTTCATCTTCAGTAATGCAAACCTTCTTTGTTTAAGGGAGTTTGATATTTTATTTAATATAAAGTGAGAAAAGATTTCTGCTTTTAATAAAATAAAGGGAGATATTTTTGGATGGGATGATCACTTAATTTAAAAAATTAAAAAAAATGTTTTTTTATAAACATTTACCCCCCCCCCCCCCTCAAAAAGAAAATTGTTTCCAAGGGTAATCAATGGATAAGGATGGTTTGGAGATATTCTTAATTTTTAACCATGTGACTTTCCTTGATCTGGGAAAGCTTTGCCTGATTGACAGGTTTTTATATCAATTGGACAATGTCTCTGCTCATCAGGTAATTGAAGTTGTAAACTGGCCTGCTTGTTCCATTTTATGAAAAAGGCTTTATGATTGCTTTGACTAGTAAAATCAATCTGTACATGACTCTTCTCCCAAAATACTATTTCTTGCTTGGAAATTTTTCCATATTTTTTATTGGGTGAAATAAATAAAGACTCGTAATCTATACTGGTCGCATATTACACAAACAACCCGACTGAAGTGACTAAATGTTTGATATAGAAATTTCTGTTAAAGATTTAGACAGATTATCGAGCCATATGCAATTTGTCGGCCTACGTTTTCCGAAATCGATCTTAATCCTATTGGTTCTTATGCCTTTTGATTCTACAACACTTGTTATATTTGCATATTGCACAAATTTATATTCTTTTAAGAGGATACAGAAACAAGACAATGAAATACTCGATGCAATAAGTAGTGGGGGCTTGGATGGAAATAAAACCAATTCTATAGTATATTTGTGGTGTTTGTTCGGGAATGTAATTGCTCCAATCTAGTTTTTGGAGAGCTAGATTTTCCACACATTAAAAGCAGACTTTGTGTCTAACTCTGGCCTTGTGGGGAGGCAAGTAAATAGGGACTATCATGGCTAAAATTTAAAAAGGGAAAATATATAAATAAGAAAATCGAAGTTATGAGCATTATATTTGCAAGAAGATTTTACAAACGACTATACATATGTTAATACAATTGCATCTACCCACATCTCTATCAACATGGGTTACTTATATAGATATGAAAAGAAAACATCTATGTAATGGTGCATGTACACACATTACCTAATACTTATAGATTTACTATGCACATCGATATGTACAAAACCGGTTTCATATTGTCCCATTTTCAGATGAGTCAAAAGAAAGAAAGGCACTCTGCATTCCTGTTAATTCTTGAGATCCAGCTGCCATAAAAACATAATTGTTCTTTTCTGTAGACAATGTAATAAACCGATAATTTAAATGCCACACACAAGTGATTGTGTCCCCACTGTCAAGTCCCTTCCCTAGCATCCTCGATGGCATCTCCAAGTGTCCAGATGTAATCAAAGAATCATTAGAATTCTCCATGAGAAAGTTAAGTTATCAGTGGAATCTGATTGGGAGATGGAGGAACTTAATGAATGTGTGAGACAGACGTAGTGAGTTGGCATCTAACAATATTCACTGATATTTATTCTTTGAAAATCTTAGGTAAATCTTCACGTCCACATCTAAACAAACACACAAGTATGGAAATTACAAAGTGTGTTTTGCGTGTGTAACATTTTTTCATATAGGCCTTCAAAATAGTACAGGTCTGCTTTAAAGATATCCTCTATATCATGATGGCTTATGTAAGTTGAGAGCTTGGATAATCAAAAGAATGGATTCCAAAATTAAGTTATTTCCTTGTCTCATGGATGGAGATCATATATATATATATATATATATATATATATATATATATATATATGTATATATCCACTGTGACAAAAAATAAATGAATCCTCCACATATATACTAGAAGAATGCCATCCCTGGACGGGTAAATTTAATTGCCCAAGAACAGTTTTGCACCCCTGTTATGTCCCCTTATGAAAATTAAAACCAAGATACTAAACCTTGTTTATTAATTGATGTCTAATACCTATCATTAAAATTTCTAAAATATCGGAGGTATCTAAACTTACCTGAAGAGTGTTCACCCTCTTTGCATAAAACTAAAATTAAAAAAATATAGCCCACATTACGACCCCTTACTCTTAGCAGCTTTGCTTCAAAATTCATAATGATCGGTGAATTAGCTAATGAGTGAATTCTGTACATACAAATATATAAGCATATGCATATACCTAACTTTATATAAATAGCTATTATGAGGGAGTTTGTTTAAAGGGGAATAAATTTCTGACAAAAATATCTTTAATTAGTTTGTTCCCTTGCTTATCTCATCACACACACACACACACACACTGATATCGGCTAAAAATTTCGGATTTACACTGTGTCTTCTTAGACAGGGCGTTTTAATAATTGAATAAATTACATGTTTGTTTGATTTTCTTAATCGGTCAGGACCAGTGGTTTCACACCTTGAACAATCAACCGGAAGTACACAAAGCAATAAGAACATGTTTGTGTCGGCTAATAATCGTTCCAGGCATGAAACCACCAGTCATGACTGATTAGCATAATTTATTCAATTTCATTTTTTTTTTTAAGGACAGAAACAATATCAATAGAAGTTTTTATAAGCGAACTTATTTTAAATAAATTGACAGAGATATCAAGGTTTGTTTTGTCTTTTTTACAGACAAAATATCTTTTAGAATGTTTTTCTTTTCTAACTCCTGTGATTCAAAGTGGCATTTATTAAACGTGAATACCTTCTTAGATACAATTTACAAACAACTGGAAACAATTTACACTTGAAGAAAATTGGAAAACAGACCAAATATAAATGCTGTATATTCTTATTTAGCAGTGGTGTGATTTTTTGAAGTAAAGCTTAGATACAGTAGGGTTACATGGCATGATTGATGGGCGTTGGCCTTAGGGTCAGCTAACTCGAAAGGAAAAATAGATAATCAGTTGGTTGGCTTGATCATGTGACAGAGACTTGGGGATTGAACCAGAATAGAATTTCTACCATTTTTGTAAGAGTGTGAATATCCTATTTCAGAATTACTTATAAAATACATGATCAATTATTGAGATATATATTTACAACTTGGCTTGGTATATTCATATGATTGATGTCACACTAAAAAAAAAGTTTAAGCACTTGCTTGCACGGTCTGATCTATGAAAGTAATTGAAGTAGATATGTGTTCAAAACAATTTAGATAAACGTTCTTATAATATCAAAAGAGATAACATTTCTTAAATGATTACAAGAACACAGACCATCTAAGTAGATAACAGATTCAATTGCATTGTAAGTTTTTGAAAAGTTACATACAAAGACTAAAAATGAATCCCTCTTTTAATCAAAAATATTTTGAAACAAAATCTGATTCATGTAGTCAACCCGAATTTTATATATAAAGTGAAGTCAAAACTGCACTTATTTCAATAACGAGAATAGCTTTAATAACAAAAGGTACATTAAAAAAAAATCTGTTTTGGCAGTCAGAAAGAACAAATATTGGTCCTTATCTTAAACAAAAAAAGCTTGTATTTCCAATCGATTTTTAAATATTTATATTTAATCCTGTTCGATATTTTGTTTTTCATTAAGCATTAGTCAAATTTAAAGGAAGGGGGAGGAGAATTTACCTTTACACGGAAGTCCTCTTACTTTCATCCAAAACACAGAGTAACAAATTTAATAAGACAAATCTTTAGCGATTCACTGCTAGCTATATATAAAATACTATCTTTTTTAATCTTCAAATGTTAAAACACAGAATAATATGTTTGTATAGGTTAAATAAATAAGAACTTGTATTTTTCTATTCAAAATACAAACGACAAGAATAGAACTATTTCAACTCGAAAGTTTTTCATTCATAAATTTAAAAGCTTTCATTTAACGGTTAGAAAAAAAAGAAAAAGAAATGGTGACTTTTCAAGGCGATGCATAATCTAATTTATCAATCAGAGTTGCTGAGAAAATCGTAAACAAGTATGCCTACAATGTAAGATAAAACAAATGCATTAATGCAGTCTGAGGTTTGAAAATATTTAAATTCTGTAATCGAGATCAATTATATTTTAAAGAAGAGCACATTTAGTTGCTCCCATTTCTTGCAAGAATTAGATTATCTTTAAATATCTCTCACAGAAAAGATGTTGCTAGTTTTTCTCTATCATCATTTTTATGGAAGGTGTTTGACTGAGTTTTAATCTCTATTTCTTCCTTGTAACTCCATCTTCTACAACTGCAAGGAACTTTCCATTCTTCCTCTATGTGCTTAGCATCATGAACAGAATTTTTTTCCAAGAACTTCCTTCTGTGTTACACATTACCACAGGACTGCTTCCCTGCAAACTAGAGCATGGTTGTCTTTAAATGCAATGTCAACAAATACCCATAAATAATCCAACTTTGTTTATTTTATTTATCATTTAACTGATAATTCATCCACTTTGTTAACCCCATATTCTGGGGTGGCTTTTGACCTTTAAGTGGTGACTCATTAGTAAAAAAAAAAATTAAAGTTACCAATTGTCTAACTAGTGGGATATTAATAAAATGGACACAGAGATTATTCAATAAAGCAACATTGTCAATCATTTTCTTAAACCACTCATTCTATTTTATGCTACCCCCATACGTCCCAAATGTTTCGTCGACAAATTTAAATGGAATCAAATAAGAGAAAAAAAAAAAAAAAAAAAATGATCCTTCAAATAAAAGGCTAATGAATAACATTAGCATAATCACAATTATAATTTTCATCTTAGATTTTTTTTTTATTGCACAATTGGTTTAGTAACCGTTTTTTTGTATCATCACGGAAAAAAAAATCAGTCAATTTGTTAAAATGAAATTCAAAAGCTTTTAAATTAAAGGGAAAAAATAAAGCAAAAGAAAACGATTCAAATTAAAGTGAAAATTGCAAAGAGTTATTTTTCTGATAAAATAGCAATATAATCCTTGCAAACGTTTTTTTTTTTATATCATCTCTCAAAGACAGTTTTTATCCGATTCTAAAAACTTAAAAATGGTAAAAAAAAATAATTTTAGGTATTTAAAGATATCATCATATTCGGTTCAACGTCCGTTTTACATGCTGGCATGTGTTCAACGGCTTTTAGAAATTGACTTCCAAACTAACCTATCTCTGGCTAGGTCATTATTTATCCCTCTTAAAAGAATTAAGTCCATCTTTATCATGTCTTCCCATGTTTTCCTAGGCCTTCCCCCCTGTAGGCTAACCCTGCTACCTCAATTGTTCTACATCTACTAACTCAGAAATTCTCATCCATTCCTTCAACCTGGTCATACCATCGAAATCTCCTGTTCTGCATACATCTTATACTGTTGAAGATTTAATCTTCCTCTGAGCTCATCAGATCTGAGCCGGTCTTTAAAACTTGCATTACACATTCATCGTATCATTTCTCTCCATGCAACGCATGTCCCCAACCTTCACTGGCCAGGTTCACTTCTATACATCACACTGCATACACGTGCCGGATACAATTTATTTATATTTTATTTAATGAGGCAAGAGTTTGTAATATTGAAGCACAATTAAAACTTTATTAAAAATACAAACGATATCTAACAAAGTTCTCTTGTGAGATTTTAAAAGATTTTGAAAGTTAGACCCAAATTGCATTTGAACCGACTCATCAAACTTTGATTCTGTCAAGCCAATTTTCATTTGTTATCCTTGTACTAAGTCATCGACATTATAATAACATACTTCGCTATAGTTGTTTAAAAAATTATGTAGCCCCCCTCCCCCGGAAAACTGACACTATAGAAATAATTTTCATTTATAACAAAAAAAAAAAATAAGTAAGGGAGTGACTTATATTTTTAATTGAAGAGCATAAAAAAAGTTGTTTCCCTTACAACTAATACGTCCTTTCTTTTTCTGTATAAGTTTTTAAAATATGCAAACAAATAAAAATCAAAAGCTGAAATGACTTCATTGCATCCCAGGCAGATACGGGGCGGGGGGGGGGGGGGGAGGGGGTGCATAGTATAAAAAAGAAGGACTTATGAAAATATAAATATATTGGCTAATTGTTGAAGAGAATCTGATTTATACAGGAAGTAAGAAAACAGTTCATTTTTGTAATAAGTAAAATAGTCAGTATGAGGTGTGTTAAAAGTAACTCCCTAATTAAAAATGTTCATAATTTATTACTGCAATGCAATTTTTACAAGAAAGGAATATGAAAAAAGTGTGTATAGTATAGGGTTTTATTTAATTCCAATATGGGTGCCAGCATTCAGCACCAGCTTCTCAAGCATACTGGAAACCACATCAACTCGTTTGTTTTTCATTTATTTTTGACTAGTTGAATGATGAATACTATGAGAGGATTGAAAATCTCCATATACTATCGACTTAACCCAGAAAACAACACGTCGTCACATTCCACGAGCGATGAGGAATCAGTTCATGCAGTTCTCTAGACTTGACATGCTGGTGATGAATGCTGGCGCCCATATTTAATTCTAAATAAAACCCCATTATATACACTTTCTTATATTCATTTCTTGTAAGAATTTTATTTCAGTAATAAATTACAACCACTTATTCAGTGACCAGCAATATGGATTTCGTCCTGCAAGATCCCTGATGGGCTGACTGTAATATCACACAGGATCAGTGAATCTATTGATGGAGGCTTCGATTCTAGAGCAATAGCTCTTGACATATCAAAGGCTTTTGATACTTGGTTTGACACATAGGTTTACATCACAAGCTTGCTAGCCATAGAATATCGGGTAATGCCTTCTCAACCATCAAATCCTTTGTCTCCGATAGGTTTATAAAAGTAGTTGATGGGCAAAAGTCTGAAGCAAATAGTATCAACAATAGCGTGCCTTACGGATCCATTCTGGGCCCAACTCTTTCTGATCTTCATCAATGATCTCCCAAATCACATTCTAAGATCATTCGTTGACATTTATGCAGATGACACAACCATCTATGGCAACACTTTGAAGAGCATTAATGATCAAGATCTGTTTCTTCCGACCTGGAGTACGTAGTGCAATGGTGGAAAAGATGGTTGGTTACTTTTAGTACATCTAAAACCAAGCTTCTCTCCTTTCACCACCAACGCTCGGATCCTCACTTTACCCCAATTAAAATGAATTGCGCACTCCTTGAGGAAGCCCCTGCCTTGAAAAGATTCTAGGACTAACTTTCAATCCGGTCCTGAAATGGAAGACTTACATCAAATCTGTTGCTAAAGGTCGCCGAAAAAATGGTTGGATCTGTCTACCGCTCCAGGAAGTATCTCACTCCTGACGCAATTCACTATGTGTAGAAGAGTCAAATATGTCCAAAGATGGAGTACTGTTACCACATCTGGGGAGGTGCCACTCAGAGCACCTTTTTCCTGCCTTGACAGAGTACAAAACCGACTTCGAAATCTAGTGGGTGATATCCTTTTCTCTTCCCTACAGCATCGATCTCCCAGAAGAGAGATTGCTAGTCGTTCTCTACTCTATCATTATTTTCATGGTAGGTGCTCAACAAAGCTTCAATCTATGGTTCCCCCTGCAAAATATTCACAGCAAGAAACTGCTGTAAATAATTTTCCTTTCTTCCTTTGTACTCAAAACTAAACAGAACTACCACGAGAAAAGTTTCTTTCCAAGAACTGCCCATATGTGGAACACAATACCATGGGGTTGCTTTCCAGCTGACTACAACATGGTCGTTTTCAAGTCCAATGTTAACAAATTCTTGTCGAGCCGTCCTCTTAAATAATCAAAAGCTACCCAGTCCAAACCATCATTACCAATCCCCCGGACATACTCATTAACCCTTATCCTCAAGTGGCATCTGGGCCTTGATAATTAAATTGTATTTACCTGAAGTAAATACAAAATTCAGATGTAATTGTGTGACACTAAGCAAGATAGACGACCAGGTCCTCACTCAGGTGTACTCATACTTATGGCCTTGTACCAAATCTAAACATAAAAATGGATACATGCTTATTATAAGTGGGGATATATATTTTTTTAAGCACAATTGATTACTAAGATTACCTAAACCTAGCATGTAACTAGTACTTCATGAACATCAAGCTCATTACAGTAGCAACTGCGCCTCAAACAGGTGTACGTTGAACCACCATCATTGACTAAATACAAGTAGCATTTTGTTTTTATTACAAAAAGCTACTGTTTATGAAAATTAAACTAAAATACGAAAAATGTACTTAAATGTTTGTGGAATAGCAAATAATTTTAATACACTTTAAGAATAAAAAAAAAAAAATCTGCCCATTAATTGAATTATGAGAAAAGATTCATAAACTTAATTAAAAGGAAAAAAAACAACACATATGTATGATTTTAAATTAGTTTTCAATCAAAGATACTCAGTAGATAGAATTTTCAATCAGATAATCAAGTTTCACTTTCTGAAGAATTATTTTACTCATTTGCTATACAAGTTAATAGTGAATTTATAGATTGTTAAAAAACGATTTACAAATTGTTATTTTGTCATATTTTTTAACACGTTTTACTCGGATAAACATAGCAAAGATAGGTCGTTCTTTTTTTGTTGATGTGGAGGATATCCAGCTCTCCAAAATGAAGGTCTTTTTGATTAGACTAAAATAAACAAAAATTTCCCAGTCGTAAAGGATTTCTCCTCCCCTGACTGAGGACAGAACGAATACTACAATAATACAATTTGATCCTCTTAACCCGAAGGCCAAACCCCTATTTACTTGCCTCCCCACAAGGGGAGAGTTAGACACAAGACCGGTTTTTAATACGGGAAAGATTCAGCTCCCAAAAAGGGGCACTTTGGATTGGGACAAAAATGTAAATTTCCTCAGTCTAGAAGGATTTCTCCTTCACTGACCGAGGGCAAAAAGATGAAGTGCAGTAACAGATACTACACTTTGCTCCTAGTCAAAAGGCCATGTCTTTACCATTTCATCAGATGATTATGATCATAGATTGTTTAATTAAGACGGAAACTAAAATTTAATTATTAACTTTTACGGTTTACTTTTAACACGGTAAAATAACACAAGACATTTTTATGAAATCAACTTGTAAAATGCTAAATAATTTCATACCTTAGGTAAACAACCAACACACGTGACCCAAATCTAAACACCTTATGTTTGTCGACGACTATAAATATATTTCTTTACATATCAGATCACTTTCTTTCATTATTTAACAATATAGAATCCATTACAGGTGTATGTCAATAATGATAATTCAAGAAACAAAAGATATTTGAAGAACGAATTGTTTGCCTTAAAAAAAATAACTAGAACAAAAGTGTTGCTCCTTGTCTCTGTCTCGAATTAGACTGTTTACCCATATAAAAAAAAAAACCCACAACATTGCATTTCTCTACCATGAAACTCATGTTGATGCTTGTCCCTTTCACCTGACTACCTGGCACATACCGGATATTCAAGCCTTCAGGCTAATATCAGGTTGGCGTATGGTTCTGTTCAGCACTCTTCCAGGCATTGCCCCCACTTTCGGGAGGGGGAATTGGTTTATCGTCGTCTAAACTTTAGACGACCATAAACACTGGTCTAAAGCGCTCCGACCTGGTAATACCAACGGGTCCGATCAAGACTATTTTTATAACCATCCAAAGTGCACGCTCTTTTGAGTGGTGGTGTGTGTGGGGGCTGAATTCCCTATTATAAACTGACGTCATTAACTTGGCTGTTGTGGGGAGAAGGTAAAAAGGCCTCCTTTCTGTCCCGAGAGACAATGGATAACCTCTGTACGAGAGGGGGTGGGGGCTGGAGTCGAGTGAAGCATGGGTTACATAATTACTGACCGCGCCTCTCTTGAACCGATATTGCTTAGCAAGAAGTCCGAAACGACTAGAAACAATGTCGAGATAAGTAAAGAAAAACTGGGGTTACTTAGAAATTGTCCTTCTACTAAGCTAGTTGCACAAGCAAAACTTGAGTCTAGTCTACCCTACTATTTAATCCATTGTTGGATGGAGGATATATAGATTTATACCTTTCCCAAGGATATTAGTGAAAGTGATGCAATAACTCCGACATAACTCGAACCCGCCACGCCTAGCCCACAAATACGTGCAAATGTTTTGTGTGGTGCTATTTTGAAGTTTTAAATTAAGACAATTAAAAAAAAAAAAAAGAGATAGCCAAAGAAGCAGAACAAACAAATAATAAAACCTATTTGATTTGATTGTCAACATATAGACGAAACGACACGTGGAATACTAAGAATGCCTGTACAGTCGGGATGAAATATCCGCGCAGTTTTATGTGAATCTTTCAGGAGAAAAACATAGTATTTTAACTTTCAAATAAAAAAAAAAAAAAACTTCCAAAGGATATATATATTTCTTCGGTAAAAATTATGCCGTTTCTTTAATTTAAATTAAATTTTTTTTCAGAAGATTGGCGCGCGCATATTAAAAACTAAGATTGATGGGTTAATAAAGTGTTTAACTAAAGAAAACAATTTTTTCCAGAAAATAGTATATTTTACTTTTTTTTTTCATATTTGCACCCCGTACCTAGGGTTAGTGTTGCGGTTAATTAAGGGTTTGTTTTCGCTGAAAAATAAAATGTGTTTGATTTTGTCCTTCATAAGTCCAACACTAACCATACGAGAGAAAGTTAAATTAACTAGTTTTAGAATATTTATTCTAAAACTAATATTAACTAAAATTAATTTCTTTCAATTTTATTCATTGTTTTTTTTGGGGGGGGGCACGCGCGTAGGGGTTTCTGATTATAGATTTTTACCACTTTTTCACCTTTAAAAACAAAGTTTAATTAATTGGTGATTCCCTAAACCGATCCTGATTTTTTAAATTCACTTGACGATTTTTACGTAAACAAATTGTTAATTGTTTTCTTTTTTGTTATTTTAGTTTTTTCAATAACCGGAAATAAATCAATGAAAACATATGACGAAAAATAACAATCTAAGAATTTAGATTTTTTTCAAAAATCGAACACATAATTTCGAAATTTTGATCCAGATTTGGTGACATGAATTACAAAGTTCGAAATAACAAAAAAATACTTAATAAATTATGGCAATTTTACAGTATTTGAACTGAACTATTTTTTTTTTTTTTAACCCTAAAATAAGTTTTAGGTGTACTTCGGCAGAAATCGGTTTGGTTCAAATTCTGTAGAAGCCCCCAAAATTTAAAAAAAAAAAAAATGGTCGAAAAATATTTTTTTAGTGATAAAAAACATAGTAAAATATTTTAAAGCGAATAAAGTATTTTTCATGAATTTAGAATGATTGATTGCACAATATTTTTTCTATCGTGTCGTATGTTATTAATTTTCTTTTAAAAAAACATTGTTTTTAAAACGATTTCTTAATTTAAAATATTTATGTTTTTAAATGAGTTCGTATAATATTTTAAATTAATGATTTAAAAAGAAAACTAGCGATATTTTAAACGAGTTGTTTTATTGTTTAAACTGGCAAATCGTGATGTGGATTTTCCACTATTTTTCAAATGTTGCTCAACTAAAGTGATTGTGCACTTTTATTTTCTAATTTACGTAGAGTTTGAATGAGGTGGGACATATATAAACAAACTCAACATATTTAAATTTGTAAATAATAAAACAGATGCGCCTAAATTCCAGCTGAACTCGGGAATTTAGGATACCTGGCGCAGTGGACCACCTTAATGCCACTGGCTATTACATTGAACGCATGTACATAGATTCTTGTTTTTATTCCACACTCATCTGAATTAGAAACAAAACAATGTCAAACTGAATGTAGCTAAAGTTTTATTTTTAATCTGATAAAAATATTATTCTACAAAATAAAGTGTTTAAATAAAATCGTCATAGACATTTTCTTTACTCCCTTCAAACAAAGATAAATGAACAATTGTGTCGTGATGTCACAAAATATAACTAAATCGTTACTTTAAAGACTTATATTTTAATTTTATTCATTTAAAACTCGATTATGATAGCTTAAATCTCGAAATAAAAATAAAATAAACGAAGGTTGATCGTTTCGTATAATATTAACTAAAGAAGTGTTCATGTGTATAGCCAGTGACGGTCAGGTAGTGGACAAGAAGCCTACTACACTACATATCACAATGATTAGCTTTGCCCGGGACGAGTTTAGATAAACATTAAACCAGACCACCACACGTTGCCAAATTATTTTTTACAATAATAGGTTAGATATTGTAAATTTTTTATTGCACAATAAGTAAAATAAAAAGCTTTCAGATAGAAACTTTTTTTCAAGAAGAAATATAAAATCAAAGAAGCCGAGTTTTATTTATGATAATCGCACGATGCTAAAAGACAGTGAAAACTAGACATAAATTATTTATACATTCGTCAAAATATGGAGTTAAGACGTATTCTTTTACATCTTTTTTTGTTGTTCAATAAATATACCCAACGATCAGAAACTATACACAAATGAAAATGAATATCTGAACAAAGATAGGAAGATTTATTAAAATAATAATAAACCTAGTTCTAAGTTCTAGAATCATATTCGCTTCGTGGTTATTGGGTTTACTAACTTAAACTTATGATTATAAATTATTATTGATATCAAAATTACTAAGTCTGGGAGTATGTTGCTAAATGTGAATTAAATTACTACGTATGCGTCGAAATTCAAAGAAATCGCATTAAAAGAATAATTTAATTACTAAATATTAAATCCATCACAATGCATTTCGGTTTCTTCGTAAACAAGTCTTTTAAAAAATCTTTTAATAGTTAAAAAAGAGGAAATGAATTTCTTGAGTCACACATTTGAGCCGAACCCTTGAGTCACTTCTTTTTTTTTTTACAAGAGAGCGACAATCGAATAATGTTCAATAGTTTGTTTTATTCAATAATCTAAATATTTTTATTATAGTCGTTCTGCAAGAATTTACGATGCACGAAAAATGAATTGAAACTAGAAAATAACGGGAAATCTTTGATATTAATTTCTCCATATAAAAAAAATAATAAAAAGGTAAGAAATTAGTATTTAGTGGAACAAGTTTTTTTAGCTCCCATTGCATTCTTCTTGCACAAAACGAAATATATTTTAAATGTAATTAAAAGATAAAATATAATAATGGTAAATCAGCGAAAAACCAACAAATAATCTCTGAATTTCAAAAGAATGGGATAAACATGTCCCAATAGACCCCCCCCCCCATCCCATCCCAAGAAAAACAGAAACTGCTACACACACGCACAACTCTATGCAAAAAAAAATAGTAAATATGTCATGGGAATTTATCTGGATCGATTCAGTTTTCTTACAGTTTATTTACTGAAAATGATAGTTTCTTGTGAAGAAATTGACCATTGCATGATTATGTGAAAGATTTTAGAACGTATGGCAAGAGTGGGATTTAATGGTCCGTTTCTTACTTTACTTAAAAGGACTTCAAGTAACAAGTTTCTTTATGGGTCACTTAGTAGTAGAAAGAGTTTGTCCTTTTTTATTATTATAATGATAAAATATTAGTTTAGAAATTTAAAAAAAAAACATGCTTTAGAGGAGGGAGGTTAGTTTATTTTAAATTACAAACATTGAAAAATTTTACATTAATAATCGTACTATGTGAACTTTGTTCATACACCCACCAAAATCAACGGTAATGTCAATGTTGGTATTTTTTGAAAACTAGCCATACCTACCCGGCGTTGCCCGGGAATCTTAACTCTCATCTTACCCCCCTCTCCCAACTATGCCTTTTGTTGTTGTTGTTTTTTACTAGGATTTTGAGATTTCAATTATTACGGTATCGTTTGGTCATTAAATTATTAATTAAAACAAATTGGGTGCTTCTACAGAATTTGAACCGACTTTTACCGAATTAAACCTAAAACTCAGATTATGAGTAGTTTAGGGTTAAAAAAAAAAGAAAAGAAAAAAAAGTTCGGTTCAAATTCTGTAGAAGTACCACAAATTGTCATAAAATTATTAGATATAAATAGCTTCCAAAATAAATTTATAGTAAATAAGTGTAATTCACGTAGACGCGCGAAATACAGACACACGAGAAGTGGTCATATTATTTTATTAATATAGAGATGAAGAAACCATGAGAGAAAAAATAAAATTTGATTAATAATAGATATATATATATACCGAAATTGAAGAAATCTATATTTTCAAAGAATGAAGTATTTATGATGCCAAGAAAACGGAAAGACTTAACAAGATTGAATTGTAAGAACAACAAACTAAACAATTGAGAACGAAAGATAAATCGATCATCGTGGTTGAGATTCATTTAAATAGATTTTAAGTAAGGTAGGTTTAAAAAAGATCTCTACAACTCTTTTTAATGTGTAACTAATAATTATGCAAGAGGTTTTTTTTTTTAGATATTTATTTAGATAAACCTAGATTTTTTATTGGGATCGATATGTTTGTACGTAAACTTCTACTCATTCATTTAAGTTATATAAATATTTTAGATAAATATTTAGATTTATCAATATCATTAAATATTTATCAGCTATTCAGATAGCTGTATCAAATGTAAATGCGCTATTTAATCTGTATTTATTAAATACAGATTAAATAGCGCATTTACATTTGATACAGTTATCTGAATAGCTGATAAATACTATTTAGAGTTTACTTATCATTGATTGGCGTGTTTTTATCTATAATATATTTTTATGAAGTAGTTGTTATTTTTTATTATATCTCTTTGGCAATCTCTCGTTTTAAGCAATAATCTGATGAAATATTTTTATTAAAAAATATTACAGAATATTAATATTATACATAATATCAATTATTTTAGAGGAAATTAGTCGAAAACAATTTATTTTAGTTTTTACCTACTCATGTGTTGCAGATTTTCCTTAAAAATATAAGTTATATTTAATAGAAAATATAAGCCTGTGAAGTTACCATAAGGTAATCACATAGTTTCGTGACCCATGTTATCGGAAAGACGATATGCTGTAGCTTACAAATGGTATATTTTAAGATTATGACATGCTGAACGTATTGGCGTTAAAATCAATTTAGTATTGTGTATGAAATAGGGGGGGGGGGCACTTTTTAAATTAGTCAACACACTGGCAAAATGCAATTCGGACGTTCCCTCAGCAAGTTGATCTAAAATGTTGGAATGGAAAATGGTTAAGACGAAGCGAATATTGGTTGTGAGTAAATAAGTATCGCCATGTTAGTTCCATAAGTAAGCAAGAAGAACATGGCTGACCACTTTACACTCACAACCAATATTTACGGTAACTTCAGACATATATTTTTTGAAATGTTAACGCAAATCCGTCATGAGTAGGTAAATCAAAATGAAATTAATTTTGACAAATTTTTCAACTGTATTTCCTTTAATGTCGTCAATAGTAACGTTTTAACTATGAATGAATATATTTCAAATATTTCACGAGATAGACCCCCAAAAATTTCGGTACTTCAGATTAAGACTCTAGCTAACTTTGCCCCCCCCCCAACCCCAAAGACGGGGGCAAAGTTAGCTAGGGTCCTAATCTGGAGAAGCACAAAAAATTCCCCTGTAGATTCATTCTTTCAGTTTATTCGGTACTTTTTAGGAATAGGTATCCAAGAAAATTTCAGTACTTACGTCATCAATTCAAAGTTTCACCGAACACTTCCGAAACTGGCGAACGTTAACAAACTTCACCGAACAATCTACATAATACAAACTGAACTGTTGTTTTTTTTTTAATTTTGACCCTAAGTTTTAGTTTGCAAAGTCGATTTAGTTCGGTTCGTATTGTGTACACGCCTCGAAACTTGATTCAGCTTTCTCCGTTCGTAGCCAAAACCGACTACGTCATGTCTGCAAATTTCTGGATACCTATTCCTAAAAAGCACAGTTTATTCTTCAAACATTACAGCTATTTTTAATTTGATTATGCAATATATTTATTTCAACCATATCACTGTATTTATTTATATTGGTATTGTGAATTGTGTGTATACTTCGACGTATAAGAAGATCTCTGTGAGTGAATAAATCCGACTGTAGATTTTGTCGACGAACATGCAGACAAGCGAGAAAAAAGGAATAAAATATAAAAAAAAAGGAAAATGGTTTGAAATAAACAAAAAAGGTACATGTTCTTGTTGACATGTGCTCGTGTTTACCTGCATTGTGGTAACTCCAATTTCCTCATTGGTGAGTCTTCTCAAGTGCGCAGAGAGGCGCTGCGCCTGGTGTTCTATGATGATCCCTCCAAATTCCTTCGGGTTGATAGTTTCTTGTTTACTTAAACTATTGTCTCGAAAATAACCATCCTCGTACAGGCTTTTCACCTTCCTCGGATGTTGCTCATGGAGAGAAAGAGTCCCTTTCTCCGGAACTTTTTTTGTCGGATCTTTATTATCATTATTATCGCGTTGTCCTTCCTCTTCCGATGATGAGAGAGGGTTCGTCTGATGGTGTTTTTGTTGTTTGATCTTAGACTTCTGCTGCCGATGCAGCCTCTCTTGTTTACGCTTGATGTTCGGTTTACGGCCATCTTCTGAGATGAGGGGGTTGACCGACTGCGGACCCCCGGGACCAAAACCACTTGGGACGGATGATGAGGGTGGCCAGGTGGATGACGACCCCACCGTGGACCAGGAAACTGATGAGGGCGACGCAGGCGGATGAGATTGTTCCAGGTTTTTCGTTCTCATCCAGTCGATACCATTCGATGAGGAGGAGTTATTGTTGTCGTTAATGTCGGCGAGGGCGCATAAGAAAATCGCCACAAACGGGAACAGTCCGATTGGAGAGAGATACTTCTTGGGGAACGCCATATTGATGTTGATGAGAGAGACAAGAAGACGGACACACTTGGTCCAAGAAACATTTGGTCAATCAAAACAGGGGGAAAATGGGGCTTAGGAAAATAAAATCCACAACGGCTGGACAAAATTACAAAATACTCGGTCCATGGTATATTTTTATGCGGTCGTAAATTAATAATAACGATCGAGCCATTTTTGATTGAAGTAAAATGTTCGATGGATGGACTTAGTAACTTTAAGTCGGCGGTGGGCTGTAAAAAAATCTTTTTCTTTTACTTTTAGTAACCTTTGGGGTCAGTCGCATTTATATATACTAAAAACATTATTTTTAAATAAGCAATAATCTTGCAAAATAACGAAAAAAAAAAAAGCAAGTCAATGTTAAGAATATAAGTTACATGTCGAGAGATCTTGTATCCAGGGAATGTCCACGAAACGCTTTTTTTAGCAATATTTTTTTTTAATATAAATTTTAAAAAATATTAATAGATCGGCTATGATTAATTGTTTATCAATCACCTGGAAACCAAGGCAACTTTCTAAAGAAAAAAAAATTCAAATAATAAATAAATACCTTCGGTTTCTTTCGCGGTGTAAAAACAATAATATCCCAAACCTACACGACCACCATCACAAGTGGCCAGGGAAATAGAGATATCACTAGAGGCGACGATGACGGATCGCCGAACAGCAATTGCGAAAAAAACAAAGGATATGTTTACTGGAAGTAACAGTATTGTCCGTGGATCTTATACAGATTAGATTTGGTATGAATTGATCGTCAAAGTATCCGAGAGGTTTCGTTGTTGGCAACGACATTTCGACGTTGCCGCTTTGTAATATGTTGACTGACCGTCAAGATCGCTGCTGCTGGTTAATTTAAGATCAAGTGAAGCTAGAAAAGTAAAGTACGTTTCGTATTTTTACTGATTATCTCCCCTTATTTCTTTTTTTTTATTAATTTCATCGTTGTTTGGTGGCGCTGATCAGAATATATTTAAATAGATGTTGTTTTTTCTCTCGGCCTTTTGGTCGAGATGAAAGTGTAGTATCTGTTCCGATTGATACTGCACCCCATAGATCGGTATTGTCTTGGCCTTCGGGGCTTGATTTACGCCGGTCTATGGGTCTGTCCTTTGCAGTTCTAGGAGGTCCACCCTCCCAGGCTTTGCCTTCTCACTCTTTGAGAAGGGTTAGTTTATTGCTAATCACCTGAGGCGCCCCTACCGGGGAATACCGATGGGGCTGCCCAGGCATTTTTTGACGGTCATAAGTGCTTTTCCTCTAGAGTGCTGACTTATCAAATCCCACTTTCCGACCTTGTGTCACATTTTACTTGTGGGAGGTAGATATAACCCGACTAGAAGGACGATTCGGCGTGCCGGGAGCTCTGCAAAAGAAAAGAAAAATAAGATAAATTTGTAGATTAACACCCTCTGCTGAACCACACACACTCAAAGAAATGAGGTTCTACTTTTGAAGATTACGACCCAAACTAAAATCGACTTGGCGTCGGTTAGGGTTAGCGTTTGGATTAAGGGTACTTATGCAGATTAGGACTCAAGCTAGCCTAATCGATGCCAAATCGATTTTAGCTTTGGTCCTAATCTGCATAAGTACCGGGTTAGGGTTAACTTGGGTCCTAATCTACATAAGTACCCTACTTTTTTAAGCGATTACGTTTGAACACACTTAAAAACTTGACAGAAAAAAAAACCCAATTATTTTAGAATTTAAAATAGGGGACCAGTTTCGCATATATAAATTTGATCCTCCATTTTCTGTCCATCCTAACTTTTTAGGGCATTAACAAAATGTTTTACCACTAACCCTAAGTATGAGTGGCAAGGTCATAAAACTAAACGTAATCGCCTAAAATGTAGACTCCCCCCCCCCCTTTAAAAAAACGCACGGGGTTTATTTCCCATAGCAAAAAAGGGTGCTTCTGCTGTTTCACAATGACATGTTAGGCCTCTCTTTATAAAAATAAATAGCTAAAGAAATGTATAAACTTTGTTATGTACTTACGTGGTAGCTGAAAAGAAGACTATTCACCCAAAAATTACGCAAATTCATCCAGTATTTATTAAAAATTAAAAAAAAACGATTTCGATCGGTCGTCGCCATATTATATCTTCGCCTGATTTTATCATTGAGTTATCCCCCTTGCTGGTGACAAAATGTCCAACGATACGTAAAATCATTGTTTTTTTTTTGTTTTTTGTTTTTTCTTATAATTTAATAAATATTGGATGAATTTGCGTAATTTTTTCTGTACAATCTTATTTTCAGTTAACACAAGTACATAACAAAGTTTATATATTTCTTTAAATATTTTAATGTCATTGTGAAATAGCAGAAGCACGAAAAAAAATTGGTTAACTACCCTGTGAGATCATTTTACATTAAACTAATTACTTTTTTTTGTTGTTTTTTTTTCTTTTTTCCGTGTGTTCACACGTAATTGCCTACAATAAGTAACATCTCATCCGGCGGGGGGGGGGGGGGATAACTAAGGGTGTTAATCTACAATAATAATGAAAATTGAATAGTATAAAAAAAAATGTGTCTTTCTTTTAAAAACACTCTCTCTCTCCCCCCCCCCCCTCTCTCTCTCTCTCTCTCTCTCTCTCTCTCTCTCTCTTTCTATCACGTTAATTTTTAAAACACTGCTGACCATTTATCTCTCTAATTCATGTGACAACTTTTGCAACTGCTTAAATATAATAGGGAAATAAATAAAGAAAATGTAGTAAGCAGCCGAACTGTTTGATTTAGTTTCAGTGTTATTTTTCGAACATTTACCAGTAAAAAAAAATTTCTGGTCTACTATGCACTATTTAAAAAAACAAAAACATTATAAGCTTGGGTGCACGTAGAATCCGATGATGTAAGGTTTGTAAATGTATGCAGTGTAGTTTGGGACTCCTAAGCGGACGCACACACAAAACGTGACTTTCCTTGATATAGTAGATGAGTCGCTCTCTTTTCTCTGTATTGTAGTACAAGATATACTCTGCTAGCTTTGGTCGCATAGGGAGGGTAGGGGGGGGGGGCGATCCCACTGTGGTTTGGACTTACAAAGCTGTTCAGTCGTTGCTTAAAGGAGAAATTCATTCCATCTACATGGAAAACTTTGTTGGTCTGCCCAATGTTTAAAACTGCTGGAGATCGGTTTTCTAGCCCTAACCCTAACTCAGTACAAACCGATCAGTTTTCTATGCACCATGAGTCAGCTGTTTTTGATAAACGAAAATGTTGTCAATCACCCAACTTAGAGAAGGCCATCTTTCATTGCTAGGAATGACCGTGTGTTAGCTAATTTAAAACATGTTTTTTTTTTCATATTTAATACGTTATACAAAATTGATTTTAAGTTCAATATGTTCAGCATGCCATAATTATTAAAACATATACTATTTTTGAGCAATTGAGTCAGCGATAAGCAATATGGATTCCATCCTGCAAGATCAATAGCTGACATGCTGACTGTAATATCACACAGGATCAGTCTGTTGACAGAGGCTTCATTTCTAGGGCGATAGTAATTGACATATCAAAAGCCATATATCAAAATAGGGTTTGCCACAAAGGTTTTCTCCTCAAGCTTGCTAGGTATGGAATATCTGGCAATGTCTTTGCAACTCTCAAATCCTTTCTCTCTGATAGGTTTATAAAAGTAGTCATAGAATCAATGCTTGCGTGCCTCAAAAATTAATTTTGTGTCTTCCTGATCTTCATCAATGATCTTCCAAATCATATTCTGAGATCATTCGTTAACATCTATGCAGACGACACAAATATCTATGGCAGCACTTCGAAGAGCAGTGAAGATTTTGCTGATACTCTTTCTCTCTTCCCCCCCAAAAAATAGCTTGCTAGTTTTAACACGTTTAAAACCAAGCTTCTCTCTTTTCAGCACAAATGTTCAGATTCTTGTTTTGCCTGTTGACATGCATGGCTCTCAACTTGAGCTTTGATAAGCTCATAGGGCTGACTTTCACTCTAAACTTAAAAATGGAAGTCTTACATCAAATCTGTTGATAAGGTTGCTGGGAAAATGGTTGGATTATTTTATCGCTCGAGAAAGTACCCGACTCGTGACGCAATCCTCTACCTGCGTAAGAGTTTGATACAGTCCCTGATAGAGAACTGCTGCATATTAAGAAGAAAGACGCTGACACTTCTCCTGCTCTATCAACTTGACATCGAGCAAGGCTATCTTCACTTGAAGATATACTGCTCCGAGAAAAGACTTCCAGCAGTCAACCTGTATTATTACTATTCCTTTCTTCAACAGTGTAGGTCACTTAAATAAATATATATCAGTTTTTGTATATAAAATGGCCTTGTTTTCCTTTCATTTGCCTATCGTTTGTTAGAGATTATTATAGGAGATAGTCCTATGGTTTATGTTAAGATTGGCTCCTATAAATATACCACTTGGTAGTGATGCCAATGGTGAGATCGACGTCTACTCTATAGAAAAGGGTCCATGCACTGCTATGTTTTTGCTCCGTTAAATTGACCTTCTACCAACAATCGAATGAGAATCGTCCTCCTTTAAAAGACACCTTTATTATCATTCATTCAATGTCATTTTTTCACATTTCAAGGCTGCAATATAAAATGGCTTTATATGGTTGAATCCGCACACCCACATGACAGTTTCATTGAAAAGAATTGTTTTGTGATCTTACCATAAGCCTGTATAAGAGCCAGATCCAGCCTAAGCCTATATGTATATATATATGTATATATATATGTATATCCAGCCTAAGCACTCTTCCTTGCGTTGACAGAGTACAAAACCGACTTCACAATCTAGTGGGCGATGATCTCCTTTCTTCCCTACAATTCCTTTCTCACGGAAGAAACGTTGCTAGTCTTTCTCTACTCTATCGTCATTTTTATATTAGGTGTTCGACTGAGCTGCAATATACGATTTCCCCGTGTGAAACGTTCACAGCAAGAACTTGTTTAGCTATCACCATTGAAACGACATCAGCCCTAGTTAGATGGGAACGGTGGAGGTCTTGGACTGCCAAAAGTGTTCAAGTTGGTAAAGGATAGGCATCCAGCCGTAAAATTGCCTTAAATACAATGTCTAGTCGAAATACAGCAGGAAAAAAGAAAGGCAGTGCTAGTAGCACTAATGCTGCTGGTAATGTCTTGGGCTTCGTAGATCCCAGGATGCGTGGATCTTCAGGGCCTATGGATTCCATCAAGCCTTGCCAAAGACAGGAGTGGAGAGGAAGACTTAGATTTCGAGACTAGACAATCAGGCCCCACCCTCATCAGAGGATTAATTGTGGCCTGATTCAACAAATAAACCGGTTGATGATGATGATGATGATGATTGCAAAGAACTTTCCTTCCTGCTTTTGTATACCTAAAACAAATGGAACTTCGATGAACATAGTTTCTTTCCAAGAACTTCCTATCTGTGAAACACAATACAATGGGACTGCTTCCCTGCTGACTACAACATGGTCGTCTACAAGTCTAATGTCAGCAAATACTATTCGAGCCGTTCTTTTAAGTAATCAAATTATGCCCATTCTACCTATCGTTTCAAATCCTCTCATTGTGTTGTTTATGATCTAACTGACAATTTCATTAACATTTATCCTTGAGTGGCCTTTTGGCCTTGGTAAGAGGTGACTCATTAGTATTAAAAAAAACCCTTTAAAAGTTAAAGTTAAATATTAAATTAAAGCAAAGTAATAATATTCATCTGGACATTTTTTAACCTGAACATTTTAACAGATTGGTAAAGAAAGACGATTTTAACAGATTGGTAAAGAAAGAATATTTCAACATATTGGTAAAGAAAGAACATTTTAACAGATTGGTAAAGAAAGAACATTTTAACAGATTGGTAAAGAAAGACGATTTTAACAGATTGGTAAAGAAAGAAGATTTTAACAGATTGGTAAAGAAAGAACATTTTAACAGATTGGTAAAGAAAGAACATTTTAACAGATTGGTAAAGAAAGAACATTTTAACAGATTGGTAAAGAAAGAACATTTTAACAGATTGGTAAAGAAAGAACATTTTAACAGATTGGTAAAGAAAGAAGATTTTAACAGATTGGTAAAAAAAGAAGATTTTAACAGATTGGTAAAGAAAGAACATTTTAACAGATTGATAAAGAAAGAACATTTTAACAGATTGGTAAAGAAAGAACATTTTAACAGATTGGTAAAGAAAGAACATTTTAACAGATTGGTAAAGAAAGAAGATTTTAACAGATTGGTAAAAAAAGAAGATTTTAACAGATTGGTAAAGAAAGAACATTTTAACAGATTGGTAAAGAAAGAACATTTTAACAGATTGGTAAAGAAAGAACATTTTAACAGATTGGTAAAGAAAGAATATTTTAACAGATTGGTAAAGAAAGAAGATTTTAACAGATTGGTAAAGAAAGAACATTGTAACAGATTGGTAAAGAAAGAACATTTTAACAGATTGGTAAAGAAAGAAGATTTTAACAGATTGGTAAAGAAAGAACATTTTAACAGATTGGTAAAGAAAGAACATTTTAACAGATTGGTAAAGAAAGAACATTTTAACAGATTGGTAAAGAAAGAACATTTTAACAGATTGGTAAAGAAAGAACATTTTAACAGATTGGTAAAGAAAGAATATTTTAACAGATTGGTAAAGAAAGAACATTTTAACAGATTGGTAAAGAAAGAACATTTTAACAGATTGGTAAAGAAAGAACATTTCAACAGATTGGTAAAGAAAGAACATTTTAACAGATTGGTAAAGAAAGAGCATTTTAACAGATTGGTAAAGAAAGAACATTTTAACAGATTGGTAAAGAAGGAACATTTTAACAGATTGGTAAAGAAATGATATTTTAACAGATTGGTAAAGAAAGAACATTTTAACAGATTGGTAAAGAAAGAACATTTTAACAGATTTGTAAAGAAAGAACATTTTAACAGATTGGTAAAGAAAGAACATTTTAACAGATTGGTAAAGAAAGAACATTTTAATAGATTGGTAAAGAAAGAAGATTTTAACAGATTGGTAAAGAAAGAACATTTTAACAGATTGGTAAAGAAAGAACATTTTAACAGATTGGTAAAGAAAGAACATTTTAACAGATTGGTAAAGAAAGAACATTTTAACAGATTGGTAAAGTAAGAAGATTTTAATAAATTGGTAAAGAAAGAATATTTTAACAGATTGGTAAAGAAAGAACATTTTAACAGATTGGTAAAAAAAGAAGATTTTAACAGATTGGTAAAGAAAGAACATTTTAACAGATTGGTAAAGAAAGAACATTTTAACAGATTGGTAAACAAAGAACATTTTAATAGATTGGTAAAGAAAGAACATTTTAACAGATTGGTAAAGATAGAAAATTTTAACAGATTGATAAAGAAAGAACATTTTAACAGATTGGTAAATAAAGAACATTTTAACAGATTGGTAAAGAAAGAACAATTTAACAGATTGGTAAAGAAAGAACATTTTAACAGATTGGTAAAGAAAGAACATTTTAACAGATTGGTAAAAAAAGAAGATTTTAACAGATTGGTAAAGAAAGACGATTTTAACAGATTGGTAAAGAAAGAACATTTTAACAGATTGGTAAAGAAAGAACATTTTAACAGATTGGTAAAGAAAAAACATTTTAACAGATTATTAAAGAAAGAACATTTTAACAGATTGGTAAAGAAAGAAGATTTTAACAGATTGGTAAAGAAAGAACATTTTAACAGATTGGTAAAGAAAGAACATTTTAACAGATTGGTAAAGAAAAAACATTTTAACAGATTATTAAAGAAAGAACATTTTAACAGATTGGTAAAGAAAGAAGATTTTAACAGATTGGTAAAGAAAGAAGATTTTAACAGATTGGTAAAAAAGAAGATTTTAACAGATTGGTAAAGAAAGAACATTTTAACAGATTGAAAAAGAAAGAACATTTTAACAGATTGGTAAAGAAAGAACATTTAAACAGATTGGTAAAGAAAGAAGATTTAAACAGATTGGTAAAGAAAGAATATTTTAACAGATTGGTAAAGAAAGAAGATTTTAACAGATTGGTAAAGAAAGAACATTGTAACAGATTGGTAAAGAAATAACATTTTAACAGATTGGTAAAGAAAGAAGATTTTAACAGATTGGTAAAGAAAGAACATTTTAACAGATTGGTAAAGAAAGAACATTTTAACAGATTGGTAAAGAAAGAATATTTTAACAGATTGGTAAAGAAAGAACATTTTAACAGATTGGTAAAGAAAGAATATTTTAACAGATTGGTAAAGAAAGAACATTTCAACAGATTGGTAAAGAAAGAACATTTTAACAGATTGGTAAAGAAAGAGCATTTTAACAGATTGGTAAAGAAAGAACATTTTAACAGATTGGTAAAGAAAGAACATTTTAACAGATTGGTAAAGAAAGAACATTTTAACAGATTGGTAAAGAAAGAACATTTTAACAGATTGGTAAAGAAAGAACATTTTAACAGATTGGTAAAGAAAGAACATTTTAACAGATTGGTAAAGAAAGAACATTTTAATAGATTGGTAAAGAAAGAAGATTTTAACAGATTGGTAAAGAAAGCAGATTTTAACAGATGTGTAAAGAAAGAACATTTTAACAGATTGGTAAAGAAAGAACATTTTAACAGATTGGTAAAGAAAGAAGATTTTAACAGATTGGTAAAGAAAGAAGATTTTAACAGATTGGTAAAGAAAGAACATTTTAACAGATTGGTAAAGAAAGAACATTTTAACAGATTGGTAAAGAAAGAAGATTTTAACAGATTGGTAAAAAAGAAGATTTTAACAGATTGGTAAAGAAAGAACATTTTAACAGATTGAAAAAGAAAGAACATTTTAACAGATTGGTAAAGAAAGAACATTTTAACAGATTGGTAAAGAAAGAACATTTTAACAGATTGGTAAAGAAAGAAGATTTAAACAGATTGGTAAAGAAAGAATATTTTAACAGATTGGTAAAGAAAGAAGATTTTAACAGATTGGTAAAGAAAGAACATTGTAACAGATTGGTAAAGAAATAACATTTTAACAGATTGGTAAAGAAAGAAGATTTTAACAGATTGGTAAAGAAAGAACATTTTAACAGATTGGTAAAGAAAGAACATTTTAACAGATTGGTAAAGAAAGAATATTTTAACAGATTGGTAAAGAAAGAACATTTTAACAGATTGGTAAAGAAAGAATATTTTAACAGATTGGTAAAGAAAGAACATTTTAACAGATTTGTAAAGAAAGAACATTTTAACAGATTGGTAAAGAAAAAGCATTTTAACAGATTGGTAAAGAAAGAACATTTTAACAGATTGGTAAAGAAGGAACATTTTAACAGATTGGTAAAGAAAGAACATTTTAACAGATTGGTAAAGAAAGAACATTTTAACAGATTGGTAAAGAAAGCAGATTTTAACAGATTGGTAAAGAAAGAACATTTTAACAGATTGGTAAAGAAAGAAGATTTTAATAGATTGGTAAAGAAAGAATATTTTAACAGATTGGTAAAGAAAGAAGATTTTAACAGATGTGTAAAGAAAGAACATTTTAACAGATTGGTAAAGAAAGCAGATTTTAACAGATTGGTAAAGAAAGAAGATTTTAATAAATTGGTAAAGAAAGAAGATTTTAACAGATTTGTAAAGAAAGAACATTTTAACAGATTGGTAAAAAAAGAAGATTTTAACAGATTGGTAAAGAAAGAATATTTTAACAGATTGGTAAAGAAAGAACATTTTAACAGATTGGTAAAGAAAGAACATTTTAACAGATTGGTAAAGAAAGAAAATTTTAACAGATTGATAAAGAAAGAACATTTTAACAGATTGGTAAAGAAAGAACATTTTACCAGATTGGTAAAGAAAGAACATTTTAACAGATTGGTAAAGAAAGAACATTTTAACAGATTGGTAAAGAAAGAACATTTTAACAGATTGGTAAAGAAAGAAGATTTAAACAGATTGGTAAAAAAAAAGATTTTAACAGATTAGTAAAGAAATAATATTTTAACAGATTGGTAAAAAAAGAACATTTTAACAGATTGGTAATTAAAGAACATTTTAACAGATTGGTAAAGAAAGAACATTTTAACAGATTGGTAAAGAAAGAATATTTTAACAGATTGGTAAAGAAAGAACATTTTAACAGATTGGTAAAGAAAGAAGATTTTACAGATTAGTAAAGAAAGAACATTTTAACAGATTGGTAAAGAAAGAACATTTTAACAGATTGGTAAAGAAAGAACATTTTAACAGATTGGTAAAGAAGGAACATTTTAACAGATTGGTAAAGAAAGAAGATTTTAATAGATTGGTAAAGAGAGAACATTTTAACAGATTGGTAAAGAAAGAAGATTTTAACAGATTGGTAAAGAAAGAACATATTAACAGATTGGTAAAGAAAGAACATTTTAAGACAGATTGGTAAAGAAAGAACATTTTAACAGATTTGTAAAGAAAGAAGATTTTAATAAATTGGTAAAGAAAGAACATTTTAACAGATTTGTAAAGAAAGAACATTTTAACAGATTGGTAAAAAAAAGAAGATTTTAACAGATTGGTAAAGAAAGAACATTTTAACAGATTGGTAAAGAAAGACGATTTTAACAGATTGGTAAAGAAAGAACATTTTAACAGATTGGTAAAGAAAGAACATTTTAACAGATTAGTAAAGAAAGAATATTTTAACAGATTGGTAAAGAAAGAATATTTTAACAGGTTGGTTAAAAAAGAACATTTTAACAGATTGGTAAAGAAAGAACATTTTAACAGATTGGTAAAGAAAGAACATTTTAACAGATTGGTAAAGAAAGAACATTTTAACAGATTGGTAAAGAAAGAACATTTTAAATGATTGGTAAAGAAAGAACATTTTAACAGATTGGTAAAGAAAGAACATTTTAACAGATTGGTAAAGAAAGAAGATTTTAATAGATTGGTAAAGAAAGAACATTTTAACAGATTGGTAAAGAAAGAAGATTTTAACAGATTGGTAAAGAAAGAACATTTTAACAGATTGATAAAGAAAGAAGATTTTAACAGATTGGTAAAGAAAGAACATTTTAACAGATTGGTAAAGAAAGAACATTTTAACAGATTGGTAAAGAAAGAAGATTTTAATAGATTGGTAAAGAAAGAAGATTTTAACAGATTGGTAAAGAAAGAAGATTGTAACAGATTGGTAAAGAAAGAAGATTTTAACAGATTGGTAAAGAAAGAAGATTTTAACAGATTTGTAAAGAAAGAACATTTTAACAGATTGGTAAAGAAAGAACATTTTAACAGATTGGTAAAGAAAGAACATTTTAACAGATTGGTAAAGAAAGAACATTTTAACAGATTGGTAAAGAAAGAACATTTTAACAGATTGGTAAAGAAAGAACATTTGAACAGATTGGTAAAGAAAGAAGATTTTAACAGATTGGTAAAGAAAGAACATTTTAACAGATTGGTAAAGAAAGAACATTTTAACAGATTGGTAAAGAAAGAACATTTTAACAGATTGGTAAAGAAAGAACATTTTAACAGATTGGTAAAGAAAGAACATTTTAACAGATTGGTAAAAAAAGAAGATTTTAACAGATTGGTAAAGAAAGAATATTTTAACAGATTGGTAAAGAAAGAACATTTTAACAGATTGGTAAAGAAAGAAGATTTTAACAGATTGGTAAAGAAAGAAGATTTTAACAGATTGGTAAAAAAAGAAGATTTTAACAGATTGGTAAAGAAAGAACATTTTAACAGATTGATAAAGAAAGAACATTTTAACAGATTGGTAAAGAAAGAGCATTTTAACAGATTGGTAAAGAAAGAACATTTTAACAGATTTGTAAAGAAAGAAGATTTTAATAAATTGGTAAAGAAAGAACATTTTAACAGATTTGTAAAGAAAGAACATTTTAACAGATTGATAATTAAAGAACATTTTAACAGATTGGTAAAGAAAGAACATTTTAACAGATTGGTAAAGAAAGAACATTTTAACAGATTGGTAAAGAAAGAACATTTTAACAGATTAGTAAAGAAAGAACATTTTAACAGATTGGTAAAGAAAGAACATTTTAACAGATTGGTAAAGAAAGAAGATTTTAACAGATTGGTAAAGAAAGAACATTTTAACAGATTGGTAAAGAAAGAACATTTTAACAGATTGGTAAAGAAAGAACATTTTAACAGATTGGTAAAGAAAGAAGATTTTAACAGATTGGTAAAGAAAGAACATTTTAACAGATTGGTAAAGAAAGAAGATTTTAATAGATTGGTAAAGAAAGAACATTTTAACAGATTGGTAAAGAAAGAAGATTTTAACAGATTGGTAAAGAAAGAAGATTTTACCAGATTGGTAAAGAAAGAACATTTTAACAGATTTGTAAAGAAAGAAGATTTTAATAAATTGATAAAGAAAGAACATTGTAACAGATTTGTAAAGAAAGAAGATTTTAACAGATTGGTAAAAAAGAAGATTTTAACAGATTGGTAAAGAAAGAACATTTTAACAGATTGGTAAAGAAAGAAGATTTTAACAGATTGGTAAAGAAAGAACATTTTAACAGATTGGTAAAGAAAGAACATTTTAACAGATTGGTAAAGAAAGAACATTTTAACAGATTGGTAAAGAAAGAACATTTTAACAGATTGGTAAAGAAAGAACATTTTAACAGATTGGTAAAGAAGGAACATTTTAACAGATTGGTAAAGAAAGAATATTTTAACAGATTGGTAAAGAAAGAACATTTTAACAGATTGGTAAAGAAAGAACATTTTAACAGATTGGTAAAGAAAGAACATTTTAACAGATTGGTAAAGAAAGAAGATTTTCATAGATTGGTAAAGAAAGAACATTTTAACAGATTGGTAAAGAAAGAACATTTTAACAGATTGGTAAAGAAAGAAGATTTTAATAGATTGGTAAAGAAAGAAGATTTTAACAGATTGGTAAAGAAAGAAGATTTTAACAGATTGGTAAAGAAAGAACATTTTAACAGATTGGTAAAGAAAGAACATGTTAACAGATTGGTAAAGAAAGAACATTTTAACAGATTGGTAAAGTAAGAATGTTTTAATAAATTGGTAAAGAAAGAACATTTTAACAGATTTGTAAAGAAAGAACATTTTAACAGATTGGTAAAAAAAGAAGATTTTAACAGATTGGTAAAGAAAGAAGATTTTAACAGATTGGTAAAGAAAGAACATTTTAACAGATTGGTAAAGAAAGAACATTTTAACAGATTGAAAAAGAAAGAACATTTTAACAGATTGATAAAGAAAGAATATTTTAACAGATTGGTAAAGAAAGAATATTTTAACAGATTGGTAAAAAAAGAACATTTTAACAGATTGGTAAAGAAAGAACATTTTAACAGATTGGTAAAGAAAGAACATTTTAACAGATTGGTAAAGAAAGAATATTTTAACAGATTGGTAAAAAAAGAAGATTTTAACAGATTGGTAAAGAAAGAACATTTTAACAGATTGGTAAAGAAAGAACATTTTAACAGATTGGTAAAGAAAGAACATTTTAACAGATTGGTAAAGAAAGAACATTTTAACAGATTGGTAAAGAAAGAAGATTTTAATAGATTGGTAAAGAAAGAAGATTTTTACAGATTGGTAAAGAAAGAAGATTTTAATAGATTGGTAATGAAAGAACATTTTAACAGATTGGTAAAGAAAAAAGATTTTAACAGATTGGTAAAGAAAGAACATTTTAACAGATTGGTAAAGAAAGAAGATTTTAACAGATTGGTAAAGTAAGAAGATTTTTAAAAGTTAAAGTTTAAAAGTTTCAATTTATCTGAATTTTTTTCAACGTCACTCAAAAAAAGCTGACGTCATTCGCCGCCATTGATACTCTATTCCTTATCGTATGGTTTTATGTCTTACTTTTGCATCGTATAATCTCCATTTGGTGCTCACATTATGGGTTCCAACCGATTGCCATGGAGACCATCGTGAATTGACTTGGATTTACGAGTGCCTCTCAATCGCTACTATTCGTGGAAATGCCTTGAGCCTGCTCTCGGCCTGCCAAGAAACTTTCTGCATATTGGTTTTGAAAAAAGGACATTTTATTAACCCTTAAATGCTTTTTGTTTCAAATATGACACATTCCAACAAAATGCCTATTTAATATAATATTCAACGAAAATGTTTCAAACTGCAAAATGTTTCACATTTGCAACGAACCTGGTGGCAAGTGTGAGTAGGTATTAGTATGATGTTGCATCAGTAACCAGTATTTTCAATGTCATCGGTGTGTCATCTGCCTAATTCAAGAGCCTAAACTTTTAAATCTGGTTATTGTAATGGTAAGTAAAAAATTTATTATTCTCTAGTGTATTATGATTATTTAGATGCATATATTGTAGTGTTTTGTTATACATGTAAAATGTTATGCCATTTGTTGTACATTTGCAAAATCATTTATTTTTGTTTGATAATTTCTTTTTTTCAAAAACCATTTATACTAGTTTATATTATCCCTACGAAACGTTTTTCACTTTTTCAAACTAATATAAAAATAAATTATTTAAGAGTTAATTAACTATCATCTGTTGTTTTTTTTTATTGAATAAATGTATTTATATTTTCTTTAAAAAAAAAAAGAAAGATATTCTAGCTTTAACATTTTTAAATGATGCATGTGTTCGAGTGTTTTCCCGAACTGGTGGCAGTCGACATTTTGTGCATTGTGTTCTCTTGAGTACACACACAAGGGTCAGAATGTAAAAGGAAAAAAGGGACAATGGTAAAGAAACTGTTAGATTTACAGACATATTGATTTATTCTTACATAGATAAATGTACGATGAAACATGTAAGATAGTACTTAAGATGGCATGAAATACAAAGTAAGTTAGTACTTAATATGACATATAAGTGAGAAGAGAACATTTAGTACTGAAGAAAGAATACATTAATTATCCTAATACAATAAGAAAGACATATGTTGTTGGGGCCGAAAGAAAGATAAGTAAGTATACCCAATTACTGTCTATGCTAAAAAGTGGGAGATTGCAGGAAGTTTTTCAAAAATCCAGTTAGAATAAACTATTGGCTCGATTTTAACAAAATCTTCAGTATATGGCTTAATGAAAGAAGCACTTTTATTTAAATAAATGTTTATTGTAAATTTAGAAGACAAAATGAGTTTTTGTCTAGTCTTTGTTTCGAGTATTGACGCCTCCTGCCCCCAGTTTCCTCCCCATAATTAAAAAATAGGTTTTCACGTAATTGAGTTGATGTACCAAAAATAAATTTTAGAAAGAGAATTGAATGAAGGAATCTGTAAAGAAAGAAAAATAAATAATCGATTAAATAATAAAATTGATAGAATTTTTTAACTTTAATCTCGTATAAAAGACAAAATATTTACCGTTTTTTTTTTGTCTTAATCGTGAGCTTATTTTTTTTTTTTTTTGTAATGTGATATTAAAATGTTTAAGTTATTTATATTTCTTATTTATTTTTAGAGATGTCTTAAAATTAATAAATGCTCACCGCTCTCTCTCTCTCTCTCTCTCTCCTCTCTTTCTCCCCCCCCCCTCTCTCTCTCCCCCTCTCTCTCTCTCTCTTTCTCTCCTGACCTTGGATAACGTCTTTATTTATTTTTAGAGATGTCTTAAAATTAATAAATGCTCATCTCTCTCTCTCTCTCTCTCTCCTTTTTTCTCTCCTCTCTTTCTCCCCCCCCCTCTCTCTCCCTCTCTCTCTCTCTCTCTCTCTCTCTTCTGACCTCGGATAACGTCTTTATTTATTTTTAGAGATGTTTTGAAATTAATAAATGATAATACACCCCCCCCCCCTCTCTCTCTTCTGATCACAGCAACATGTCTTTCTCTATTGTATTGGAACTTTACTGTATTTCTCTCTATAATACTTATGTTTCTTCTTTTCTGTTGTATATCAACAACCATTAACTTTTATTTTCGTATACCCCTTTGTATGTTTGTCTTCGACAAGAATAACTGTGTATATATGTAAATCCTAACTGTTTCTTCATCATTGTCCTTTTCCTGTCTTTATTCCGACCCTTGTATGTATATTCAAGAGAACACACTTGCATCTCAGAAGAGATACCCGAATACATGCGTTGCTAAAAATGTTAAAACTAAAATATCCAATATTCCTAAGCTTAACAGCCTTTTACCGCTATTGAGTCTGAGACTCTTCGTCTAAGCAGTCTTACTTTTCCCCAACCTTACCATGATGCTGTAACTTTAATAAAATTCTACAGTAAACGGTTTTAATTAACCAATCAACTATCTACTTTTCCTATAGGGTTCTAGCTAACCCTCACCCCCCCCCCCAACTCAAACATTCTGGATAAACAATTGCTCCAGACAAACTATCTCTACATTTCACTTTGAAAGTACATTACTGCCAAGGAATATTCAACAAGATGAGATCGCCAACTGGAGATGAGATGATCCAAGATATTCCATTTTCTTTCTGGTCTAATCATGGATGGCGGCACCCCCTCTTTTTGACTTGGCCCCCCACTTTACGGTCATCAATAATGAAGTTATATATGCATGTGTTTAACCAGCCCCCCTCCCCCCACTTTTTAGGAGAGCCCCCCCCCCCCCCCCCCACACACACACACACACACTTTTATAACTGTCTCACCGGTCCTGCTAATAATGACGAAAAATTCAAAATCTGATTATTCTGATTGCTGTCTCCATGGTAGAAACAAAAGTAGCCAAACTTATTATCCAATATCAACAAGAAAACTTTTGTGAAATCAGAAATGCAACCTTTTATAATCATTAAATATGAGCAAAATGCTAATGATATTATGAAAAGTATATTCCAGTTTGATTCATAAAACCCTCTTAAAATCGCTTTCTTCAATTCGCACTAGTGATTAATTCAAATTAGTTCTGATTGAGCTGAGATTACCATTTGAGTGAGGGTGAATTTAGTTTACATTTTATTGTATATCAAACATTTTGAGGTTATTTCATGCAGAACAAACTCAGGAAACTCAAACTCAATATCTTTGAAATTAAATGTCTCAGAACTTGGAGTAACTTTGCAAGATAGACAAAGAAACGCAGATATCAGAAATAGGTTTAATTTTATTTATCTTCCTCCCACAGCGGTAAGATGTGACACAAGGTCGGGAAAGTGGGATTTGAAAAGCCAGCGCTTGAAAAGGTGAGAACTCTGGCCTACAAAAAATGCCTGAGCATTCCTCAGTAGGGGCGCCTCAGGCAGTAAGCAATAAACTTACTCCTCCCCAAAGAGGGGAGGCAAAGCCTGGGAGGGTGGACCTCCTAGAACTGCACAGGACAAACACACAAACCAGCGGAATCAAGACCCGAAGGCCAAGATGATACCGGTCTATGGGGTGGAGTATCCATCGGAACAGATACTACACTGTGATCCCAACCAAAAGGTCAAGAAATAGGTTTAATATTAACAGATCTATTAACGACATTCAAAAAAAGAGATTAACGTGGTTTGGACATGTTTTTCAGCTAGCAGACTTCAGCTTTGTAAAGAAATCATATCAAGAAGATCTCATTCAAGAAAGATCAAGATGACGACTACCAAAAATGGGCCAATCAGATTAGAGTTGAAACTGGCATGCTGTTCCTGACAGCTGAAAGACTGCCCTAAGACTGTGATAAGTGGCAGGATTTTGTTTTCAAACATGTGGCGAAGCTCTCTGAAGTATGGACATAAGTCAAGTGAGTCAATCTCAGGAAATGGATCTTGTTCATGTTGTATTAAATGTTTTAGCTCAATCCTTGTAGAATAGTTAATTAAAATTACACAAGGTTAATCAGACTTCATGTTTTATATTTCACATGTCTAATAATGTTTCTGGTAAAACTACATTTTAAAAGCACCGCTAAACCACACATTTTTGAGAACCAATTAAGTACAATCTCATCCCAATACAAATAAAAATGGGCAGTTTATTTATTATATCATTTTTTTGAAGTAGATTTCAAAGATTTTATTCTTATCTGCATAGTACGTATATTAGCCATTTTTATCTACTGTCGATTAATGAAGGATTTAAATGGATTGTCTGTGTGTGTGTGTGGGGGGGGTGCAATAGGGGTGGGGGCTTGTTACTTTTAACACCAAAGCTTCTTCTCTAAAATCAAGCTTCTCTCCTTTCAGCACCAATTCCCGAATCCTTGTTTTTCCCCAGTCGAAATGAATGGCTCTCTACTTGAGGAAGCCCTGTTTTGATAAGTTCCTAGGACTTGTAGCAGCCGTACAACTATAGCGACAGCCGCCATTACGATTTTAAATCTGTGCTCAATTCATAAGCTGGGTGCTGATTGGTGCAAGCAGTTAACTTTCTTTCGATTAGCCAATCAGGGGCCATCTCTCATGCGAGCTGACCACGTGATGAGAGATTATAAAAGGGTTAACACAGTATGAACTTCCTCTTTTTTCTTTCCCACGTGCTCGGACTATCTCCCAAACTTCTCTCTTGGGACTCAACAGAAATCCACCCGGGCCTTTGCCCTGGGGTTCGATTTCGGCAAGAACCCCCAAGAATTCAACATGGTTACTTCTGCCGCACACATGGACTTAACTTAATATAACATACACACACATAATTACATACACATGTCCGGACTTCCACACTTGTGAACTCTTTCTCTTTATTAAAAACAGGACATTCCTCATATATGAACTCTTTTCTCTTCCCTACTAATGGGGCATTTATTTAACACCATGTGGACTTCATAACTTTTCCTCTTCATCCATATTCATGGACACGTTCATTCACTAACAACCTTTTTCTTTCATTTCTCCTTTAATTCACATGCTAACGAAGATGACCAATAAAGTTGTTATAAATATTAGAAATGAACTTTGTCTCATTTCTATAAACTGACTTTTCCTCCAGATCTAAAGTGGAAGACTTATATTCAATCCGTTGCTAAGGTTGCCGGGAAAATTGTTGGATCATTCTACTGCTCCAGAAAGTACTTGACTCCTGATGCAATCCTCTACATATATAAGAGTCAGATACGTTCTAAGATGGAGTGCCGCTGCCACATCTGGGGAGGTGGTGCCCAGGGTGCTCTTTTATGCCTTGACAGAGTACAAAATCGACTTTGAAATCTAGTGGGGGATCATTTACGGTGGTTGGTGTGATAATGATGATGATACTTGAGGGTCACCATTTAGCAATTGCTAAACTCACTTTAGTACTTGTTTAAATGGTTTGGATGAGATATAGATGCTGTTCACTACTTTGGATGTACTAAGACTCGCGATAACAATTAATATGTAATAAATGGAGTAATAAACAAAAATGGTTGCCATGAATAAAAGAGATAAAAACATGGTTAAGGAACTATAGGATTGACATTTGTCCCACTCCTATAAAGTTGACTGACCGATGGCGTGGCGAAAAAAAACAAAGCCACGCCTCCCTCCGCCCAAATTTCAGCTAAAAACAAAATCAAAATTTTGTTTCCAAAAAGCATCAACTCAGCAAAATTACTAAAAAAACAAAAATGACTCACGTGGGTTGCTCCCAAATACGTCCGCACGACCACTGGTCATAAAATATAAAAACAGACTGCCACGACAAAATCTCTCTCTTTCTCTCCTTCAACGCTTAACAGAAGAACACGTCAATATTTTTCTCGCCCTTATGAAAAAATATAATTTACTGGTAAAAATTTTTGCATCATTTAAAAGAAATAAGACTGAAGAAAACTACAATATCAAAAATAAATAAATGACACACTTTCCACTACTATTCAACTCACACACACACATCAAGGCATACACTCCCTATCATTCTTCAACTCACGCATGCAACCACACTTGCGCACGCATACACACACTATTGACAAAGGCACACAGACACACACAAAGGCTTACACTCCTATCGATTCTCACTCACGCACGCACACACACACTTTTGTACAGCCACAAATGAAAAGTGACATGCACATTCATACACTTCTGCATGCTAACGCAAAGCTCACGCATAGTTACACTTTCGCACACACTTCGAAATTACAGGCCTAAACATTTCATTACTTTCCTCACGGAACATTTCGAATGAATAAGTAATGGCTTGTACATTGTGTATATATAAATATTGTGTTTCTTTAAATAATATTTCCTTTTTCCATTCTTCCTTCGTTCAACTTTCATCTTTTATTCATTCATGTTTTTCCTTGTTTTTTACTGTTTCTAACAAACCGTGGATCTTAGCATTTCTCTAAGATACGACATCATAACAAGCTAAGGTCCGTTCTCCTACAGAACAAAACATATTTATATATTTACAAATTTACAAAAGTATTAAAGATATTTTGTGTGTTGGAAAATTGTTCATGTTTGTGTTGAATAGTTGAATGTTCTCATTTGTTGGAAGTTCAAAGTGAGGAAAAGGCACGAGCCTTAGAAATGTGTATGTCTTTAAATCCAATGTCAACAAATACTTGTCATCATAAATCGTCCTCATAAGTTATCAAATTTTGTTCATTTCATTCGTCATTTTCAATCTTCTCATTATGTTATTCATCATTCAACTGACAATTCATCCACCCATTAACCCTTATACTCGATTGGCTTTTGGTCTTAATAATTGGTGATTCATAAGTATTAAAAAAAATCTCCAACCCTAACTTCAAACTTAATTCTAACCACTGACCCTTAAACAGAATTCTTTAAAAATTCATGATAAAAAAAAGCGTTTATACGAAACCAAATTTGAAGCTTCGCAGTTGTCTTCTTTTTTTTTTTAGTTTAAAAAAAAATTGCTAACATTATTTTACTTGTAAAGTAGTAAAACTTTGAAACTTAAAAAAAATAAAATAAACTAGAATTTAAAAAAAATTGCTAACATTATTTTACTTGTAAAGTAGTAAAACTTTGAAACTTAAAAAAAATAAAATAAACTAGAATTTAAAAAAAATTGCTAACATTATTTTACTTGTAAAGTAGTAAAACTTTGAAACTTAAAAAAAATAAAATAAACTAGAATTAAAAAAAAAGTGCTAACATTATTTTACTTGTAAAGTAGTAAAACTTTGAAACTTAAAAAAATAAAATAAACTAGAATTAAAAAAAAATTGCTAACATTATTTTACTTGTAAAGTAGTAAAACTTTGAAACTTAAAAAAAATAAAATAAACTAGAATTTAAAAAAAATTGCTAACATTATTTTACTTGTAAAGTAGTAAAACTTTGAAACTTAAAAAAATAAAATAAACTAGAATTTAAAAAAAATTGCTAACATTATTTTACTTGTAAAGTAGTAAAACTTTGAAACTTAAAAAAAATAAAATAACCTAGAATTAAAAAAAAAAGTTAGATTAATTACATAGGGAAGCAATTTGCTCTTAAAAATGTGTGTTTAAGTTAAATTTTACCTAATTTTCTATTTTGGCTTCTTAATATTAGATATATTTGTATTCTTATGAAGGTTAAGCTAAAGGGTTGCGTCCAATTCATTATCAGTAAAAAAAATATTGTGTACGGATGGCCAAAATGACACAACAACTTTCTTTTTATCCGTATTAATTTGAGACTTATTATAAAAGTCTGTTTTGATGTTTCAGAATATTTTTTTCAATTTTTTTTTTTTCATTTATTATAAAAAAAAAGTATTTCACAAGATTTTTTGGTATTTTTAAAAAATTCTTTTATTATAAAAAAATATTTCACAAGATTTTTTTGTCATTTATGTAAAAAAAATAAATATTTCACAAGATTTTTTTTGTATTTTGTATTACTTTGGTAAACTGAAATGAAACCAGCATTAAACATTAAATTAAAAAATAATGCAACACAGCATCTCGCAGAATTTCTTCTGACCAAAATGTTTTAATAAGTAACTTGTAGTTACTGATAAAAATAAACTGTTTCACAAAAACTTAAAGTTTTAAGAAAAGTTTTTTTTTAGAAAGAATAAATAAAATTAATGCAACAGAGCATCTCGCTGAATTTGTTCTGAGCCGACTCTGCCTCTCCAAATAAATTCCGACAAATATGAGCTAAAGAGCGTATCTGAGGTACCAAACTTTCGGCGAAGTTTGTGTTTGGCCCTCATCTACATATTCTCAATTAATTGTGTATAGACTGTAGAATCATTAGGATTCACAAAATTTCTTTTATGGACCACTACATCGTGGTCGTATACGCTACTGTCTACCTGTGATAAATTGACATATGCAGACCAACCATCGCTAATTATTCTACTGACAGGCATTATCCACTCTCTGATTATGGGAACAAGAGTCTCCCTTTTCCGATCGGCCACTTCCTTCAAGCAACAGCGACCCAATCGTCTCTCGACCACGCCAAACACCCAGTGTTTTTTCTTCGCCAATGTCCTCTATGATATTTCCAATGATAAAACTTGCTTTTCTCTATTTCCACTTCTATCGGAATTCCATTATCTGAAATACCCTCCACTCTTTGAAGGTTTCTGTCCAGAAATTGCGTGCATGCCTCCCTAAAACACTGCACCAATCGATTATGGTTACGTGGCTGAAACCAGTTTCTTCTATAATGTTTTTTAGCGGAAAATCTTTACTCCACAGATAAGTCACCAAAACAATTATTCTTAACGGGAGGTTGCTTTTCTCAAAAAAGAGTTTTTCCGTATTGAAAGTCGAAAATTGTTTTTTTGGACAACCCCATTTCCAACCATCACTGGATCTCGAATATTGTGTCAAGGAACAACTGACATGGCAGATTGCACAACTACAAGCATTTGCTAACAAACGATGCTTTGTCAGCCAGGTTTCTGTCAAGTTGGAGTAATGATATGTCTTCAGTTCGTATGAAATCATTGTCATATACTTCATTTATGATAGGAGCAGTAGCCATTATTAGAATATTATTCTTGGAAAATTACTAATGCTCGTTTCATTTCAGTTTACCTAAATCCTATTCTTGGAAAAAAAATCTTATGAAATACCTTTTTATAATAAATGAAAAAAATAAAATACAAAAAAATCTTGTGAAATACTTTCCTTATAATAAATGAAAAAATTAAAATACAAAAAAATCTTGTGAAATACTTTTTTATAATAAATGAAAAAAATAAAATACAAAAAAATCTTGTGAAATACTTTTTTTATAATAAATGAAAAAAATAAAATACTAAAAAGTTGTCATTTTGGCCATCCGTACACTATATTTTCTACCGATTTGACTTGGACGCAACCCTTATGAAATAGAACTTTGATGCGGCTATTTTAAAACAAGAGAAAATTAAGCTAAGACAAAGGGAAGTAATCCTAAAAAAGAGTTATCGCCCGTGAATTGTCAAAAATGGCGCAGGCCATCCTTTCTCAGAGACTATTTTACCGGAGAAACTTAATTAAAGGTGCCTTTCGATATATTTATTTAACCAGATGTTTCTCTTTGCCAGGGATCAAAGCTCCCATATCTCATATCCAGCCTTTAAGACGCGGATTTGTGTCTCCATCATGTAAGTGTAAAATCTTTAAACTATACCCTTGTTACGTAAACATTGGAATGTTGCTGTTGAATATTAGTTTGTGCTATTTACTAAATACCACATGGAAGCCTCGTTATGTTTTCAAGTGTAAAATGTAAATCAGTATCTTTTATTTGTATTTGTCTAAATTATAAAAGTAATAAGTTTCAAGCTGAGTCATAGAACGAACGTGTTTTTTTTGTTGTTTTTTTTAAGAAAAGGTATTAGTTAAGTAAAGTGACAACAAAACTTGACTGGATTCATGTTATTGCGTGTTTGAATTAAAAAAAAATTATTTTTATTTAGAGTTTCACTTTGAAAAGATAAGTTTATTATAATCGAGTTTATTTGCCCGCTTTCTAACCCCAGCAAGGTTAGACATGAAGTCAATGGAGCGGGAAGAGGGGTCACCTCTCCCAAAACGGGGCACTTTAAATGCGTGCAAAATTTACCGTGATCTGACCCATCGGCATTCTCCGGTAGGTACGCCCGACAATAAACAAATCTCATCTTACAAGTGAGAAAGTAGTGCCGTAATGCCCCCTAGAACGGAACAGAATCTTACTTCTGATCCAAGGGGTCGGGCTCTTAGCAAGCCAAAATGGGCTAGACAGGAGCAGATACACCATTTTGAATCGTTACGAACAGTCAAATAGCCGGCACTTCTGTAGTATATATGAAGCAGCAGATTTTCTGTCCTTCTACTGAAAATAAAGGGAGGTAATTCAACCGGAAGTGATTTTTTTTAAAACATAAAACAAAAAATGCAAGACTGATTTGTTTTTGTGTAACAATTAACAATTTCTTTTTTTTATTATATGAAGTAAAAAAAATTTAAATAAAAAACACTAACCCTAACCCTAAGAAATCAGGCGGTGTGCCTGTAAAAAATCTATTGTTTTTTGCGTCTGGTTCATTAAATTACCAATGTCTCGAAGATTAATCTCCTTTAACTCCATTTTCTAAATACTAAATGCAACTTCCGGTGAATTCTGAATGAATGGTACTTGGAGAAAAAAAAAACGGAACTCTTCAATTTCGATTTCTTAATTGGCAGCTGCTTCATATATACTACAGAAGTGCCAAATAGCCTGCTAATCGAGAACACGTGTCCCTTTCGACTGTCGTAATTAAAATGCCGTCAACCGAGGCTACTATGATAATGCTATGTCAACCTGTATTTTTCGCTTTTAACTAATCAACCTTGATTTGTTTGACCCCTAAAACTGGGATATAACATATGTATGATACAACTGTAACATGTTTTATGTTTCCCGCCAATGCTAAGCCAGTGCAATAATTTGTTGGAAATACAGTATTGATTTACTCCTCTCCAGGAGTTAGGCACAAGGCCAGTTTTTATCTTACTCCCACAAGTAAGGTGTGACCCAAGGTCGGGTCGGGAAAGTGGGGTTTAAAAATTGCCTGGGCAGCCCCGTCGGCATTCCCCGGTAGGGGCGCCTCAGGCAGTAAACAATACACTTACTCCTCCCCAAAGAGGGGAGGCAAAGCCTGGAAAGGTGGACCTCCCAAAACTGCACAGGACAGACCCATTGACCGGCGTAAATCAAGACCCGAAGGCCAAGACAACACCAGTATGGGGTGCAGTATCCATCGGAACAGATACTACACTTTGATCTTAGCCAAAAGAGAAATACAGTAGGTAGTATGTTTGAGGAATATATTTTGCCAAAGGAGAACATCTCGCAAAACCGTAATCCAAAGATAACTCTAGTGACAGCTGTTTCATCGCACGATCTTACTGATGTGCGTCTAGTGTGAGAAAACGCAAAAGTGCCACTGATTATTGCAGCTATGCCTAGTCATCTTTTTCTGTTCTGACGGATGTTATAATGGTGGGGCTACTATGACAATTTTTTATTACATAAAAAAAAAAATGTATAAAAAGCTGGGGTATCTTTTACAATAATCCGCAGAGTCGCCAACGGGGTCCAAAAAAACGAACAAGAACGGGGTAAAAAAAAAAATATGCAACAAGTGAAGGTGAGCTACGTCGAAAATAGATATTTTCCTACTTACCTATGACATTTGTTTGTATTTTTACGTAGTATAAATGTTTGGGAATCTTTAATAATAGCCCTACAACTCGCGAGTCGGGTTGAAAAAAAGTTGTAGAACGTAGTCAAAAAAATGAATATGCAACAAATAAATTCGACGTACGTAGACACTGGAGATTTTCCTAGTTATCTATTCCATTTGTTTGTATGTTTACGTAGGATAAATGGCTTTTTATTAGACATGAAAAAAGAAAAAAAAAATTTTCAAGTCATTTATTTAAAAAACAAAATGGCGTCATTAATTTTTGTTATCGGTGTCACGTGTGTGTGTTTTTTTTTTACCGGGACTCATAATCAAAGTGGCGTTTTTTTTTTTGGGGGGGGGGTTGCATTTTTGAAATGTAATTTTATGAAACGAACATTTTAACGATCATTTTGATCACCGAATGAGCGCGCATGTCGTTACGTCATTGGAAGACCAGGGATGACTGTTGTTTTGCTTTGTTCTTTTGCTTGCCTGAAATATGAAAACTTGGGGTTTTGATTAGGCTTAGGGCTGGGTTTGGATTAGGGTTAGGTTTAGGTTAGGGTTTAGGGTTAGGGTTAGGGTTTAGGTTAGGGTTTAGGGTTAGGGGTTAGGGTTTAGGTTAGGGTTAGGGTTTAGGTTAGGGTTAGGGTTAGGACTGGGTTTAGGTTAGGGTTAGGCATTTTTTTAAGAAACAGGAAAAATAAACATTACGGTGTGACGAATGAAAATAATATGTAAATAAAAGCACACTGACATGTAAATAAAAAGAAAATTATTTTATTCCTTTTGCTTAAAATGTAGTTTTGTTTTGTTCTTCTGCTTGGCTGAAAAATGCAAACATTGCGCTTTGACTATGAGTCCCAGTAAAAAACCAATTGAAACGAGACGAGACGAGAACGAGAGCGGCCATTAATTTTTTTTTTTTCATTTCACGTAAGCTAAAACTATTAACTTATAGAAAATAGCACTTTTAACGGATTATAATCATTAATAACTGTCACAGTTAACTTGGAAATTCAGTTTTATCGGCTACGGTAACTTTTATTTGTTGTATATTTGTTTTTTCAGCGTTTTCGTTGTTGGGCTATTATTAAAAATACCCAAATGTTTTTTTTATTAGATGTAAAAAAAATTCTTGTTTTTATGGGCACGGATTTTTACTATAAAACCTCGTTACGATACCCCCCCCCCCCCCTGTCTTGTCCAATGTTCGTGTGACAAAAATATTGATTTCTAATAAATAGCAGTTGGAACGGTTTAAAAATACAAACAAATATTACAGATAAGTTGGAAAATAACTTTTATTGGCTACAGTTACTTTTATTTGTTGTATATTTGTTTATATAGCGTTTTCACTCTGCGGATTATTGTAAAAGATACCCAAAAGCTGAAATAATTTATTTTTCTTCACTTTTTTTTAGAAGATCAACACCTAAGCGTTATTCATTCAGGGAATACGCTTTTTTTTTTTTTCTTGCACAGCGAGAGCGACACATTAGGAAAAATGCCCCCAGACCTATAATTAGCTTCGATTTATGGTAGCTTTATAAACTTCCTTGAATTTTAAACTTATTAAACAATAACGACGTACAATCGATTTTTTTTTTCAAAATACAGAAATAAGTGATGGAAAAATATAATTTTCTTGTAAAAATCTTTGCATCATTAAAAAAAAAAAAAAAAAGATTGAAGAAAACTACAATATAAAAAATAAATAAATTACACGCTTTCCACTTCAGAAAAGTTAACGTGGTAATGGGGGTCAACTACCCCGAGGTCGTACTTTGGAAGGCTACAAAAATATCCGAGAATGAACCTATCGCAAGTATCCCCATGACCCTCGTTAGGTCAAGTGATCTTCAGTAATACCCCCCCCCCCCCGAATCACCACCTTCATTGCGAAAAAGGAGATAATGCTTAAGAGGATGACTGTACCTCATCTGCACAAGAATCTGATTGTTCAGTACAGACCCTAGGTTGCCAGAATGATGCCAAGCTGAAGTTTGACTGGTATGATAACTGGCCGAAACCAGATGATATTTTTTTTAAATTTTAGAATCTGATAAATTGTGTTACGTTGCAATTTGATTTCTAAAAAAGAAAGAGGAATAATAATTAGCATTACAAAATTAAAATAAGAATTTTTACATTAAAAAATATGATTTTGTTTTTTTAAATCGGTACTTTTTAACTTTCTTGACTAAAGCAATTTCGTTTTGGCTATTTTGTGTTTTTGTATTGCATATTACTATGGTTTTATGTTATTTGCTTTATCTTTAAAAAAGATAAGACTTTAACGAGAAAGATGATTTTTTTTTTTAACTTGTTTTTTTTTTTTCATCTAAAGCTATTTTTCCTTGCATAAGTTTTTGACAGATTTATATGGAGATGCCCTGTGTGTCAAACATACTTTTCAGGTCAAAATTAAAATTTAAGCAGATCATAATATTTCTGTAATTGTGGTCCCACAGAAATGCCAGTTTGGGTTAGTCTTTTTGTGTGAAAGAAGGCATGGCCTGTAGAGGCTATGCCAAGTAAAGTGGGGATGGGAACGAGCTGCACTCGTTTGCCAGTTTCTGTTGCATGGACAAACTAGTGGACGCTGGGTTCATTTGGACATCGTTTCTAGCGGTGCTCAAACATGGGGGCAAAGGCATGGCCAGAGCGCATACATTCAGAGAGTGAGTGTTTTTCACAGAAAAAAAAACACTTGCTTTCATTAACCTAAAAAAATCTTTTTAAACATTGTCCTCTTCTGTACAGACAAGTAAAAAAACAAAATCATACTTTGCGTTAAATAAATTGTTTTTAAAAAAATACAAAAGAATAATTGAACAAAAACAATTCCTTCCTAAAACAAAAAAAAACAAATTTATTGGAAAAAGAATGTTTTGAAAAATCATTGAATAGTTTCTGCTTTGTTGCTAACAGTCATACAATGTGAACATGATTCAAAATAAAAATTAGGCTACAAAAATAACTTAATATTGATAAGAAGCGAAATTGATCCAGTCAAGAAAGTTCAAAAGCACGAAAAGCTAAAATCAAGTAATCGTCCCATTTTAAGTAATTGTTTTCATGACTTCTACAGTTATAAATAAATTATTTTTGAAATAGATTTTGTGTGAGAAATATTAAGGGAAATAATTTTGTTTTTAAATTAAAAGAATGGACGCTTTTTTTTTTATAGAACTAATTTATATTCCAGTAAAAATAAATCATATAACAATTTAAACCAATTGAATTTTACTTAAAATATGTTATATTGTTTTTTAAATCAGCACGGTAAAAAATGAAAAAAAAATGAGTAAAATTAATTTAAACATTTTAGCTATTTAATAGAGGAGAGTAGAAAGTGGACTAACTTGGGTTTACTTTCGGCAGCCTTGTAACTCTCGCTTCCCTTATTTTGTCTTTTAGTCCTCACATTCTATTAGTGATGTTTCTGACAAAGGGGAAGAATTGCTGTTTTCTGGGTCAGAATCTAACACTTGGCTAGTTTTCGACCTGGAAGTAGTTTTTTTTTTTTTTTTTTTTCCCCTAGCTTTTTACATCAAGTGGCTTCATGACTTGTCTGGAGCGACTCCCATAAAAAATAACTGAATAAAAAAAAATATATATACTGTTAAATTTAAAAGTGAAAGAATTTTAAATGTTGAAAAAACATTTTTTTTCAACATTTTTATTAATTTTAGTCATTTCAGTATTTAATGATTGCTTTAAAAAAATCTGTTTTTTTTTTTAAATATTTGTTGCAGCAGTAAATTTAGAGTAATGCCCCTTGAACCATTTTCAAGTTATCTCCTTTGAATTATACTGGCAATGAGTGAGAATGACTCTTCAGTTTTTGAAGTACAAAAAAGACTTGCTTTTACATGCAACTTTCAGATAGCTAGCCATTTCAGTATGGGACATTTTTGTCTACAGAATGTTTTTCAGACATCAAAATAAGTTGTTTGGTTTACACTCTCCATGTTTACCCTGGCAATTCATGCTTGCTCCGATTGTGTGTAGACCCTTTAACGTGGACTCTTTATTTTAGGAATTATGTCTGTTTATGTGTACCCTCATTTTCAAAGATCAAAGGGGAGAGAGTTAATTATGTATTGCTTAATTATATTATCATTTCGTTAGAGCATAAGCAATATGTGTTATTTCATTAAGACTCTTCCACCAAGACTCATGAGTTAGGCTTGTGACTTCATTTCTGTCCACATATCAACCTTTTCTCATGATACAGCAGTGTCAGTACTTTGATCCCTACTGACTTTACCAACTACAGCAGTGTCAGTACTTTGATCCCTACTGACTTTACCAACTACAGCAGTGTCAGTACTTTGATCCCTACTGACTTTACCAACTACAGCAGTGTCAGTACTTTGATCCCTACTGACTTTACCAACTACAGCAGTGTCAGTACTTTGATCCCTACTGACTTTACCAACTACAGCAGTGTCAGTACTTTGATCCCTACTGACTTTACCAACTACAGCAGTGTCAGTACTTTGATCCCTACTGACTTTACCAACTACAGCAGTGTCAGTACTTTGATCCCTACTGACTTTACCAACTACAGCAGTGTCAGTACTTTGATCCCTACTGACTTTACCAACTACAGCAGTGTCAGTACTTTGATCCCTACTGACTTTACCAACTACAGCAGTGTCAGTACTTTGATCCCTACTGACTTTACCAACTACAGCAGTGTCAGTACTTTGATCCCTACTGACTTTACCAACTACAGCAGTGTCAGTACTTTGATCCCTACTGACTTTACCAACTACAGCAGTGTCAGTACTTTGATCCCTACTGACTTTACCAACTACAGCAGTGTCAGTACTTTGATCCCTACTGACTTTACCAACTACAGCAGTGTCAGTACTTTGATCCCTACTGACTTTACCAACTACAGCAGTGTCAGTACTTTGATCCCTACTGACTTTACCAACTACAGCAGTGTCAGTACTTTGATCCCTACTGACTTTACCAACTACAGCAGTGTCAGTACTTTGATCCCTACTGACTTTACCAACTACAGCAGTGTCAGTACTTTGATCCCTACTGACTTTACCAACTACAGCAGTGTCAGTACTTTGATCCCTACTGACTTTACCAACTACAGCAGTGTCAGTACTTTGATCCCTACTGACTTTACCAACTACAGCAGTGTCAGTACTTTGATCCCTACTGACTTTACCAACTACAGCAGTGTCAGTACTTTGATCCCTACTGACTTTACCAACTACAGCATGGCCTAAACGCACCCACTTCAATATTTAACACTTTTAGGTAGTCAGATAACAAGATAATAGAGACAATTGCTAGCTCATGGTTTCTTGGGGATATACTATTCCTGTGTCGTTCCATTTCTATTTCCATGAAGAATGTATCCGTTTATAAAATATAAAATTAAAAAAAACCCTTGTTTAAAAGGAAAACCCTATTTTAATCAATGACAAAGATATGTCAGATAAAGTTCTAAAAGATGGACTGAACAAAACGAGAAAGATGTCTACCCCCGACCTATAGCAGTACGTGAAGAATTCTACATCAGAGAAGCCATCAATCCCATTCAACACCTGTGTAATAAGTGTAATATGTGTAATAAGTGTAATAAGTGTAATATGTGTAATAAGTGTAATAAGTGTAATATGTGTAATAAGTGTAAATATTTATAGTAGTGAGAGTACATTAGTGTTATGCATTGAGTTTGTTGCTTTTCGTTTGTGCCGTAGAAGCATTGTCCGGAGAGTTCTGTTGCCCGGAAGAAATGCTGATGATTTAGTACTTGTCCGTGAAAACAATGGAAGACCTTCCATGTTAAGTGAAAGACTTGGAGGAATACTATGGAAAGTAAAGGTCTGAAAGTGAATGTTACCAAGACCAAAGTGATGATCAGTGGTTGTAGTGTTGGAAAGCTCCATAAAAGAGGAAAAGTTCCCCTGCTCAGTTTGTGGAAAAGGAGAATTGGGTGCAATTCGATTATTTTGTGCTACTTGTAAGTATAAGGTACACAAGAAGTGCAATGGGATTACTGGTAAGTTGAGAAAGGATAACCAATTTGTTTGCAAGAAGTGTAAGACAATGGAGATGAATGAGAACTCAGATGTGGACAAAGTACATCTGTATGGCGAAGCTATTGAGATGTCCAGAAGTTTTACCTTGGCGTTTTTTTTTTTGTTTTTTTTTCATATATATTAATGTAAATCGCTCCAGACAAGGCATGAAGCCACTTAATGTAAGAAGCTAACAAGAATGAAATATGATTATCGCAAAGACAGGAGATGCCTATTGGCTTTAGTCTTGAAAAGACCAAGGTTATTGGTAGGAGGAAAACAGTCAGCAGGAAGAGAGTTCAACAAGCCTGCAGTTCTTGGAAAGAAGCTACTGGAATAGGAAGCTGTATTTACGATGAGTTATAAAAACAGAGAATTGATGGAGACCACTAGACCAGCGAGTCAAAAGAAGCAGGAAATACATCACACAATTCCGAAGAACACGTGCCATAATAGTATTTATAGAAAAAACTGAGACTAGTAACATCACGTCTGTGAAAGAGAGGGTGCAGAGAAGAAGAAAGGGTGAGACCAATCAAATTACAGATACGTTTCTGCACCTTATCAAGAACCCTCAAATGGGACAGAGATTCATCAGCCCAAATTTGACAACAGTACTCCATACATGGTCTGATAGTAGATTTGTAGAGATAGAGAATAGCCTCAGGTGTGTTAAAGTGTTTGAAGCGATAGAGAGAACCGACTTTACGAGAAGCAGAAAGAGCAATTGATCTAATGTATAAACTCCAAGAAAGATTTGATGAGTGAGAAAGACCAAAAAGTTTCAGAGTCCATTTCTCCCCAAGAGTAGAGGCATCCATGAGAATCTCTGGAAGAAAAGGGACATGCCTACGATTGAAAGACACAAGCTGAGTCTGAACAGGATTAAACGAAACCAGCTATTTTGTACCCCAATCCACAACTGAACTCAGGTCAACTTCTAGATCAGATGTATATTTCAACTGATCCGAGAGAGATGGGCAAGAAGCAACACCAGAATAGAGAGTGGTATCATCAGCTTTGATGTTAATTTTCTGAATATCATTAGAGCAGGTGCTAGTGTGATTGCAAGAGTTAGGAGTAGATGGAGTAAGTTCAGGGAACTTCTGCCATTACTAACCAGCAGAGCGTTACCACTGGATACCAAGGGAAGAATATATCAGGCATGTGTACACAGTGTGATGTATGGAAGTGAAACCTGGCCAGTGAAGGTTGGGGACATGTGTTGCATAGAGAGAAATGATATAAGAATGATACAATGGATGTGTAATGTGAGTCTTAAAGATAGGCTTAGATCTGATGACCTCAGAGGAAGATAAAATCTGGACAGTATAGTGAGGTGTGTGCAGAAGTGTAGCCTTTGATGGTATGGCCACATGTAAAGAAATGATGAAAGTTTTTGGGTTAGCATATGTAGAACAGTTGAGATAACAGGTTAAGTTCACAGGGGAAGGCGAAGGTAAACATAAGAGAAATAAGTAAAGTCCTGGCCAGAGTAAGGTTGTTTTGGAAGTCAATTTCTTAAAGTCGTCCAACACATGCCAGCATGTAAACTGTCATTAAACCAAATATAACGATGATGATAACACTGATCTTCAGGAGATGCAAGCAAATATTTTTCAACTTACCATGTAGCAATATGTGAGGAATTCTTCATCAGAGAAGCCATCAATCCAGTTTCACTTTGAGGCTGGAAAAAGCGGCGTGGAAAGAAGGATGCAGAACTTTTTATCGGTCCATGTAGGTATGATGTTTGCTGATGAAATCGGGACTGGCTGTCACTCTTCTCAATGTTGGTAATGGACCATTGTGCTTGGTCAGCCGTCATTTGGGACTCAGTGAATTCGTTGGAAGGAGCCGGCTCAACCGATCCAGAGTAAATGACCTCACAAGTCAAGTCAAAAGCAGATTGTCAGTCATTGTCTCGACAGCAGAAATAACTGAATTGTTGTTGATACATTGTAGATAGTTGACTCAATCTGTTGTGACGTGTTTCTGTCGTAGTGGCAGTAGTAGTTATAGTTGTGGTGATTTAGTAACAGAAACAGTTGTTTGCTCTCTTTTTTTCTTGTGATGTTGTTTCTGTTTTTCTCTTTCCCTTGGTTCTGTAATGTGTACGCAGTGTGATGATATATGGAAGTGAAAAAATGTAACAATTAAAAAGATAAACACCAACAAAATTCTTGCTCTATGCTATCAAATTCTTTTTTGTTTTCTACAGCATGCTGTAAAGTTACATTCTTATTGATTAAGCTTCTCATCACCTGCTCGGGGGGGGGGGGGGGGGTTAGAGCTTCAAAAAAGACGTCTGAATCTGATCAGATTGCTGGCAAAAGAGGATGATTTTGCTATTTTCTTTGCTACATGTCACTCCGAACTTCCTATCCATGACGTCATATCGTGAAACATTAGCTTTAATTCTAATTCTTAACTTCTAATTTTACGCTTTTCTACTTAAGTTAACCTTTATGTGGAAAATTCTGTTTCTAACATTATTTAAGTGATTCATCAGAAGCAAAGTTTTTCGCTTTCTTTTTCTCTTGTGATGATAGCAGCGATGTTGTTTCTGTTTCTCTTTCCCTTGGTTCTGTGATAGTTGCTGGAAGAATGCAACAAAAAAAAACAAAAAAACATTAACAGCATGCTGTATAGTTACATATTTAGTACATAAGCTTCTGCTCTCTGAGGGATGGGAGTAGAGAGCTAAAAAGACGTCTGAATCTGATCATCCTACCAGCCAAGGAGAAAGATTTTACTTTCTTCTCCGCAACGTGTCACTCCGAACTTCCCATCCGCTCTAATTCTAATCTTTAACTTCTAACGGAGAATTCTTTTTTCTTACCTCTGGTGCTATCAGATCAGGCTGTCTGAAGATACCGGCTTCCTAACCAAAAATGCACCAAACATTAATGTTATTGTTTTTTTCCTATCCCTTTGCAAAACTCAATCATGTTCTGCAAAGCCAAAAAAAACAAAAACATTTTTCCTCTACAAAACAACCAAACCAAACACTATGAATAAATACTTGAACATATCAGAACTTGAAGCATAAAAAACTTTTACCAAAATGACCGGATTCGGCATTAAATAAGCTGAAAATGGTTGATATGCCGTAAAACAACCAAACTTTTTTCTTACAAAATCTAACCTTACATGGAAAATTCCGTTTTTAACACACCCACAACCAAGTATTGGTACAGCTATCCAAATAAATTCGTCTGAGTCAAACTTGGTATAATGAGAATAATACTTCTCTTTCATTGAGTGTGGCCAAGCAGTTAGAATGCTCGTACGGCCAGTTTCAAGTTCTGTCTCACTTTATGACACCTTAATGTGGCTGAAAAACTGTCATTGGTCAACCCAGACCTAGTGAGTTAAATTGGATATGACAAAATTGTTCAGAAGCTGTTGGATGGAGGGATGGGTTTTGACCGACTTCACCAACACAAGACAAAGGGTTATGGGATCGTTTGCATTAGGCTATGATATACTCAGCTGAGAATGTCCCTCTTTGAACTAGAGCTCTCAAAAAAGGGCAATTACTTTATGAGACTAAGTGGTGCAAGACAAAAGCAAGCGAGATCACCAGAGTTTTTTTACCAATAGAGATGACATCATCTCCAGTAAAGGGGGGGGGGTGGTGTATAAATTATAGCATGAGCCACTGATAAAAAAATGATGTTTTTATTATTTTCGATAATGTACAGCAGTATGAGTTGCCAAGTTTATGAAAACAAAATCTTTTAATTTCATTTCATCAGAGTTGTATCGCATCTCGATTAACCCTCACCTCAAACATGTCACCCTACGAAACGAGCCATAATCATGTCCCATTTCTGTAATTTTTTTATCAAGCCTTGTTTTTAATTTTTAATGTGTAAAAAAATTGATATTGTCACAAACTAAATTTCTACGTTTTTGGCAGGTAGTTGATAAAATGGTGCTGAGGGTATAGAGGTACAGTATGCATGTTTTTCTAGAATGAACGAACATCCCCCTAGCACATATGGCCTTGCAGGCTATGTCTGAAAGCCCTTCGTTAAAGAAGAATTTGAAAAGTTTGTTTTTTTTAAAACCAAGTTTTTACTAATAACATTTTTTAAGTTTCTTTTCTTTTGTTTTTCAGCTCCGATGCTCTCTGGAGAATATGAAATGACCGATCCTCTTTCTGAAGATGAAGTGTAAGGTTTTGTTAATATTTTTTGAGATGTTTCATTATTTACAGCCATCTTCTAGTGAATCCTGGTTATGACCACAGTGTTTCAACCATTTTATCTTCTGACGTTTTTTTTGTAGCACACATTATTTCATATTAAAAGCGAAACATCTTTTGTTAGATTTTCATGCTGATGCTTAAAATTTTGATCAACAAATTGTAAATTCTTCCTTCTTGAAAGTTTAAGTCACATTTTTTTTAAGTGCTTTTCTTATCTGTATTTTCAGGCATTACTCTACGAATTTCTTCATTCTTATAGAATCACAATTTTATTAATTGTCTTCTGTAGGAATCTAGATTTTTGTTAGGCGTTACTATTAAAAGATTAGCAGCCAAAGCAAGTCTGTAGCGACCATATAATGAACAAATAATGATACCGCGATAACTGTTCAATTTTGTAAGAGAATATATTTCAAGCATGAATACTGTATGTCGCTAAATGAAGGAATAGAAAAAATGAAGCAGACATCTTGGAAGATAGATTTGATAATTTTACCACAATTATAGAAAGTCAAAACTTCATTCTTTTTTTATTCCTGTGTCTTCGACAAAGGTGGAAATAAAAACTGTGTCAACCCATCATGAGGAAAAAATAGTTAGGATTACTAAACATGACTATATATATAGCTTTTAAAAAAATTTTTAATGGAAATTGCTCCAGACAAGACATGAAGCCATTTGGTGTAAGGAGCTAAAAACAAAAAAAAATACTACTTCAAGGTAAAAAACTAGCCAACGATAACAGCAATTCTTCCCCCTTTGTCAGAAACATCGCTCATGGAATATGAGGACTAAAGGACAAAATAAGGAAAGTGAGAGTTACGAGGCTGCAGAAAGTAAACCTAAGGTCCACGTTACACCTGTTCCAATGAATGTATTAAGTCGTTTACGCACGCAAGTTGATTGTCTTGTCGCTGTTGTCTTTGCTGTCATCAAAGTTGCTTCTTCGTTTATTGATACAAAACCACATTGACACTTGTTGTTAGTTTATGAAAAGCTTTATTCAAAAGCAGAAGGACAGAACATAAAACAGGTTGTCTAGGTATGCGTGAGAGAGAGATTTCACTGCATCAGTCGCCCGACGCGTGTAACTTCTGTTTGGTCGTCCCCCCCTTCTAAACCCCTGAAGTTTTCCAATGAATTTAAAGATCGACGGTCTAAACAGAATGTGATCTAAAAAAAAAAATTGTGTTTTAGTGATAAAAATGGTTTTATGTTGTTTTTTTAAAAGAAATATTAAATGAGGAACCATTTCAAGTTAAAATCTATTTAGTATTACACATGTAATCTGAAGAAAAACACGCTTGAGAAGTGTAAATATGCTAGAAAAAATCGAGATTTTAACAAAATGGAGTCTTACGGAACCAGATGTGTTGTTGTATTCCTCATAGAGCCATGTTTTTTTTTTTTTGTCGCTCTAGACGGAAAAAGTTTTAAAATGTCTTTTTTTCCCTATTACCATGTAATAATAAACACTAGTTTATTACTGAATGCACCTTGCATTGAACAATTGAAATTTGAAATAAATTTGGACAATCGTCGCATATTTATCACTCTTTTTTCTTCTCTCTCGCTCTCTCGCTCTCTCGCTCTCTCTCTCTCTCTCTCTCTCTCTCTCTCTCTTTCTTATATATATATATATATATATATATATATATATATAATTACCACGTATATGCTAATTTTATTCAAATTTTCAAAGAAACGTCGGTTTTTACATTTACCACTTTTCCATTAACATGGCTGCTCTACTATCTAACAATTAAGAGATTTGTCACATCAATGTATAATAGAGATTGGTTGTTCAGATGTGTGCTAGACAAATATTCAGAAAGTGGAGAAAGAAAGTTAACATTTTTATGACCAAAATGGCCATCCCCATCTTTCTATTATCCATCATATCCAGATATTTTAATTTTTTACTTTTCTGACATACTTTGCTTAGTTGATCCAAGGGAAGAACTTTACAACTTAAAGAAATTGTACAGGATAATCTCCTAAACTAATGAACTCATCATTATGAATTTTGGAATGTATATTCTAGGCAACACGACAAGTAACATGGGCACATTATTTTTTTGTAAACTCTTTAGGGGGTGCATGTATATAAAGTTAGGTATTTGTATATGTTTATATATATTTTGTTGTACAGGATAGACTCCTAAGCTAACAAACCAACAATTAGGAATTTTAGTAAGGTGTAATATTAGCTATATTTAGTTTTATGCAAAGGGGTCAAAATAGGGGATAGAAGACATTTGTGAAATTTGAACAAATAGTTATTAGACATCAGTTAATAAATATTCCCAAATTTCAGTTTCTTTGGCTGATTTTAAAGGGTTTTTAGGGGGAATAATATGGGTAAAACCTAACATTTGAAAATTCATTTTTTTCCCAGATTTGCATTAAATTTGATCTATATTCATTAGATTTCAATTGAGCAAGATTCTCTGAATTTCAAGTATTTTTATTAAGACCTCTTAAGCTTAAGCCTGAAATTTTCGATATTTTCTAGAATCAAAATCATGTAATGAATTTTGATAAAAATTGAAATAGGGATTCTAGACATAAGGTTTAGTATCATAATATCTTGATTTTAATCTTCGTAATTTTAGGGGAACATAAAAGTGATACAAAACTGTTCTGTTCGGAGAAATTAATTTTACCCGTCCTGGGACGAGTATTCTTTTAGTATATATATGTATATACACGCACGCACACACACACACACACACACACACACACACACACACACACAGTGGTGTGGGTTTGCATCAAATTTTCATTTTCTATTTAAAAATTTATTCCAATTGGCATACATAAAGAGATGAAAACCACAGATATAGTTACGAAAGGAAAGTATACAATCGAACATGTATTGCATGAACAATGTATAAATAAATGCAAGTTACATTTTGTTGATTGTTCTGTGCTGCGACCAGAAGAGAGGAAGTATGAAAATAACTGCGACCAGAATTAGTGAAAAGCTTTCCAATATGGCAGCCTGTCGGAGCAAATCCGATATCTTGTTCTTTCGGTGCTCAATAGCTCAGGGAAGATAACTTGGATATGGTCTAAGGGAGATCACTCCTCATAATTTTAAGTCAACGGGTCCCTATCTACGTCAGATTTCCGGTAATATATATATATCTATATCATTGGATTATAATTTCTATTAAACAAATGCTGTTTAGCAGAGTAAATGCGATTTCTAATTTTAATGATTTTAATCAATCTCCTGATATTATTGATTTCTAATCTTCTACCCAAACCTATAAGTAATAGTCTTGCATATGAATTTTATAAGAAAGCCATTAAAAAAAGAATAAATTCTTTTTATATTTATTCTCATTTACGATTTACAAACAAAATTCTTTGACAACTGCTTGGCTTGAATTTAGAGTGCACTATTTGATTTTAAATATTTTGGTACATTTGTACATGAGGAACCGATACCCCCCCCCAATGAGATTGTACGTTTTTAGGCGATTACATGTAGATACCCAGAAAAATTTTGCAGTAAAAATAAATAAATAAACAAAGAAATTATTATTTTAAAGTTGGAGATCACTTTAGCATATAAATTTAACCTAAAATGATCACTTATTTCCGAGCCAGAAGTTTCTAACCGGACAGCGTTTTAAAGATATATAACCAAGGAGGTTAATAGGAATATTGAATGCAAATGCAATGAAATCCAGATCTCTAATGCATGCATATAAATAATTTTTAATAAATGGCAAAGGTCCACAATTTTCAACAATAGCCTGAAATATTTGGCGGTAAAAATTAAAAAAAAAAAAAAAAAAAGATTTAAAAACTTTATCCCTACCAGTAACTCTAAGTCCGAGTGGCAAAATATAATATTAAACTAAAACCAAAAAATAGTTAAATGTTGTTCAAATGTTATCTGATCGGAAAGTGGGTGATCATTTTACGTTAAATTTATATGCTAAACTGATCCTCCTCTAAAGTTTAAAATATTTTTTAATTTTTTTATATTTATCACCAAGTTTTTCAAGATGTTTACACATAATCATCACTAAAAAGTAGAATCTCATTTTTTTTGGGGGGGGGGGGGGTTAGCATAGGGTTAATAATGCCAATATTTTAATCATTAAATAATATTTTTTGAATTAGAATAGCAACCAATTACGTGGTAGGAAGTGTGTGTCTTATGACAGTCAGGTAGAAAAAATGCAGCCCCCCCCCCTTTTTTATACTTATGAGTTATCTATATAATACTAAAAGTCTATTGTTCTTGTATGTTTGCAATCAGCTTTCAGCTTTCCGGTTTTCAACATCCGGTTGCGCATGTGTAAATAGCATCGTCTTCAATCTGTTATTTCAATTCCGTTATTCTCTATTATGATTAACGAACGCATGAAATTTTTCATTCTGGAAATTTTTAAACAATTTCATTTAATTTCATCAAATAGTTTATTTGTTTTCTTCACTGCTAAAAACATTTAACGGGAGGACTTCGTAAAGTCTGTCGCAGTTTCAAAAAAACTCCTCCCTTTTAAAAAACAAAAACAAACAAACAAAAAAACAACACTCATTATTAATATCAGCCATACTAGCGGTCGGTGAACGAAACCACCTCCCACTTTCCCTCTCATAGATTTCACCACTCCTACTCCCTCTGTTTTCGTTACGTACGCGAGAAAGCCTGCTGTACCCCCTTCCTTTCTCAAATCGCCCTAACCAACCACTTATAATTCAGTAACTGTAATTTAAAAAAAAAACAATTATAATAAACAGAACGACTCATAGAAATCTATCTATATTCTTTTTTCATTTTAATATACTTTCATAGAAATGCTTCTGTTATGTAAAAAAAACCTATTTTCTTTATGCCACAAGTGTCACGCTCATACATGAATTCCATAGCTAATATAACAAACTGACCCAACGGGTCACGGGTGGTCACTTATAAAGGCCAAAAACCACTCGAGGATAAGGGTTAATAAGATGGATAGATTGACCAATCAATGATGATGAATATTATGAGAGGTAGAGTTGGGCGGTTTTGAAATTTTGGTTTCGGTATCGGTTTCGGTTTTTTTCCCTTAAAACCTCGGTTTACGGTTCGGTTTTTCGGTTTTTTTGAAAAAAAAATTTTTACTATGGAAGCTATTCATTCTCTTGTGTGATGATTAGTTATTATTCAACGTTTAGTTGAATTATGCCACTGTTTCGATAATTTTGTGACTGAATCATTCTCCATGATATGAATCATAAGTTTTAAGGTGTTGACTGTTGTAATCAAAGTTCTGATACCTTTTTAACAGTTAACTCGTTAAAACAGTGACCAAAGATTCATGAAAGATTTCTGAAGAATAAAACTGAGTTTGAATATACATTCTATCTAATTCTTTAACCCATCAGAAGCTAAAATATAACTCAGAAATGCAAGAAATTAAAAAACGAAAATTTATTTAAACAAACAAAATAATTTTACAAATAAAATTAAGCAAAAATGATGATGAAAATGAAATATACACACCATATACTTCTCGAATAGCCGGTGTTGACTGTTGGGATGTCTGTCATTTTGTGTGCTCGAAGTTCTGTCAACTGGTGCGTGTTGGGGTTAATATTTGTTTTTAAGACAGGGTAATAAAACTTTATAGACATGCGTAAAAAACTAGTAGTACACCCGAAAACCGCGCCAAGAGAAAAGGAAGGATGGTTAAAAAAAAGTAGAGATTATTAATTCACCTAAAGTCATCCGAATAAAGTGACACTAGCATTGGCAACTACTTTTTTTCTTTTTAAATGTTTGTACTTACTCACTACTTTTCGTTTATTTACTTTTACAAGTATTTTTTTTAAATTTCATTTTAATAACTTATTTTTTTAGATAACTCTGAAACAAACAAATAATTATTTTACAATTTTGAGTTGAATCAAATAGATTTTCGCCATCATACGGAACGCGTTTGATTTTTTCTTTTTCATTTGAAAATAGTTTATGCTAAAAATACGATGTCATGTTGTCTGTCGTATTTCTCTTTTTTTCATTTGAAAACTCAAAATGTTAATGATAAACAAACTGTAAACAAAGATTTCTTCCTACAAGTAGCAATACACATGAAAAAATTTAAATTGCTTAAAATATCTCAATAATGGCATATATAGAAAGAGCTTGATGATCTAAGAAAGAATCTTTTTAAATTTTTTAAATCTGACTAAAAATAAGGAAGTTATGACTATTTTTGTGCCTCGCACAATTGGATATTTTCCCCTCTTTAATACCATATGCGTTTCGTCACATTTTTTACACTAATTTTTCAGTAAAAATGTTATATCTTTGTTAAAACACAAGATTAAGCAATGAAATTTACCATATAAGTGTATTTTTGTACAAGAAATCAGAATATGCCACTGAAAATCTCCAGAAATTAATGGTTTCCAAGTAATCTGCACTAAGTGCACATAAATATGCTGCAATACCTTAAAAATACCATGAATCCATTAAAAGAAAGAAGTTAGAAAACTCAAAGTTGAATTGTAATACATTTTATGTACAAGAAACTAAAATCTAATACTAGGACTGTTTAAAAATGAATATATTGCAAGATTTCTTTAGCATTATTGTAGATTTACACCTTCTGCTAACTCACCCCCTTACCTCCCCAAAATATGAGATTCTACTTTTTTTATTTAGGCAATTACATGTTAACACTTTGAAAAACTTGGCAGAAAGAAAGAAACAAAAACAATTATTTTAGAATTTAAAGTGGGGATCAGTTTCACATAAAATAATCCCCCATTTCAAGGCCATTCTAGCGTTTTAGGACAGTTAATTATTTTTTCTATGGGAAATAAATCCTGTGCGTTTTTCTTGTTTTTTTTTTTTTTTTCTTTTTTTTTAGACGATTATAAGGGTTTTTGTGGGAGGAGGGGGGCTTACCACTTGAACTTCAGGTTAGTGGTAGGGCTAGGGGCAATTAAGTGTGAACACCCTGAAAACTTAGCAGAAAGAAAAAAAAACAATTCATTTAGAATTTCGAGTGGGGGATTAGTTTCACATATATTTAATGCAGAATAATTCACCATTTCCGGGCCATTCTAGCGTTTTAGGGCATTAATCAATTTTTTTCTATGGCAAATAAATCCTGTGCGGTTTTTTTTATGGGCGTCTGCTTTTTTTTTTTTTTTTTTTTTTTTTTTTTAGACGATTATGTGTGGTTTTAATGGGCTTTTTTGTAGGATTAGGGCTTCCTACTCGGACTTAGGGTTAGTGATAAGGTTAAGGAAGGGGTTTTGTTTTGGATGGAGGTTGCCATTCGGACTTAGTGTTAGGGTTAAGGGAGTTTTTTAGGAGTGGCTTGCCACTCATATTTAAGGTTAATGGTACGATACGTTCAAGATGGCATTTTTAGGAGGTGGGCTTGTTAGTCGTACCTAGAGTTAATGGTAGAGTAATTATTTATTTTATAAATTTCACTAAAAGGCAAGAATGCCCGGGAAATCGGAGATCATTTTACATTAAATTTATATGCAAAACTGATCCCCCACTCTAAATTCTAAACTATTTTTTGTTGTTTTGTTTTTTCTTTTTTTCGCCAAGACTTTAAGACGTAATCGCCTAAAAAAGTAGAATCTTTATTTTTTTTTTAAATTGGCGACTAGAAATTCATTACTACTAGAAGTTCGAAAGTTGAGTGAAAACCAGTATTTTTTAAAGTATTTTTTATAAAAGAACCAAATAGGATTAACTTTTTTAAGCACAAAAAGTATTTTTATCTCACTTTTAAAGAAGTTTATAAACGTATTTTACAAAGCTTTACAAGACGCTGCTGCTGATTGATTGTTATATCAACAATACTAGTAGCCATTGTTGACTTTCGCTCAAAAAAAAGGACAATATTTTTTAGGATAAGATAATTTAAAATTACTATTACCGAAAGACAAAACAACGTACAATTATAATTTTAATGCATAAAAAAAGATGAAAGATTAATTTATTTACTAGTTGGGTACGAAAAATGTAACAACATTTTCTATATTCATATTTTAAAATGTTTAAAATTCGTTCTAGAATGAAAATAAACAAAAATCGCCTCGTGTTTATAGCAGTAATTGCAGTAATATATTTGTTCAATCTGTCCTCTTACTAATATAACATTTTTTGGTAATATGCAATTTTATTCAAATCGGAAAATCTTTTCAACCGTGTTTCCTTGTATGTGGTGGCTTACTGTAGTAAAAACGCAATACCGAACGGTTACGGTTTAAAAAAAAAAAACCGATTCGGTATTCGGTATGGAGACGAAACCGAAAAACCGCGGTTTTTCGGTAAAACCGCCCATCTCTAATGAGAGGATTGAAAATCTCTCCACACCACCCACTGAAAATAACAGCCAGTCCATAAAACAGCAATTCTTCTTCCTATGTCGGAAACATCGCTCATGGAATATGAAGACTAAAGGGTAGGGGGGGCGAGAGTTACGGGACTGATGAAAGTAACCACAAGGTCCTCTTTCTACTTTAGGTATTTTTTTTTTGTTTGTTTTTTTTTTTGTGTTTTGTGTTTTTCTAAAAAAACAAAAACATTTCTAAATGTTTTTATCGCATTCTGTACTTCCTCAGTTATCATTTCTTTTTTTTTCTTCATTTTTAGGGTAAATATTGTTTTTGTCAACAAAGATGGAGAGAAGACCCCAGTGAGAGGAAAGATCGGAGACAATGTATTATACCTTTCTCATAGATACGGGATTCCATTAGAAGGTAGATTTTATTGCTTGATTGTATTTGCCTTCGTACAGAAATGTTTGTTGTTATAATTGTATTTGTAGGTTAATCTTGTATAAAGCTTCTCTTCCATTGCTAGAAAAAAAAGTTGAAATATAAACTTGAAACAAAAAAAAGATTAGAAGCCACAAACTCAAAAGGAAACAACAAAAAAATAACGTAGTTACTTCCCTTCCTCTGCCGAAAAGAAATAATAAAAAACCAAAGTACGTATTAGTATGTTTTATTAGATATTGCAATAATTAACCCAAATGAATCGAAGTAATGTAGCATTATGAGAGGGAGGGGGTGGGTCAAATAAAATCAGTCAAAAAGTTGACTGATGAGGGAAGTAAAAAGAAAAGAAAAATCGAAACTATAATTTCTGGGGAAATTCAAACTCTTTCACAGGTAACATGAGTTGGAACAAATACATAGAAGATACTGCCAAGGCTGCTGCAAGGAAAATGGGCTCCCTCTACTTTGCTAGAAAACTTCTCACACCTGTCAGTATCCTATATCTCTCTACAAAGCCATCATCCATCTATCCATGCATGGAGTATTGTTGTCACATTTGGGCTGGTGCACCAACCACTAGTCTCTCTCCCTCTTGGACAGGGTCTAAAAAAGAGTCTCTAATCTAATAGGTCCCATACTGTCTACCAAACTCCAGCCCCTGTCCCATCGCCACAATGTTGCATCCCTGTGCTTGTTTTACAAATATTTCAATGAAATGTGCGCCCACTAGGTTGCTGCTCTGGTGCCCCTCGACATAAATACACCCGACCAACCCGACAATCAACTAAATCCCACCCTTTCACTGTAGAGATCCCCAGATACTGGAAGGCTTTCTGCTCTAATAGTTTGTTTTCTCGAATTGCTAACCTTTGGAATTACCCCCCCCCCCCCCCTGCTCCTTGTTTCCCCTGACTGTACTGCCATGCAGAAATTTAAATACAATATGAACAAACATCTTGCTGCACAACTAGCCACTTAGACTAGTATATGGTTCAGTTACAATGTGCCTTGTTTAAGGTGAATAAAAGTTAAAAAAAAAAAATTTCAAAGTCAGGGGTGCTGATCCTGTTACTTGTCCACCCATTCATATTTCTGTAGGAATGGTAGTGGGGTCCATCGCTAAAATGAAGAATGGCAAGCCAGCTGGGCCTTCCTATATTATCGCAGAGATGTTGAAAGCATCTGGAATGACTGATACTACTTTAGTGGCTGATCTTGCGAACGTGCTGATCAAAAATGGCGATATTCCATCTGACTGGGAAACGCTAAAACATTTTAAAAAAAAAAAAAAGTATTAACCAGTGATGATGACTGTCCTCGGTCACTAAAAGACAAATCCTACTAGACTGAGGCAATTTTATTTTTGTCCCAATCCAGAGTGCCACGTTTTGGGAAACTGAATTTAAAAACCGATCTTGTGTCTAACTCTGACCTTGTGGGGAGGCAAGTAAATATAGACTGTTTAGTGATATGCAAGGGGATTAATCCGCTACAACTTCTTGAATCCCAATAAAACCGTAACTGCAGAGAAGTATTGTCCAGCATTGGTCAACAGAAGAGGTCCAATCCAGTCGCTTGACAGTGCTCGACCACATCTCTCACTTTGCGGAAACTTGAAAATTGGCCTAAAAAAGATTACAAATATGACCTTTATCACCCACTGTATTCATCAGACCTCTTCTATAAGTATCTCAATAATTTAGCATGGGAGAAAATTCCCACAAAAATGCATCCACAAAAATGCATCCACAAAAATGCATCCACAAAAATACCCACAAAAATGCATCCACAAAAATGCATCCACAAAAATACCCACAAAAATGCATCCACAAAAATGCATCCACAAAAATACCCACAAAAATGCATCTACAAAAATACCCATAAAAATACCCACAAAAGAAAAGCCTTTAGCAAATTTCTTGCATCCTTGAGGTCACAATTTTATGCAACCAGAATACATAAACTTGTTCCTGTGTTGCAAAGATGTGGTGATTGTAATGGTTTTTATTTTGATTACTAATATCTTTAATGAGTTTAAGCTGATTTACAAGCAGTTAAAGTTAGATTATGAAAATGACATAATTTTCTTACCAACCTTATAATATCACATTATATATGTTTATGGTTAGGGAAATTCCAAACAGTTTCTTTTTATTCACTATTTCGACATTTGTGTGAGTATTTTAATATTTAATTGTTATGATAAAATTATTATCTCTGAAAGAAATTAAATTTTTAAATTTTTGAGCCGAGGATTGATACTTTGGAGAATTTGGACTACTATCCTCATCTTGGTTGTTATTTTCACAACATTGCGGCCAATGTAACCTCCAACTCTTTTCAGGTGCAAAGTTTCAAACTTGGGAATCTTTGTCAAACTCAGAAACCTGTGTGGAATTTGGAACTGAACCCTTTATTTAATCCACGAGGGTAGATTGTTCTTATTCTGTCAGCCATGACCGGGTAGAAGTGTTAATTAATTATGTTACTAGTGACAAAAAGAAATTATGCTTCACAAGCGTTTGCACTCGCTATTTATCTTTTATATTTTACTAAAATATTCATATAAAATAATGGAATTACATCAGTAATTTAATTTTTCATATATAAATTATTATCATTTCTGATAACCTAAAGAAAAAAAAACACCCACCGTTTTTTAAATTTTTTTTATAGAGTGGAGGATTTCTTACGGAATTCATTTCAGGCAGTGAGATAAGTCTGAGGTAGTTGTCTGACTTGCTATTTGCTTTCTTGTTACCCTTCACCAGTTGAAATGGTTATATTCGAGTGCTAGAAAAAGGCATATGTTTTACTCGCTAATTTTTGCATGACAGAATGGAAGTATATATATATATGTATATGTATATAAATTCCCGAAACAGTTTTTCATGGTAAACAACTGATGATCCCTTAAAATAGTGTTAGAAACTAACTAATATAATAACTGTAAAAAATAAATTGACTTACATGAGTGATTTTCCACTGGAAGACTTGAGACTATAAGTTTTTTTTTTTTTATATAATTTTTTTTTTTTTTTTTGGATATAGTTTTAATGGTTGAGAAACTTCCGAGACTATATATATATATATTGGTCTTTATTATAGAGTGAAGAATTCTTAGTTGTTATTGCCTGTAGTAAGGATTTAACCTTCAACCTCCAAAAGACTGTCACTGAGAAGTGATTTCAAATCAATGCCTTTATCTGTTGTACCACGGAGTCGATGTGAACAATTCTAGTATGAATTTTTGTAGCTTAAAATCTAATCTTAATCAGATGTGAGACAGGAAGTTGCCAGTTGATTAAGGATCACAAAGACTACTAGTGATGAACACCATCTCTTTCATGATCGTGAACCAACGGCCTAACAATTGAAGTCAGGGAGAAACTTCCTCAGCCATAGCGAGCCTCGTATCAACATCTGCGGGTGTGGATCAGAAGGTTAGAGACAACCCCCCCCTCTTCCCGACATGGGAATCCTCCGCACACTGAGTCCAGCGGAGGACACTCAACCATCTGAGAACAGGTACGGGATGAGAAAAAGTTGCTATGGCCAAATGAGGCTACAAAACCAACCCAACCATCTGTGAATGTGGAGAAGAGGACCATACGATGCAGTATATGCTTTGTCTGTCATATAGCTACATGCTTCAAAGACACGCAAAGAAGGAAAATCATTTTTTTTAAGTATTTTTGTTATAGAAATTGTTAAATTTTATCAAACGACTTTTTCAGCATTTTGTTAAGAAGTTATTGAATAATTTTCCACATAGGTTGATGAATTCTGGCTCTTTGTCGCTTTTTAGGTGCCTGCGAAGCCTCTCTGGCCTGTTCAACATGTCATGTCTATGTGGATGAAGCTTATATGGATAAATTAGAAGAACCGGAAGAAGAGTGAGTAGATGTTTGGACTTTGTTGTTATCAGATGTTCATTAAACTGTTAATGTCGAGGAAAGAACCAATCAATTTTTTAGATGAGCATAAAACGGATAGGACATTATCAAATGAAAGAATGACAAACTCTATCCATACAAAATAATCAGTTTTACTGACAACGAAAGATAAAAGAGTTCATAGAATACGAAAGTTCAGAGAGTCCCAAGAACGTTATGGTGTGTAAGAAGAAATTGAATACACCTGTTTGTTTCAGCTGGCACCATGTGCATTTACGTGTGTGTAAATGAACAGGCATGAAGATATATGTGTGTGTATTAATGTGCCTTTTTTTTTAGTGTGTGTGTGTGTTTCTGTTGTGGGGTACAAATCACCCCTATTGAAGAACTAATGGAAGCAACCATCTATAATAAATACCATGGTTGCAAAGACTCAACAGAGGACATTCCTATTCATGTTTTACCGCATGGTAGGAATCCGGTCATCTCCTACCACATTTAGTGGCGTTACTGTATTGCTATGAATAAATACATTGTATATTTTAACCTGTCACAATTTGTGGTTGTTATCTTTGTGACCCCTAGCACGGGTCTACAACAGTTTCGTTGGGCTACAAAAGTTTGTGAAAGTCTCTAGTCATGTGTGTGCTATTTGTCGAGGGCCATTCCACCTAAAGACTTGGCCAGAGAGTATCGTACTCATGTGTGTTTGTCTCTAAAAGGAAGACTGAGAAAAACGCTGTGTTTGGGTTTTTATAGTATGGCTGTAATTCGGAATGAATATCTCTTGCGCTGTGATTGGTCAAAGGAAACTACTGATTTGAGCTTTTGTCCAATCAGGAGTCAATACATAATAACAATATTAACTGCTGCTGCCTCTTTGAACAAGCATTCACCTTCTGTCTCTTTGAACAGAATATCATATTCCTTTTTTGACTAATTCATTATGTTAACAAGGGCACTAAGACCTCTAACAATGTCATAAATATCATTATTAGGTTGGACAGAAGGTTCTTGCTGAATTCCAAATGTTTATTGACTTTTTTTTAACAATATGATGGAAACCGGTGATAATGCTAGGTTGTATACACCAAGTGTGGCTTGTGAGAAGCTTCTTCAATGAAATGGGTTAAATCAGTGACTGACAGAATTCTTTGCATTTAAGTCAGAAGAATTTCACACGATTGGAATCTTATGACTTTCTAAACAAATAGCAGAAGATACCCACAAATTCTGGTGATTAAAAACTGTCGTGTTGTTCAAAAATGGAATTGCTGGTTGTTGAGAAAGGATAACCAATTTGTGTGCAGGAAGTGTAAGACAATGGAGACGGATGAGAACTCAGATGTGGAGAAAATATATTTGAATGGTGAAGTTATTGACGTTGTTCAGAAGTTTTGTTCTCTTGGTGATACCATTGGGGCACAGGGAGGAGCAGGCGCTAGTGTGATTGCAAGAGTTAGGAGTGGATGGAGTAAGTTCAGGTGTTATATTTTCACTTGCTGATGGGTGTATAAATCCTTATACACCCATGTTGTCATCAAGAACCAAGGTTATTGATCGTCTGTGGATACTAAACCACTCGGACGCCGATGTTGATTTATAAAATGGTTTATTTAAAAGAGAAGAACAGTAGCAGAAAACATCAGAGGGTATGATCAGGTTGAAAGAATGGATGAGAATTCTTGGATTAATCGATGTAGAACAGTTGAGGTAGCAAGTTCAGTTCACAAGGGAAGGCGAAGGAAAACATGGGAGGAAAGTGGTAAGGATGACTTTGAGAGAAAGAGGGATAAATAAATATCTGGCCAAAGATAGGTTATTTTGCAAGTCAATTTCTAAAAGTCGTCCAACACATGCCAGCATGTAAAATGGACGTTAAACTGATCATAATGTATATTTTAATGCTTTATAGCATATTATAATAGTGTTTTTTTTCACGTTAACTTTAAATATGTTTGTTTTTTTTCTCCTCATGCTATGAACAGTATTTTCATATCATCTATTTTTTTTTTCGGATCTTACAAATTTTTCTCTGAGACTGTATGAAATAAATTTTTCAGGTATTTCTAAATATTAAAAAAAAATGTTATTGTCATTGCTTAACATCATTTAAAAATGTACCATTTCTTTAGAACATTGTCAAATTAATTTTATTTTTACTTTTTAATTCCATAAAACATTTTTACACAGCCATTTTTTTTAACACTTTTGTATAAAGAAATCTATCTATTATTATTCTAAAACTGAGTTAATCAACGTTTGTTTCCCTAAGGCCATTTTCCTATATATTTTAATCACACAAAATACATGCTAAAATATTTCTCAGTTTTGGGATTGAGTTATGTTTGAAAAAAATTACATTTTAATTGTTCTAATTAGCCACAATTTGCAAGTAACTCACCAAGTGACCCATCTCTTAAGCTTCTATCACTCTCTCTCTCTCTCTCTCTCTCTCTCTCTATCTATCTATCTCTCTCTGTTTATTAACAATTGAAGGTAATAAAGAAAGGAAAGAATAATAAAGATTAGAATAGTCCATAATAAACAAAAGGGAATACCACCACAAGCAGTAAGACTATTTTACCTGTAGCTGTAAGAGGGAGAGGAGATATAGCCAGTAGAAAGAGACTAATTTGGAATTTTTTCTTTTCCTTTTTTTTATATTTAACTGTCTTTGCAAACTCACTTTTCCTGATTCAAGCGATCTAATCTGAGCTCAACAGGTCACTTTTTTTCTGGTAACCAGTAGGCTTATTACATTTCTTTTTAGGCATAGATTTATTTTTCAATGCATAGAACCTAGTTTAAAATATCTCGTTTTATTTTCCACTGATATATTTTGTTTTGTTTTTTACTCTTCAGAGAGGAAGACATGTTGGATATGGCACCATTCCTAAAAGAAAACTCTCGATTAGGTAAGAATAGTCTTTTATTATTATTTGGGAAATTAACCCTTAAATGCAACAAAATGTCTATTCAATATATATTCAAGGAAAATGTGTCAAACTGCAACTTGTTTCACATCTGCAATGAGCCTGTTAGCAAGTGTGAGTAGGTATTAGTATGATGTTGCATCAGCACACCCGCTAAATAGGTAATCAGTATCTTCGATGTCACGGGCAAGTGAGAGTATGATATTATAGATATAATAAGGTGTTTTCTGTTCATGCATGTATAATATGCATTTTGTTTTGTTTTTATGCTGTGATATTACGGCCGAAGGCAATTGATATCTTTCTCTTCTATATTTGAATATATTATTTTTTTGTACCAATTATGTCATTTGTTGCACATTTGCTACATCTTTTATTTTTGCTCACTAAATGTTTTTTTTTTTCAAAAATCATTTGTACTACTATAAAGAAGTATAAATGATTTTAAAAAAAAAACAACAAAAAAACACCCCTATGAAATGTTTTTCACTTGATAACATTTTTTTAAAACCAATATAAAAAAAAAATAAAGCATTTAAGGATTAAGGAAATCAATTTATCAAACGAGAGATTAAAATTCATAGTTTTCTGATTTTTTGATACTGTAGAGTTAGAGTTGGTGTCAGGAGATGCTTCCCCTGAGACTGGAGATAGCCATTTTGTTGAGTCGGCAATGTCTGTATCTATCTGACTGAACTGGCTTGAAATGATGAAGAAAATAGGATCACCAGAGTTCCATATAAAAATACCAACATCTCTCAACGATTAAATCAACTTTATTTAACCGTTTTATTAACACAGAAACACAAAGATACCAGACAGGTTTGGTTCGGCAAGCATGTATTATATAAATGTAATTGAGTCCAGGTCTGTTGGTTTCATCCTTGAGTTTATTCCAGCCATGACGAAAGGCGAGTGTGAAAAATGCCACGTCTGTCTATATTGGCTTCTCAATAGGAACTGATTATATTTGTGTGCAAACAAGCTGGGCAGAAATGGAAAGCTGAGCATGCGCAGAAGTGTTCGAATTGCCCGATGTACTTCTATGCGAGTTACATTGCCTGTTTTAGCCAACTGAACTACGAGGGATTGCGTTTAAATACAAAAGAAAATAGATCTCAGTCATGTAACTGCTACAATACCAAAAAGCAATCTTTCTGAAGATAAGAGTATCAATCGCATTCTTATGAACCTTAATCATTACTCATCTATCTGTGATGTCAGTCATAGCATCATATATTTTTTGATCTCTAAGGAAACTTACATAAAAAATATTCAATTACTTTGTTAGTTTCACTAGTTAAGTATTACTGTATGCATAACACTCTCTTTTTTATACTATCAAAGTTTACCGTTTAAACAACATTCAAGCGAAACGTGAATGAAAATTTAAATAATCAATTCAGTTACCATGTATTTGTTTATAACTATAAAAGCACTTTTCAAATACATACATTTTATGTTATTCACTCAATGCAAGACAAAATATATTTCTTGCTCTTCACCCTCTCTTGTTCATTATCTCACTCTCTTTCTTGCACTTTCTCTTTCTCGCCCATATTTGCATTGCTTTAACATCATAGAAAGAGAGAAAAAAGAAAAGCCAAATATTTGACCTAAATAAAATATCTTTTTAGAATTAAATATTCCATTAAAAATGTTGTTACTCATCATCATCATGTTCGGTTTAACGTCTGTTTTACATGCTGGCATGCATTGGAGGGCTTTAAGAAATTGATTTCCAAAATAACCTATCTCTGACCAGGTTTTTATTGATCCTTTCTCTCAAATCCATTTTTATAACTTGTTCCAATGTTGTCTGAACCTGCTACCTCAACTGTTCTACATCTACTAACTCAAGCATTCTCATCCATTCTTTCAACATGGCCATACCATCGAAGACTCCTGTTCTACATACATCTCCCTATACTGTCCAGATTTAATCTTCCTCTGAGGTCATCAGATCTAAACCTGTCTTCAAGACTCACATTACACATCCATCATATCATTCTCATATCATTTCTCTCCATGCCGGGCCAGGATTCATTTCCATACATCATCGCACTGTGTACACATGTCTGATAGACTCTTCTCTTGGTAGACAGTGGTACCTACGTATTATTATGTAGTAATTTCATGCAAATCAGAAATATTTAAATTTTCAAATAGGGTATGTTAAAATTTAAGACTTATGTCTCCAAATTCTTTGAAAAAAATTGAAAATTTAAGAATCTTTCTTAATTGATCTCATATGGTTCAAATCTCATGCAAATCGGAGATAAGAGAATGGGAGGGGGTCACTTTTATGACCCACCAACACCATCAAAATATATAAAACTATGACTAAAATATCCTGAGTAACATGCTGATCACAAATATGTCATTTGTTTTGGTAGGAGATCAACTAATGCCTGGACACACACACACACACACTAATCATAGGAGCTACAGTGTCCCTGATGATGCTTGTTTAAACAGAGCTGAGAGGGAAAAGATAATTGAATACCAAGATCTTATGTACGTCATGAAAATAAAATCTTAGGAAGATTTCCATCATTCCGGTAATCATAGGATCTACCAGGCTCATGAAACAAGAATTTCAAAAACTACCTGGCGAATATTCCCAGGTAAACCAAGTGCAAGAGAGATCCAAAAAATTGTGCTTTAAAGGAACGGTTAGAATCCTAAAGAAATCTCAGTTGGAGTCTCTGAAATAGCGGGTAAATCTCTGGCATCCAGTAGGATGCCCCATCCATAGCAAAACAAAAAAAAGACAAAAAGATAAGTAACATCTTTGCTATAGATATACAAATTTCATGCTTTTGCTTGTAACTTTCTACTCTGCTAGTATCTTCTCATCTTCTCATCTTCTCCCTTATCCATTCCATTGCTCGTTCATATATTTTATTGAAATGTTACACAAATATGAATTTCATTTGCAGAAGAGAATAAAGAACGCATAAATCTTTTCTACTAAATCCTCTTTTATCTCTTAGTTCGAAATGTATAATATAACTAATTATAATCTGAGGCATTGTATGATTAACATATTATACTTGAAATTTACACGTTACTCTATAAAACAGGGTGACCCCCCCCCCTCCCCCAAATGTCATTCGTTAATAAAATTCACAATCCTTTTTGCAATCCAACCATATTTGGTACAAATAAACTCCACTCTATCCCCGACTTGTCCGCCAAGTTTCAGTCATGAATGTCCAACAGTCTTTGTTTTATCGGTATTCTATGATAAGCACACCTGGCTACGATGTGAAAAAAATGTCAATGACTCTTGACATGCTCTTCTCTTTGCATTATCCTAATTTTGGCTGTGATAGTCCTTTTCAATTTAGCGATCGTCTGGAGATTGTTTTTATAGACATTATCTTTGAGGTAGTACCACACAGATAAAGATCGGGGGGGGGGGGGGGTAAGTATGAAGACTATTCAGGATCACACCTCCTATTAATGAGACGATCACCAAAGTGTCCCTGCATATCGGTGAATGGTGATGAAACGATCACTGTTGGACATTCCTGAGTGAAACTTGGTGGACAAGTCAGGCAATCCTCCTACTTATAGCCTTGGTCTTTTCAAGACTAAGATCAATAGGCATCTCCTGTCTTTGCGCTAATCATCTTTCGTTCTTTTTGGCTCCTTACATCAAGTGGCTGAAGCGATTTCCATAAAATAAAAAGAAATTGCGTAAAGACCAACTGACTTTTAAAAAAGACAGATTAAAAGGAGACGAGAGTTCTTGATTTGACAGCTGCGAGGAAGCGTTGGTGTTGGACATTTTGTCAGTGTTGTTACGATGTTCGATGAACACGAGTTCCTTCTAAAGTTTGGACCATCATTGTGACCTTATTATAGCTACAGAAGATTTATATACACCTTTTGTTTCTTACGATTTCTCCTTATCCGTATATGTAATAGCTAATAACTGTATATGTAATAGCTAATATCCGTATATGTAATAGCTAATATCCGTATATGTAATAGCTAATAACTGTATATGTAGTAGCTAATAACCGTATATGTAATAGCTAATATCCGTATATGTAATAGCTAATAACTGTATATGTAATAGCTAATATCCGTATATGTAATAGCTAATATCCGTATATGTAATAGCTAATAACTGTATATGTAATAGCTAATATCCGTATATGTAATAGCTAATATCCGTATATGTAATAGCTAATATCCGTATATGTAATAGCTAATAACTGTATATGTAATAGCTAATATCCGTATATGTAATAGCTAATATCCGTATATGTAATAGCTAATAACTGTATATGTAATAGCTAATATCCGTATATGTAATAGCTAATAACCGTATATGTAATAGCTAATATCCGTATATGTAATAGCTAATATCCGTATATGTAATAGCTAATATCCGTATATGTAATAGCTAATAACTGTATATGTAATAGCTAATATCCGTATATGTAATAGCTAATAACTGTATATGTAATAGCTAATAACTGTATATGTAATAGCTAATATCCGTATATGTAATAGCTAATATCCGTATATGTAATAGCTAATAACTGTATATGTAATAGCTAATAACTGTATATGTAATAGCTAATATCCGTATATGTAATAGCTAATAACTTATGACCATTTCATTATTAGTCAAACGGCTAATAAATCACCGTCCTATGGATTTCTTCCTTTTATTTGTTGATCTTTTTTTTCTCCGTTTTCAGGCTGTCAAATAATCTTGACGAAAGAAATGGAAGGCCTCCACCTCACATTACCTCAGGCAACTCGTAATTTCTACGTTGATGGACATGAACCGCAGCCTCATTGACACCACGTGTTGCTTAATCCCTTTTTTATTATTATTTTTTTCATATAGAGGTTATTATGCTGCTATATAAATATATATGTGTATATATATATATATACTTTTTTATTAAAGTAAGGCATGGATGCATTTTATTCTTGCCGAGATGATTTAAACTGACTGACCATATCATTTTTCTTTTCTTTCACAACCAATCATTCCAGTATGAAACTGGATAATTTATAAAAACATTATTTTCTTTTATATCCAGTCTTGTCAATTAGTTTTCAAGAGTATTGAGAGGATTGTTTTCTACTCTGATTATAATCCATAAAAATGTAATCTCTGTGGATAAAACTGATCCATGGGTTCGTTTTGTATTGGCTTAAGAACTTGTTAAGCCAAGGGAGTACAGGTGGCGTACTGGTTGCCAACAGAGGCGATGGAGTCATCAACCTGAGTTCAAATTGTGTTGAATCAATTGCATTCACTCATGCAGTATTAATATTGGGGAAGGTATGAACCTTCAGCTATGGGTAGAATAGCAGTTTACAATCGTTTAGCTATTGTGTATCAGTATTCGATAATCTACAAAAAGGTTGATATATCGTAAAACAAACAACCCTCATCATACAGTCGAAATGTCATAACATCTTCGTGTAGTTGTTAAATAATATACGCACATACGTAACAAAGTGTATAGACTGAACTGATAAAACATTTATCAGCATGTAAAGAATGCATAACATATATATGCAAGCTATTTTGTATTGAATGAATCTATAATTGTAATACACACACATACACACACACCTCAAATACCTAGAAAGGTATTGTCACCTAAAAGGATATTTTACTCAGTAAATTTTAGAAGTATTCATTTATTTTCCTAATAAAAGTACCTTATTTTTTTTTTGTTTTTACACATAAAATCTTATAAAACTGTGTTTTTCTTCTTTTTTTTCACGCAACAAATATTATTATAGAAAAAAATACTTGTATTGTTTACTTTGATTATTAATCCCTATCTTGACCCTCCAGATCTAGATGGTTCGTCTGGTATATATATATATATATATATATACAGGGCTTTACGCGCTCCACTACTTTTGGAGCTGCTCCCGCTCCTGCTCCAATGCCCAAAATTGGAACTGGCTCCTCTCACGCTCCCCATTTTCAAAAAGGAGCCGCTCCTGCTCCAACTCCTATAAAAAATGGAGCGGCTCTTTTTCAGCGCTCCATAATAAAAATATACCTTCTTTCATAAACGTTCTATTCTGCCAATGAGTGGTCAAAGGATAGGGATGGGCGTCAAAGGATCTCGTCAATATGGGTTGAGATGTCACTTTAAGTGTAAGACCGTAAGATAATATAAAACAATAAAAAAAAAAAGATTGTTAAAAACATTACAATTAAATCGTCTTCTGCCTGAGCCCCTCCCTCTCTCTACCAGAGATATAATTTTTAAAAATAATTATATATATATATATATATATATATATATATATAATTATTTTAATAATAAAAAAAATTTCATTATCATCCACAGAAATGTTTCAGCTTTTCTAGAATCATCAGTGTGGAAATAACTTCCGCTGGTCACACGATTTGAACCCCGGACACAAGTCATCTTTTAACTCAAATTCGAACCTATTGGGTGTTGCAGCCATCGTAACAGCTATGTGGAGTGAGGAGAAATAAAGTCTATTATGTTTTTTAAGAAAACATAGTGTTCGACAAATTCAAGGGACAGAACTTGCAAGTTTGTACTAATTTGGAGGCTTATTATTTTTACTCCTAAAGTGCCCAGCTGTAAAGGGTGGTTTAGAATAATTATTTTAATAATAAATATTTTTCATTATTATCCACAGACACATGTTTCATCTTTTCTAGAATCATCAGTGTGGAGATAGCTGTTAATCACTGCACATAACCCTCATTCCTTTGTGATCTCATCCCTTTGTGACATCGTCCAGTGCGCATGGGGACAAACAAGATAATAAATAAGATTCACAGACTTATAGTAATATATAGATATATTTGTACCTGTAAAAACATAATCTATATAAATATAAAATATTTTAATTCTTTTTTTTTTCATGGTTTATTTTTGATCTTGGAAGATAGTTAAATTTTAGCTGGGTTTAGATTTACAATTTTGTTGTACAATAAATATGTGATCTTAATTGAACAAAAAAAGTGGATGCAAAAGTTATATTTTTACTCATTAAGTGTTCATATATGTGAAGTAGCATTTCTTGAACTAGAGTTACTTACCTTGGTTCAATCTTTAATGTTAGAAAATAGTTTAAGTACAAAAAAAAAAATTGCATGAAAGCACAGTGATCTCTGCAGTGAAATGGGTTGATAACGGACAGCTAGCCTGTAATAATGTATTTGAGTTACTTTTGATTCGTTAAGTTTACTTTCTATCAGTTTTGTTTTGTCAAATAGTTTTCATGAGGTCATAAGTTTTACATATACATATATATAAACTTTGGGTGAAAGGCTCGGCCTGTAACACCTGCTCCATGCCTGGTCTTCGTGTCACTGCGTGGGTTGAACGGAATATTGTCTTTATGACCAATGCTTGTCCAGTTGTCCCTTAAAATTGTTGGCATTGACCACCACTCCAGCAGTTCATTTCAGCTATTGACCACCCAAAGCACAAATAAAAACTTCTTAGTATTCAGTATTCCATACTTCATAGAGAGTGTGAGATTCTTGTTGTGTTCGTTGTGTTCAGAGATAGTAATCTTTGTTGATTGACCTTGTGTTCGTTGTGTTCAGAGATAGTAATCTTTGTTGATTGACCTTGTGTTCGTTCTGTTCAGAGATAGTAATCTTTGTTGATTGACCTTGTGTTCGTTGTGTTCAGAGATAGTAATCTTTGTTGATTGACCTTGTGTTCGTTGTATTCAGAGATAGTAATCTTTGTTGATTGACCTTGTGTTCGTTGTGTTCAGAGATAGTAATCTTTGTTGATTGACCTTGTGTTCAGAGATAGTAATCTTTGTTGATTGACCTTGTGTTCGTTGTGTTCAGAGATAGTAATCTTTGTTGATTGACCTTGTGTTCGTTGTGTTCAGAGATAGTAATCTTTGTTGATTGACCTTGTGTTCGTTGTGTTCAGAGATAGTAATCTTTGTTGATTGACCTTGTGTTCGTTGTGTTCAGAGATAGTAATCTTTGTTGATTGACCTTGTGTTCGTTGTGTTCAGAGATAGTAATCTTTGTTGATTGACCTTGTGTTCGTTGTGTTCAGAGATAGTAATCTTTGTTGATTGACCTTGTGTTCGTTGTGTTCAGAGATAGTAATCTTTGTTGATTGACCTTGTGTTCGTTGTGTTCAGAGATAGTAATCTTTGTTGATTGACCTTGTGTTCGTTGTGTTCAGAGATAGTAATCTTTGTTGATTGACCTTGTGTTCGTTGTGTTCAGAGATAGTAATCTTTGTTGATTGACCTTGTGTTCGTTGTGTCCAGAGATAGTAATCTTTGTTGATTGACCTTGTGTTCGTTGTGTTCAGAGATAGTAATCTTTGTTGATTGACCTTGTTTCTTCTTGTCAGAATTTTGTAGCCTTGAATCATGTCGCATCAATAATACATTGAGGGCAGCATTATTGCTTCCAATCTCTTTTTATAGGACAGATCCTATAGTGTCGAACACAGAACTTTCTTAACCTTATCGATGTCAGCAGCAAATTGGTGAATCCTGGGAGCATTTTCATATTCCAATACCAGCCTAACAATTGTGGTGAATAGCTTCTTCATAATTATCTTATCTCCAGTGGCGAAAGTCTTTTTTATTAATCCCAGTGTACGGTTGACTTTCTTTAGTGATTCATCAACATGCTAGTTGAATGCCAGTCTATTGTCAATATGTACTGCCAAATCTTTTTCCACCTTTTGACTCCTCAACGTCTTTCAGTTTTATATAATATTTGAAAGATATAATATCTACTGCTTCATAAAGCTTTCTAAATAAACCTCTTTATAACAACATCAATAATAATAACAACATTTTAAAAATTTGATAATAAATTTGTAATTTCTATTTTTCATATTGAAAATAAATGCTATAAAATAATTGCTGCTTCGGTCAGAAGAATCATTTTGACTTTTGTTTGTTTGTTTTAAGTGCAAATTATTATATTTAAAGTATTATATAGAATAAAAATAGAAATTCTGTATAATAATTTCTGTAAATATAAAAGATTCTAGTTTTTTTTCTTTTCTTCTTCTTTTTCTGATGGATGAAGTTACATCTTCGGAGAGTTACTTACTCTTTCCCAAATTTGATTTTTTTTTTCTGTTTCTTATTTGAATAAAGTCTATAAATTTATATTGTATTCGAATAATTTATAAAAGAGAAACAAATTTGGGAAACGACAAGTCTCCATGCCTCAATTGGACATGTTCGGCTGTTAACCACCATAGAGACATTGCTACCCACATAAAGATAGAATTCATCATCATATATGAAATGAAGTTAGCCGAATTTTCGATTTTATAACTAAATAGCTTAAGTTTCAAAATATCAATATTTCATTTGGCCATTTTCTTTTCTTTAGTATTGGTCCATGTTGTTAAAAAGAAAAAGTGTAATTCAATTTAATATTTTTGCAAATACAATTTTTTCTGCCATCTTTCTTTTTTTACAGCAAATGTCAATTACAGATGGAAGCCATTTTTTTATATCAGCAAATTTCGCTATTACAGAATAGTAATACTGATACATTCTTTCATTTTTGTAAATAACTGTTAAAATACTCCTATTTTCATTCACATATAAACTACCATGGAAAGAAATAAGTAATATCTGAAAACTTTAAAATTTTGATGTCGAAAAAGATTGTGTGACACATTTGTAAATGGATGTTTTCATTTCTAAGCATAACTCAAATAATGTAAGGGAGATAACATGTTTTAGCTTGAATAATTATAATAACAGTTATCTCCCTTACATAAGCATTTTTCCCCCATTTTTTTCTCTATATTAATAACACTAGCAAATATTTTTGCTAGTTGTTTTATTTAATTGCTCAGTAAAATGTGCTTGTTTTTTGTTAGTTTTTTTACAAAAAAAAAAAAAAAAAGAAAGAAAATCACCCCATCCTTTATTTTAATAAATAAAACACGGAATAATAAAAACATAGTTTTTAAACAACATTTACCCTTTATGGCGTAAAATGTAAAACAAAAAATTTTAAACTCACTTAAGGTTATAAAAAGATAATAATATTTGAAGTTTTTACAAATCGAAAAAAAAAAAAATGTACCTAAAATAAAATCAACAATTAAAAAATAAAATACAGTGAACACGATTCTAAATTTAGTTATTTAATTGCTCAGCAAAATGTGTTTGTTTTATTTTTACAAAAAAATAGTAATTTTTAAATCAATTATTTTTTTAAATTAAACAATTTGATTCAATAAATTTGTGCTTTAAAACATAATTTCTAATAAGATTTAAGAAACAAACAAACCCAAAACGTTTTAATAAAAAAATCCGTATTTGTTCGTCTTTTACCATAGTCCGTTTTTCACAATTTTTTACTGACCATTTTTTTGTTATTTTTTTTGGGTGTACGCTTACCTACCCCCCCCCCCTCCCGAATATTTGAGATTTTAGGAGAGGGATCAGTTTTGACCAAGTTGCATGTGTTGTTCTTATGGACCAACTTATTTTTCGGTGTACAATTACCAGGTCACTAGAGAATTCCGCTTTTTTTTTGGGGGGGGGGGGCGTTCTTTAAATATTTTAGATTAACCATTTGGGGGGGGGGTAGCTAAGTATACACCGAAAAAGAAACAAAAAAATGGTCAGTATAAAGTTGTGAAAAACTGACTATGGTCAAAGATGTACAAGACTGATCCCCCTCCTAAAATCTCAAATATTTTTAAAATATTCCCCAAAACCCGGAATTCTCTCGCGACATGATAGGTAATTGTAAGCAGAAGAAGAATTTTAAAAAATTGAGATGGTCAAAAAGAGGGGGATTAGTCTACGTTGAATTTACATTGAAAACTGATTCCCTGGTTTAAAATCTAAATTTTTTGAATTTTTTTCCAAAAACCCCGGAATTCTCTATCGACATGATAGGTAATTGTACACCGAAAAACATTTTTTTTTATATTGAGATGATCAAAAAGAGGGGGGTCAGTCTACGTTGAATTTACATTGGAAACTGATCCCCCTTCCTAAAATGTAAAATATTTGAGAAAAAATTCCAAAAACCTCGGAATTCTCTAGCAGCCTGATAGGTAAGTGTACACCGAAAAAAGAACAAAAAAATGGTCAGTGAAAAGTTGTGAAAAACGGACTATTGTAAAAGACGAACAAGTACCAAAAAATCAAAGTAAATATATAATTTTTGAACGACTCGTACAATAAATCTCAGAGAATGTGTTGTTTACATGTTAATTATTAAATAATGCGCCCCTGTTTTGTGTCTCTCTCTCAATAGAACTTTCTGTGCGTTCAAAGTAGAATGTTATACTTAATAATCAGAGGGCGGGTAACCAAATGTTGGAGTGGACGCTGACTGTTCCATCATATTCCATTACAATGTAATTTAATTACGTAACTCAATTATATAGATTAAAAAAAAACAATGTCTTTAATTAATTCTATTTATAATTTTTATTACGATTATTATTGAGGAAAATATTTTAAATAAATCTGGAAATCTGAAAAAACAATCATGAGTGTATATTTGCGAATATTAATTTATTAGAAGCTTTAAAACAAATTATGTAAATTTGAAAGATGCGTGATGTTTGTGGAAGTTTTGGAATGGGTACATATAGGAGCTGATAAGTAGATATAAAAAGAGAGCGATCAAAGCTAATAATATAGTTTCGGCTTCAGATAGATACATAATCTCCATTATTAATAGATTATGTGACCACATCGCGTGTTTTAATATGTGTGTTTCTCGCCTGTGTACATGACTTACACATCATTTTTTTAGATTTACTATTAATCTAATGTTCATTGAAATAAAAAAATTTAAAAACTATACAAACTAAATTTTATTTCTTTTTGTGTATAAGTTAAAAAAAAAAAAGGTGCAAACAAAAACATTTACATACCAAAATGACATTACTGCATCCCAGTCAATGCCGGGTAGGTACAGCTAGTATCATATATAAAGAAATGCTTCTATAGCAAGATTGGATGTGGGTGTGTAAAATTAATGTTAAAAACGGTATTTCCCACATAAGGTTAGAATAAGCTGAAAAGTTGAAAATTCCATTCGAAGTTAAACAATTAGAGTTGGGACTACGTGTCAGGATATACGCACAGTATTTTCATGTCATCTTGATAGTATTTATGCCAAGGGTCTCAAACATGTAGCCTACATGCAGCCCACAGACCGTCTTTTGTGGCCCATGAGAAACCACTTTTGCAACCAATATTTTGCTTAAATTTTAATCTGTCACCCCTTTCATACTGTAGGATTTTTCAGAATTTGGGCAAAAAATGAAATTTTAAAAGCAGAAAAAGTCGATATGATGGGGGGGACAATAGTCTTTTTCAGAATCAGCATTTGATTTTAATTGATTAAAATCACCTCAAACGGAAACCAGCAGAGGACAAAAGATTTTTTTAGTTGACTACTGAATAAATGTTGAGGATTTTATTTCACTGAAAAGAGCTTTATTTCCATTGGCAAATCTTTTAGACAAAAAGTAGTTGATAACTAAATACTAAAAGTCTAGAAAAGTACAAAATAAAAATTGTTCATGCCTAGAAAATGACCTCCAGTCTGTGGTGGAATGGGGCCTTACGTGGATGCTTATATTTAATCCTATCAAGACAAAGCTTCTTTCCTTTAACGAGTATAAGAAACCTTACAAACCACCAATTACTATGGCTGATAGAACGCTTCCTGAGAGTCTAACATTTAAACTCCTCGACCTAACATTCACAGGGAACATGAATTGAAATAAATACATGGAACATACTGTAAAATCTGCTTCAAAGAAGGTTCGCTCCCTCTACCGTGCTAGAAAAGTTCTCACACCTGCCAGTATCCTATATCTCTACAAAGCCACCATTCGCCCATGCATGGAGTACTGTTGTTACATCTAGGCTGGTGCACCAACCACTACTCTCTCCCTTTTGAACAGAGTGCAAAAAAGAGTCTCTAACCTAATAGGTCTCACACTGTCTACCAAGCCTCATCCCCTGTCCCATTGTCGCAAGGTTGCATCCCTTTGTTTGTTTTACAAGTATTTCAATGGAATGTGCTTTGATGAACTTGCTGTACTTGTGCCCCCTCAACGTAAACATCTCTAGTTAACTTGACAAGCAGCAAAATCACACCTCTTCACTGTAGAGGTCCCCAGATGCAGGAAGGCTTTCTACTCTAATAGTTTCTTTCCTTGAATCGCTTGCCGTTGGAATCCCCCCCCCCTGCTCCCTGTTTTCCCGATGTAATGTTAACAAGCATCTCTCTGCACAACTCCCCAATTAGGATGCCCCTATAAATCTGACCCCTAATTCACAGCAGCCCATTACATCTTGTGCCTTGTTTGGGGTGAATAGAAGTAAAAAAAAAAAAATTTTTTAAATTAAAAAAAAAAAAAAAAATTTTTTAAAAGTAAAAAAAGTAAAAAAGTAAAAAAAAATAAATAAATAAAATTAAAAAATTAAAAAAGTAAAAAAAAATTAAATTAAAAAAGTAAAAAAAAAAAAAAAAAAATTTAAAAAATTTGAAAATGATTGATCGTCAAACCAAAAGTTATTTTGTTTTCTTAAACTCTATCTTTTTCTTATTGTTATGACATCAGTTGATGGGATGCAAAATATCTTCAACTACTGTCATAACAATTATCAAATCTTACCTGTAGATATCTACTGCCTTTTGGCTAAGATCAAAGTGTAGTATCTGTTCCGATGGATACTGCACCCCATACTGGTATTGTCTTGGCCTTCGGGGCTTGACTTACGCCGTTCAATGGGTCTGTTCTGTGCAGTTCTAGGAGGTCCACCCTCCCAGGCTTTGCCTCTCCTCTTTGGGGAGGAGTAAGTTTATTGCTTACTGTCTGAGGCGCCCCTACCGGGGAATGCCGACGGGGCTGCCCAGGCTATTTTTAAATGGCAAGAGTGCTCACCTCTCGAGCGCTGGCTTTTCAAACCCCACTTTCCCGACCCCACCTTGGGTCATATCTTACTTGTGGGAGTAGGATAAAAACTGGCCTTGTGCCTAACTCCTGGAGAGGAGTAAATCAATACTCGTGGTAGAGTATTTGTATGTTTATAATGTTGTATAAACTGGAATAAGACAATAGATTGTACAGCAATATTGAACATATAACAATTAAGAAAACAATTTATTTACAAGAAAATATTAAATAGGATTTACATGGATTTAAATAGAAGTGCTACGGCATCTCTGGTAAACTTGAAAGTGTCTGATGGTCAGAGAGGATAAGCTAAAAGGAAACAAGAGGAATAACTCAATTCAATCAGTCTGAAGAGTTATTGCCCTTTGATTATTAAAACCTAATAGTTATATATTCCTTTGATAGATATTGTCTGCCTTTCTCCTTGGGGTGAAGTTGTCTTCTTGATTGCATTTCAATTTAAATTATATTTTATTTACTTCATTTGCTTTTGGATTATCTTCAGATGGTTTGAAATGCCACGATCTACCAGGATCTTACATTACATGTTTCTCCACTAAGATCTTTGCAATAACTGAACCTATGTCACATGACGAAGCTAAACAATCCGCTTTCTACAATTATATAAAGCCACAGCTGACCTTCAGGTCATACCCCATCAATCATACTTATGCAACCATCACATCTGGCAAAATCATAAATATACTTCACTTTAAAGTTATCTGGCATTGCACGGTGGTGCAATGTGTTTTTCCTTTCTTCTTTTTATTAAACTATGCCAGTTTTTTCTTTCAATATATATATATATATATATAATCAAATTGAACTTTTTCTGTATGCACCAATATAGAGTTACTTGCCCCATTTTTTTTTTTGGATGACAGCCATTTGCAAATAATTCCAACCTGAACAAAGTATTTTGTGGAAGGAATTAAATCAAATTGCATTTTATTTTTCTTAATAGCGTGCTGCAACGATCCACAAGAAAAACTGATGCACCAAAATCAAATATTGATTTTTATAGGAAGAAAGCTCTCGATAAAGAGACTGACTTTGTTTCAAATGATCCATTCTACTATCTATTTCATATGTATAATCTAGAAAGAGAGAGATTACAATAACATTATTTTTTGTAGAATTTTACATTTTATTTATTTGTTTTTTTATATACTTTTTCAGAAAGTTATGTCGGCAAACAAACAAGCACAAAGAAAAGCAATATCTGTTATAAAACTATTAGACAGATTTTAGCATCTTAGCCTCTGGTGACCTTAAATGACCTCAAAGGTCAATTTAAGTAAGCTTATAACACAATTGTGTCTTGTAAGATTCGCAGATACAACTCTTTTGGGAACCCAAGTCTTCTTTCAACCGTTGTTGCTTTCAGTCGCTTGACGTCCTGGTTCAAAGTGCCCCGATGCGAACAACTGTCTGCTTTTATCATAGCATAACCGATGTTACGATCCTATGTAACTTATGTCAGGAGGATAGGCTTTGTCCATTACATGTCTATAATGAGTGTCTAAGCATACAAAAAGTACACACATTATAAAATTAGAGAGATGACTAGAAAATATTGGATTTTATAACTTTGTCATTGTTGTAGAGTGATAACACCCCTCACTACAATAATGGACCAAGTCTGAAACGGTCTATAAATATCTATTGTATTTGTTATGTGTATAAAGATGAGAGCGAGAATAAAAATATTTATAGTTTCTTTCTTAACTTTGTGTGTGTTTGAGTGTATTTATTCTATTAAATGTTGTCTAAATGATTTTTCCTGGGTATCTCCGAAAAAAGGAAATAATAAAAAATAAAGCTCCTAACAAAAGTAAATCACTAAAAAAAATAAATAGATATAAATAAAAAAATTTAACCACAGCTTTCACATAATACAATCGATATAGACTTACCTAAAATTTAAAAAATATTTGAAAAAATCTTAAAATTATAACAAAAAAAAATCTCATAAAAATCTATTGAAATTCATTATTTTTATTCATTTTTTTTTTATTCAATGTCGCTTTAAAAAAAATAAGTCATTTTTAGAAACGACATTTTGCTTTAATATTGTTTTTTTTTTACATTTAAAAGTTATTTTAAAGTTGATTTGAAGGAGAGTAATTTAATAAAACAAACAATTTGGACAGGTAAAATGTTTTTGAACGCCATTTGTATTAATCTGTGAATGATTGTTCGAATTTTAAATTTGTTTTCATTGAATAGAAATCATTATATTATTTATTAAAATTAAATTAAATAATGGAGGAAGTAAAATATCAAAAGTGGGATACGTTATCAAGTGATAACACCCCTCATTACAATAATGGACCAAGTCCGAAACGGACTAAAAATTGTGTATATTGTATTTGTTATTTGTGTTATGTGAGAATGAGAATAAAAAGATTCATAGTTTCTTTCTTAACCTTGTGTTTGAGCGTATTTAGTCTATTTAAGAAGTTATCAAAATAGAATTTGATGTCCTTGTAATTTTCTATCCAAATAAACCATTCTGGCCCGACATGTATGTAGTCTTTGTTATGGAAACCCTTAATAACTTATAATCTTGTATGTCTCTCCTGATCACTATCCCAGTCTAATAATGCTAAAGTAGCAAGCTGTAGGTATGCTCCGTTTTTAGTCTTTTTCACTTGTTCCTTTTCACACTGTTTCTCTTTTTGTTCCTACTTCTTCTGGACAATGAGATTTTTCCTTCAGTTTTTCTAGCATATTTACAGACATAAATATTAGACTTGGGTAGTGTTCAGGAGAGGCGGAAAATAATTATAGTTTATTTTGGTTACCCTAAATTATAAAAGAGATTTTTATAAATAAATGTTTATATTTCAGAATTTTTTTAGATGAGGATTGATAATTAGGATTATTTGGACTACTATTCTCATCTTGGTTGTTATTTTCACAACATTTCTTTGGGTGTATCTTTTTGAACTTGGGAATCTTTATGTCGAACTCCAATAATAGCAACGAAAATGAGAATATTAGTCCGAATAATCCAAATTATCAACCCTCATCTAAAAAATACCATGTAAATATTTGTCAACTATGGACGTGTTAAACTTTGTTCTAGATTATTTTAACAGTTATTTGTCCATTTAAATAGAAACAAAATTGCTTTTCTTGGAATGTTTTTTCTGGTTGCTGAAGAACAAATGAAAATAATCAACTGGAACTTATATTTTAAGTAGTTTCTGGAGATTTTTTTTCTTTAAGTATGAACATTTTGAAGTCACTTTCAACATATTTATATTGCATATCCCCCCCCCCCCATACACACACAATCAGATGCAATAAAAGCTTCAGTTGTTTTGAAATACTTAGCACTGACAATTCTTCATTGCATCTCTAGGTTTAGAAATCTATCTCCATCTATATAAAGTTAGGTATGTGTATATTTTTATATATTTATACGTACAGGATTCACTCCTAAAATAATTAACCGATCACTATGAATTTTGAAACACTGCTGCTAGGCGTAAGAGGTCGTAATGTGGGCTATATTTAGTTTAATTTAGTTTCATGCAAAGAGGTAAAAAGGGGTGGAAGTCCTTCGCAAAAATTCTGATACTTTTGATTTTTATGAAATTTTAACAGTAGGTATTAGACATCAATTAATAAATATTACTCGAATTTCAGTTTCTTTGAAGTATTTTAAGGGTTTTAAGGGATATAATATGAGCACAACCTCTCATTTGAAAATTCAAATATTTCAGATTTGCATAAAATTTGATCCATAGTAATTAGACAACAATTAATCAAGATTCCCTGAATTTCAATTTCTTCTTAAAACCCTTTTTCTAGAATAAAAATCATGTAATGGATTTTGATCAAAATTGGAATAAGAATTCTAGACATAAGGTTTAGTATTGTTATATCTTTGTAATGGAACATAAAAGTGGTGCAACACTTCTGTTCGAGTAATTTATATATATATATATATATATATATATATATATATATAATAATCCAGGTAAAATGAAAATTCTAACTGTCTATTTTCTTTTTCATGCTTCCTCTATGCAATGTAGACCTAAAACTCATACAAATTATAAATCACCGTACTCTGAGGATTGTTAATAGCATGTTTCCTGTTGTGGCATCGATCGATTTTCAATCTAAACACTGGATCTTCATGTTAGGACCAATCAAGCGTAAGAAACATAATTCCGTCTTCTAAAGTGTACACATAAAATTGAACAAAATATATATTTACTTCACGGTACACAAAAGTTGTTTATCTTTGATTTTAAAAGACCTCGCACTGATGACTTTCATAAGCGGGCTTTAAAGTTCAGGAAATTTGAAAAACCTGATGTACTTCAACTAATTTAATATGTTGCAAATTTGAGCAAAGCATTCAACAAATTTAATCGCCATTATACACTAATGTATTTCGTCCAGAATCTTAGTTTTGTTAGTTATGTTTTATGTACCGCGCCATCCAACCTTCTTCAGGCACCTACCATTGTTGGTAACTTTGTAAATTTCTTTGACAAAATCTTTTATTCCATCCGCAAAAGAAACAATTGATATGAAATATCTTCTAACATAGCGAAATGAGAAGAAGAATGTTAAGTTTGAAATTTGCAGAAAGTTGTCAACCGCTTAAATGGGACTCTAACAAGCACGTCCACGTCAATCAGTGCATAATAATCTCCCATTTTGATAGGTCATGGGCAGTCTAAGAGTTTGGAATCCAGATTCGATGACCAGTCTAATAAGTCATTAACTTCATAATCATTTGGTTCTAATCTTAGACCTGCATTCTCTTCATCCGTGTTCATCTGATCTGTAAAATATAAAAATAAATGTCAAAGAAAGTGAAATACATACAAAAAGTTTTTTTTAAATTAAAATCTATCTATCTATCTATCTATCTATCTATCTATCTATCTATCTATAGAGAGGGATTTTTTAAATTAATTAATTTATTGTATACAGATTTTGTGCACGCAAAAATTAATTTGTAAATTAATTATAAAAATCTGTATACAATAAATTAATTTATAAATTAATTAATTAAAAAAAATCTATATATACAGAAACAGATTACTCGTCCGATTAAGGGGGAATTTAAAAAAAAATGCGGTCCTCTGCATATTCTTAAAAAATAAACAAACCGCTCAGGGTAGCGAAGAATAATAATAAAAAACGCACCGGTAAAACATTGGTTGGTATCGCCCCAAAACAATAAAAAAAAAAAAATCAGCGTGTGTGTGTGTGTGTATGTATGTATGTATGTATGTGTATATATATATATCATGGACGGCGGCAAGCCCCCCCTCCCACTTTACGGTCATCAATAATTAAGTTGATATGCATGTATTTAATTTTATCTAATTAGCTTATCTATTAATTGATTGTTGGTCTTATATTGTCATCATTACAATATAAGACCAACAATCAATTTTATCTAAAATTTGGCGAAAACCAACTGAAATGGGTGAGTTTTTGTTAAAGGTCCCTATTCTATAGGTATATTCACGGAATTTCATTTTCTTCTCCAAAAAATCGACACCCCGAAGCAAAACACGTGAAACTTGAATTAAACATTTTTTTTTAAATATTTGATAAATCCGAATTTTCGGTTTAACAAACCATACTCATGGTAAACAGACATTGTATTTCTTTTTCATGGATAAAATCTGACGGCGTGGCCGAAGATTTACGATCTCCTCCGATGTTATTGGAGAGTTTGTTTATATGTCCGGTGCTTGTAGTGAATGCCCCGACAGGCTAGAGATGAATAATATAAGTTTTACTACAGTTTTGGAATCGTCGTTAGAAGATATATTTTAACATTTTTGAGAAACCAGTTAATAGACACGTGAATTTATATCAATAAATGAAAATTTATTTAAACATTTTTTTTTTAATATATTTTATAAATCCGAATTTTCGGTTTAACAAACCATACTCATGGTAAACAGACATTGTATTTTTTGGCACTTGTGCAGAAGAGGAACACGAGCCGAAATTTATTTTAGAAGAGTTCCAATGGTGTAAGGGGCAGAGAACTTTCTTTTTTTTAGTACACAATTTCTCCGAAAATGGAAAATATGCATTTTTTTAAATAAGTTATGCAAATTCAATTAATAGAACATTTTTCGAAGAAATAACAATTTGTGAAAATCAACAGTATATTGATAGAACATTTATTGAAGAAAATAGAATTTGGGAAAATCAACAGTATATTTTTTCATTTCAAAACGAATAGTCATCGGGTTTGGTTTAAAACATTTTTGATTTTTCTTTTTCTTTTTTTTTTTACAGTTTAAAAAATAAATGTTTCTGTTTTTTTTTCTCTTGTTTTTGTTTTTTTAAACAGGATAGAATTCAGAAATGTGTTAAAAAAACTCTGTAGGGGGGTTGCGGAAAATTTCTGGCGCCACATAAATTCTGATAAATAGGATTCGACCATTTGCGTGTGAGTCCCACATTCTAATTTGTTCCTCCTCTTGGCTTGTTGCCACATGCTTTCCACATGATTGATGGTCGCACCTGTCGAAGGATCGACAAAATTATACTTATGATTTCTACGCAAATGGTGAAATCCTTCAGATCAAAGTCGATCATATGCTCGCCAGCAATCAGATGTGATTGTGGTACCTGGGCGCACATATTGTTTTATTATGGGCATTAATGTAGCGCCATCTCTGGGCAGGACCGTTACTAAAAAATAAGATTTAGTGTCCTTTTCATAGCCAGCAAAAACCCAAAGTTGCCGTGGAATACGGCCGGTATTATATTTCCTGCGTGAAAATAGACTTTCGTCTATCTCCACGCTTCGACCCTCGCCTCCCAGAATTTGTGGATACTTAAGAAAATACTCCGTGCACACTTCTCACTTTCTGTTGAGTACTGGTTAAATATAATAACTCGGCATTCACGTCGATTACGTCCATTTTAGGAGAAACTAGACATTATATACTTAAAAAAACAGAGTTGTCTGCCCTTTCTTACACCATTGGAGCTCTCCTAAATAAATTTCAGCTCGTGTTCCTGTTCTGCACAAGTGTCTATTTTTTTCTTTTTTTCTTTTTCATGGTGAAAATCTGACAGCATGGCCGAAGATTTACGATCTCCTCTGATGTTATTGGAGAGTTTGTTTATATGTCCGGTGCTTGTAATGAATGTCATGGCAGGCTTGAGATGAATAATATAAGTGTTACTACAATTTTGAAAGCGTCGTTAGGAGATATATTTGAAAATTTTTGAGAAACCAGTTAACAGATGCGTGAATTTAAAATCAACTGCAGAGAAGAGCGTTCATGCTATGCGATCTCTCTACAGCAGTTCTTTCCAAGGCAACTTAGGTTGGCCTCTCCTCTTCCTACTGGGGACTAAATCTCGAGCTATCTTGATGGCACAACTCGAGCGTTTCACATGCCCATACCAACGAAGCCTTTTTTCTTTATTAATTACATGAGACCAAGCTGTTCCAGCAGATCTTGTGACCGTACAGCTGCCGCATCTTCGACTGTAAATTTATTTCTTATGATTAATGTTATAAACTCTTATGCAAAACTCTGTGATTTATTAAAATAATATTGTTAAATTGTGTTGTTGAGTTAGACCAGTAATTCTATTATATGAGAGTGCTGCAAAAACGGTTAAATTTAAAAAAGGTAAGAATACAAACGGAAATACATAATTATTTATGTATTTACAAGCGGTTTGCTGCTTCAACAGCCATAAGTCAGCTACAAATAGACAGAAAATTAGAGCATCGAAACACGACCGTAAGAGTGTAATAGCCGCAGCTAAGAGTAGGTATAGGGTTAGGGTTAGGCTAAGAGTAGGTATAGGGTTAGGGTTAGGCTAAGAGTAGGTATAGGGTTAGGGTTAGGCTAAGAGTAGGTATAGAGTTAGGGTTAGGCTAAGAGTAGGTATAGAGTTAGGGTTAGGCTAAGAGTAGGTATAGGGTTAGGGTAAGAGTAGGTATAGGGTTAGGCTAAGAGTAGGTATAGAGTTAGGGTTAGGCTAAGAGTAGGTATAGGGTTAGGGTTAGGCTAAGAGTAGGTATAGAGTTAGGGTTAGGCTAAGAGTAGGTATAGGGTTAGGGTTAGGCTAAGAGTAGGTATAGAGTTAGGGTTAGGCTAAGAGTAGGTATAGAGTTAGGGTTAGGCTAAGAGTAGGTATAGAGTTAGGGTTAGGGTAAGAGTAGGTATAGGGTTAGGGTAAGAGTAGGTATAGGGTTAGGCTAAGAGTAGGTATAGGGTTAGGGTTAGGCTAAGAGTAGGTATAGGGTTAGGGTAAGAGTAGGTATAGGGTTAGGCTAAGAGTAGGTATAGGGTTAGGCTAAGAGTAGGTATAGGGTTAGGGTTAGGCTAAGAGTAGGTATAGGGTTAGGGTAAGAGTAGGTATAGGGTTAGGCTAAGAGTAGGTATAGGGTTAGGCTAAGAGTAGGTATAGGGTTAGGGTTAGGCTAAGAGTAGGTATAGGGTTAGGGTAAGAGTAGGTATAGGGTTAGGCTAAGAGTAGGTATAGGGTTAGGCTAAGAGTAGGTATAGGGTTAGGGTTAGGCTAAGAGTAGGTATAGGGTTAGGGTAAGAGTAGGTATAGGGTTAGGCTAAGAGTAGGTATAGGGTTAGGCTAAGAGTAGGTATAGGGTTAGGGTTAGGCTAAGAGTAGGTATAGGGTTAGGGTAAGAGTAGGTATAGGGTTAGGGTAAGAGTAGGTATAGGGTTAGGCTAAGAGTAGGTATAGGGTTAGGGTTAGGCTAAGAGTAGGTATAGGGTTAGGGTAAGAGTAGGTATAGGGTTAGGCTAAGAGTAGGTATAGGGTTAGGGTTAGGCTAAGAGTAGGTATAGGGTTAGGCTAAGAGTAGGTATACTGAGATAATCAGAAAATGCATCGAGTCGCAGAAATTAGGAACTCGTGACTTTTGAAAAAATAGTGTGGTGAACAATGGGCAATCAAAATTCCCCCACTATCCAACCACCATGATGTTACTTGCACGACAAAGAATAAGGCTGAACTGCTTGGCCAGCAGTTCACCTTACACTCCACTTTGGACTCCACAAACTACTCCCTCTCTAATTTTCCAATACGGACAGAAACCACACAAGAGGATCTGATCATCATCCAATCTCATGTCCTGGATATCATGTGACATGCTTTGACACCTCCAAAGCATGTCGACCAGATCTTATCCCTGTTATAGTAATAAAAAAATGCTCTGCTGAGCTGGCCCCTGTCCTCTCGAAACTCTATAACAAATACCTTACCAAATCTTGCTTCCCTGATAGCTGGAAAATTGTCTCTATGGTACCAGTTTTCAAGAATTCTGATGAAAGATTACCCCATAAGTCTCCTCCTGCTCTTTGCTAAAATCTTTGAATCGTTAATCAATCTAGCAATAGTCCATCATCCCGAATATATTAAACTTCTTTCTGAATAAAAGTATGGATTTAGGCAATCTTGTTCTACTGAAGACATCCTAACGCTCATCTCTGGATAAGACAGATGAAGCTAGAGCGGTAGCACTTGATATATCTAAGGTCTGGCATGAAGGTCTACTCAGGAAAAATTCATTTGTACGGTATTACTGGAAAGTTTATGGTAAACATGAAAGTTTTAGTTTATTCTTGGGAATAAAAGGAAAAAAATGAAGAAAGGAACAAAGAAAGAAAGGAAAGAAAAAGGAAGAAAGGAGAAAAAGAAGCTTTATAATCACTGTAACTTGCTTAACAGTGAATATACATTTCTTAGCCTAATTCAATATGTTATTCAATTATTAATGTAATCAAATTGTTATAAAAATGTAATTATTTAAAGTTAATGTAAACTCTTGATTGTCATGATAGAAAAAGAAAAAGAGAGAAAAAAGTGGATGCGGTGGCTCCTGCTGTTAAATTTATCAAATCGCATAACCTGCATTATTTAAAAAAAAATTTTTTTAAATGGTACATTTTTTAAATAATGCAGGTTATGCAGCCGTAATTTGCTGATTTAATGTAATATCATTTTATTTTGTTTTTAGTATGTTTGACTAATTTACATTGTACACTTTAAGTAATAATTCATAATAACAATAAAAAAAGTTTTAGTTTATTCTCGGAATATAAAGAAGAAAAAGAAGAAAGTGATTATTTGTGTTTTCGCCTACTGTTATGCAATGTGCTAGCAATTTTTTTGTTTGTAAGAGAAGATTTTTTTATTGGTATAAAAGATTGTTTTAGGTTTAATGCGTTTTAGAGAAAAAAACTTACCTAGAGAAGAGTCTACTAATAAGCCATGAAAAGTCGAAGAGTGTCAACAAAGGTTTTTGTACCATTTCATAAAGACAACATTCTGTATTGGGTTTTGCAAACAAATTATTGTACCTTCTGTTGTGATATCTAAGTAATTCTAAGAAATGAGTAGGCTAATATCTATTTAAAACAAATGTAATTGTTTATCTGATAGCTAAAATAGAAGTAAAAGATTAGAATTAGATCTATGTATTCAGGATGTTGCATCACAGATAGAAAGTCTCCAGTGTCACATAGCACGTAAGCTGATAAAATCTTTGTCTTGTTTCCGAACCAAGAAGGAGAGTGGTTGTGTTTGGGACAGCAACTACCTCCCCCTATGTGGAATGGATTAGAGGAAAACACATGGGTATATTGTATACTGGAAAAGAAAAAAAAACCCAAAATTGTTAAACCTCAAATGATTTTGTGCTGTCATTATTAATATTATAACTACTGTTATTACAAACGGCTTTAGGAAAAAAAAAGAGAAAGAGAGAAATATCACTACGATGCATACTACTGCTACAGGTCATCTACACAACAAGACTTAAGCTGTTTACATGATGAGTCACCCTCCAGATGATCTGCTGTAATTTGAAGAATTAGTCCACTATAGTGTTAGATGCCGAATAATATATAGTTATGGTTAAAATCGTCATTTATGTCTTCTCCAAGAAAACATCTTCATCCCTAGTCCTTGAGACAGACGGCATGACTATTCATTAGGTACTATATCGAATAATCATCCATGTCAGACAAAAGAAGGTCTGTGCACACGTGACAACTTATTACATTTCATTAATTGAGATAAAACATTTATAAGCTCGATACCTTTCCTGACGCTAACACAGTGGGGTGATGGGGGTCAGTATTTTTATCGACACACCATCTTTATGTGATTTACATGTCCTTTTATTTTGTCTTTCCATAAAAAATAAAATTATTCACTGGTTCTGTGCTCTGCCACTCACCGCAGAGACCAACTTCTGTTGGGAATATATTAAAGGGGGATTCCGATCGCCTTGGTTGAGACAGGGTTACACAACAAGTATACTTGCACGGAGTACAGTTTTGTGTTGCGGATAGTTTCAGATTTAGTACTGAAAACATCTGATGATTGTATGGTGCTGACTTATAAAATGGCGTGGAAGGATGTGCGTCAACGAACCTCATCATATGACTACGGTAATACTAAGATAATACTAAGGTAATACTAAGGTAATACTACGGTAATACTAAGGTAATACTAAGGTAATACTACGGTAATACTAAGGTAATACTAAGGTAATACTACGGTAATACTAAGGTAATACTAAGGTAATACTACGGTAATACTAAGGTAATACTACGGTAATACTAAGGTAATACTAAGGTAATACTACGGTAATACTAAGGTAATACTACGGTAATACTAAGGTAATACTAAGGTAATACTACGGTAATACTACGGTAATACTAAGGTAATACTAAGGTAATACTACGGTAATACTAAGGTAATACTAAGGTAATACTACGGTAATACTAAGGTAATACTAAGGTAATACTAAGGTAATAGCAATCACCTTGGTGTTGATCTGAAGTAATTATCCCCCCTAAACTGCGGTTGACTTTCAGACAAAGCATACTATAAGTGACTGTTTTGGGGACTATTACAAGGATACGTCATTTAGTAAACTTAGTTTTGCAAAAGGCTACAAGTATAAAGCATCCAGTGAGAAATCATTAATAGCAATCTGATCTGCAAGAATAGTGTCCTAACGATTCTGCAAAATAACATTTTGAAGTCTGAATATTTTGTCAACGAAATTCAAAAAAATCAATGCAGAATTGTGATGGATTCATATTTACCTGATGAATTGGGTAAGTTAAGATTTTCCATTTTCTTTACATTTTCAAAACTATTTCTTTTAGAATTGTTTGGTTTCCTTTGATTAAAATTGCCATATATTAAAATGGACAACCTGTAATAGCAAGAAAGGTGAATGAAAATAAAGAAATGGGAGAAATGAATAAAAAATAATGAGTCAAAAAGATATCAATTTTACAATTCACTATAACAAATATAAAACAAATTATGTTGTGTTTTTTTTATTAAGATATATGTTGTAAACTTTCTATTGCATTGTTTTAACTATTTTTTCTGGTTGGATGATGGAACTTCCTACACCAATTTTATAGGCGGCTTGTTCCAGGTATCAAGGTTGTATAAGTTAATTGGATTTTGCCAGTGGACTCCATGTTGCTGTGTTTCTAGGAAAATGACATCAGGAAACAATAATCTCTCCAAATTTTTATTTTTTAATTATTTTATGGAAATCGCTTCAGACAAGGCATGAAGCCACTTGATGTAAGAAGTTAACAAGAACGAAAGAAGATTATCGCAAAGACAGGAGATGCCTATTGGCCTTAGTCTAGAAAAGACCCAGGCTATAGGTTGGAGGAAAACAGTCAACAGGAAGAGAGTTCCACAAGCCTGCAGTTCTTGGTAAGAAGCTACTAGAATAGGAAGCTATATTCCAATTAGGTATCAAAACAGCGAATTGATGGAGACCACTAGACCAACGAGTCAGACAAGCTGGAACAAAGGAAGCAGGAAATAGATCAGACAATTCTGAAAAAGTAATAATAATAATAGTATTTATAGAAAAGACTGAAACCAGCAACATCACGTCTGTGAGAGACAGGGTGCAGGGAAAGCGAAAGGGTAGGCCATTAATGATACGTTTCTGCAATTTATCAAAAACTCTCAAATGGGAATAAATATGACAACAGTACTCCATACATTTGAAGAGATGGATGTGACTCGTTGGATTACTGTTGTTCTTTTTTTTTTAATGTGTCACCGCTTATCAAAGGATTGAAAACAATGGGTGAAATGGTCAGAATTTGATTCTTTAAATGGATGGCTCAACAATAATTTGTTAACATTGCGCTTAAAGCGACGATGTTGTACTGGGAAGCAGCCCTGTAGTATTGTATTCTACAGATTGGAAGTTCTTGGAAAGAAACTTTGTCCATGGAAGTTCCGTTCAGTTTTAGGTATCCAGATGAACAAAGAAAAATCCTTTACAGTGGTTTTAGCTAGACAAATGTTTGCTGTAAATGTTTTACAGGAGGAAACCAGAGATTGGAGCTCAGTCAAGCACCCACCATGAAAATAACAATAGAGTAGAGAAAGACTAGCAACTTCTCTTCTCTGAGAAAGGGGCCGGAGGGAAGAAAAGAGATCACCCCCACTAGATTTCAAAGTCGATTTTGTACCCTGTCAAGGCAAGAAAGAGTTCTCTGAGCAGCACCTCCACAGATGTGGCAACAGTATCATATCTTAGGATATATCTGACTCTTATACAGGAAGTATCGAACACTGTAGTGCTTCATAGCCAGCAGCCCCACTCTTGGATCTAGGCCAATGGCATCATCAGGAGGATACCGTACCAGCCAGTTTCGGCGCCTTATCCTCAACACTGATACGGCGGCGCCCCCACGCTGGAGTTGCCAATACTTGGTCTAGTGCTGACTATTGCTTTTTCGTTGCATGTATTTTGTCCATGTGATCTTATGTTGACGTTTTATGGTTTCTATAATGGACATCAGATTTCTCTTTCATTCCAGCTAGGGTCATTCCTTTTCGGCCACAACCAAAGTGAGGCCTTATCCACTGCTGTCTGTATTTCTGTTGTCATTCTCCTTGCATCCAAATCGGTTTTTGACTAGGTACAAAAAAGTTGTTTCAATGTACCCTCTTGCTCCTATTCCAGAAGAAGAGTGTGTCAGGAGTGAGGTACATTCTGGAATGGTAGAGTGATCCAACAAATTTAGCAAATTTAGCAATGGATTTGATGTAAGATTTCCATTTCAGGTTTAGAGAAGAAGTACATTTGATTAAAGATACTCTAAAAGTATTAAATACAAAACGAAAGTCTTGAGAAATATTCCTGTCGGTGGTAGTTGTAAAGTATGGAAGATGTCCCTTTCAACGTCTGTCACTGTTCAGTACTAAAAAGCAAATGCCTCCTCCACAATTTCTTATATAATAATAAGGGGCAAATAACTCATGGTACTTCCTGTACTATGGACAGATAACTCATGGTACTTCCTGTACAATAGGCAGATAACCCCCGTTTACTCTCTCAACACAGGAGTAGATAACTCCTTTACCTATACAGTAGTCAGATGTTGAATAATTCTTTTAGTTGGAGAATAAATTAAAAAAACCTCTCCAATTTAGTATAACTATAAGAGATTAAGATGATTAGTTTGGAGTAAATTTGCTGCAAAAACTATTGTCATGTTCAATGCAGTTGACATGAAAATCTTTATTTTCAGTCTTCTGTGATGTTAAAAAGAAAGAAAAAAAGAAATAAGAAAATAAACTTACTCTTCTTCTTCTTCCGTTGAAAGGTCCTCAGCCATTTCATTAAGTTTTTTCCCAGTGTGCATCTCATATAATTTGGAATTTTTCTTTAAACTTTTCAGATCTTTTGTTTTATGTTAGGCAAAAAAGAAAGGCACACATTATGATAAATATGAGAATAATATCCTTTAAAGAAATGTTAGCTTTTAAGAAATGTTAGCTTTTAAGAAATGTTAGTTTTAAAGAAATGTTAGCTTTAAAGAAATGTTAGCTTTTAAGAAATGTTAGCTTTTAAGAAATGTTAGTTTGTATAAGTCTTTGATAGAATCATGTTTTTCCGTTAATCTGTTGATTGGTCGAAGGCACTTTTAAAAAAATGTAATTATTTTCACAGCATTCCCATTTAAGCCTATTTATAAAGACAAGACAAAACGAAGCAAAAACATTTGATCGTGTATTTTTGGCAAATAAAATATATTTTTTCAAAGTAAAAATAAACTGAGAAAAAGAAAAAAAAAAACACGATTTAATCATTTATTCTGTAATCTTAATTTATAAACAAAAAATATTTTAAAACATTAGCAAACAATTGATCTGATGAAAAGTTAAGCATTAAGATAGCTATTTAATAAAGTAAGTCAGGTACAAGATCACAAATATGGCGCACTTAACAAGAACTGAACAATATGAATTTATATTATTAGGATTATTCGGACTACTGTTCTCTTCTTTATTGTATTTTCCATATCGGCTCCTGAGTTCGAAAAGATGCACTTGAAGATGGTCAGAGGTTACATCGACCGGAAAACGATGTGGGGCGGGTGCTAGTCTAAAAAGCTGTGATACAGCGAAACAGTCTTTCTATGGATAACTATATATATATAAACAGTTTTCATGGTAAACAACTGACGATCCCTTATATAAAAAAAACATATATAAAAATATATTTATATTAGAGTAAATTCTTGGAAGTTAACTAAAATAGTGATTGCAGTAGATTGATTGACTTACTAGACTAAAATCTTTCAACAAAAAAAAAAATTTTTTTTTTTTTTTTTTTTTTTTCAGTTTTGAAGGTTAAAAAAACTTCCGAGACTATATATATATATATATATATATATATATATATATATATACTTTTTAAATTAATTAATTTATAAATTAATTTTTTGTATACAGATTTTTATAATTTATCTACAAATTAATTTTTGCGTGCACAAAAGGAACACATGGACGTGCGCTTCTGGCTATGAGCCGTCATCAGCATGACTTACCGGGCAGGGATCGAACCCTTGATGTTAATATTCATAGTCTAGCGCTCTTACCTTTAGACCAGAATAACCTGTTCTCGACTTTTTATCTCATCACTCATTTCATTTTATTATTGCTTTATTTGTATATATATATATATATATATATATATATATATATATATATATTAGTTAATTCTTTACCGCTCAGGAAGTGGAAAAATACTAAGAAAACAGCTATGTTTTTATCGTCAGTAAAGGCAATAACAAAAAACTATATATATATATATATATATTTTAATTTTAATTTTATTTTTATTAAGGCTTTTATTAAGGCTGTTATCACTGCGACTATCGTAGGTATGATTGGCAGGCGTTATTGTTATTATAATCGGTTTTGTTAATGCTAAAACTAGTAACACCAGAAAACTTCTCTTATAAAATGATTCCACTAGTATTGATCTCGGTATAATATAATCACAATTTAAAAAAAATATAATCACAACAAAATTCACTACAAATAATAAACAAAACATTAAAATAAAATAAATAAAATGCAGAAGTAGCAATTAATACCCTAAATTAAAATTATCAAACATTTTTATCCACATGATAATTACTTATTAGAATTAAAATAAAATAGGAATGACGGTTATAATCATAATTTTATTCTCATTTTAAATTTAACTCACTCTGGCCGTCGCCCCATCTCCCTTCCTCCCACCCCGGCCGAAATTGAGATCATCACAGCACAAACACGTGAAAAACCTCCCACGTAATAATTTGAAACACGACTTGTTGGGGTCCTCCCCCCTCCCCTCTCATGTCCCATGTCACCGTTATAGACAAAGCCCCAACTCTGTCCCCCTCCCCCTCCAATGTATTTTCAATTTTCAATCTCCCGTTAAAGTGAAGTTAAAACTTATGCCATTTGAATTCCATCGCCAGCCCGATGAGTTGGTCGCTATTTGCACCAATGAAACAAAACTTGTTTTGTCGCAACTAATGGAATAAAATCAAAATATATATATATATATATATATATATATATATATATATGAAGATAAAATACACGATATATCATAAAATGAATTTTTTTTTAATGGAAATCGCTCTAGACAAGGCATGAAGCCACTTGATGTAAGGAACTAAAAAAAATTACCACTTCAAGGTCAAAAACTAGCCAACAATAAGTGTTAGATGGATAGATACCGACTCAGAACACAGCAATTCTTCCCCTTTTTGTCAGAAATGTGAGGACTAAAGGACGAAAAAAGGAAAGGGAGAGTTACGAGGCTGCTGAAAGTAAACCCAAAGTCCACTTTCTACTCTCCGTAGACAGGATGTGTGAAAAAGACAAACGAAAAAACAAATTTAAATACAGGAATAAATCATCAAGTAACAAGAGATTTTACCGGTTTCATCTGGATCAACAAACATCTTCAGAAAAAGAAAAGATTTTAAATTTATTCGATAATGGTAAAACCATAGGAAAAAGAATAACGCGCAACGGGATGTTCTTGGCACGTGTTTAGTTATTTGAAAAAAGAAAGAATAATGAAATGAGTGCACAGAGACGTTAAAATGGGAAGGGGGGGGGGAAGAGAAGAAAAAGGAAAAGAAATAGAAATATGGATGAAATGTAGTAAAAAAACATATTTCCATATATATATATATATATATATATATAATTAGCGTAATGCAAAACTCTTTGTAAATAAACAAATAGAGAACTGTAAAGTGGCAGTCAATGGTTATATGAAAAATCATTGTAGATGTCATTTACCAGTGTCTGTCCTGTGGCTCATTGGTGAGAGCTGCCGACTATCAACTAGATGGTCGGAGGTTCAATCCCTAGGTTGGGATGGGTGCTAGTCTCGCTGCACTGAAGAAGCATGTGATACAACGAAACAGTCTGTCTGTGGATGACTATACATATGCACACACACTTTCGTGGTTGCTTGAATTCTTTTTATCAGGAACCATCGGCTCGCAGAATGAATTCGTTTTTGGCACACAAAAGAGTTTTAGTCTGAAGACGTAGTTGAAAACAGATCACATGACTTTTATTTTTCATCATTCCTCTTTTTTCTGTTTGGAGCCGGTTTTTGTCGAAAAATGTAGTAACTATTTTCAGATATAATTTTGAGGTGTGGCTTGTACGTTTGTGCTCATGCTATTAGTTAATAATTATAGGATTGAGAGATATCTTAATCCTATAAAGTGAATATAAATCGTTTGAGATATTTAAATAGAAAGAAATATTATTCCGAGATCAAGTCAATTGGAAAAAACAAAACGGTTTAGTTTATATCAAGAAAGATGTGGTTTTCGAGTGAAGTCAGATACAGTGTTTTACTAAATCCGTTTCTTTTTAGTAAAGATACGTCCGCTAGTACTTATTTAGTGATTTAAATTTGTAGGGGAAACATTAGCACATAAACAGGAAATGAAGGTTATTAGACTGAGGTGAGGGGAGTCAGGTAGCTGGCATTGGAGGATATTGTCTCCTGTAAGAACACAAACTAGAAGAAATAACTTACGAATTAATGATTTACGAAGTAAAGGGGCCAGGCTAAAAAAATCTGCAGACCCAATCTTTCTTATCTCCGCCACTAGCAAAGAGGGAGGCAATGTGAACTGCCTAATAAAATGCTCTTTCTTCAAGTTCGCATTCGATATCTTTCTTTTCCCCACAACCAGCAAAGAGGGAGGCAATGTCAACTGGCTAATAAAATGGTCTTTCTTCAAGTTCCAATTCGATATCTTTCTTTTCACCACCACCAGGAAAGAAGGAGGCAATATCGACTGCCTAATAAATTGGGCTTTCTTCAAGTTCGAATTCGATATCTTTCTTTTTCTCACCACTAGCAAAGAGCGCGGCAATGTCAACTGCCTAATATATTGATCTTTTTCAAGTTCGAATTCGATATCTTTCTGTTCTCCACCACTAGCAAAGAGGAAGGCAATGTCAACTGCCTAATAAAATACTCTTTCTTCAAGTTCGAATTCGATATCTTTCTTTTCCCCACCATCAGGAAAGAAGGAGGCAATATCGACTGCCTAATAAATTGGGCTTTCTTCAAGTTCGAATTCGATATCTTTCTTTTCCCCACCACTAGCAAAGAGAGAGGCAATGTCAACTGCCTAATAAAAAAGTTTTTCTTCAAGTTCGAATTCGATATCTTTCTTTTTCACACCACCAGCAAAGAGGGAGGCAATGTCAACTGCCTAATAAAATGATCTTTGTTCAAGTTCGAATTCAATATCTTTCTTTTCCCCAACACCAGGAAAGAGGGAGGCAATGTCAACTCCCTAATCGCATGGTCTTTCTTCAAGTTCGAATTCGGTATCTTTCTTTTCCCTACTACAAGCAAAGAGGGAGGCGATGCCAACTGCCTAATAAAATGGTCTTTATTCAAGTTCGAATTCGATATCTTTCTTTTCCCCACCACTAGCAAAGAGAGAGGCAATGTCAACTGCCTAATAAAAAAGTTTTTCTTCAAGTTCGAATTCGATATCTTTCTTTTTCCCACCACCAGCAAAGAGGGAGGCGTCTAAAAAAGTGAAACTTACAAGAATTTTCAACGTCTCTTTTTGCTTTACAAGTTGCAATATCCGACCAAGTGAAGTGATAATCTTCGAAAGAGATTTTTTTAAAGTTTCGATAGGATTTTGGTGCCAATTGTATGTTTTCTCCGCCTCGAATTAAAACAGGATTCTGTTTTGGAGATTTGCATTCATCTTCCAGACCTGGACTGAGACCAACTGGAAAAAAGAAGAAAAAAAATGTAAATGATACATCTACAGCAATATTCAGATGCAGATGTGTAAAAATAAGGTTAGAATCGGAAATTTCCACGTAAGGTAAAAATTAAGTAGAGAGTTGGATTTTCCATTAGAAGTCAAGTTAGAGCGACAGGTACAGGAAGTTGTGTCAAAAACAGGAGGTTGCTAGTGAGACGTGGTGAATAAGCTCATCACATCTTTCTCTTTTTACTGAATCGCGTGAGAGAGAGAGAGAGAGAGAGAGAGAGAGAGAGAGAAAGAGAGAGAGAGAGAGAGAGAGAGAGAGTATTTGAACGTTGATGTCCTAAGATTGTGTTTAAGCTAATCCGTAAAAAGAAAATAATTTTACTTCTTAAAATATTTTTTAAAATTATTCTTTTAAACAGTTTTATGTTTTGTTTTTTTAAAAGATTCTTAGCCCTGGCATCTTTCCATTCTCAGTGAAAAATGAAAGCAATAATTTGATCTCTTTAAAAAATCTTTTAGAAATCAAATATCTGTGGAGACATTTCCTTATTAGGGAGGTATGTGTAAAACAGGAGACTTCATTGTTTCGGTTAGTAGATGTAGAACAGTTGAGGTAACAGGGTGAGTTGGCACGGAAGACCAAGGAAAACATGGGATGTAGTGATAAGAATGGATTTGAGAGAAAGTAGGCTCCCTCTACCGAGCTAGAAAACTTCTCACACCTGACATTATCCTATATCTCTACAAAGTAACCATCCGCCTATGCATGGAGTATTGTTACCACATCTGGGCTGGTGTACCATCTACTAGTCTCTCCCTCTTAGACAAGGTTAAAAAAGAGTCGCTAATTAAATAGGTCCCTCACTATCCACCAAGCTCCAGCCCCTGTCCCATCACCGCAATGTTGCATCCTTGTGCCTGTTTCACAAGAACTTCAATGGATTGTGCTCCAATAAACTTGCTGCTCCTGTGCCCCCTTGACGTAAATACTCTATACCAACCTGACAATCAGCTAAGTCCCATCCATTCACTGCGGAGGTCCCCAGATGCCGGAGAGACTTCTACTGCAATAGCTTCTTTCCTGTGCTGCCAGCCTCTGAAACTCCCTCCCTGCTCCCTGTTTCCGACTGTACAGACATGCAGAAATTTAAAACTAATGTGAACAGACATCTCGCTGCACAGCTCCCAATTTAGGATGACCCCCAAAACTTTCACCATAATTCTCAGTAGCCCCTTACATCTACAGTGGCAGCCTGCATTGTTTGGGGTGAACTATGATAAAAAAAAAAGCCCTGACCAGAGAGAGTTTAGTTTAGAAGTCAATTTCTAAAAGCCGTCCAACACATGCCAGCATGTAAAACGGACGTTAAACCGAATATGAAGATGATAGATCAACTGGATTTTGTTAAAATAGTACTTGTATTTTTCTTAAAACACAGCAAAAAAATCCATTTATTTCCCAACTTACTGTTTTAATCTCAATAGAAACTTTTACTATTTGCCCCACTTTTTTAATATCTCTTCAAATTTAAAAAATATAAATTAAGTACAGACAAATGATAAATGGCAGAATTTAAACAGACTGCTTTTTATATATGGCATAATCATGTGGACATAACAGTTCTCATTAGATCACCGAAGTTAAGCAACATTGAGTCTGGCCAGTACCTGGTGGATGACCATTTTGGAATACCAGGTGTTACATGTGGGAGGACAGCAAAACCTCCCTGCAAAAAAAAATGCAGATTTGAAGATGCCTTTAACAAGTACTTAAGTAAAACCCTGCTAATTCACACATGCGTTGACACAATGGTACAGCAACCACCTGGGCAGATGTTCTGTTCTCAATCATGTGGTGAAGCTCTCCGGAGAGAGTATGCTCTAGTTAGTTTAGTTTAGTTGTTTATGTTTTAAAACCAATTATTTTTAACGTTACATAATATATAGCTTCTTAAGAATAGAATTTGTCATTCTATAGATATTTATGAGACTTAGTCAAATGCCGGTAACAAATGTGAGATTCTTGCCAGAAATAAAGATGTCAGCATCCACTCTTATCCATATGTTGTTTGTTCAGAGTCTGGAATCAAAGTGACACTTAAAGCTTAAAGGCTCCAATTGGCGTCCAGTTGACATAAAAACTCTTACAATATGAATATGAAGCAATGTTTATACACTAGAATGCCCACTCATGGACTAGCAACCAATCTGAATGGATTTTCTTATCTAAGCATAGTAGAACATCTCGGCCTGCTTATATATCGATTCTCTGGCTCCTGATCTCTATCTATTTAGTTTGTGCTAAACTGGTCAGACAGCTGAGCACTGGTCACTAAATTCAATAGCAGTAATTTATAATTGTTTGTATTCTAATAAAAGGTTTACTGATTAAAAAATAATAATTTTAAATAGAAACATTTTTCTGTTGAGCTGGCATGCAGAAGGAAATTTGAAAAACTTGGTGTAGACGATATAGAATCGAAATGAGACTTACCAGTGTAAGAGCTCCAACTAGCGTCCAGTTAACAGAAAAAAACTCTTACTTGGATGAAGTAATATTTATACACAAGAATGTCCACTCGCAGAATAGCAATCAATCAGAACCTAGAGAATGGACTTGCCCATCTAAGCATAATAGAATATCCCAGCCTGCTTATGTATCAACTCTCCGTGGCTTCTGATTGGTTACTAGTCTATGAGTGGACATTCTAGTGTATAAATATTTTTTCATTCAAGCAAGACTGTTTTTTGTCAACTGGACGCACAGAGGAATTCTATCTTTAATAATCTTTTTTAAATTTAGAAATGAACAAAGAAAACTTACACTCAATTTTTTGGCTGTTCCTTACACAATCAGCAACAATCTGTTGGTAGGTATGTGGTGACTTTATATACATATCTCTTGCCTGCTTATTCAAGACGTTCTTTTCAAGAACAGGATTGCAGAGAAGATCCTACAAATGATTAGAATATCTTCCATTTTATAAGGATGTATGAAACAATAATAAAACAATAATGAAATAATAATGAAATAATAATAAAATAATGATGAAACAATAATAAAACAATAATGAAACAATAATAAAATAATAATAAAACAATAATGAAACAATAATAAAACAATAATAAAACAATAATGAAACAATAATGAAACAATAATGAAACAATAATAAAACAATAATGAAACAATAATGAAACAATAATAAAACAATAATAAAACAATAATGAAACAATAATGAAACAATAATGAAATAAGTAAAATTTTTGAATTTCTTTTTTTGAGATGAGGCTTGATAATATGTATTTGGATTGTTTGGACTATTGCTCTCATCTTGGGTGTTGTTCTAACAACGTTTCGGCCGATCTTGGCCTTTTGGCTAAGATCAAAGTGTAGTATCTGTTCCGATAGATACTGCACCCCATAGACTGGTATTGTCTTGGCCTTCGGGGCTTGATTTACGCCGGTCTATGGGTCTGTCCTGTGCAGTTCTAGGAGGTCCACCCTCCCAGGCTTCGCCTCCCCTCTTTGGGGAGGAGTAAGTTTGTTGCTTACTGTCTGCGGCGCCCCTACCGGGGAATGCCGACGGAGCTGCCCAGGCAATTTTTAAACCCCACTTTCCCGACCCGACCTTGGGTCACATCTTACTTGTGGGAGTAAGATAAAAACTGGCCTTGTGCCTAACTCCTGGAGAGGAGTAAATCAATACTACAGGTGCATTTTGACAATGGCTGTTATTGATGAATAATGGAGAAAAATGTTTATGTTCTTTTTTTTACACGCGCCATCGTCGTTAAAATTTCAAAATCTGTGATGTACTAACAAAACGGAAAAGAGCGTTGTGTAGTTTCCATCACTGCATCAACTCAGGTCCATACTGATTTGGTATTAAATTTTTAAACTTTTTGTTTCTAAGATGAGGATTGATAATATGTATTTGGATTGTTCGGACTATTTCTCTCATCTTGGGTGTTGTTCTCACAACGTTTTGGTTGATATAACCTCCGACCTTCTTCACTTTTAACGAAGATGGTACGTGCAAAAAAAAGAACATAAACATTTTTTTCACTATTCACCAATAACAGCCATTGTCAAAATACATCTGAAGAAGGTCGGAGGTTATATCGGCCGAAAGTTGTGAGAACAACACCCAAGATGAGAGCAATAGTCTGAAGAATCCAAATACAAATAATGAAATAGTAATGAACAAAAGATTTTGATGAATTTAATTTAATGGATTCAAAGTTGAAATAGAAAAATTATATAAAAATAATCCAACTCATCTCACAACTTAAACCAGTATTCTCAGTGTGTATGTAGTAGTAATAGTTGTGGTTTCCAAGGTTGTTATTGAGATGGCCGTTGAGAATATGTGCGTATGTCTAGTCTGGGAATGTCACAAGTGGAGTGATACCATCATATGGTGAATCACATTGTGGCCAGAATGCAGTGTTCGGTCCAGGAGGCCTTCTACTGGCATAATGTGACCCCAAAAGATGACACCTCACATTTTGCCACGCGATCAATGTGATATATAAATATGAAATCAGAGTGAAGAGGATTGATGTAGTGTCACCGTTTTCAGGTTCAGAGAATAACCAGGTTGGAAATCTCGTGTTGGTCAAAGCCCTGTAAATAGTAAGCCTTTAGTCTGGACTGGAGTGCCATGTTATGTTAAGAATCTGTGTC